>OX454526.1:308170356-309370356 GCA_949715645.1 Portevinia maculata | reverse complement strand
TGTATTTGCTGCGTTTATTTTAAATCCACAAAATATGTTCAATGCATTCGAATACTTCTATCTAAAGACTTACGAAATTTACGAATTCAAATTATTTATATCATTTATAAAAAAAACACCAATCAACCAGGCTTGCGCGAAACTATAAATTCGCGACCCGCGCTTAAGCACCAAACTGAAGTTCGCTTTAATGCTGGACGGTTATTTAAAACCTTCTGAATGCCTGAAGTTTAAAAAGCCAACTGCAGAGATCGCGCAAAGAAATTTCCAACTCGAACTGCAACAGCAGAAAACACACGATAATTCGAAGATCATTCGCATAAGCCTTCTACTATGTCTTCGGCAACCAATACTATTAAAACTCAATACAAGTCCGTATGAGATTTTCTTAAAGCTACGATTTTCTTTATAGTTCAGCTTCTTTCTATCAATGTGTAGTAATGTACTTGCACTAAGCCGACACTTTACTATGTGTTTGCAATATCCGCTATCTTGGCTGAAAGGAGCGGTTTCACTTGTGTCTAGCTTCTGCTGCCAATCGAGTTTTTTTTTGGATCAAAAAGCTTTCAAATGTCTGACATCGACTTGCAGTATTAAAGGAGAGAGCGAGAGTCTTAGATGAATGAAAGAGTGCCGGTAGTGGTAGACAACAAACAAGTTCCGTTATACCGTACGATGTTCAAATTTAAGAGAAGGTCTTTACCGCAACAGGTGCTGCGCTCAACTTAAGCACGCAAAGAAAAATACAAAGGAGTGGGAGCATTTTTAGGGAAAAGTGAAAAGCTTCAATCGGTGGGATAGGAATTTAATATCATTCTGCGGTGTGTATTATGTATATGTAAGAGTACATACCATATAACGGTTACCAAGGTATTACAGCACGAATTACCGCCAACTGGTTCAAAACGTAGCTCTCGTTAGGTGGTGAGAGAAACAGTTCGGACGGGCTGTTTATCGAGATCGAAAGTTGTTCCATTGGTGATTATGTTGGTGAATAAGTCTGAATGTTTGGTTTGGCCTAGTTCTGTAGGCCGCAATAAAGCGGGTTTGCTGAGTTATGTTTTGTTTTGGTATGAGGTATGAGTGGATGATTAATGGGCTGTGGTTTGATACACTTCTGCGATCGTGGTCATTTTACTTCATGGAGGCAATTTTTTCGTTTGTATATGAATTTTTTGCTATAGATTTATACGAGGTCCTGTTAATGATACGATGTAGTGCTTACTCAAAAATTACATTCATGGAATAGAATTCGTGTTTTTATTGCTGACGTGGTTATGGCTTTTGAAAGTTATTTTATGAAATGTAGGTTTACGTACAGCCTCCGCTATCACTAAGAAATGAATAATATGCATTTGTAAATGTGCCAGACAAGAGTAATCCTTAGTTCAAATTTTATTTTTGAAATAAAAAGTATAAGCCTTATTCTTTGGGATTTACTATAACATCTATAAGCGGTCGCATATTTATTCAGAGTGTTGGACTTATCCTATACATCGTTGAACAAATACTTAGTCAAAATATTTTCCTGTCCATATTATTTATAAAGTCCTTGGGCCGAAGAAGTAATAAAAAGAATCTTGGACATTTGGCTAACTATTTTAATTTTTTTGTTTTTTTTTTAGCACTCAGACTCGGTAACGTTTCATTTTTCAATCTATTACATGAGTGAGGTATGCTTGAAAAACCCCTTTAACGTTAGCAAATTTTACAAAAAAGAAAAAAATTGCAGGGAATACTTGGTGGACCTTGTTAGACCAAAGGTGTTGGACCAAACTTCACAGAAACTTTAGTTCAATACCAAAGATTACCTGATCTGGGTTCAATCGGTTCGGTGGCTTAAGGGAATGCATAATTTTCTCGGCATGGCTAAGCCCGCCTACGCAAATTCATTGCTCCGCTAAGGATAGCTACTAGTTGTTAACTTATTCGAATCAAACAGCAACGAAAGAAAGAAACTTCGATTTTTATTTTCACTAAATCAATTGGTTTATACGCACGGATTAATTACATGCAACAATTCTACTCAAATGTCAACAAGAAAATCGACCAACATATACAAAAGTGGAAATGCTGCGCCGTCTATCAGAATTCAATATAATTAATAGGTAGTGCTCAATGTCCATCCATTCTACTATGAGCAAATATCAGTAAATGTAGTTTTTCGTAAATATTTCGACTTCACATGACGAGTCCAAATTTAATCAGCAAATTTATTTTTATGAATGACATATAATTTGTGAATTTGATCCAAATCGTATCATAAATCATAAAAAAGTAAAAATTGAAATAGTGCGACTACAGTATCACCTATCGGAAAACCTTCCTGCAGACTGTGCAAGTCTTGTGTCAATTGGTTCAGCGGTCCTCGAATTTCAGATATTTTTCAGATACATATTACTAAATATCATATATATCATAATATCATTTATATTATTAACAATTAATGTTCATATTGAATTATTGAATTATATGTATAGGAATTTATGAAATAAAAAAAACTTACTTACTTACTTACTTACTAAAACATTAAGGGTAAATCTTTGTAAATTTGTGTAAGTTACAATAATTATATGTTAATTATGTAAGGCTTTAAAAAGAAACAGAGAAAACAGTAAACAGATATTACGTTATCAACGAATATTTGCAAGCGAGTATGAGCTTTGATACTATAACTATAGAGAATCCAAAAAATGTGTCCCGTATTTCCCTTCTTGCGTACGTCTGTCCGCCTGCCAACGAGGCTCCGGCCACAATGGGTGGACGGATTTTGTTCATTCATCGTATTGGGGTTTGTTGGCTTATATTTATTTCGCGGCAATTATTTTTAGTCTATCATTTCAAATAACGGTACCTACCATGCAAATAGTTTTTACAACATCGATTTTCGCAAAAATGGCTCTAACGATTTTGATTGTTTTTGAAATATAAAACGTATCATACATACATATCTTAGAAAATGGCATCCTTGATTTTCACCAAAATAATCGAATAACGTTACTTTACAAAAATTCTTATATCTCTAAAACGGTTCAAGTAATTTCTAACAAAAACTACACCCCAACTATTACTACTATTTCGGAAAAAACTTGCATATTCAAATTTTAAAAATAGTTTTGTGAATTTTTTTAAATGTTCCTGTTTCAAAAAAGGCTCCCATGATTTTGATAAATTTTGATATTTTGATATAAGTGTCCAGATGATGGTGTACTTTTATACTTTTCTTCCATTTTTCATGAAATTTCGTAATTTTATTAAGTCTAACATAAAGATCAAAAGACATTATGACAAATCCAAAACCGTTCTTAAGATCACAATCACAACTTTATTTCATAGCACCTAATTTTGGTCAGCTTAAAAAATAATCTTTGCCTTCACATTAATACTCATACAAAATCAAAAACATGACATCTATTATGTGCAACAAATTTCAAACAAAAATCATCAGGTATATTCAGCAGTCATAAAATATGGATCAGTATCGAGCACACGTCTGTTAATAAACATATTTTTATATAATCTACATTATTACGATTCTTTTTTTCCTGGCTAATGTAAAAATGTGATTCGAAACAAATTGGTAAAAATGCGAGAACATATTCGTACAAGTCACCTTTTACTTTATTTAAATGATCTCCGATTACTGTCAAAACACAGACTTGCAAGTACACTTGCGGTACAATTTCAAATTGTTAAATGTGTTGCTACGCTCACATGAAGGGAAACATTATGTGATTTATACTTTAAATCGTTTTTTACGACCGTGGACAGGCAGGGATATATAATAATTATGCATTATTTACTTCTTTTCTATACCCTATTCGGTGCAGGGAAATCCACCCACATTAAGTGGGAAATAAAACCACTTTCGCGAAGTGGACTTAGTTCCCATGTAAGGTTGGAAATAAATTCCCAAAACTCTGAGTGGTTTTAGTTCCCTTTTAATGTGAAGTAAATTCTCACTGTCGACTAAAAACAAAATAAAATTAAAGAGTCAAGTAGGTACTTTGCAATTTTTATTAACAAAATAGAAATTAACTTCTAACTGAGACAGAGTAATGTAGGTACCGGGACCTCGCAAATACTCCAAATCAAACAGTGACCCCAAGCAGGGGGGTTTCAGGGGGGCAGCATGCGCCCCCATATGCATTGCACTGTTTATGAGATTAGTTACGAAATCGCAAGTAGATTCCATAAATAGTGTAATGCATATGGGGGGCCATGGTGCCCCCCTGCAACCCCCCTGCTTGGGATCACTGTTTGATTTGGAGTAGGTGCGAGGAGCGGTTTTGAAACTTTGGCTTTATGTCACCTTGATAAGCTTAAGATTTTGCTTAAAGAGTGTAATAACTAACTGCACTTTACAGTTTTTTGCCTAATTCTAAATGTTGGATGTTAGTTCCCTTTTCTTATTTTTGAATGTGTACTAAGTTCCCATAAAAAAATGGACTTAGTTCCTACTTTACATGGGAACTAAGTTCACTTCGCGAAAGTGGTTTTATTTCCCACTAAGTGGGAACTAATTCCCTCAGTGGACTTAGTTCCCGTGGACTTCTTTCCCTGCACCACCCTATTCTAAGTATATTAATTTTGACTCAATATTTGTATCATACCTTAACATTGCCCGTAGACCTCTAAAAGTTGATATACGAGTATTCGTGATCAGCATCGATAGTTATTGCGATCTAGTCCGTCCGATCGTCGGCAAAATATAGGCCTTCAAACTTGTGCTAGGTCTTCAAACCAGTCTAGCCAGAACAAGAGAGACACTCAGCAAAGTGCAAAGACTGGCGTGCCTGTTCATTACCGGAGCAATGCGTAGCTGCCCAACCGCAGCCATGGAGGTGTTATTGGAATTGACCCCTCTACACATCATGGTGGTGAACGCGGCAGACAAAACAATCCTAAGGATGGCAAACGAGGGAATTAGAAGAGGGAAATGCATCGGTTCGAAAGAACACGGTGACTTACTCAAAAAACTTCCACTTCTTGGCATACCTAGGGACGACAGCATCAGGAAATTCAACTTCGAGAAGAATTTCCATATAAAGCTCAGCAATAAGGAGAACTGTAGCAATGA
Source organism: Portevinia maculata (assembly GCA_949715645.1). NCBI lineage: Eukaryota > Metazoa > Arthropoda > Insecta > Diptera > Syrphidae > Portevinia > Portevinia maculata. The sequence continues at coordinate 309,365,276 of OX454526.1, read as the reverse complement.
ATCCACAACTTATGGACTGAGCAACCACACAACAAAGTGGTGCACGGACGGCTCGACGACGGACGGCTCGAGGCAGGAGTGTTTGGGCCAGGAACTAAGCACTACGAATCCATGGGCAGGTGTACCAGCATCTTCCAGGCAAGCAGCCATAAAGGCTCTTGACGCCTACGTCATCAATTCAAAACTCATGTGGGAATGCCTACACGGACTGAATAGACTCGGCAAGAATAACAGAATTTCCATCTGCTGGGTAACTGGCCATGTTGGCATTACAGGCAATGAGGCAGCGGTCTCTCTGGCAAGAAAATGTGCAGAGGAACCCTTCATAGGACCTGAACCGTTCTGCGGGATAGGAGAACACACTCTACGCGAAGAGTTCAGGAGACTGGAGGAGGAAACAAGGGCCAACACCTTTCTGAACCTCCAAGGTCTGAAGCAAGCAAAGAAACTCTTAGGAAATTACAACCAAAAGAGATTCAAAGCTTTTATCAGCCTTAACAAAAACAGATTCCGCAGTGAAACCGCCGAAACTCCAGACCACATACTGGAATCCTGTGGGGCACTGACCCACAAAAGGATGAGATATTTGGGCAGGCACCAAATAACAGACAAGGACATACAAGCCATGGACCCACAGCTCATTCTCAGATTCGTCAAAGAAACTGGACTGGATGCTGTGCTCTAGGGAGTGTGACCTGCCAAGGATAAATCAGAGCAATACCTCGACACGCTTCACAAAAGAAGTATCTAGAGAGGGCTCTGAAAGAGGGCATGAACCTCTCCGATGCACAGGCAGGGGACACAATAGACAGTCGGAGTGTAATATATCCTAAATAAATATTATTATTATTGTGATAGAAAGCTAAAATTTTAACCATTAGATAAGATTTTAACCATAGAGAGTAGGGGCCCGAAATAATCAAGTTAAAAATTTTTATAATCCGCCCACAACCGCCAAAAAAAAAACAACAAATTTATCGAAATAATCGAATTTTGAGCTTGAAAGCAGACATTTTTTATGGATGGTTTTTAGCACCCCAAAATGTTAGGGAGTTAAAATTATTAAAATATAATATATGCTCTCTAGAGGCCCTTAATTCTAATGGTGAAAGATGTTTAAAATCCGCATACATCGCCCACAATTAAAAAAAAAAAACAATTTTATCGAAAAATCAAAGTTTGAGCTACGAAGCTGAAATTTGGAATATTTAATCAGGAGCCCTTAATGCTCATGTGTAAATATTCGCCCACTTAAGAAAAACAGTTTTATTGAAGAAATAATTCGGAAACAATTCTTTTGGATAAAGTTGTCTGCCATGTCCACTTTAAAGGGTTTTTTTACAAAAACTTTGTTTTCCTTCAATAAAATCCTTTAAATGTTGAATAGCAAAATATGTAGATCCTTCTTCTAAATAATTTTCACGTATGCGGACTGTAGCCTTTCCCTATGTTTTTCTATGCTTTTCTTTGCTGATATTTAATAAGGTTAATTAAAAGCGCCCTTTTTTCATATAATTGTGGATAGGTACTATAATCAAAAATTTTAAAAAATAAACATTTTATAATAGCGTTTTACCGATTCATAATTCGTCCAGGTAATTTTTATTGATATTAATCTAAGTTTGTTGTTTAAACTTCGGATATGCATAATTAGTTTTATATTACACAACTAGATCGAGAATAATATTGATTTTTTCAGCTCGAACTCCATAGGAGGACCTACAGGTATGCAATGAACTCGAAGAATCATAATCTAGGATCATAGCTTCACCATTAAAGTAAGATAACAAGAGGATGCTAATTAACAAAGTCATATAATGTACGTTGTACATCAGTGTTTTACTAAACGTGAAGGACGAAGGTATGGCATTCGTATGAGTTATCAATTCTGTTAATAATTAGTTATAAATATTTATTTTGACAGTCAGCTTTGTAGTTGCTATGATATTTTTACCGAAAACAAGACAAGAATATAGCGTTTATAAATGTCGCTTTTAAAAGGTCACGTATTCAAATTTGAATATCTTATAAAGATATGTATAATGTATATATATAAATATTTTAAAGTTGGTATGTATTGCCATTTAAATCCATTTAAATATATGACACTTTTGAATAAATTGTTTTAAAGAAATCATTTACCTGTCTTAAGAAATCTTAAAAACAGTTTCGAATACAATCAAATTGAATATTATTTGATTTCGCATTTGTAACCAAAAAAATGTCTGACTGAATTAACCTGAACCACGCTAAGCAAAGAATAATTGGACTTGCAATTCACGTGAACGTATGATAAACGCCTACATTTATTGAAATTGTAATTTATGGTAATCTGCAAAATAAGTTTTCGTGTATTATTCTGTTGTCATATTTGTTGACTTAAAAAAATAGACAATACAAATAATAGTTCTGAACAGCTTCCTTTTTTGTTTTTGCATCTATAACAAGTTGACCAGATAAGAATGTAAAGAACAATGTAGTCAGCACATTAATCTTAATATATAGAAGAGCAATACTTCTCGCTCACTCATTCTTAGTCTAGGAATCTGGAATTCGAATGTTGGTGCTAGGGCCTTTTTTAGCGGACGTGAGAAAACACCTGGTTGGTGTGTATATGCGAATTTAACCCAGATATACCGACGGGCATACTAGTGCAACAATCTTCATAATTTTCCAAAATAGCTTTATTCTGACCGATTATATTACAAAACTGAAAAAAGAATTAAAAAAAATATTTTTTATCTTTCATTTTGAGTCCGTACTACATGTAGTACGCTCGGTACATATAAAAGCAAAAGACAATATTTTTTTTGATGAATTCAAGTCGTTTATTATTCAGCAACTTTTGTTTAAATAAGTAAGGAAAAATCAAGTTAATAAACAAATTATTTGGTGGTGTGGTACTCCACATTACACTTTACATGGAGCGGCACGTCATATTTAATGCAGCGTGTAGTGGTCTTATTGTGGCAATGATTACAACGTAGCTGTTTACATTTTCCATCGGCTTGACGTGTGTTCTCAGTAAGTAAATGATCCTTTCGATCAAATCTGATTTCGCATGATGATCCTGATGGAAGCATTGCTGAGGGTTTCCCATAAGTGGATATAAGCAATGTGGCAATGCGCCGACGAAAAGATAAATGATCCATTTTACCTCCCATATGTCTATGCAGTTGCCACGCATTGTGCTCTGCAAGATCAATGAGGTGTGTGAATATTGGAAAATACCATTTTTTACCCCGAATAGATACACGGTACAAGCTGATATTTTTATCTGCTCGATCAACGCCACCCATGTAGCGATTATATTCATGAATAAGGCGTTGTTGTTGAATATATATACGCTTTTTCTCTTTTCGAGACCAACGTGAAATATTTTTTGAAGGTTCTACTAGGTGAACGTTTGAGGCAACGTTTACTGCACTGCTATCGTTCCAACAACATACAATTATATTTTTGGTAGAAATCTTACGATGGTCATACCAGCCTTTCTCTCTTTTCTGCAGATTTTTTTCTTAAGCAAAGGACAGTTTCCTAACCGATTGTGACGAATTGTTCCAGTTCCTTTTACGTGTCGTTCTTCTAACTCAGCCAATAAGTTGATTGTTGTAAATAAAATATCGAAGTACAATCGGTGAGTAATTTCGGGTTGGCTTTGTGATAAAATGTTACAATACGTTAAGACTACGCTTGAACCATGTCCCATTTCCTTGTAGGTATTACTTGTAAAAGTCCCTGCACCCTGGTACGGCTCGAACCAAAGAATGTAGCCTTTATAAGTTGCTCCAACCCAAAATTTATAGCCATATCTTATAGGCTTTCCATGGATATATTGCTTACATCCGTGACTACCGTAGTATGGAACCATCTGCTCGTCCACTGAATGCTGTATATTTTTCGGAGCATTACTTTGGAAACTCTTGTTCAACATTTGTAAAAGTGGTCTAACTTTTGCGAACTTGTCTGTTTTATCCAGACTGTTGTTATCCACAAAGTGCAAGTTTTTAATTATAAACTCAAATCGATCCCTTCTCATTGCGTTCGACACAAAAGAATGATGAGTATCCCTATCATTTTGCCAATACATACGGCGCGGCGTCTCAAAACAGTATTGTAGCCACTCAGTAGCAAAATTCCAATAAAGCACCTGATTTCGTCTGGAGTTATATTTGCAGTTGCATTTTTTTTTTGACGCATAGTCATTGGAGTATCGAGTAATAACTTGCAGCAAGTCACCATCAAAATATTGTTCGAACAATTCAAGAGGTGTAGGTAGAATTTCCTGTTCACATGCTGTAAAAACAGGCTCCGTTTCTTCCAGATCATGCTTTACCCATTTTACTGACGAATTAATACATTTACGTTTCTTGGCCTGTTGCAATAAAGCAATTGGAATGTCGTCTTCATTATCCGAAGCAGTAGAATAAGAATTTCGAAAAAGCTCAGCCTCAGCATTTAATAACGAGGGTGGTAAGATTTCAAAATTCACTTCATCTTCTTCTCCAGAATCTTCATCTGTGACGTAGTTGTTCGCACCTTGAGTGGGCACAATTGAGATGTCGTAAGAATTTTGCAAAAACTCTTCATCAGTTTCCTCTAAGGCATTTATTATCTCATTTAATGTTAACACTCTGCAAAAAAAAGATAATTTTTGTTTTCACCATTTTTGCACTAATGCCGAACGTACTACATGTAGTACGTCAGCAAATACATCAACTAAAATCACATATAATTTTTTTTTCACACATAATTTTGCTACGTATTCGTTTTTACAACTATTATAATTAAAAAAACATAGAAACGCAACAACAATAAAATATGCATATACAACTTTTTCTCACCGATTTCGTGACATCTTCACACTTTCGCCAATTTCAGAAAACTCATATATCTGATCCAAAAAACCGCACATAGAAAAGTACCCTAGACAAAACTTATCAACGCATGCTTTGTTATATTCTGTAGGACATTAACAAGTAGATTTAAGAATTTTAAGCACAATAAACGCAGAAACCTGAATATAACAGGTGTACTACATGTAGTACGGTAGGCATATCTGGGTTAAAAAACCCTTACATTCTTTGGAAATGCATTTGCAGACATATTATGCGTTTCGGCTGATTTTTGCTATATAGGGAATTGAAAATGACAAATTGTTTATTATTACTTTAGAATATGTAATGCAAGAATTTTAACCATAGGAAATTAATATTTGCAAATTAAGGTTTTGCAATACAAATGTATTTAATTAATCTCCGACGAAATGTCAAAATAGCATACACAATAGAATTTGTTGACAGAGTGAGATTAAAAACGAATATTTTAAACACTTTTTTTGGATTTTTGCAGATTTTGCAAACGTTGTTTTTAGGTCTGTTTTTACCTATAAAAACAAAAGTTCCTTAGAAATATGAGTCCTTATAGCAAAGTTAGATCTTTTATATAGATATTTTTTTTTATGTGCAGAGATCGGTTAAGAATATCCCGCAATGGGTGGACTGATTAACGTCAAACGTCGAATTGGGGTTTTTAGGCTCTCAAAAACGACTCTAACGATTTTGATCACTTATGCTGACTGTTATACTTGGGCGAGTTGTAAGAAGATGGCTTACTCAGTTTTTTTTTTCCAAAAGAATCGATTAACGCTTTCTTAGAAAACCAATAATATCTCGAAAATATGTTAAGTGATTTTATTCGATATCAATATATCGAACAAATGTACATACACAAATTCTTGGAATAACAGTTTCCAAAATATTGAAAAACGTCAATTTTAAAAAAAGGGCTTTAATGATTTTGATTATTTTTGTGGTTTTCATTACTTGAATTAAATGTAAGATTTCATTGCAAAAGATTCGAATAACGGCACATTAAAACATAGGTATATCTCAAAAAAATTTCAAAAAAATTGTATTTTAGCTAATATGTAGTACTTTTTTGTACCAAATTGCACACTCAGACTTTCAGAAGATTTTTATAAAATTTAATTCATATAACAGTTTCTAAAATTTTTAAAAACTTCACCTTTCTCATAACTTTAACGAAGAAAAAACCTCAAAATAGGTTGGATGGGTTTAAAGTGAAAATAAAAATCGATTCAAACTGCATTTTGTAATTCCGTTATGTGAAATCAAATAGAGCTATCTTATATTAAATATATTATTACTATACTATTTTCCTGAACTTACGTATATAGAAACTGGCTAATGGCTGAAACAGATGTGCAGATAGAACCGTGCAGCAACATGATTTAGTTTGTAAAATGAAACATTGCTTCCTCGTGTTGCAAGTTGTCTCTATTTTTAGTACAATTTGGTAACATTTTTCCGGTGTTACATTTCGTGATGTGAAATTTTACGGCATTACCCAGCATTTTAGTCTGTTTGGTCGTTCATTGATATTTAGGGCAAGCAAAAAGCACACTGAATGACGGCAATTTCTTACTGCACATGTATGTGTCTCATGTGCCTTATTGCATGCGTCCCTGCTGCAGGCTTTAGGAGAAAATGTGATTCGAAACCAATTCCTATAAAAGCGAGAAATGATTTCGTAGGACTCAGCCAAACACTTTTTGTTCGGTTTTAAATATTATTGTTATTAAAGTTCTGAGCAAGTATCTTTTAATACTTCATAAAGAAAATAAATCTGTTTTGGGCGCTCTATACTTTTTTTTTTATTTAAAAAAAAGGATATTTAAATCCCAGAGCACTCAGACTCAATAACGGTTCATTATACTATCAGGAATAAATCTTTTTTTTTTTGGCGTAGAGGTTGGAGAAAACGAGGTGTCATTCATATCTCTCCATTAATGGGGTTCGAACCTGCACAGTACTGGTCACAAGTCAACACACTAACCTCTATGCCGTCGCCTATCCTATGACTCCGCAACCAACCACAATCATTCGCTTATAGTGGATGTAATGTGCGCGCACCACGTGATAATTAAGGAAAACTTTTAATTTCAGGTATATTTTTTTATCAAGATGTATTTTATCTTTCAAATCAATTTCATTACATTACTTTTTGAAAAAATGATTGATTAACTTTTAGCATGAATTAGTGAGCGGAGGGCAGTGGCTCAGTGGTTAATGCGTTGGATTAGTAATAGAGGGGTATCAAGTTCAAATCATGACGGAGCACTGTAACACCTTAAAGTTTTTCCACTGGTTGGAGAAGCTAGGTTTTGTGCCTTATATCGACCGTCGATTTCTTGTATTTATTTATTCATTAATTATGAATTAGCTAGTTGCCTTTGTCTCCGATATTTAAAGTTTGTGCCAAATTGTAGGTTCTAATAATATTTATTCAATATAATTTATACAGTTCAAGATCGTTCGTTGCATCAATCAATTCAAATCACCTCGGAAAGCTTAACACCAATTGTTAAATTAAAAATCAGACATGTTCTTTGGCTTTCTCGTGCTGTTATCGTATTTTTAAAATATCGCACACGTTATTAAATTATACTACAAAATGTTATGTCTCTATTATTAAGAGTGATAGAAACTTAATGTGATTTGAATTAGTATAATTAAATGTTGAAATCGAGGTGGTGCTATCGAAGCGAAATAATAAATGCATATTTCGAACCAGTTAATTTCACTTTCATGGACGATATTATGTAAGGAAGGGAACGTAAGAGAAACAATATATAAATAATGTTTCAATATGTGAGTGATACTAAAAACCGAATTCGATAAAGGATTGGGTCGGCTTATACTGAAATAAAAATAGCTGTGGTATTTATTTCTGATTTTGTAGATGTGCGTGAAAGGTTCAAGGTTCGTGCCCCAATAGGAATACCGAAGAACCTAATAAACTTTCTCACATTTGTCGTTCGAAAAACTGTAGTTCTCTTTAATTTGCGTCAATAATAGAACTTCGCGCACACAAGTGGTTAAAGAAGATAGCTCTTATTCGTAAGGCTGCACTGTTTCCGACAAATTTCAATCCCATAATATTTAAAAATACCATAACTGGGGAATCTTTCAAAAAAATCCTTTAATCCTTTTTTGGGACGCAACCCCTAAGGTAAGGGGTTATTCAAGTTTGGATTAACTTGAAACTTTGTATAAATATCTTCTTCTTCTTAACTCCTTCCCTCATACTTCACTGCATCTGTGCAGATCCGCCAGTGGGATTCGCCGGTTCAACCTCAAAAGGTATCGGCAGGCTTCCCGGTTTCGAATTAATTCACTAAACCAAATAAAATGCTGTTGTTGTTGCACTTTTGTGATCCAGCAGTTTTTGGGTCCGCATCTCTTTCTCGACTTTATAAGAACGTTATTTGATATTGCAATTTTGAATGGGTTCGTAGAATTTCTCACTTGAACATGACAGTATCGCGCTCCATTATCTTTGAGATATGTTCTGTGAACTTAATTTTTAATCAGAAGCAAAACTGTTGTAAGAAAATATTTGGAGATGTAGAAATTCATATTTTTAAAGAGAGAAACGTTTTTAACGAACAAACGTATGGTTCGGCAACTGTTTGGCCCCATTCCGATGTTTTTTCTTAAATGAATCCCTTTCAACTCCCGATCAGGTGATAGTTTGTTTTTTTGTTTGCAAGCGGAAGAAGGATTATTCCGAAAATTTCTGTTTTCTCTTTACACGCAACGGAAACACAAAGGAAAACGTCAAAGACACTCCACATATCAAAATGTTTTGGAATATATCTTTCCCCTAGCTATTCCACCAAGAACCCCTTCTTGCCTACGAAAACAAATTTTTTCAACCAGAGAAAGTGCCTTCTGACCATGCACATAAAAGTCAAACCAAATAGACTGGATAATTATCTGATCTCCATAGAGATACGGAGGCAAAAGACTGAAGCAATAGAGGTGAAAACAGAAATGATTATTTGTTTTGTTTCAAGCATTGGTTTCTCAATATCAGTTTCCCTCAATTAAGGAATGTAGTAAACTTATAAAGTGTAAGATTTCAAACCGCCCTAGGGTACAAAATCTAGAACGCCAGGGCTAATTTCCCAAAAAAAAATGACCGTAAAATCAGGCGGGTAATGAAAAATAATATGAACGGAGCCACGAGCGAAACCATCAATAGTTTCCGCTTTGAATAGAAATATTATATCCGTAGTAAAGCACAGCTATTCAGCTAGTGAATGTATAAAAGGGTATGACAAATCAAAGGCCGAGTACATGCGACCCATTCATATACTCGTAGTTACGTTGAACTTGGATATGTATGTGTGTGCAGTGGGGTCATCAGTAGATGATAAGCACTTAGACCTATTGGTCCATTGTACTTCAGCATAGCTGCCCGCTCGCTGGTTATTGGCGATTAGTAAGATTCAGTGAGGGAGAACCTGCCAGTAGCCTTGGCAAAGCGAAGAATATTTGCAAGTTCAATTTCCCCCATCTCATCTTCGTTAACGAATTGTTTGCCTATAGTGGTGAGCCTGGTTCTGGCGAAAGCCGGACATTCACAGATGAAGTGAGATGCCGTTTCATCCACCTCCATGCAGCACTCACATAGGCCCGAGCTCCTAATGTGAATGGTTTTGAGGTGCTCTTCAAGAGCACTGAAACCGGTGACGAGACCAATCAAGGATCTCAAGTCTTTCCTGTTTAGTCCAAGCAAAAACTTAGCTCTGCTGATTTTTGGACCGTCCACTAGCTTCTTCGAATACCTGCATGAGACCAGGTCATGCCAGTATTCGGAATGTTGTTGGCGTAGAGCCGAATCCATTTCACGTTTGTGGACGGATGAGTAGCATCCTATGGATGGTTGTGGGCCAATGAAGGCTGTTGAAGAGCCCTTCCTGGCCAGAGCATCCGCTCTTTCATTACCCTCGATACCTGTGTGCCCAGGAACTCAGGCAAGTGATACCGAGTTACATCTTCATAGACGGTTAAGCCTAACCATGGTTTCCTCAACTATTTTTGAGTTGAGAGAGCCAGCCGAACAGGCTTTGATAGCGGCTTGGCTATCTGAGCTGATGTATAAGGTTTTACCCTTAATCCTTCTCCTTAGCAGGATATTGGCGGCAGTGGCAATCGCAAAGATTTCTGCCTGAAAAACAGTTGTTTGTCAACCCAAGGCTGCAGATAGATTTATCCGACAGTCTCTAGAGTAGACCCCGGCTCCGGAGATTCCGTCAATAAGTGAGCCATCAGTATAGACGATGACATCACCCGGCCTAAAGCCATTCCACCCCTCACTGTTCCATTCCTGCCGTTCAGGAAGGATGACCTGAAAACGGCGCTCAAAGACTTGCTTCATGCACACAGTGTCAAGTGCTCCTCCCCGATGGCCAGGTAGGCTGTCATAGAGAGCTCTGTACCTAGCACCTCTGGCCCCATCGCTGAGATTGACCTGCCGTCCAAGTACTACACACATGCGGTATAGTGATTTTCTGGCCTCACTTTCAGCAAGGAACTGCAAGGGAGGTAAACAGAGCAACACTTCCATAGCAGCAGTGGGAGTTCCTCTCATCGCACCTGTAATGCATAGGCACGCAATGACCTTGGATACGCAGATGTAAAGTTTTGATATGAAAATTAATATGTAGGAAATACATACTTTGATTCTCTTACTACCCGTAATAAGTTCTCTGCGTGATAAAAAAAATAAATTGCTTCCTGCGCCAATCTTCAATATTAAAAACAAATAGGGTGCTGTAAGACAAGGTGAACCAAACACAAGCAACGAGCAAAACTATCGTTAGCTTAGCTAGAATAAGCGTTACAGCACATTTCTTATACTTATTTACCTAGTTTAACTAGGGAATTGACCATATATCTATATATTTACTCGTATATCTTAAAAATAATTTATTGCCGTAGTTTTTTAATCAAGTTTGAGAAATGGTTGTGAAGGTAATAATACTTCCGATTGTATCTATTACTCACATTAGATATCAAACATTTCTGAACCATAATGGCAATAAGCTGCCAAGTAGTTCCTTAATCCATAAAAAAAATCCGTTTATTGAACCTGATTCATAAATAAAATTGTATAATATTTTTTCTCATGAACTTTTTAAAATTCAACTATGGGAAGTCAAAATATGATGTATTAAAAAGTTTATTTATTAACAGAGGTGAATGGTGCTGTTAATCGCTGGTCTATTAAATAGTCAAGGCCAAGTACAAGGACGCGTCCCTTGAATTAACAGTTTTCTTAGTATTCAAATTGAACTTAATATTTTTATCATTGTTTTAACCTTTAAAAGGCGTCCCTTTTGGGGGAGTATCTCCAGAAAAGTTTAATGATTCACATATAATCAAAACCTTTAAAATAAACCTTTTAGCACAACAAACCTTTAAAATGTTCAAATGCGTGGTCGGTGGTATTTTTGTACCACATACAATCAGGAATGTTTGGTACAATAATGTTCCAACTGCACCTTACAAATTCAGGTAGTTGGGTGTTGTAGAATTAGGATAAGCATTGATAGGCATCAACCTGGCGATGCATAATAGCTGTAACTGAGACTACACATCTACTGTGCTTATTTTACCTCCTAGTGGTAACCCGACGATAGTCAGGATGACAGATATCTTACATGAGCTATCTATCTTGTTTGGAACTGAGGTCAGTAAGGAATTTTTTAAGACTGGTCAGGATGATGCAGAAAAGATGGTGGTGGATGAACCCTCTAAAGGCTATCTTCAGCTCTCACAATCCCAAAGTGGGCTACTGGGAATTAAAAGAGGTGTTCATAGTCAATAGCTCTCTTTGCTGAAACTGCAACTGAAATGGAACGTATTTTAAAAGAGCTATCAGAAGCATGTAAGATATGACTAGAGATAACTCAAACACAGATCATGACCAATTGGACCGAGGGGAAATAGAAATAGCAAGGAAAATCGTTAAAAGCTGGAAACAGATGGGTAATTTAAGAACTATATTTGAATCAAATATAAGTGGGAAATCACGAAAATACTTATTTGATATGGCAGTGCTACCATACGGTTTTGGGAATATACGAAACCGAAATGAAGTCGAAACCACCCAAAGAGCTATAGAGAGATCAATTCTGCATATATATAGATCTCAAAGAACTAGAAATATGTAGCAGAATCAGACAAATACCTAACCATGTTTGAGGATGCGATTAGAAGAATAAAAGCACTAAAAAAGAAATGGGCTGGACATGTTGTAAGATTAAGTGATAATCGATGGACAAGGGGATTGACAGATTGACGCATATCCTACAGACTGCGCAAGAAGATCAGAGAGGCAACTTACGAGTTGGAGAGATGATCTTCAAAAAAATTAGTACGAGATGGGAACAAGATGGTAGAAATAGAGAAACGTTGGCAATTGTAGGGGAGGATTATGCTCTCAATGTTTGAGGAGAATTTGCACTCGAATTAAACCAAAATGTAATAAATAAAAACCAAAGAACATAAAAAAAGCAATAAGCTTAACATATTCAACTACATAATTGGTTTTGCATTTTCTGCTTGACGGAAAAATGGGTCAATGTCATCATTTTAGACACTGAACTCTTTAATCATGAGTTCTCAGTATATAGAAACTATCGTCATCAAAATGACTTGGTGGAGGTGTTCTGACTGCCATTCGTTTCCACGAAAGATTGACTTTCCATTAACTTTAAATGTTGAAATTATATGATTACAAATTACACTTGAGAACAAATATTTATATGTTGTTAATGCGTACATTCCATCGTATCGTCTTTGTTCTTTGTACTGAACTTTCTATGGCATAAGACTATGTTTTTGATACGTCTCGTTGTAACAGCACTGTTTTACTTTTATATTATTTCATTTGGGCACATATTTGATGGGCACCTTCAAGATGATTTTCATTTTATTCTATCTACTGACTTTGCCCAACAAGAGGATTCCCCACCAGGTTTCATAAAATGGGTCAATTCATACTTAAGATCAAGCGTTGATCAAGTCACGTTTAGAGGTTCTCTGTCAGAATCTTGCATAAATCTCAGTAATATTCTGATCTACGCTGATGATATGAGAATCGTCTACGCAATGTTGTAAATGTAACCTTAATTATTATTTGAACTGAGAAATAAACATCTTAATGTAAAAAAATATATATAAACCGGTTACTAACCCGCAAGACAGAATTCTGCTTCAAACTCAACCAACATTATTAGCTTCGCTATTTGCTGTGTTAAAAACGGTGTATTCCTAAACTAAGTTTCAACGTCTGACATTTTCTAGAAAGAATGTCCCTTCCCACCTTATAATATTCATTATCTTAACACACTCTTTGTCATCATGTTGATTGTTTTAAGGATATTGGGGTTTATTTCGATCCCAAACTGGATTTTCTAAAGCAAATCAACTTTGTGGTAATAAGTCCAATTTTATGCTGGGCTTCTTATAAGGTGATCTAGAGAATTCAATGACCCGTTCGTTTTTTTGTCCTTGTACAAAAATCTAGAGTATGCGTCACAAGTTTGGAAACCGTTCGACAGCATTCATTCAAATTGAATCTAGCTATTCAAAGTAAATTTATTCGATTTGACCTAAGAGGACTTCCATGGGAAGGTGCATTTAACCTTCCTCATTACAATCAACGCATCAAACTTCTTCAAATAACACACCTTTCTCAGCGAAGGCTTAATAGCGATATCGTTTTTCTATAGCAGCTTATATTTGGTCATATAAAGCGTGTTCGAATTTGACGTCATTGATCATTTTAAATTGGCCGGCACGTTTTTACAGCTATTAGATTACACCGAAGTTTTTTCAGGCATGAAGTAAATACATTTCCGTTAGCTAAAATAGATCGGTGGATCTTTTCTTATGGGGTTTCTTGAAGATAAAAGTTTATGAAGATAATCCTCAAACTGTTCAACACCTCAAAGATAACATCATCTAGCAAATATCACTTATTGAACCATTATTATACGAAAAAGTGATTCAAAATTTTAGTAGAAGGTCTGCGGAGCTAGCAGTGGAGGTCACTTGGACGACATTGTTTTTCATTATAAACCAGAACCAATGTACCTACATTAATTTCCAATAAAAATAAATACAGATTTCACACAATTTATGTCATTCATTCAAAATTTAAAATTATACCACAAATTTGAGCACCCTTTAGATGCGCCTAAATTGCTGTCTTCCATTGGCTTCAATATCCGTGGCCTATAACCTGCGTAGTGTTGACTTATAAACATCGTTGTTTATTTCCTTTTGTGTTTACTCTGTATTTGTACGAGTACTAAATGTAACATTGTTATACATGCACTAAATGATGAGCCTGTGGGAGCACTTTGTGTGTCGGAAAATTTTTGTTAAAAAAAAACCCTCCAACTTAACAGCATCCCAACTGGTACAATTGTTGTGTGCGCCGGTTTGACCAATCCCGTTACACCGGCAGGCCCCTCGGTTTTTGGATCAATTTTTTGCTGAGGGCAAACAAATGCTGGTGTTATTTCATTTGTGCGATCCAGGAAATTTTATACCAGCTTCTTTTTACGATTGCGACACATGCATGCACCTGTTTATACCCTATTCTAAAGGTATATTAATTTTAACGCATAGTTTGTAACATACCTTAATATTGCCCGTAGACCCCTAAAAGTTACTATATTTATGATCAGCATCGATAGTAATGTCGATCTAGCCATGTCCGTCCGTCCGTCCGTCTGTCGGCAAAAATTAGGCCTTTAAACTGGACCTAGAGAGCTGAAATTTTAACCATATACTCTCTAGGGTCCCGAAATAATCAAGTTTACGAATTTTTGAAATCCGCCCACAGACACGCCCACAAACTCAAAAAAACAAAATTTTGGAAAAAATCGATTTTTGAACTAGAAAGCTGAAATTTTTTATATATGATCTATGGCTAAAACTGCTCGGGATATAAAATTTTCAAAATCCGCCTACTGACACGCCCACAATTAAATAAAACAATTTTATTGAAAAACCAAAATTTGAGCTAGGGTGCTGAAATTTGTAATATATACTCTCTAGGGGGCCCTTTAAGCTCATGTGTAAATATTTTCACAATCCGCCCACTGACACGCCCACAATTAAATAAAACATTTTATTGAAAAACCAAAGTTTGAGCTAGGGAGCTTTTTTTTTACAAAAGCTTCGTTTTTTTTTTTGATAAAATCCTTTAAATTATACTCTAATTATAATTATAATTATATGTACAGCGTTCTTAACAATTCAACCATACTAAGACTTTTGTCACACCCACTTATGAGGGATAGGAATAAGAATAGGGTATCCAACAGTTCGCCCAAGCTGACTGTAGCCCGTCCCTATGTTTTTTTCTCTAAAAATGTTGTTTCATTTGTTTAAGGGCAAAAGGCTTCTCATTTTTGCAGGAAACCCAAACTAATTGAACCAAATTACGTATGGGCCTTATTCGAAACAGGTGTTCTTAATAAGACATATGGTACGGTTTTTAAAAAGCTCACTTTCATACAATCTGATCAGCATATCTCGTATGACCAATTGATGAATATGAACAGAAATGAACCAAATAAAATATTATTATAAAATAACATTGAACACAACAATACTTCGCGGTCCTTTTTTCTTGTTTTGATTATTGTTTAATCATCCTTTTAAAACACCGGTGATCTCAAGTAGTATCAACCTATAAATTAGCATGCACAGTTGTGGGATAATTTCAAGTTGTTTAATGTGTCGCTGGGTCACCGGCATGGTAAATTGTCTAGAAGTGATTTCTCACCGGTGACTAAGGTTTACGAGATGGGCTGTTATTTTGGGAACGCGCAGATTTTCTTAGCCAATCCCTAAACACTAATTATGGGAAAGTTTTGAATAATTGTTTTAAGCGGACATTTTCTTCATTTGACATGCAAAACGGGTTTGTTTATGCAAGAGTTTATTTTAAGTGAGTACCGTATTATAGTCTACAGTTCTATTGAAGCTTTGGTTGGATCTGATTCTAACTACACTATCAGCTCTGTGTCGTGGAGTGCTTAAAGCAAGCAACTGTCACGAGCAGAAATTGCCGGCACTAAAAGTGCTCTCACAGGCTCATCATTTAGTGCAGGTGTTAGTAAGGACAAAACAATTCAAAATACAATAATTATGTACCTATAAAATACTAACACAGACACAAAATAATGAAAACAATTCAAGATATTAAAGCATTATTACGCAAAATATTTTTAAGGTTAATTTTACTAACATGCAAGTCAATCACTTGATCATTTAGATTATAGATTCTACTCATGCGACTAATAGGCTCATGACTCCCATAATTCGTTCTATGATGGGGGTTAACCAATAATTCAACACTGCGTAAATTATGGGCACCACCACGAAAATTAAAGCCAATAGACGACAGCAAGTCAGGTGCATCTATTTGACCGGATATAAGCTGCTGTAAAAAAATGATATCGCTATTAAGCCTACGTTGAGAAAGGGGTAACATTTGAAGAAGCTTAATACGCTGACTGTAAGGAGGTAGGTTAAAAGGATCATCCCATGGAAGTCCTCTTAGTGCAAATCGAATAAATTTTCGTTGAATGGCCTCTATTCGATTTGAATGAATGTTGTAGAATGGCGTCCAAACTTGTGAAGCATACTCTAGAATCGGACGGACAAAACAATTGTACAATGACATAGTAACGTATGGGTCATTAAATTCTTTCGCCCACCTTTTTACGAAGCCCAGCATAGAATTAGATTTATTAACAATAAAATTGATATGCTTGGCAAAAACTAGTTTGGGATCGAAATAAACCCCAAGATCCTTAAAATTATCAACATTACAAAGAATATGTTGAGACAGAGAATATTGAAAGGTGGAAGGGATATTCTTTCTAGAGAATGTCATATGTTGACATTTAGATGGGTTCAGGGATAAACCGTTTTTATCACACCAATTGGCGAAGCTATTAATGTCAGATTGAAGAAACATTCTGTCTTGCTGACTAGTGATAGATTTATATATTTTCATATCATCAGCGTAGATCAGGATATTACTGTGATGTATACATGCCTTAACATCATTAATTGCAAGTATAAACAAAATTGGTCCGAGGTGACTTCCTTGGGGAACTCCAGACTGAGCTGTGAACGATACAGATAGCGATCCTCTAAATTTCACTTGATAGACCCTTGATCTAAGGTATGAATTAACCCATTTTATGAAACATGGTGGGAAACCAAAAGCCCTGAGCTTAAATTCGATTATTTCATGGGACAGCTGGTCGAAAGCCTTAGAGAAGTCAGTGTATATGCAATCCATTTCGTCCTTATTCTCTAAGGCATTAGAACAATCATGCAAGAAACTTAATAGATTAGTGACAGTGGATCTGTTTCTTACAAATCCATGCTGTTCATTACAAATTATATTGCGACAAAGAAATATTAACTTTTCACAAACAATTTGTTCAAAAAGCTTAGGGATACACGAAAGCTTTGAAATGGGCCTATAGTTAGTGATATCACCACGTTCGCCTTTTTTAAATACAGGTGTGATAAAAGCACTTTTCCAAAGATTAGGGAATTTACCTGTACTAATGGACAATTCAAACAGATACTTCAGATATGGAGCAATTGCATGACTGCATTTTTTGAGAACAATCGGTGCAATGCCATCAGGACCAGATGAATAGTCATTCTTCAGAGAAGAAATACATTTCAAAATTGTTTCCAAATCGAATGAAATACTACTAAAACTTATTTGGGAACAGCTAGTCAGATAACTAAAATATTGATCATCAATGTGAAGAGGGGTCTCCCTGAATGACTTACTGAAATGATCTGCAAACATATTGCTTGCGTCTAGCGAATCAGCAGTTGTAGAACTATTGTAAGTAAGCTTCGATGGATAACCATCGGTTTTTTTCTTAGAATTAACAAAACCCCAGAAAAGTTTGGGGTTCAATTTTAAAGAGCATTCCATTTTGCTTATATAGTCAATATATAAGTTACAGGATAAAGATTTGAATTCATTGAACAAAGTGAAATAGAGTTCAAGATCTGATTGGCATAGACTTTTTAAATAGTTCTTCCAAGCCCTATTACGTCTGTTTCGTATCGATTTGAGCTCTTTAGTGTACCAGGGATGGGACGTTTTCAGATTTCTAGAGGATTTCACAGGAATCACTCTTTTCATGCAGTTATCCATCAAAGAATAAAAAGAGCCTACTGCATCTTCAACATGAGATAACGCAGTAAGATTAAAATTAAAGTTAAAGCTGTTAATTTCATCGGAAAGCCTTTGAAAATTTGCTTTCCGAAAGTCAAAAGATTGCGAACGGTCATACGAATTACTATTTTCGTACAAATGTGCGCCTAGCTCAATAAATACATCCAAGGGTGGATGATTGTCATCTATGTTAATTATACTGAAGTGGGATTCCAGAACCACAGTACTAACAGAGTCAGAAGAGAAAACAAGGTCGAGAGTTCGATTTCTGAAATTTTTTATACAGCTTGTTTGCTGTAAGTCAAAAGACAAAATGTTGTCTAGTAAAGCGAGCTCTTGTTGGGCAGAGTCAAAGGATGGAATGAAATGAGAATCATCCTCAGAAGGTACCCATCCAATATGCGGTAGATTGAAGTCGCCTATAAGTAAGACAGTGCTGTCACAACAAGATATGTCAAAAATATGGTCAAGTGCCATAGAAAGTTCAGAATACAAAGAACATAGACGAGACGATGGAATGTACGCATTAACAACATATAAATGTTTGTTCTTAAGTGTAATTTTTACACAGATAATTTCGACATTTAGTGGAAATGGAAAGTCAATCTTTCGTGACTCAAAGTTGGTACGAACAGCGATCAGGACACCTCCTCCAAGCGCTTTCAGGTCATTGTTATGACGGTCGTTTCTGAATACGGAGAACTCATGATTGAAGAGTTCCGTGTCTAAAATTCCGGCATTAAGCCATGTTTCCGTCAAGGAGAAGATATCATGAGAGAGGGCTTGGGAGTTTAAATATACTTCAGCGGTTTTTGTGCGGAGTCCCCTTACATTTTGATAGTAGAGGGACAACCTACTTGGTTTTTTAACACGGACGGACGATCTTTCCTGCGACTTTTTGTCGAACGGGGCGTAAATTCTTTAACTAAAGTATCTTCAGGCCATGCAGTGCTCTTGCACAGCTTTTCAAAATATACTGAAGGGGCAACAATTTTGAAAGACGCAACAAACCCATCAGCCTTGCTGATTTTGGTGCATTTGATTGCGTCATCTTTTGGAATCAGGTTTCTCGAGACCAAATGGTTCAAGACATCGTCTGAAGAAGTGTTTGGTTTAAGTCGAGAAATGAAAATAGATTTCGGCCTGGGAATCGATTCGATAGTTCCAGATTCTGAACCTAAGGAACGATTTATGTATGTGGGAATAACATTAAGAGTTTGCGCCTCGTTTGACTTTTTTCGCTGACTCCTAAGATTAAACCGCTTTGCCTTTGGATTTAACTCAGAGGAAGGCATATCGCGTTTCCTTTTGCCAGCGAGTAGAGTAGGTGAGGGCGATGCTAAATTAAGAATGGGCTCAGGGGTAGCTTCAACAGTTTTGGAACCTGTTGTGTCCAATAAAGACAATGTATTCATGGACCGTTGGGTACTCTGCTTTACTTCATTAGTCGGCAACTCAAGGTCAGTAGACGTTGAGGCGTCTGCCGAAAGATGAAGATCAGAGAACTTTGATACGTTAAGGACGGTGGTATTAAAATTGTTGAACAAGTCTTGAAACCCCTTAGATAGTTTCATTATGTCAGCCTTGAAGATTGACATTTTAAGAGCAAGGGTGGACAGTGACAATTTTCGACACGGAGAGCAGTACCATAAGGCGATCTCCGAAGCTTTAACTTTATCCATAAATGCATTGGTTGAACCAACACATTTAGCATGGAACATTAAGCCACAAGGGCCGTAACAGGCAAAAAGAGGATTGGAGGAATTTTTAGATTCCAAGCATTTATTAGCGCTGCAATCCATATTAAAACTGGGATTTTAAACAGAAAAAAAAAAGGATAACAAAAATAATATAACTAGAGAAAGACAAAAAAAAAAAAAAAAAAAAAAAAAAAAAAAAAAAAAAAAAAAAAAAAAAAAAAAAAAAAAAAAAAAAAAAAAAGAATTGCAGTATAACCAGTATTGAACTCGCACACTATAAACTACATGCAAAGCATTTTAGCCAGCTGCACCAAGGGGGTCACTGATAATTATGGACAAAATATTAATAAGAAGGAAGGTTAGAAGAAATAGATTACAAATAATGTATATACATATTATTGAGATGGAAGAAGGAGAAAAAAAAAAAAGAACAGTAACAACCGCTTACCAAAAATACAAAGAGACAACAACTTTAATTTCGCAAAATGCCGATCAATAGAAACAATAATAACAAACTGAAATTATCAACTATTGAAATCATTTAGAACACTACACTAAACACTTATTATTTCACAGAAAACAAACTAAATAAAACTCGCACAAAATAAAACTCGCACAAAAACAAAACACGTCTAGCTATGACAGTGATTATCTCTCAACAGGAAATGATTGAAATGGTTCGTTATAACCGATTGTAGAGACTTTAACTGTGCTTGCTTCAAGCGGTCAATACTTTATTTTGTATTAATATTTATTGATGATTTATTTTATCACTAGAACAACCGAATTGTTCATAAAAAACCAGATTTCAAACGGGGTTATCCCACAAATACATGCATTTGCTTAAAAAGGTTTTAAAATGTCAAAATACTAATAACTGATAATTATTTGTGATTATATTCCAAAAAAAAAATTGCCAGATCATGAAAAGAGATATACATATTGTAGTTAATAAATATTGGTAGCTATGTTTTGCTAGATACAAACACGCCTAGCTCATAAAGCGGAAGTGAGTTTTATTAGACACCAAAGCCAAATGGTTCTTAAGATAAGATTTTTGTCAGCACAGAAAAGGATTTTAAGACCACCCTTGAGGTCCGCACCATCCGCTTCACAGCGTGGAGTGAATATAATATCAATTTAATAAAAAATAGGAGTAAAGGGACGAATAGGTTTGAAATCATAGGGAAGGGCTAAAGTCCGCTTCGGCAAACTGTTGGATACCCCATTCACATTCCTGTCCCGCATTAAGTGGGCGTGGCAAAATTCTAAGTATAGGTGAATTGTTAAGAACGCTCTACTTATTTTGTTATACAACATTTGAGGGATTTTATCAAAAAAAACACAAGTTTTTGTAAAAAAAAATGCCCCTATGTGGGCGTGGCAAAAAACGTTGTGCAAACGAATTGCTCAAAACGACTTTATACGAGTACTTTGCGAAGAATAGGAATTTCATTTACAATGATTTCTACAACAAAACTAAATAGTGGCAGTGTCAGTGCTCGGATTTTAAAAATATTTAAACATGAGTATAAAGGGTCCCTAAAGAGTATATATTATAAATTTCAGCTCTCTAGCTCAAAATTCGATTTTTTCGATATACATATTTGTTTTTTTGAGATTGTGGCCGTGTTAGTAGGCGGATTTTAAAAATTCTTACACTTGATTATTTTGCGGTCCTAGAGAGAATATGGTTAAATTTATTTTAGCTTTCTAATAGTAATAATAATAATATTGGTTAGGGTATGTTACACTGCGACCTATTGGTCTATTGTGTCCCCTGCTTGTACCTCGGAGAGGTTCGTGCCCTCTTTCAGAGCCTTCTCTATATACTTCTTTGTGAAGCGTATCGAGGAATTGCTCTGATTTTTCCTTGGCAGGTCACACTCCTTAGAGCACAGCGTCCAGTCCAGTTTCTTTGATGAATCTGAGAATGAGCTGTGGGTCCATGGTTTGTATGTCCTTGTCTGTTATTTGGTGCCTGCCCAAATATCTTATCCTTTTGTGGGCTAGTGCCCCACAGGATTCCAGTATGTGGTCTGGAGTTTCGGCGGTTTCACTGCAGAATCTGCAGAGCCCGTCCTCTGATATACCCATTTTTCTCAGGTGCTCCTTGAGTCTACAGTGCCCCGTGAGGAGGCCTGTTAGGATTCTTAGGTTGTTTTTGTTAAGGCTAATACAAGCTTTGAATCTCTTTTGGTTGTAGTTTCCTAAGAGTTTCTTTGCTTGCCTCAGACCTTGGATGTTTAGAAAGGTTTTGGCCCTTGTTTCTTCTTCCAGTCTCCTGAACTCTTCGCGTAGAGTGTGTTCTCCTATCCCGCAGAACGGTTCAGGTCCTATGAAAGGTTTCACTGCCCTTTTCTTGCCAGAGAGTCCGCTGCCTCATTGCCTATAATGCCAACATGGCCAGGTATCCAGCTGATGGAAATTCTGTTATTCTTGCCTAGTCTATTCAGTCCGTGCAGGCATTCCCACACGAGTTTTGACTTGATGACGTAGGCGTCAAGAGCCTTTATGGCTGCTTGGCTGTCAGACATTATTGCTATGATGCAATTCCTGTAGTTTTTCTCGAGGTTGATTCGAACGCACCTGTCTATGGCACATATTTCTGTCTGGAAGATGCTGGTACATTTGCCCATGGATTCGTAGTGCTTAGTTCGTGGCCAAAATACTTCTGCACCAGTTCCCTCCGCAGTCCTCGATCCGTCCGTGTACCACTTTGTTGTGTGGCTGCTCAGTCCATAAGTTGTGGATTCATTGCTCCAGTTCGCCTTATTGCTGAGCTTTATCTGGAATTTCTTCTCGAAGTTGAATTTCCTGATGCTATCGTCCCTAGGTATGGCAAGAAGTGTGAGTTTTTTGAGTAGGTCATCCTGTTCTTGAGAACCGATGCATTTTCCTCTTCCAATTCCCTCCTTTGCCATCCTAAGGATTGTTTTGTCTTTAACTTCGTTTCGCCCATGCTACCGCTCCGTATGTGATCATTGGTCTCACAATTGCAGTGTACATCCATCGTAGGATGTTTGGGCTGCATCCCCATGCCTTCCCCGCTAGGCTCCTACATATCATGAGAGCGCGGGTGGCCTTTTTGGATATCTCCTCTGTATGTTTTCGCCACAGGAGTTGACTGTCTAGATAAAGTCCTAGATACTTTACTTCTTTGACTGGTATCAGTGTAATGCCTGATAGGCTGATGTCCTTAAGTCTTTGAAGTTGTATTTTCCTTGTGAATGGTACGATCGTTGTTTTCGCCGGATTGATGTTGAGTCCGACAGTATAGCACCATTCCTTGGTTACTTTAAGCCCCCTTTGTATGATGTCCCAAAGGGTTTCTGCAAACTTATCCCTGGCAATCAATACAATGTCATCGGCGTTCGCCTGACAGTTGATGCCAAGGTTGGTTAGTTTTTCCAGCAGTTCGTCTACAACTAGGCTCCACATTAAGGGTGATAGTACCCCTCCTTGTGGACATCCTCTTGTTGTGTTCACTCTGATGGTTCCAGATGGTGTTTGGGTCTCTGCTGATCTAGTGCTCAGCAGCTCACACATTCAGGTGGATACTGTACTGTTAACTCCTTTCCTATCCAGGGATCGTTTGATCGCCACATGTGAGGTGTTGTCAAATGCTCCCTCTATGTCTAGGAAAGCGCACAGTACTATTTCTTTTGCTTCCAATGCATTTTGAATTATCTCCGTCAGCTGATATAGGGCGGTCTCTGTTGATCTGCTCGCTCTGTAAGCGTGCTGACGATGATGTAAGGGAGATATGTTCAATACCTCTTCCCTTAAGTAATTGTCCACAACCTTTTCTGTCATCTTCAGAAGGATTGACGTAAGGCCGATGGGTCTGTACGATTTTGGCTGTGTGGGGTCTTTTTTTCCCCGCTTTTGGTATAAACACAACCCTTGCTCGTCTCCATTGCATCGGTATGTGGCCCAAGGCAATACTACTCCTTGTTATTTTGAGCAGGTGTGGTATTAGTGCACCTTGCCCTTCTTGTAGTAGGGCGGGTATAGTGCCGTCCACTCCGGCCGATTTAAAAGGCTGAACATAACTTATTGCCCATTTCAGTCGCCCCTCGGAACAGATGGTTGATATTCTTTCCCAGTCTTCCCTTCGAGGCCTGATTGAAGTGGTATTGATTCCTAACTCAGTACTACGCGCGCTACCAGGAAAGTGAGTTTCTAGTAGCAATAATGCTCTTTGATCCTCATCTTCCGTGAACTCGCCATCTGGTTTCCTCAGAGACATCGCTACTCCTCCTGACTTCGCAAGAGCTTTATGTAGCCTTGCCGCAGTAGGAGTGCTGGTGATTGTCTCACAGAATTTCCTGAAGCTATTTCTTTTATCTTTTTTAATTTCCTTATTATATGTTGTAAGGGCCATTTGGTAGCTTTGCCAGTCTCCGTTGCGCTTTGCTTTGTTGAATAGCTTCCGGCTCACTAGATACTCTCCAGTTGCTAATTAGTTTACTTACGCTTGGGCTACCAAGCGTGAGGTCGAGTACCTCCTCCCTGACCCTAGTTACAAAAGTGGGGGTATTTCCCATATTTATGACGTCAAGTTACGAACTCATAATAAATTCTAGTAGGTACCCACCCCTAATGTTGGTGTCGGTGCTCCCCCATATGGTGTTGTGGGCATTCGCATCGCACCCTATTAGGAGCGGCATGCGGAGCTTGTTCGAATGCTTCACCAATCGCTGCATCTGGGATGATATAACTGGTTCATCCTCTGCACAGTACGCCGATACGATGATAATGATGCGGTGACATCCCTCAACATCCAGATGTACCTGAATTGGCACCAGATCCCGTGTCGCGTATTCTGAAAGTAAAATAAATTTATATTTATTGTTTATTAGAATGCATGCTCTCGGTTTCTCAGCCCGAGTGTCCCATATTACCTTTGCATTCTTGTTAGCCAATCCTTTGACTTGTCCTTTCAGGATCCATGGCTCCTGGATAAGTACTAGCCCCAGGCTTTGGCAGGTAAACATCCTAGATATAGTCGCCGATGCGGCTATAGCGTGATGAATGTTTACCTGTGCTAGTGTAATTTTTGTATTGAAGGGGTTCATCGAGCTATTGCTCGCGCGGGGCTATTGCCCCGTCCTCCGTCAGCGGCGAATCTTCCTCCTCCTGGTGGATGTCCTGGAAAAGGTCGATGACCGTGTTGTCCATTTCCCCCTCCGAGATCATGCTCTCAGAGACGGACATAGACTCCTCGGCCTCCTCGGGATCCTGTTCCGCCGATTGGACAGTGGAAGAAGGTGTTATAATCTTCGGAGGAGCGGTATGCTCTACCTCGGATTGCGCGCTCTGCGAGTTCAGACTCGATGTTGACTGGGCTGTATGCCCAGAGATCTCGTCCGACCTCTAGAGTCCGCACACCGCAACCCTGCCGAATCGGTAGCTCAGGGATCCTTTCTTGGACTTTATGGCGTCGAAGGATTCTCTGTCGATGTCAAGAGCCAGTACCGGTTCCCTCTTTCCGACAGTTGAGGATCTTCCACGCCTTGACTTTAAGTCCCGTGTTCTGTGCTTTCAGCAGTGCCAATGAGGTTTTCACTTCCTGTTCTGCACTGCGCGGAAGAGAGATCGTTATGGAGTAGGACCGTGGTATATCTGTCCCACTGCATGCCATGAGGCATGCCCCCTTCCATTTCCCCAGCTTTGGGGCAACTACCTTTAGCCACTCAGCTGTCTGCGGAGTCTCGCAGTCAACCAGTAGCATTCCATGCCTGAAATGTATGCCTTGGAATTTGAGCTTATGCTCCCATCCCAAGGCCATTTCCACCACAATGGCATCTTCCAGTGCCGTGAGGTCTGAGTTGCTGAGGATCTCCTGTGGATATTTCACCGGGAGAACAGCAACCTGCTCAGCAATCGCACCTTTGTCGTGTCTACCTCTAGCCGGGAAGCTTTTCCCCGCCATAGCATAGCTTCGATCAACCACGGTGGCATTCACTTTCGCAGGCTTACCCGTGGCCCTCTCGGTACCTTCGTCTACCTTCTGTTTTTTGGCTTTGTTCGTGGTGGGTGTGGTGATGTTGTTATTCCCCCTTTTCACGCCGCCACTTCTGTGCTTTCGGGCTTGGCCCGATGCTCCTCAGCCCTCCTTTTTGCTTCCTCAGGCCCGAAGCCATTTTTGAGGTAGCGGAGGTGCCATTTGGTGCCAGCACCACTAAGTCCCCTTCGCAGAGGGTCGACCCTCGTACCTGGTTTCCCAGGCGGAGGTATGGCTGGCTTGTCTCTCTTCCTTCCGGTATTTTTCCCGGGGGATTCAGGGGCTGGTACTTGAGCTGTGTTCATTCCCACTGCCCTAGTTCCCTCTACCGTTGATTTCGCGGACAGGGAGGGGATTAGGATTTGACTCCCATCCCCACTGCATGCACCTGTAGGTGCTACCGGGCTTCTTCCCTTGCCTTTTGGCACCCCCGTAGCTTGTCGTGAGGTGGTGATGGTTCTTTGGCTGGTGCTGGGTTGCACCGGCTTAGAGCCTCCCTCTCGGCTAGTTCCGGGTCTCTCATGTGCCAGGCAGTCGTCGTGGATGTCTTGCTCCATTCGACCGATAACTTCGTCTGCGGTCTGTTCCCGCATTTTGTTTAGTTTTTGTTTGTTTTTTTTTGTTTTTGTTTTTAGGCATAATCCCACGAGTAGCGCGGGAAAGACGGTCAACCACGACAGAGCCCCGCATTAACGTGGTAAGGCCATGGTCACTCTCTGAGGTGGCCCGGTATCAGAGAGGCTCCGTGACAATACAGCCGGTTACCCTTGGCTGCAAACCATCCAATGAGCACGGGTCGCGCACACTCTGGATTAGGGGGAGATGGGGAGGAAGGAAATGGGGAGGTCGGGAAGTTAGGATGGTGAGATGGAAGAATAGGAAGGAGGGAGCTGACGTGAAGTTCTGGCCATTTTCTTGGTTGGCGGTCATCAAACGGCCTGTCTGCCATGCTAGACAGCATAGCCCGTATGAATCT
This sequence comes from Portevinia maculata, assembly GCA_949715645.1. Taxonomy (NCBI): domain Eukaryota; kingdom Metazoa; phylum Arthropoda; class Insecta; order Diptera; family Syrphidae; genus Portevinia; species Portevinia maculata. Next base: position 309,338,476 of record OX454526.1, on the reverse strand, counting down.
TTGCACCGTAAGCCTCCGCACCGGTACCATCGAATGCAATGATGGTACACACGTCAAGGTGACTGACCTTCGCGAGAGGTTTAGCTTTCTAACTCGACTTCAAAGGCCTAATTTTTGCCGACGAACGGATGGACGAATATAGTATCTAACTTTTAGGGGTCTACGGGCAATGTAAGGTATATGTTACAAACTATGAGTAAAAATTAATATAGAGTAAGTGTCGCAAATATGGCTCACCATTAATTTTTTGAAATAAAATAAGAAATTCAACTGAAATTCATATATTTATTACATTCTTAGAAAATGTTTACATTTCAGTCTTTTATAATAAAAAAACATAAAAAATAACGTAACGAAAAAATATTCACCAATAAAATTCAAGGGGCTTCATTTCACAACGATGTCTCCTGTTTGAATTTTTAATTAGGACCGCCCGAATAACTCAATTATATCGACATGGGTCAAAGGCGTTGTATTATTGATCACCTAGCATCTGATTTCTTCCATAAATATTTTTTCAGGGGTCCCATAAATGTCTTGTCTAGTGGTTCAATTATGTGACTGGAGGAATCGAAGAATATGGACATGGTAATTCCTAGCCAAATCCACAAATTCGATATTCCGCTTGTGGCTCGCATGTCCGTTCATTAGTAGAAGGTGAAGATGCCGATGGCTTCACCCTTTCCAAAAAGTGTTTGAACCACTTTGTGAATAAATTCGTTTGAACCCATCCGGATGGACGATTAGCGCAAATAGAACCTGGTGGTGCAAATTTCATAAGAATAGGACTCATGCAAGAAATTGAGGTTATCAACGAACCTCTTTCACTTGATGTTATTGCTTCTATCTGTTTTCGGCCTTTACGCGCCAACACTTTCGTCATTTTAGATGGAATAACTCGAGCAAAGGAGGTTCTAGTCGGATGGCGGAACGACAGCAAAGGATGACGCCTAAGGAATAATCGCAATCAGGCTCTACCTGCAGCTTCACTTACCAATGAGTTTGGTATGTGGTTTTTTAATGCAAGCTGAAATGGTAACGATCTATTGTCATTTCGAGTAAGTCCAAAGAGTTTTCCTTCCATTTGGAGAGTATATTCAACCAAAGACTCCTCGAGTTCTGGCGGAAAGGTGGGCTCTCTGCCTAGTTTAGCATTCACCAATTTTTCTGAAGGCTTGTTAGACTCTGCTACCAAACGACGCAATGTGGTTTTAGGTACGTTGAATTCTTTGGATGCTTTTAAGAAACACATTTCTTTTTTTTATATGCAGTGATTTCTTTCATCATATGTCCGGCAATCTAATTATGACGCGGTTTTGTAGGTTTTTTAGCACTTAAAGCCATGGTGTGATTCGTTAAAACAAAAAAAACATAAAACTCTAGTTTAAACCATGTTTCAAATATGGACCACTGGTCCATATGAGCAACACCCGGAATGGGCCATAATTATCGACAATATGACATTTTCTCTATTTTTAATTTTTAGCGCACTCAAATAACTGCAATCAAAATGTTAATTTCACATTTAATAACATAAAATATAACACAATGTATATTTCTAAAAAAAACTTAATTCAAAAATCCTTGAGTAAACTCACCCAAAAATTATAACGAACACGAATAAAAGTAATCAAATGCGCTCACTTCCACCGCACCGCATGCAAAACCGGTTTGAGTGTGTTTAATTTGAATGATTAGTTCAGTGTCTACTATGTTTTATTCAGAAAATATTGCGGCGGGCCATATTGCCAACGTGAGCCATATTTGCGACATTTACTCTACCCTTTGAATAGGGTATAAAAAGGAAGTATGCATGCATTGTTTTTATCGAGTCTGCAAGTAATAATATAAATAAAAATTATAATAAAGGAGATGTAGTCTTAAAAACATTTTTTTAATATTCTATGTTTAATTTTAATATGCTTAATATTCTTTGGTGTGAACATTGTGATTTGACCAATACAATTATTTAATTATATCCCGATACACCCTATGCAACATCGCACAATGTATCTCATGTGCACATTATATGCATATAATTAAAATAGATAAAACTTCATATTGCAACATGCATACATACTGGTAAATCTCCAATGCACCTTAAAATTAAAGACAAGTTCGCAATATATTTCGTTACACATTCAATCAGTAAAAGAGCTGTGTATATCGATTTTTATAAGGCTTTAAATATTCTATGCGAATTTATTAATTCCCAAAATTTTCAGAAATACATCTAGAAACACCCGTAAAGTGGAGTTCCTGTTGTAATTTAAAATATAAACATATACGAGCCGTGCTATAACAATAAAAAAAATATTTCAGACCTTACAAATGAACAAATAATTTTTTTGCACACCTTCCAAATGAACAAAAGGCAAGCATTTTGCAAGAATATCATTCTAGCCCACTAGGCGGTCACATTGAACCGAACTTATAAGAGAATTAAGGTATGAAAGTGGAAAAATATGTGATATTAAACGGTTCATTAAATTCATAAAATAACTAAATAATGCAATCACTTCCACAGCAAAAGAGCATTTTGAAAAAAATAACATTTATATCGTCGGTCCTTTCCCAACTACCTCTCAAGATAACAAATACCTATTGACTTTTTGTACATAACGTTACCAAATACTCTGACGCTATACCGATTATTAATCAAGAATCAAGTACAATAGCAGAGAATAGTTACGGAAATCATTTTCCGTTTGGGAACTCATCGTTCTTTCCTCTCAAAACACGGTCAAAACTTTGTAGCCAAAACATTTGAGGAAGCTTGTAAGCTTCTGAATATAACAAAATAACAAAAGATCACCAACTAACGGTTCATGCGAACGCAGAATTTTGTAGAGTATTCACGATTCTTTATAAATAGGTTAAAAACTGATGGGGACATGTGAATTAGGTACGCTGTATTCTTCAATAATACAACTCCTTACACTTCAACTACATTCGAACTCGTATTCGACCGAAAGATGGAATTTCCTACATCTTTCTCTAAAACACCAGAATGAATTTTTTATAATTACGATATTTGCAGTATTTTACAACACGTAAATCAAATAGTAAGGGAAAATTTAATAAAAAGCAAAGAAATTTCAAAACAACAGTATGATAAAAATTTAAATCTTTTAATTTTTAATGTAGGTGATAAAGTTCTCTTAAGGGATGAAGGAAATTATCAGATCAATCATTTCTTATTAAATAAATGTCATGTGAGCTGGAAGTCAGCCTGCATCTGCATTACAGAAGCGTTAACCTCCTCCCCGTTGATATCTTTGGGAAGTTGATAGCTTCTAAGGCAGCCCTAAGACTGAGATAATTTCATATGTGTAAAAGCTCACACATCGGTCACGCGAGCATCTTAAATGCCCACAAGATTCCCTATAGTACGGACTACTTACTCCAAACTGCTTGAGATTAGACTGCAACAGTTACTCCAATCAGCACTCCACTCTTAGGGCTAGATAAGATACACGAGGTTGGACTGAAGCAGTCACCCTCGGTATGTTTTGATCCTGCCGAGCAGAAAAATGGGACCAGAACTGAGGTTCGACTCTAACAGTCACTTCACTCTGCTCCTCTTCAGGGTGTGCACTACTTCTACTCTGTATTTTCCAACTTATCTTCTCGGAGTTATAGCCACATAATCACTTTACAGAAGGCAAGCTGAGTCTTCCAATATGCCGAGCGAACGCCAACGATAAGCAAGCGCTACAGATATCCCATCTATTAGGTAATTAGGCAGTGTGGTGTATTGAGCAATCGTGGTTTCTATAACTTGCTTAATAAAAGAGATAGGACAAGAAAAGTTTCCGGTAACAAAGTACTGTTTACCTGTCTCAAAATACTGCATTTAAGTGGCATTTATATGTCCGAAACTTGAGTACAACACTCAAATCTGCTGGGGTCGAAAAACTTATTATGACAGGGCGCGATTAATCTCATTGGTTAAATAGACATCGAGTTATCGTGTAATCGCTTGACTCTATTATGTGATGTGAAGTCATCACATTTTTTACACATTTCCCCTTCTGACGAAAAAAAACCAACCGCTTTAAGATCAAGGTAGTTAGGCAATATGTTTTCGTAACAGTAAGTAAGTGCCTCCTATGATTCTTTTATTCTGGTTTCACTTTATAAGTCATTTGGTTATTACACTTTGAAATTATATCATGCACAGTAGCGATAGTAAGGCGTTATGCCTGCACAATGACCTAGTCAGAATTAAATATACATAAAACGTTGACGATTTTCATAATGTACCTACCACTACTATTCCGTTTATTGAACTGAGTCAGTTATATTTGGTTTGCAAATGAACTTTAAGTTGATTTAAATTTATGAACTTGCAAAGAAAAGAGAAGCGATGGTGATTGACATAAAGAGAAATTATTTTTTATTTTGTGCTTACTTTTATTTAGATTAAGTTTGCTGCTTATATTTTTTATGACAATTTTAGCTAACTGAATTTGTTTGAAAGTTGTTCAATATTGTAACACGATGATGCTGATCGGAAACAACCTGGTGATGGCCGGGTCGTCAAAGCAAGAGCCCGACCCTCCAGGCTGTGGACTTTGCCGGTAACTTCCTGATCATTTAAAAAAAGGCTGCTTACAAAAATGTTGAGTCTGTCCCAGGTGATGCAGCAACTTTTTACCGCGATCTAGGAGATATGATCGTTTATTACAGCTGCCATAATTGATTGAATATAACAGGGTGCATTTTGTTCGCACATATTCCGAGGGACAACGGTCGAATATGAACATTTTCTGGTTGCGGTCAAATGTAGAGCTTGGTAAGGGATTATGACGTTATCTACAGTGACCGAATCTTGAAAGCGCAAAATCTAGAAAAAAAAATTCTAGAATGAAAAAATCTAGAAAAACAAAATTCTAGAATAATCTCGAAAAATGAAAGTAAATTTTAGATTTAGTTTTCTATTTTGAGAGTGACACCTAGCCCAACCTCGCACCTACTCCCAAACCAACAGTGACGCCAAGCAGGGGGGTTGCGAGTGCAGCATCCATCCCAAACACATTGCACTGTTTATGGGATCTACTTGTCCTCTAAAGATAGAGCCTATAAAATACCCCAAGCAGTGGGGTGGCGGGGGCAGCATTCCATCCCATACACATTGTTTACGAATAGAGTCTATAAAAGAAATTTTGTGTTTGAGGATCATATTTTTGGGATTTTGTGCTTGGGGATTTTGGTTTGTGTGTTTTTGATATGTGAATTTTAGTTTGCGGATCCTAGATTTTGGACATTCTAAATTTTTTTTCCCTAGATTTCAGTTAATGAAGATTTTACTTTCTATATTTTTGTTTTCGAGATTTTTTTTTCTAGATTTTTTCTTTCTTTTTCTTTAAATTTGTTTATTTATAGATATCGTTGTAAGTCCCTCCATAATCCAACGCGTACTGACAAAAAGATAAAATTCGAGGTTGACGAAAACTATAGGTTACCAGGTTAGGTTAACAACTGGTTGCTAACTTTAAGACAGGAACACGCTCTTCGGGACAGCGAAGGACACCTATTCACCAAGGCACAAGGAATAGTAGGTGTATTTTAGTAACTTTTTCAGCAGCTGCTAAATTGGGCAAGACGAGAAATCACGTCCAGTCAATGAAGAGCCGGTTCCACCAACAATTATAGGAGAGGTTGGCGGCTTATCTATACAAAAACCTAAACAATAATAGGGCCGCTGGCTCTGATGGCTTATCAGAGGAACTATTTTAATAAGGAGGTTGGAAGAACGAATGCCTGATGACTGCAGTATCAGCTCCATGTACCCCATCAACTAAGAATTCGACTCTACGTCCGGCAATAATAATAGTCCAACTGTATACATGCTATCAACAAACAAACATGCATCTGTTCACCGTCGAGGACAAAATGTCACTGTTGAGAGCAAAAACGGCGACATACATACATATTAGGCCATTAACGGCATATACAGGGCCTAGAACCTAGCTTCTCCAACCACTTTCATGCGAAGTGGAGGGGACCTACGGCAAATTAGAGAAGCTTCTCATGACAACTTGATACTCTTGGATGTTTGCCAGACGTTCGCAAGAGGTGCCAACAACACGCGGTATTCCCAAGTGATCCCCACTCTAAGTACTAACCACGCCAAACGTCGGTCGGTTAATTGTGGTGATCTAACGAGAACTGATTGATTCGACGTAGCAAGGTCGTTGACAGGTTGGAAGGAAACTGCATTTAAAGGGTAAGGGCCTTGGAAGAGCCATAGCTTTCGTGGTTCAATTTACAGCAGTTGAATGATATAAGGAGATATTGCCTAATACAAAGATACTTTTTGGTATGGAGTCTATGTAGTTCTTCTTGTTCTCCCTTATTGACGTTGAAGCTATGATCAGGATTGATGGGATCATAACCCTCCCACTTAACTGCATCCCTACTGGTCCGCCTGTGGGGCTCGTCGTTTCGACCTCACAAAATAATGGCAGTCCTCCTGATTTTGAATAAGTTCCCTGAGGTTAACCCTATGCTGCGTGTGTGTGATCTAGAAGTTTTTAGGAATGCCTCTCTTTCGCGTATGTATTGGAATGCTGATTGATTTTGCCTTTTTGACAGGGTTCGTAGGATCTCTGCTTTGAACATGACGGTATGAGCGGATCCGGTCTAGCTCTATTTTCTTCGAGATATTTTCTTTGACGTGAAGGCTTCCTCGGATCTTGGAACTTCTTATTCGATCAATCTTTGTTATCCCTGCTGTCAGGCGAATCATATTCATCTCAGCTATCGTTAATACTTTTAGAACGCTGTCCAACATTGTGAACCGTATGTGAGCGGCTGTCGCACAACTCCGGTGTAGAGCCTTCCTTTCAGCTCTCATAGATTCAAATAACTACATGAAACCCAAACTCAAATATCTATCCTGAACGGTTACATTTTTTATTCAAAATAAACTATCTACTGATTTTACCTGCGGGGCACAACTCTCATTCGCAATAGCAAATCAATGGCTGAGTTAGTTAGCGACGATGGGTTACTATGTATCCGTTAAAAGCAGACATCAAGATTTTGATTGCGACTTCGTCGATTTGACGAACATAAGCTTTCTATGGTTGATATATGTAACCACGTTTTAATTCAATCATTAATCAATATCCAAATCCTTAACAATATTCATTCATTGCAAAAATTGTATCAAAACAAATTGTTGAAGTTATCATTTCGTCTTCTATGGGTCCCATGTAGTCGAAAAAAATAATCGACCGCTACTGGTTTTGATCTTATCTCAAACATGAGCTGGTAAATGTATTTTGGTGATGAACCAATTCAATTATTTAATCGCCATTGATTAAACATTAAATTGGAGACGACCATTGCATTACAGATGAGAGCCGAGATTTATTTATATCTTTTACTTCGCAAGCCCATTTCGTTCAGGGAAACTGAAAAAACCTCGATTGGATGCGAATTTATTTGGTGTTTAAATCTCATAGTTAAATGTTAGGCTAATCAGAAACACTTTCGGCGTGCTAATTTATTCTGGCTTGTAGATTTTACGCATGAAATGAATTGGGTGAGATTGAGTTGGTTATTGCGTAATTTGGAAGATCTAGACTGATGATAAATCAATCAGATGTCATCATGTCAGTTGCGATACAAAATAGTAAATGGATTTCAATGAATGGAATAGGCACATGCCATTGTAAGTGCTTAAACGAAAAGTCAAAGATGGCATTGCTGGCGTAAGAGTTGACTTTATTGTCAACTTATTGGTTTACTGAAATAACGCAAGGTTTTATTGTGTGTATCCTCATACCAATACAAAGAAGTTAAAAACGAGCAATCTGGTAATGGAACTCGTAACATTTTTTATATAATTCGACTAAATTTTTGACAGTAACAAACATTTCATATAAATGTTGGATAATTACGTAATTTCGCAACACTACAGGGTAAAGAGGCAGTTAAAGTCATGACAGTGTGCAGGTAATGTCCAACAGTGACTTCCTTGATCTTTATTTATATTATGCCGGTCGTCTCTCGGCCTACTGGGAGCCGCGTGATTACCTACTGCCAGGTAGTGGTTGTGGGGGAGGTTTGTTTTGAGGAAGCACATGTGCTGATGCCAATCCACCTATTGTTTGCTTCTATTAATGCTTCCTTTTGCTGCAATAATCAAGTGTTACAATTTTTAAAATCCCCACTGGCACTCCCACAATCTCAAAAAAACTAATTAATCGAAAAAATCTGAGCTGGAAAGCTGAAATGTGAAATATTTTGAAATGCCCGTGTGTTATGATTTTTGCATGCGCATGGCCGACGGCAGCTCTCACATCCCCGAAGTGGGTTGGCACCGAAATATGCAGCCCGCTGTCCTAGGGTCAAAACTTATGCATCTCCCTCTATTTTGGGATTTGTGCCATCGGGATAGACTTCTGACCACTTCAAACAAGTCTTGTTGTGAGACAGAAACGAGAAGCCTCGTATAACGTGGCCCCTTGTGGCCACCAGACCCGGAACGTCAACGGAATACGATATTAGAGTTTGTACATGGAACGTGCGGATTCTGTACACCCCAGGTGCTATTCAAAAACTTAAGTCTGTCCTCGAGCAATACCACGCAAATATTACCGCGATCCGGGAGAAACGATGGATAGGATCAGGTATTTTGGACAATGCGGATATCGTCGTGGGAAATAGGCTTGGGACAAAAGCAATAGACTTCAAACCGATAAGTGACCGCCTGGCTCTGATTCGCATTAAAGCTACATTTCAAAATATAAGCCCCATAATATATACACACGACCATACCGATGAAGCTGAAGATCCCATTAAGGAATTAAGGAGGAGTTTTATGACCTCCTGGACGGACCCTGCACGTAGTACGATGTCAAAGTTGCGCTCGGGGATTTCAATGACTTAGACGGTAAGGAAAACATCTTTGGCGGATTAGTTGGTAAGCACAGCCTCCGGACGTTCTAAACTTAACCATAACCTTATATTTATTATATTCCGATTTGAAAACTATTTTACAAAGTAATCTTATATATACAAGGTGGCGCAAAAGTTGTCTTCTGTTTACTTCACAAAAATGTCAAAGTAAAATTGACATTTGCCGCCATTTGCAAAAATTATAGCATCTTCCGATAGGGTTTTCAGCCCTTGGGTGGCCTTAGGCAATTCTGTGTGCCAATGTTCTAAATGATCCACGACGTTTGACATCTATCCTATGTAGTTTTCAGTCGGATTGGTGAACGCCACTGGGTGATGACTTTTGCGCCACCTTGTACATATTATGTTATCATCGAGAACATTTTTAAAAACTCGCCATCTTTATCAAATTTTATATTTTTATATAAAAAACAAACTACAAACTACCTAATCTACTTACTTAAACTACTTAACATGTTCTAACTATAATTAGGATTCTGAGCACTCGTTGCCTTACGCAACAAGTGGTCAAAATCCCAATTGCATTCTGAGCGCCTGGAAGTCGTCAACGTGGACGCACTGCCGTCTGCCGAATGAGCGTCAGTCACCTCCCGGAAGCACCACCACAAGTTAACGAGTTCGGCTTCTCCCAGAAACGCCCTCGCTAGCATAATCTAACATACAATGTTAGAGGATGTTACCTAGAGTAACGCACCATCCTGCAGGAGAACGTGGAGCCCATATCCAATCAACAAAACACCTAAATTGATTGAATTGCTTTTTCGTGTCAGAATCGACCACGTGCTAATCGATGCGACGAACACGCATCCAACATCTTAAATGTGCACACATTCCGAGGGACAACACGTCGACACTGACCATTTTCTTGTTGCGGCTAAAGTTAGAGCTCAACTGTCCAACAAAAAGAAGCTGCGAATTGCCCAACAGAAGAAATTTGGCGGTGGACGCCTTAGAGCGGATTAGCGAGAGGCTCGCCTCTGTGCACTTACCACCCACAAGCGCCAACAATATAAGGAACCGCACACGCATCCAACATCTTAAACGTGCACACATTCCGAGGGACAACACGTCGACACTGACCATTTTCTTGTTGCGGCTAAAGTTAGAGCTCAACTGTCCAACAAAAAGAAGCTGCGAATTGCCCAACAGAAGAAATTTGGCGGTGGACGCCTTAGAGCGGATTAGCGAGAGGCTCGCCTCTGTGCACTTACCACCCACAAGCGCCAACAATATAAGGAACCGCACACGCATCCAACATCTTAAACGTGCACACATTCCGAGGGACAACACGTCGACACTGACCATTTTCTTGTTGCGGCTAAAGTTAGAGCTCAACTGTCCAACAAAAAGAAGCTGCGAATTGCCCAACAGAAGAAATTTGGCGGTGGACGCCTTAGAGCGGATTAGCGAGAGGCTCGCCTCTGTGCACTTACCACCCACAAGCGCCAACAATATAAGGAACCGCTATCGCGACATTATCAAGAAGGCATTTCCAACAGCCGCTTGATGGGAATCATGTAGAGAGGGTGATAGGACAAGAAAATAATCAAAGCCGCTGGCTCTCATGGCATACCAGCGGATTTTTCAAAATATGGAGGTGATGTTTTGGTTGGGCGCATGCACCAAATCATTAGCCAAGGATAGGTGGAAAAAAGCATGCCCGGAAACTGGACAATCATCCCTGCTAAATGTCGCATATAACATCATATCCAACGTACTGGTGTGAACGTCTCAAGTTGTTCCGCAAAACATTAATCGGCACGTACCAGTGTGGTGTCCGACCCGGTAGATCGAGAATAGACCAAATTTTCACACTGCGGCAATTTCTGAAAAATACCAAAGAATTTCTTGTCGAGACTCACCATCTTTTTATTGACTTTAAAGCTGCATATGGCACTATTTTCAATAAATCCGTCTAACTACTGGGGTAAGACGATGATATCGACATCATCGGCCGTTCCCAGCATGCCGTGTTAGAGGTTTTTCCAGCGAATGCAGAACAAGCGAATTTGGTTGGTCTTGAAGTTAATGAGGACAAGACTAAATACATTCTATTCAACAAACAAACAAACAAACATCTGTCCACCGGAAAAAAAAATCACTATTGGTAACAATAACTTCGAGGTAGGAGGAGCGAATGGGAAATAATGCTCAAGCCAAGAAGATCTTCGACTCTCAGCTCCCAGGTTCGAGGCACCTGGTACGCCCGAACCTCCGTTTAAAAGACCAAGCCATCGTGGATGCCAGAGCGCTTGGTCTATGTATATAAGTGGATACAGCGTGCGCGGTATCGCAGAGGATGAAAGGCTGCAGGAGGCAGAGACTCTCCACGGGTCAGGAGCCCGTTAAGTAAAGTAAGTACATAGTTTTATCGAAAAGTCAAAGTTTGCGCTAGGAAAGTGAAATTTGGAATATGTACTCCCTTAAAGTCCTTGATGCTCATATTTTAAGATTTTTAAAAAACACCTACTAACACCCCCAGAAATTAAAAAAAAAACTTTTTATCAGAAAATTATAGTTTGAGCTAGGAAGTTGAAATTTGTTATATATACTCTGTATGGGTCGTTAATGCTCACTTGTAAATATATTTGAAATTCACCAACTGACACACTATTAAAAAAAAGGAATTCGAAGAAATCATTGTTAATGAAAGTCCTATTTTTTTGCAAAGTATGTAGATAAAGTCGTTTGGAACAATTCCATCATATAAAGTTTTCTGCCATGCCCACTTTAAAGGGGCGTTTTTTTTTTTAATTTTTAGCGATAAGATCCTGTAAATGTTGTGTAACAAAATATGTAGATCCTTCTTAATAATTCATCCATACTTAGATTTTTGCTATGCTTACTTTATGAGAAATAGGAATAAGAAAAGAATCCTTTTACTAGAACTACTCAGCGTTAGCCTTCCTGAGCTACTTAGCCTTCAATAATTTTAATCACGAAGGCGAGCACTAGTTACAGCATGCACCGAGTGGTCGCCATCCGAGTTGCATTCCAGGGGCCTGGTACAGTATAATCCAGATAAATCGTAGTGTCAAGGGACCTAGAGTTTATTGCGAATTATAGGGGTTTTCGAATTAGCGAGATTACGAATTAGTGAAGTTTTAAAAAATAAAAATACGATTTAAAGGGATTTTATGTTTTAAATTCAAATTCAATATTTGACACAATATATTGGATATATTATGCACAAAAAACCAATTTTTCTACATAGCTACTTACATAAAATGTATGTATACACATATTTTTCACAAATGGACAGACACTTCGGTATACGGTTAGAAGTCTGCAATGTCATAGGAAATTTACTTTAGCATAACGGTAACCGTTTTTGCCAGAAAGTCAGTGAATGCACGTGCTTACATTGAAATAGAAACAGCTGCTACCTGCAGCTGCACACATTTGCAAGGGTGAGAAAATGCCTTTCGTGATTCAGAGTATTGAAGATAAGGAATGAGACTTTTTTTTCGAATAAACGGGGTTATCAACAGAGACTTACGAATTATAAGACGTTTTATATGACTTTGCATATGGAAATTATTGCGAATTACCGAAGGGACCGAAATGCACTGATTTTTTACGAATAACCGGGATTTTTTCAAGGGATCTACAGTTTATTTCGAATAAGAGGGGTTTACGAATTAACGGGGTACGAATTATCGAGATTATACTGTAGTAAGTTTATATGCCTCAGCTGTTATCACCAGCAGAGCGAATCGTGAGTGAACGCATCCATTTCTTTGTTTCATCAAACGACCACCAGAGGCAAACGTTTTATGAGAAATGGATTGCATTTTTTTTTTTTTTCGATAACGGTGAGCAGAAGCAAGCAACTTCATTTTTTAGTTTTTAGATTAAATAAAGAATAAAATTTGAAGTACAATTCTTAACGATTTGATCTGTTTGAAATTAAAGACTACTTAAAAAATAAGTTCAACAACGTATATTTTACATCAGCAAATGATGGTGTGTTAAATACTTGACTAATTTGATATATATTTGTTTATTAACGGACTTTGATTTCAATCTATGATTTGGTTTTCTGGACCAATCGTCTATAATAAAATTTAGAGAGTTACTTTAATTTCCCAAGGAATCTATTTCCAATCGCAATATCGTTTTCCGAATGCAAGTTACTTCCCTTTCGAAACAACACCGGGGTTTAATAAAAATCAAACAATTATTCAAATCAAGTTAACTATAAAAAGTGATTGATAGTTAAAAAAATAAAACATTCGATGGGAGAAATTTTATCTTTCACTTTCCAATCACGCAGAAGCCACCTAGTTGAGCCGCAAAGTATCAACACCATTTACCGATCACTTAATTGTCTCCCATTTATAATGTTGTACCTGAATTGTGTACTATGCACATTGCACATACTCATCTTCTGTGATGTTAACAACTTTTTTGAGACTGCTAGTAAGAGGAAGTGGCAAATAAAAAAACCTTGACAACGAACTTCTTCCTAATTTGGTCTGTTTGCGAGTGCAAATTCATTAACAATAATGTTTAAGTAGGTAAACAAACACGGTACATACAAAAAACACGCGTCAACCATATGCACTACAGCTTCGATCGATCCAAGATAACTAATTATAGCAGTGTCAAGTGTTCAACGTGCATCGTTGCAATCCTGCAAATTAGTTGTCCGATTGTTTTGTTTTGTGTTGATATTTCCCGTAACCACTTCGACTAATTGTTAGATTTTTTTTTATATCAGGTGTACAGACGGATTCAAATTGTGAAAGAGAAAGAAACTTTTTTTAAGCCAGCAACACCTTCATTTGCATAGAATTTTGTTTTGTGTAACAGAGCTTAAAGCGAAAGTTCCTTAAAGAACGAATTTTAAAAGTGTCAAGTATCATTGAAAATCTTGTGCATAAATGAAAGTGTTATACAATTTGAGCAAAGAAGAAACCGGATCCAATTTCTCTGTGCCTAAAAAAAACAACTACATTTATGCTGACTAAATTAACACCAAATTTAGCCAACTTCCTTACCACCGTTTGCACACCAATAAGCAATTACATTTTTAAAAACAAAAATTTATTATAGCGAAAGGCGATTTTTGACCTTGGTACACCTGAACCCCGATCATAACACCAATTAAACAAAGTATTTCAATTCTAATATTGATATGCGTGTGACGGCGGCGGCGGGGGGTACGTCGAGCATGATGAAACGAAAAACAATGAAAACGGAAAACCCTGTCCTTGATAATACATCACAAAAATAAGACAAAAATATAAATCATAAATAAATTGATTTAATGCGAGCGCGCGCTATAAGGTGCTTTCGATTTGCTCTCAAAAGTGCAAGCCCAGTTCGTGCGTCTACTCTTTCATTTTGCTTTCTGATCAATGAACTCCATTGCTTTTGTTAAGCTTGCTACATTGTCAGTTTAAGTTGAAATCAATATAATCCAATTTTTCTATAAGAATTACCTAACAGTATGAAATGCCCTTTGACATTGATTACCGGCTGTGTAGCTTCAACAGGCCCAAAGACGGTACATCCAAAAGGGGGCAAATAGAGCAATTGTTTTGATTTGGATACTGATGCATAGTGAATCAATAAAAAAAAACATGCAAATTGTGAGGGTGAGTCCTGTATTAGTATGTGATTTTATTTTAACGCCGAAAAACAAGTAAATACGTATATGCATGTTTGGCAGTCATCATTAGTTTACACTGTCTGGCATTTAAAGTTAATCTTTTTATCTTTTGAACATTTTCCAACAATCCTTTAAAAGTTTGTTTTTTTTTTTACATTTTCCCGCATTGCAGCCACGTTCATTGAGGAATCATACAAGAAAGAGTGTGAGTATAAGTTGTTTCATTAAGATATTCTCTCGAATATCAAACTAATTGGTTTTTGTTTTTTTACTTTTACTTTTTAAATGCTTCATGACTAAGGCCAGGCGCATATATGCGATTTTTACTTGCTCAACTGTTGCGTGGCGAAAGGCTATAGGGTCAAATAGAAGAACGCATAATACCAATATAGCTTTTATACGAAAAAAAAGTCATAAAACGGCAGCGATCATATTGTGACTAAGGTGGCGGTCCAGCTGGGGAACTCTTTGTATATGTGTATGTAATGCAGCTCGCATATATGCGACTAAGGCTGGGAAAAATAGCGGAGCCGGGATAAAAGCAGCGAAAATTCATGGTTTCTTATAACACCTTATATACTGATGAATGAAACGTCGAGGTAACAGGGCTGCTACAACCGACGATTGCGGTGCGTACAAACAAATTTGTTTTCTCCGCTCTTATCGAGATAAAAGTTATGTATAGAAAATGAACGCAGCAGATTTAATTAATTTAACTGCTAATAATGCTATCTATTATTGGGCAAGTTGTGGGATGCTGTGACTGTTGAAATTAAAAGTAGGAACATTATCACTATATTGATTTCCTGTTTCGTATAATAATATATAAACGGGTAATAATTTAAATTCTATTATGAGGTATGAACATTGTGTAGCTTTTCTTTGATAAAATTCTAAGCGCCAAACATGTACTACTCGATAAATTTTTTCTCTTACAGAAAGAATCGCAGGTTTGATCTTGCCCTAATTCAGCAAATCTACTTTTAGTTAGAAAGCGTATTTCGGTTTCAGTCTTATATCGTAAATTTATTTCGAACTGTTATATCATCTGTCAAAATAGACCTTTCGCTGTTCAAGCCAATACAATCCGCTCCGCATAGATCAACATAATATAAGTAAATCATTCAGATTAGCGTCACTTTTATGGGGTGCGTCACAGGTGTTGCGGGACTTTTACTTCTAAGAAAGTAAAAGTAATACAAATTATTCTAAAAAATAATTATTTGAGATGGTCAATGTAGGTGTAATGAATTATGCTAATAAATGCAATTCTTTAATATTGCATCATTCAATATTGTATTATCTTAATTTTGTAATATTGATTCATTAATGTTATCTTTGAATGGTGGAAGGTTGTTCATCTCTTATGATTGCTACCACGAGAAGTGGGGGCTGGGGTGACAGGGCTGTTTTGCGGTGCACCACAACCGATGCTATCGATATAAAATATATGTAATTACAGGTCAACCGCCTGAAGATAGATTTTCGGACCACGACCTGAAGAAAAATTTACTGGAAAATATTGAAGTTGCAACTTTCCACAATTTATATTTATAGTTTATTTTATTTTCTTTAAATATCCTGAATTATTTATAAAACATTTGATACCATTCACGGCAAAGTGCGTATTTTATAGTCTTTCTTGTTTCTTCATTTCTTAATTGCCATGGTTTTGAGAGCATGTCATAAGTTAGTTCTTAACAAGATATTTTGAGATTGAAAGAAACTATTTGTGATGTTCATGGGAATGCTTTTCAATTTTGACTTAATTTCAGAACGAAAGCGTGTCCACTTAGCATTTATTAAGTCTAAAATGTACTGCATTTTTGTTTCACCTGACCGTAAAAGACGGCAATATACCGTATTGTGGTCAGAGCTAAGTTCGTTTAATGATATTGGATTCGTAACATAAGAGGGGATATTCGTGACAAATAAATCTAGGAAGGAAGAACTACCACGAGAACTAGCTTTGACGTAAGTTGGACTTGAAGGAAACAGTACAGTTATTGGTAGCATAACAAGGAGATCTGAAAGTAGATTTCCCCATGAATTCGCTCTTACACAACCCCAATTTCTATGGCGGGAATTAAGATCTCCTCCAATAAGAAAATTTCCATTTATTGACAAGAGTCTTCTTAAATCAGTCCTGAAAGCATTTCTTTTTTCATCTGAAGCTGATTTACCCGGGAAGTAAACACAAAACACTTTTACTATCTGTTGGTTTTTTAATTTAATTTCAATTCCCACATTTTTCACATAACGCGTTCTTACAACAGGCAAGAGCGAATGCTGAATTGATCTTTTGATAAGAATTGCAACACCGCCACCAGACCTTTCGACCCTATCGTTCCGGTAGTACTTAAATTCAGGTGTTGATAAATGCATACCTTGTTTCAACCAAGTCTCTGTAACCAAAGCCACGTCACTGTTGCTGCAGTTTAAAAAGTTTAAAAACTCTACAGTTTTGTTGCGAATCCCTCTCGCATTCCAAGTGACAATCTTAACATCTCTATCTATCATATTACTTATCATTACTATACAGAAACTTAGTAGCTAAATGTGACATAACTTGGAATTGTTATATTCTAGTTTTGCATGTAGATAAATTTGTTATCATTTCCATTGCTAGAGAATTAAGTTCCTCCATTGCGAAAAGTTGCTGATTGGAACAGTTACTTGGAGTGTTTCCAGAAGTGTTGCTGGTAAGATTATTCGAAGAGCTGATCTGACTGTAGTTTTGCTTCTCCCACGCTTTATGTACTTGCGCTTGAGAGTGAGAGCTAGTGCTAGCGTTAGCAATGTTCTCTTGTTGACGGCGCTGAGGCTGCGGCAGCAAATTAAAGTCGGATATAAAGGGTTGTTTAACAGGGACGCTACAAAAGTAGAGCGACAGGGACAGCAAACGACGCCGAATTTCTTGCTGTTCTTTTGACATTTCTCTTCAATAAGGTTTGCCATTTCATGATGGAAAGATATACGAGCCAACAACGAGTCGAAATTATTAAAATTTACTACCGAAATTCGGAGTCAGTGGCCTCAACGTTAAGAGCGCTACGTCCAATTTATGGTCGTCATAATCGTCCTAGCAGATCAACAATTGAGCGTCTAGTGGAAAAATTTGAATCCACAAGCACAGTACAAAATGTTCCCATGCCAGTGAGACAAAGAAGTGCCCGTAGTGTCGGGAATATTGCTGCCGCTGAGGCTTCAGTTGAAGAAAGCCCAAATGTGTCTCTCACACGTCGTTCTCAAGCGTTGGGCATCTCTGTGACGTCGTTGTGGCGAATAACCGAATATTTTTGGCCCCAATTTTATGATATGGACTTGGAGAACATGTGGTTCCAAGAGGACGGTGCCACAAGCCACACATCGAATGCCACAATCAATTTATTGGAAACCAAGTTTGGAAACCGTGTTATCTCACGAAATGGTCCAGTCGCTTGGCCGCCTCGGTCGTGCGATTTGACGCCGTTAGACTATTTCCTGTGGGGCTACGTCAAGTCTATTTTCTATGCCAACAAGCCAGCGAAGATTGATGAACTTCGTACGAATATCGAACGTGAAATTGCAGCAGTATCGGCCGACTTATGCTTGAAAACCGTCGAAAATTGGGTTCAGCGTCTGGACTTCTGCAAGCGTGCCCGTGGTGGCCATGCAAAAGAAATCGAGTTCCATACATAACGGCATCGAACGTAATTTCACAGGAATAAAGAATTTCATTGATATCCAAAACCGTTTTTGTTTTATTTAAAAAAAAAAATTGTAGCGCTCTTATTGAAAAACCCTTTAGAAGAGAATGAAATATGTTTTTGTATGGTTTGGTAAGTACGAGCTGGATTTTGCGATTGCGATGCTCTGTCAAAAAGAGCTTTTGGTTGAGAGTAATGCTTTTGTTTCTGAGAGTTTTTTTTCATCTCAGAATATTTTATTCTGCTGACACACGTAGGATCTGTCGATTTATGAGAGCCGTTGCAATTAACACATTTATTTATTGCGATATTATCGCATGTTGCAGTCTTGTGTTGACCAGCGCAGATAGCACAATACGCTTTTACATTGCAGTTTCGTTCACCATGTCCGAACATTTGGCAAGTATGACATTGAGTTAGATTACCCTTTAATTTTCTTTGTATATTCCAGTTCACCTGCGTATGCAAAATTGACCGATATTGCTTATTTAAGTCGAAGACTTTAATTGAACTATATTCTAAGGAAACTAAATAGAAAACATCACTGTAATGTTCGTATGTTTTAGTTATTTTTTTTTAAGTTCATGCATTTAAAACCAATTTTGATGAGATCATTTTTCAATATACTTGCGTCCATATCGTCCATACCGTAGGGAACCAATTTGAATGCTTTCTCACTGTGGAGATCATGTGAGAAAAACTGACAGTTTTAAGGATTTCATGAAGTTGTGAACATAATCACTTGATTTTTGGAGGAATTTGATTGGTGGTATATACACCTTTTTATCACTAATCACGACTGCTTCGTTCATATCATCGTTGTTTTGACAATCTGGTAGACACTGTAATGGACTCCAGTAATTTAAACTAGAGTCCTTTTTACGCGCATTGTTAGAATTACTCATTGATCGACGATATTTCTTATCCGAGGACAGCTGATTGTCCTTGGAGTTAGGGGATCTATCGCGCGTTGGATTTTTTGTAAACACACTTTTTTACTTTAAGCTTCATGAGTATATTACATTAATAATAAGCTTCTTTTTAAAAATTCAGACTAGATATTACAACGTAATTCTCAACTTTTTTGCGGAAATATATTCTTTTAAATTTAAATAGCACATATTTAAGATTATAAAATATCGATGGCGTGGGTTTAATTGTTAATGATTTATTACAAGTGCGATAAAAGGATTTTTTCGAATTGAACCACAGAATTGTAAGTTTGTAACATAACTTAATAAGTGCGGTTTAAATATAAAGGATTCTTTTATTTCGTTTCATATTGTAAACAATTCAAAGCTCAATGGAAATTACTTATACGCCTTTTAACAATGCTTTGTTCATTATTTAAATAATTCCGTGAAACCATAACGATGATAAAATTGTCTATCCAATTTCCTACTACTCGCATGCTTTTGAATAACGAGTATGTCCTTAAGCGGAATTCAGTGGAAATTTGTCCAACAGAGTTCATGTACAACAACCAAATACTGGAATTCTACTCAATTAGTAAAATGCGTTTAAACAACATTCCACACCGCCAGCTTCCAACATGAACTTCCAAGGTGAATTTCAGATTCAGTTTGGTGTGGCAGAAATGAACTCACGATTTCACAAACAAATAAAAACGCACTCCCAAAAGAAATGAAACCCAGAGACAAGCGGTAACATAAATTACTTCTTTCCAAGAAATCACGCACAATAATTACCTCACCGCCTATGGATAAATAATTAAACGTGGTTCTGTTGCTGGTTTACGTCGTTGTTGATTGTTGGTGGTGGCAATCGGACGCAAATACCCCAATGCTAAATGGATTCCTATCAATCGAATTGATCTAAGTGATCGCGATAAACTATCGGATAGTTTAAATCTTCTTGGACCAAGCAACGCCTGAGGTTAACTTTAAATCGTGATCCTTATGTTGAATGCTGATTTATTTAATACTGATGACTGGCCATTAAACATGCATTCATCAGTTGAAGCTAGTTTTTGTATGCATTCTGACATCGAAGCAAACGAAGTACTAACAAATCATGCAGTCCGAAATGCTGTTAATTGGACGCGTGAGATTTTTATTCCGTTCTTGGATTAATCTGTAAAGTGTCATATTTGTTCTCATTGTGATTTATTTAAAGACCTGAAATGGGTTCATTAGCACTTAATGCGAAAATAATGCTTGTGCAGCGATATTCGACTAAATTTTAAGGTAATAAATAAATATTATTCTCCCCCATGCGACTGTACCGATTGTAAATTTATAAAGACATAAAGAAACCATTTTCGTTCCCTACACCTAAATTTAATCCTTAATTTTATTTTAAGTTTGAATGCACGTTCTGATTGATTTGATTTCCATTTAGTGAGAAGAATACCGCGCTGACATATTTGATAGCTTGCACTTGCATAAAAAAAAAAACAAATTCGTTTTTTCCAACATGTGGCGCCTTTATTGTTCTGATCTTCTCGTTCGTTTATAATTGGAATATTGCTTTTGCAAAGTGGGTTTACTTAAAAGTTTTAATTTATTTTTTAAGTTCTCTTATTCCTCCTTAATGGCGAGGCTATGATTACGATTAAAGGAATCAGAACTTTCACACTTTAATGCGTCGCCAATTAAACGCTGATGTTATTTGATCCTACAACTTATTTTTTTCGATCTCGACCGCTATATTAATTTTATATGTTATCTTTTTATGTTATAAGTGTCAAAATAATCAATGACTTTTCGAAATCGTAGAAAGACGCAGGCCTTAAAATTACCGGATCATACAAATGCAACAAGACCACCATTTAATCGGTCTCATTGGTGAAATGATCCGAAACCATGAAGCCTGCCATTGTTCATTGGGGTCGAACCGGCAAACGCCACAGACGGACCAGTAGTGATGCAGTAAGTTCGGAGGATTTTATGATCCCTCTAATCCTGATCCTCGTCGTAGAGGAAGAAAAAGCTCCAAATATGTGATATGGCACGAGCCCAGATATGAGCGTTGTACTGAAGTGTGGGGCGAATAACTGCCTTGTAAATTGTAGCCAGCTCAGAAGGGGAAATATTTCTTGCATCGCTTAAGCCTAAGCATTTCGCAGCATTCTTGGCGATATCGAATATTCAACGGAGTTTTTCATTAATACACATACTAAGAATTAAATTTTTTTCGGTTCAGCGATGCGAGTAACATTTTCGATTACATGTAGATACCTATATTGAATTGTCTTAATTGCGTTTGTAAATGCGTTATTTAAAAAAAACTTATTGAAATTCAATTTTATATCTTTCAGCAGAGGCCGAAACTGGGTAACAAATTATAGTCGCATTTTATAGGGTATGAGTATGACTATGGCGTATGAGTCTGCACAACATGCATAATGATGTTAAATATTTTTGTGAAAGATATGGACTCGATATTGATCCAAATCTCATGACAAATAAACCTCATGGTATTCTTGTTTTAAATTTTTTGCACGTAATAGATGATACATGAAGATGAGGGGGGGGGGGACTTAATTTCCCGTTGAAGCATATGTGACAGTATGTGACAGTAATTGACTTTGTGGTTGTGATCCTATGAACGGATTTTAATTTGTCATAATAGCTTTCGATCTTAAATATTTCTAAAATCTGAGTATGCAGATATCTTCTATAGATTTGTATCTGCTAATTAATTGATTTCATTGAAATTCCGTCGCCCGTTTTTGAGATATGGTTAGTTTCGTAATGAACCTTTCATCCAGTATTTTGGAAAAAAACTGAGTAAGCCATCTTCTGACATTCAACGCAAGTATTCAAGTCATTAAAATTGATTAAAATCATTAGAGCTGTTTTTGAGAAAAGTGAAATTTTTAAACGTTTTTGAGATATTAGCATTTTTGTAAAGTAAAGTAATTCGACAATTTTCGCAAAAACCCAGTAATTTTCTTACGCTAAATTGTTTTATATTTCAAAAATGATAAGCAAATCGGTGTTGAAAAAACATTTGTATGGTAGAATAGACCGAGCGTCAACGTGATTTAGCTTTTTTTACTATATCTACATCTATATTGGTACAGCTTATAGAGTTCGCGGTTGTATCTTCTTATCCATTCGGCCTCACTCACACAGGACCAGATATCCGACGGAGTATTTTTCTCTCAAAAAAAAACCAATATTAGCTCCCTTTTTCTTTTTTAAGGTTCGATAGATCATGTATTTTGTCCTTCGAGTGAGGAGTTTTGAGCCAGTTTGTTTCTGTTAACCGAAGTAGCAGCGATTTCCTAAGGTAGGTCATTCGTGGAGTTTGATCATAAAAGATTAACCCCATAACTACCACGAAGTTATTGCTATCAACAATTATGTTTTGTCCTAGGCCTAGATGTTTGTTTGTTTGTTGCTAACAGGTATTTGGCCTTGCCCTCATTTACTTCAAGACCAACCAACTTCGTATTTTCTTCAATCACCGTAAAAGCCTTTAACACGGCACGCTGGGAACGACCGATGATGTCGATACCGTCCGCATACCCCAGTAGTTAGACGGATCTATTGAAAATAGTGCCTTCCGTGTTGACATCTACCCTGCGCACTATTTTCTGCGGAATAAGTATGTTTTCAAGTGTCACTTGACACAACTGGAACAGTCTTGCCGTGATCCCAAATTTGGCCATTGCAACGCTGAGCTCCTAGCGATGACTACTATCACATGCGGCTTTAAAATCGATGAGGAGATGGTAGTTCTCCACTTGTAATTCATTGGTCTTTTCCAGGATTCGCATCAGTAAGAAGATTTGGTCTATTGGTGATCTGGCGGGCTGGAAGCAATACTGGTACGTGCCGATGAGTGTGTTGCAGAACGGCTTGAGACGTTCACACAGTATTTTGGATAACAAAAACCGTACTGCAGGTCATTAAGAAGGGATTCAACTTTAATTTTGACCTCTAATCAGCGTTTCCATGACCTTGAAAAGAAGGGACGTAAGTGCAATGGTTCATTTTTAGGAAGGAGAAAAAAAGTCGCCTATTTTAGAACACAAATGCTGTTTGTTATTTTTTCGCCTGACGAATAGAATAGATAGAAAAGCTTACGCTATGGTTTTGCTAGCGTAGAAGATTA
Organism: Portevinia maculata; assembly: GCA_949715645.1. Taxonomy (NCBI): domain Eukaryota; kingdom Metazoa; phylum Arthropoda; class Insecta; order Diptera; family Syrphidae; genus Portevinia; species Portevinia maculata. The sequence continues at coordinate 309,315,151 of OX454526.1, read as the reverse complement.
CCTTTCAGAACGTATTTATCTACGTCGAGTTCTCGAAGGACTCTTGTGACTGTACGAGTGTGAAAGTGGACGTTAAATTTCGGTTTCTGGTTTTTCTCTGATTTTTTTTCCAAATAATCAATTTAGTTAGCTATTTCCGAAAGCTTCTTTCAAACACGAGTTTTTTGCAACAAATAACTTACTTCATATCGCTTTCAATTTCAATAGACTTAGAGATACGATTAAAAGGCTAAAGGAACTTTGCTCGAAATTGCATCATAGATTCCGACATCAATTGAACGTCAATTTTTGACTACTCGTATTTTCATATCAAAAAAACTGAATCCCAACGAAAAATTAGAAATATAGTCAAACTTTTTGATCCTGAAATGAAATCTATGAAACCTGGAATTGCAAGAAGTGATAAAAGAGTAACTATACTGGAATCTTGTCAGACTATTATCGCGGATGATGCTCTTGTATCTGAAATATTTGAGCAAATATAAACATTTGATACTGATGAGAATAGAGCGATGATCTAAAAAGTCTACTGTATCCACAACACAGCTGTTCTACTGCTTTAGGACAAAATATGAACAACATTAGGCTCAATTATGTAGGACGAAGGCGACTTCATTATGCTTCCCTTGCCAAACTTCTTAAAAGCCTTTGTTACAGTGCGGAATTATGTATTTCTGCTTAAGTGAAACAGCTGTTAATGTCATTATTAGCAGAGTAATAGATTGCATAGTGTGGTTAACGAAATGCAGAAGTTAAGTCACAAAAAACTCCAATCTGTCGTACCACAGGGATCTGGCGTGGGCCATATACTTTTCTGTGTCTATTTTATTTATCGATTTGGCAAAAGTTTAAAACCAAAAGAAAGCAAATAAAGTATCAGTATCACGATCTCAGTACAGTGCAGATAAATCACTGACGCTTGTCTTTTTGCATTTTATTTCAAGCCTAAATAGGTACTTGTAAAAAGGTGTAAAATGTACGTACGCCTATTATATGCAACGGAACTCCACTAAGATTGATCTTTAGTAGTAACTACGACACAGAACCAATACCTTATATTTTCCTTATCAAACCAAAGGCTCTAATTTAAAAACATTTGCAATAGCCTTGGCCTTAAGTTTAATCATTCCTCATCCTCCAATAAACAACTAAACGACGTCGTTGGCCTAAATGATTGTTGTAATTCGTAAAGAAACCTGACTGAAGTAATTTTAGATGCTTATAGTTTCATTTATATTTATATTATTCTGAAGCTGTTTTGCAACACCAAATTCACCTTGAAACACACAAAAACATATTTTATATTTGCAGATATGATCACCTGCCTAAATGAACAAAAAATCGCACACATCACTTGAGTCTTCCGACACATTCACAGCTGCACTGCAAGTTTGCATGTAAATTCGAGAATTTATACGACTGGACATCATGGATGACGTAAAAAGACAATCTGTAATATGATTAAAGTCAAAGTCAAATCTTTTACGTTTATACTTGTTGAATGCTTTATTATTACTGATCTTAAAATAAAATCTTTTCTCTTAGAAGGCGTCGCAGCGCTTGTATATTAGGAGTGTAATATACATATGTGTGGATTCAGTAACTCTTGCAAAGCTCGAGTATCCGTCGTATCATATTCGAGTGGCATAGACATTCCAACAAAGTATGGGAGCTGATTGTTTATTTAAATCCTATAGCTATGTGGTGTCTAATTGAAAATCACCAGAAAGTGTGGGAATGGAATGTTAAGATATGGGTTATACCTTTATCCACATATATATATTACAAATCAAACAATCGACCAGGTAACATGCCGTAAAGTGGGACTGAAATGATTCCTTTAATCCTGATTAAGAAAGAAGAAGATTTTACTTCACAAAGGTTGATCATTACTACAGTATTTCAATGCGAGAACATCAAACTGTATGCACAAGTTAATTAGCGAACCTACTTTTCTATTTGACAAATTGCAGTTACCGCAAACTCATGGAACCTTAAGTATTAGTGTGCCAACCTGTTAATAGTTCTACTTATCACGGCAATATACTTAGCTTAAGAATACTCTGATCATAAATCTCCCTAGCAATCTATCGCCTTCTAACAAACTACAGCTCTCTATTATGTCTATCTACTTCCTTTTTATACCCTATTCTAGGGGTATATTAATTTTGACGCATAGTTTGTAACATACCTTAATATTGCCCGTAGACCCCTAAAAGTTACTATATTTATGATCAGCATCGATAGTAATGTCGATCTAGCCATGTCCGTCCGTCCGTCCGTCCGTCCGTCCGTCCGTCGGCAAAAATTAGGCCTTTAAACTGGACCTAGAGAGCTGAAATTTTAACCATATACTCTCTAGGGTCCCGAAATAATCAAGTTTAAGAATTTTTGAAATCCGCCCACAGACACGCCCACAAACTCAAAAAAACAAAATTTTGGAAAAAATCGAATTTTGAGCTAGAGAGCTGAAATTTTTTATATATGATCTATGGCCCATAAAACTGATTGGGACATAAAATTTTCAAAATCCGCCCACTGAAACGCCCACAATTAAATAAAACAAATTTTGGGAAAAATTGAATTTTGAGCTAGAAAGCTGAAATTTTTTATATATGATCTTTGGCCCATAAAACTGCTTGGGACATAAAATTTTCAAAATCCGCCCATTGACACGCCCACAATTAAATAAAATATTTTTTTTGAAAAACCAAAATTTGAGCTAGGGAGCTGAAATTTTTAATATATACTCTCTAGGGGCCCTTTATGCTCATGTGTAAATATTTTCAAAATCCGCCTACTGACACGCCCACAATTTTTTTTTTTTTATTTTTGAAAGTCCAAAGTTTGAGCTAGGGAGCTGAAATTTATAGTATATACTCTCTAGGTGCCCTTTATGCTCATACTTAATTTTTTTTTAAATCCGCCTACTGACACGCCCACAATTAAATAACACAATTTTATTGAAAAACCAAAGTTTGAGCTAGGGAGCGTTTTTATTTACAAAAGCTTAGTTTTTTCGATAAAATCCTTTAAATTTTTGTCACGCCCACTTATGAGATATAGGAATAAGAATAGGGTATCCAACAGTTCGCCCAAGCGGACTGTAGCCCGCCCCTATGTTTTTTTTTATAAAACCCAGCTGTCTCTTACACACTATAAAAGACTTGACCTTACTTTTACATTGGGAAAAAACAAATTGAATTGATTTGAATAACTAAAATTTTAATGATCTTACAATTAAATTTGTATTACAATTTGTTGATTCTATTATTGAATATTGCATAACCACTTCAGATGGATACTGTGCATGCAATTTCAAATAAAAACTATATTTTTGTCTGTTTCTTTATCGCCATGGGACGTACTCAGTAGAAATGACTTTTCATAATTCCTGCGATGCCAGTCTACATTGTGTCAGTGACTTCCAGCGGCGCTGAATAATTATAAAACTGCGCCTCGCCTATACCACACGGGAAGTTGTTGATTACTACGGGACAGCAGAAGTGAATTTTCATGTATATATAGCTGAAAATAAATTCGTGGTTTTATACAGCAGGCATGAATTTTCGGTTAGCATTTTATTTAACGTTTATGAACTATTGATATAAACTAATGCGGGCTTACTTAAGCGTTATTAGATATAAACATAATGAGGATCATTGTTACTTAGAATTCCGGGTAGTTCATCAATCTTTATAACGCAAAATCTATAAAGTTAAGCTGACAGTTTTAGAATGCTTTCAAAATTGAAAACAAGAATTTTATTTCATCTGTACAGTACAAAAAAAAGAATCTTGTGTACAAGAAACAGTTTTAAGTAGCTTTTTATATGCAAATTCATTGCTTTGTTTAAATGTTTTAAAACTGTATTGCATAACACATTTGCTAACTTTCGCATATTAAGTAGGAACTTTGTTCAACTTTTAAGATCATTATAATTCATAATATAAAAATATATTCCCACAGACCAAAAGAATGCAATCAAATATAGAACGACACACCCCTCATTGCGAAACGAATGTCCGGGTATATTTGAGAAATAAATAATCTTATTATACAGTGTTGATAATAATGTGATTTGAAGGAATTTAACTGGTATGTGTCGTGTAAAATTGAAAGACCAAATCTGTCGGTATTATATGGAAAGACATATGCTTATTTCTGCATATTGTTCATATAACGCTACACAAATACAAATGGAATCTTGCCCTCCAATTTAATTAACGCAGTACTTGACATTATGTATTTAAGAGCTAAAACAGATACAACACAATTTATTAAAATACAATAATACATGTTCTTAAAGGTGCGAGAAACCTTTACATATATTTAAATTAGTTTCAGGCTATAAATAGCGACTGCACCTTGCTTTCATCACAGTAAATTGTAAAAGTTTACCGGTGGTCTGCAGGTCGTATGTGAACTTAATTTAATAACAAGTCATGCTTGGGAGTGGTGTTTCGCCAGAAACACCCACCTCTCAAATAGCTTTCAATTGTACACCCTTCGAAGTACTTGAGTCATTCTGCATTGTTTTATCATTAACCGTCAAATTTATTTGTGTTCATAAACATTTCAGCCTTAATTCACAAGAAACGAAAATTAATAAGCAGTTTCCATTACAAATGTAACTGAGACGGTCATATCAGACTATAGATTGAGAGAGGTATACCTGCAACAGGAAAAAAGGTAGCAATGATTGGTATTTGGGTCAAAATTGAATAGTCTTTGACATGCTGGAGGTAGGTAAAAGAAATACACGTTTACTTTTAGTGGTTTATGAGGGTTTATTGCCTTGAAGTAGCGTCGTGCTATAATAAGGTAGTACATATTTATAAATTTTATAGAAACTTGTTAGAGCCAAAGCTAATAATTAGCGAACATTACACAAAACTACGCGAAGGTATGTGAAGAAAATTTGGTGGGTTAATTGCTTTACTGTAATATACAAATAAACTGCACCAAAATGCATTTTACAATTAATCTGCCTTCTTCTTCGAAGCGAAGCTATGATCAGGATTAACTTCGGCAGACCTCTCGGCTTCGGATCAATTTTTTGCGTGGTCGTGCTATTATTTCCTTTATGTGAGCCAGGCGTTTTAAGGCTTCTTTTATTGATTAATGTTTGATCATCCTTTTACGATACCGGTAATGTTCAGTCGTATCAACTCACGATTCTCCTTGGTCTTCTTTTGGTCGAAAAGTGCCGTGTTTTAAGGGACCCTGCAGTAATATGCTTAGGCAGTCCACGGGAATTCAATACATTATGTATCAATTTGTTATTTGATAGATATATTTTACTCTATCAGATTAATAAAATTCCGAGCCATTTTAATATAATATAAGGCATTAACTGCCTAAAACCCACCTTCTCCGATAATGTTGTGTTTTTCAAAAACAACTTGTCATGCCAGTTCACACTATTGGATGTTGTTCAGGCTTTCTGGAGAGGTGCAGTGGCAATATTCCACTGCCTTCGAATGAATATGACGAATCTAGAGCACACTGTTATTTTGATTTGTATTGGTGGATTCTAGATACCTGTAGATCTCTAGCTTTAATTTAACTCCCCTTTTATGTAAACAGGGGTAGGTACAGAACGATAATTGCGTCTCCCTTACTCGTGAGTCCGAAAGTAACAAACTGAAACTAGCCAACAGTGAGACTGGTGTAAATGAATCCTCTACCAAAAACAAACCGATTGTCATACAAAGACGACAAAAATTACGGAGAGGAACAAAATTAATCGTACTCAAAGAACCTTCAACTAGTAGAGTAGTTTCGGCTATGAGGCGAAGGGACGGCTGATCACAGCCTCGCGACAGGAACATGCAATTAGCGCTTTGGTGCAATTTTTAGATCACTACTCACGATACGAGATAAAGTGCACGACTGGGTGGAATCACTTCGACATGCCATTTTCTTACCTTCATTCCAAATATTTGAAGTATCCAAACAGATAAATTCGTTAGACCTGTTTCTGAGAAATAAGAAGTTTTAAATAATTTTGGAAACTGTTATATCAATGGACAAATTATCATAATTGCGATAAAAAAAAATAAAAAAATATACTTCGAAAATCTCAGTTTATTATTTTTTTCTAAGTTGTAGCATGAGCTTAAGTAAAATTCTTAGAAATCAATTCACCCGTTTTCGAGATATTGCCGCTTACAATCGTTTAGGAAACATAAATCGAAATCGTTTGAGCCGTTTTTGAGAGAAGTGATGATTTCGAAAATTAGAAACTTTTATGTGAATAAAAAATGAATGAATTCACACTTCTGACATCGTTATTAATCCTTATCGTAGAAACCGACGTATGGGAGATTCACTTCAATTACGCTTGATCAGGGATTTAAGTTCACAACGAACCACTTCTGTCGCATTTGAGTGCAATGCTAATATACATAGACTTTTCAGTTGAATGTGAGAAAAGGGTGATGACGAATCTTCCACTTTGAAACTATTCTACGATGCAATGTTATGAATTTGAAAGAAACTTTGCCCCCTGGCGTTTTCAAAAAATGCAAGGTGAAAGTGAAACGCGTAAGTGAAGTGAATCTCAGATACGGTGTTTTGTATGATAGGGGTGATTATGTTTGTAATGTACCGTCATTAGTCTATTTTACCTAAGCCATTTTATTTATTTATCCACTTTTGCCACTTATCAACAACTTTAAAACCGATTAAAATCGTTGGAACCTTTTTTGATAAAATTAGTGTTATAAATCAGATGTTAATTAGGTATAATTATTTCAAATGACGGAAACAAAATAGAAACCCCGCGAAATAAAGTCGGTCAAACCGTTGTGACAGCAGGACCGGTCTCAGAAGGACATACAGACCGACGGATGATATTGGAAGGCAAACTTTTCAGCACGATTGTTTTATATTTGTCTTTAGTACATGGTTAAGGGTTTTTAGCGGAAAATGTTCAAGTTTAATATTATATAAAAAGACTACAGCCTTATTCTTTTTCCTTTAAAAGCACTCTTGCACTCCGACTCCTAAATTTGTGAACAAACGAGAGTAAAGATTTGTAAGTTCTGGAGACCGATGTGCCCAGGGTATCTCCCGAATTGGCTGGCAAATTTATTGGGAAAAAGTAAGCTCAGCTTCTAGCAGCTGTTGCAGTATCAAAAACTCGTCGATTATTAGGTAGTAACAAATCATCAGAGACTATCTTTCGCAAGTTAAACAATTCTAATCAATTAAAGCGGATTGCGAGTAATTCCGCATGGAACTTGAGCCATATGTTAAGGCGTCGCTGCTCATGTTGATGGTCGCGAAAGATTTTGGTTAACTGTTGCCTATTCTTGTCTAAACTTTTGAAGCAAGGCCAGATAAATTGCGTGCCTGGCCCATCACTTATTCGTCGAATATTTAAGTGATAACAAATCGTGCGACGCGCACGAATCAACGTTTCACAGCAGTTTAAATACTGCTCAACCGCGAACGCAATTCCGATCAGTAACTCATTGCGAAATTGGCAAATTCGCAAATCACGCGCATCTATATTGATACCTGTCTCAATTACAATTACAATTGAAACTTGAACATTTGCCGCTAGACACCTTTTATATGAGAAAGTTTTAAAGTAAGAAAGTGGAAATAAAACTCAAGATCATATTGTGGAGATGAGGAGGCCATTGAAGCCAGAAGTGGCTCAAAGGTTATCAAAGAATTGTTTGTCTAGTGTGCGATATGAAGTTCTGGGTTAAGTTGGGCATCTGCAAAGCAAATAAAAACAGGTTGCCACTCTAATATACATCCCCACAGCTTCGGCAATTGATTTTGTGGCTGCATGTGTGCCTATAGGCCAATTACCAGTATTTATGGCAACCAAACTTTTGACGTGTGCTTGTGTTCTGTGCGAAGACTCTTTTAAAAAACCAAAGTATTTTTAATTCTAATCTCTAACGAAACCATAAATATTCTCTAACATAGGACATCAACCAACTCCGACCTTAGATTGATGGACACCTTAGTTTCCCAATCTTATTGGTAGAGACCCAGGTCCACCTCGGACTGAAGTATCAAATAAATAATTAAAGGTATAGGTACGAAACAATTTATTAAATAAACAAAATTCTTAAATCCTAATTTTTAATTCAACGTAAAACTTTTTTTCTACTTCATTTCACTTAGGTAAACTTTAGAGATTAAACGGGCATGAAAATTGTTTAACAATTAAGTCATTCATTATAATACGAGATATGATAAAATATTCAAATAAAATAAATAATTATTTAAATCTAAGGCCGTTTCAATACAATCTTTGATTCTTTTATCTAAACAGTAGTGAACGGAAACTGCTAATTTATAGATATAAATTTAATAAATTTATTACCAAGGGTGATAAATTTAATATTTTTTTAACATAATTGAGTTGAATTGATCGGGAGTTCCTTGACCTAACCATAAGTCTGATGAATTTATCTTAACTTCATGGCGGAAATGAGGTCGAAAATGTATTTTTTGCAAAGATTTTAGCTTTGACTTCCGATGAAGATAATTGAACAATCCTAGATTAAGCGGTGTATATCGATAGTGATATGATAATAAAGGAAAATTTTCTTTCTCTGAAAAGGGAAATATCCAAAGATATGTAATACCAAAATAAAATAAAATTTGAATTAACAGAGACCCAGACGTGCTCTGGCTTTTCTTTGCCGTTCCAGACCTGACCTTCTTTTTAAGACATATTGTTTTTCAATCAGCAGTTTTCGATGTTTTTAGGGCGGGAGAAATAATGTGAATGGAATCAATATTTGATTGGGATATTGACACCAATATACTCGTATACAGGGATAAAAGGCCTGCACTCAAGGCGCTGATGCGCAATGCTATAGCCAGAACCGAATGAGACTAGATGACAGGTAAGGCCGATTACAACTATATAGAGGAGGAGGAATTGATCACATCACTCTAAGATCTTCGTTACTGTACATACAAAGTGGGCATATTGCCACAGACTCCCCTATATCAGCTAATTCAAAGCGCTCTGAACGCAACTGAAATAGTATTGCGTGCCTTTTCCTTTATATTAAGGAGATTTTGAGAATACCTCATGCGAGGCTATCTCACGATCACGAGAGAGAAAAGGAAAGAGAGAGAAAAGGAGTTGACAATACAGCTGCTGAGCAGTAGATCAGCAGAGACACAAACACCGTCTGCAACCATTAGTGTACGTACAAAAGAGGATGTCCACTAGCAGGGGTACTATCACCCTTAATGTGGAGCCTAGTTGTAGACGGACTACTGAAAAATTTAATCGGCCTTGGCTTCAACTCAATGAAAAATGGTTACAAGATAATTGTTAGTTCATCTGGCGAAAAAATATCGCGCTCTCGTGATATGCAGTAGCCCGGAGAAGGCATGGAGATGCTGCCAAACCATACTGCGATGGATGTACATTGCAATTGTGAGAACAAATATCATATATGGAGCCGAAGCATGGGTGAACCAAACAAGTGTAGTCACAACAAGAGAGCCCCATGTATGTGCAAAGACTGTGCATCACTGGAGAAATGCGTACCTGCACAATCTCAGCTAAGGAGCTGGTCTTGGAGTCGACTCCTCTACTCGTCTTGGTAACGGAAACGGTAGACAAAACAATGCATAGAATTTCAAATTACACAGCTAGATTTGAAATAAGCATATTGTCGGAAGAAATGCATGAAACATTGTATCGCTCATGTAATTTTAAAATTCTTGCTGATACGTTTTCTCATTTGCCAATACATGCAACTCTTCGGTATAAAAATGCCAGGGTAGGTCTAAAATCATTTTTAAAAGTTTATTTTGGGTTATTTGCAACCGACGAATATGGCTAATTGCACACTTCCCCCAAACAGGAGATCCATAAAACATTATCGTTTAGAAAACTACCTTGCACGAGTATATGATCAGCTTCTTTTTCAGGCTCAATTTTGACTTTCGACAAATGAACGGATAATGCGTGTTTATTGTTATATTCATCTTATTTATTTTTTGGTGGATATGTCGACTGATAATCAAAGTTTAATCAATACATACTCCTAGATACTTTGCACTCTGTTTCCGCTTTGTGTGAATGCAACTTATATGCAGTCTGGTCTGTTGCTTGGTAGTAAACAGACTTTTCTTTTTCTGGTAAAAAATTCAGCCTGAGTCTTTAAGTCATCTTTTTTATTTTCCAATTATTGAAATATATTTGAACTACATTCAAGGCAGAATGCGAATTGGTTTTAATCAAACAACTTCCATACCTTGCTATACGTAGGGATGACAGTATCAGGGAATTTAACTTCGAGAACAACTTTCAAACGAAACACTCTGAAGCCATTGAAAAATGTAACTGCATTTTTCGGGCAAAAATATGTGCAATAGAAACGTGCGTTGAAATCAATCTTGAGAAGAATTGCAGGAGTTTAAATACCATAAAGGCACTTGACGCCTAATTCGTTATGTCAAAGCTCGTGTGGCATACACAGATTTAACAAACTAGGCAAGAATAACAGAGCAACGATCTGCTGGATACCTGGTCGCTTTTACATTATATGTAACGATGCAGCGGATTTTCTGGCAAGACAAGGGGCAGCGGAAGCCTTACAGGACCTGAACCATTCTACGGAATACGAGAACACAACGTGCACAAAGAGCTTAAGAATTTTGAGAAAGACACAAGGGCTTGAACCTTTCTTAACCTCCTTTTATTAGACACGAAAACAAACTGTTGGAACTATAACCTCAAGAGCTCCACAGCTTACATCAGTCCAAACAGGAACGACCTACGAATCCTTACAGGTAACACCTAAGGAAAGTTGGTATATTAGATTAAGAACTCTACCGATTCTGCATCGAGACCACTAAAACTTCTGAAATCCTGTGGGACATTGACTAACAGACAAGGATATACAACACATGGAAACGCAGATCATTCTCAGATTCATCGGAGAAACTGGACTGGATTCTATGCTGTAAGGTGCCTGACAGTGCAAGACTAAGCCAGACCACTTGTCAGATCAGTTGTTTGCCGATAGAAAGTGTTTAGGTTTCTTGATACAGGGATAGCCTTGTGTTGCCACCCCCCCCCCCCCCCCCCCCACCCCTCACATACATTTTTAAACTAACTTACTCTACTTTCTCTACATAGTTGCTTATAACATTATAACATTATTTTTTAATATATATATATTAGCTATGTATGTTTTTACTCAAACGTCGAAAAGTGACAATGTTTCTGCGTCCAGTTTTTGTTTTAATTATACATTTTTTGTTGCCTTAAATTAAAATCTCGCTTAACAAGAGATACAAATATCCATAATACCAAAGCATTCACCCCGCAATTTTATTAAATCTTTCCATACGAATATGCAACTTTTTACAACGCGTATAACTTGACTTTCCTCTTTTTGCTTCTCTCTGTGTCTCTCTCTCTCTCTGCCATATTAATTAGCGAAGATTTCTTTCAAACATGTAAAATGTACCTATGCCATGTAGAGATATATTCCACTTCATTCTATTAGTTGATTTAATGCACTAGATAGATTGCGCATGAAAACGGATAACAGTTGCGTAACATCATAATTACACACACGACGTGACAGGGATATGACCATTTTATCAATTAATTCAGTCTTTGGATTGCGTTCTGGCTGAGATTATTATGTGATAACACTTTTTACATATCGAATGCTAACTAATTGCTAAATTTCTTAGACGTTTATTTAACAATGTTGTTTCCAAATAGAATCGCATTTGTAATGTATAGAGTATTTCATTGAGCTTAAGGTAAAATCGATGTGTTAATTCCATCCTATCTGGATTTTTTTTATCTGGAGTTGTTAACAAATAATTTAATAGTTAAATTCGAATGCTTCCATCAAAACAAAGTCCGGCTACATAATTAAAAAAAGTAATTGGCTAATTGCTCATATATGTGCATATGTTGTCACAAAAAAATGTAGTTCGAAGCTGAAAGCGGTGAAAAGAAATTAAATTTTTACACTAATCAGCGTACCCAACCACACCTGTTTTTGAGCAATTGCATGCATTTTAATCTCTTTGTAGGGAAAAATGTGAATGGAATTTGTCGCGGGGCGACGTGCAAATTAATTTAAAACAAAGTTTTACTACTTTTATATACTTCCTAAACGAATGATTAAATCGCTTTCATTTATTTATGTTTGTAACCAACTATTATGTCAGCCGAACACTCAACAAACAGCTGTGATTAATCTGCAAATTGACCAAACAAAAACAAAGTGTTTTTTAAAGAAATTATGTATGTGCAAGGATAACTTAAGCGTTAATCTTACAAACGGTTGATGCAAATGATAATTATAAACAGCATATTACCAACGCCATTGCCTCATCCTAGTCCGTAATTTGGTCATTCAATGCCTTCAGGTACTTGATTTTTAGCAACAGGTTCCCTACACCAGTGGTGGGGATGGTTAAAGTGACATATGCGATTGATTTTGCAAAAGCTTATTTAAGCATTGGTTGGCATCGTTTTGGCGATGCTCAGTGCCGTAACTGAGACAACACATAAATTGGGCTTATTCTACCTCCCCATGGCAACCACCGCGAAATGGTCATGTATATCCAGACTTGGCTTACAGTTTGTAAGAATAACACTTGAATAAAATTTCAATACTATAATGCTCTATAGGAAAGACTAACATAAGCCCTTCAGAAAATGGATGTATTTATCAAACGTTCTGTGTGACTATCTAAGGCCGTTTTGAAACACACTAATCAGAACGTACCAGTCCCAAATATTAAACTCTCCAGAGCTAAACTCTAAAAACTTGAAAAGCGCTCATCAAACTCTCATAACTCTTCAACATTTTCACAAGGAAAATTAGATCTCGTAGTACTCTTATTATGGAAGTCTAACACTAAGGGTCTATAAGACCTATACTCTCCAAATACGAATATTTTTGGAGTCTTGCGGCGAACGTTTAATTCTCAAAGAGCTGTTATCTCATTAACATATTCGTATGGCGCTGCCGAGCGAATGGCTTGGCCTACGTACATTGAAATTTGTATTTATGTCTTCCTAAAACAGAACATAGGAAAAGGCTACAGTCCGCTTGGGCGAACTATTGGATACCCTATTCCCATTCCTACCCCTAAAGTGGGCGTGGCAAAAAATCTAGGTATGAAGGAATTGTTAAGAACGATCTATAAATTTTGTTTTACAACATTTAATGGATTTTATCGAAAAACATAGTTCTTGTGAAAAAACGGAAAGGAATTGTTCAAAACGGCTTTTTCTGCATACTTTACGAAGAATAGGACTTTCATTTACAATGATTTCTTCAATAAAATGGTTTAATGGTTAAATATTGGGCGTGTCAGTGAGCGGATATGAACAATATTTCAACATGAGCATTAAGGGCTACTTGAGAGTATGGTGCAGGGAAATAACTTCACATGGGCAATAACTTCACCTCGAGTGGGAAATAACTTCACTTTTTTTTTGAAGTTATTGCCCACTGCAGGTGAGCAATTACTTCACCGTACATTTTGTGAAGTTATTTCGCATTTATAATTTGAGAAGAGTGACCCCTAGGGGGGTTGCCATATGCATTGCACTGTTTATGTAGTTGCGAAATCGCAAGTAGATTCCATAAACAGTGCAATGCCTATGGAGGGGCATGCTGCCCCCCTGCAACCCCCCTGCTAGTGGTCACTATTTGATTTGGAGTAGGAGCGAGGTACGGTTCTTGAATTATCATAAAATGTTAAGAGAAATTATTTCCCACAAAAAAGTGAAGATATTGCTCACCTATTGTGGGCAATAAGTTCACAAAAAAAGTGAAGTTATTTCCAACTCGAGGTGAAGTTATTGCCCATGTGAAGTTATTGCCCGTGAAGTTATTTCCCGGCACCAGAGAGTATACATATATTCCAAATTTCAGCTTCCTGGCTCAAATTTTAAATTTCCAATAGCACATTTTGTTGTTTTTCTTTTAAATTGTGGGTGTGTCAGTAGGCGGATTTTTAAAATGTTAACACTTGAGCACATTGGATGGCGCATAGGTTACGAACGTGTGATTAGCATCAAAGAGTATCAATTGTCATGAGAAGCTTTGTAGTGTGATTTAGTGCAAGCACACGAAATATGAAAAACCATTGCATAACAGTATAGCACTGAGAGTGTCGCTTGACATTCAATTGCTATCGGCAGGATTATGTAAGGGTTCACCTCGGGTCATGTGATTATCATTGTTTACATTTTTAAACTTAGCTCCCTCCCGTGACAGGCCAGATGGATCCATTGACACTACTGGGTGTTTGTAGTATTAGTTGTGCTGATCAAATTAATGTATTATAATAACACAGAAATTTTGCTTAGAAGTTTAAGTGAAAGTTTTAAGAATTTTGACTCTCTACTAGGTGCGGCATTAATTTTCCAGGATCAAGGCGAGCTGCACTTTAAACATCGAAGAAGAGCCAGCTGCCCTTAGCTTAGGGCTGTAGGCCACGTGAAGTGTTTAAGCACTTAGTAAATAATAGGCATTTTAACCAAAGCACATTAAGAACCAAAGTAGAATCGTGACATTTAAATCGCGAACACCACCAACCTCCTAAAGACAAAACATTACAGCTTCTCGAATTAGCCCCTCGGATTCGGCTTAACATTTGTTGGTCCGTTCCACTTCGATCAAGCAAATGGTGGGAGAAGCTAGATTTAAAGCTCTGCATGAACCGTTAATGCCTAATATTTATTTTGTATACTTAAGCCTTTCGGGCCTATCTAGAGTATATCTATATATGTTTTACAAATTACGGCTTTCTATTTTTTGTTTTTTGAGACCGACAGGCGGACGGACATGGCTAGATCGACTTTTTTTCGGGGTGCGAAGCTTTCTACACTGGAGCACTCAGACTGGTCCATTGAACTCCGAGAAAGACACACCACTTTTACTGTTTAAATTTACTCGTTTTCCTGAAAAGATAAGGAGCTTAGGTTTATAGCACTCACCACATCAGCACCGAATACCTGCCACCTGATACGAGCAAAAGCAGAACAATCACAGAGGAAATGTTCCGCAATGTCACGGCTTTCTCCACTGGCTTAGTTTGTCTGCACCCTGGAGAGTCTTCCCATCTACGATTGTGTTCATATGAAACCCAACCGCCAATGGAAGCCCTGACCGAAGACGCAGGTAGACATAACGCCGGTTCAGGTCCTGAGAAGTCTTCGTCTGAGCCATGTCTAGCAAGTTTATTGGAGATCTCATTTCCTGTGATCCTTTTATAACCCGGGACCCAGATTAGTTTTAGTTAATTCAGCCTTCCGACCGAATTCAGAGAGATCTTGCATTCACGAACTATTTTGGAATTGGTTAAAGTGTTGAGGCCTTAAGCGCAGTCTGGCTGTCACTATAGACGTAGATGCTTCGCCCCCACCTGTTCCTCACGGCATATTCCATAGCCATTCGAATAGCATTAGTCACCATTTTTAAGACAGATGCATGTTTGCCTAACGAGAAGAAAAGTCTAATATTGTCTTTCTCCACGAAAACACCAGCACAAGATCCTTGATCGGTTTTGGAGCCATCCGTGAAGATACAACTGCATTCCTTTTCAGGCTCAGAGTTTGGCCAGAGCCAGTCCTGAACACGAGAAAATTCGACTTCGTTATTCGCACAAGTTCATCAAAACTCCAGTGCGAGTAATACCAAAAGTCACCTCTTCTTAAACGTGAGATAGATTGGATTGTGGAACCCATAATATAAACATCAAGTTGTAGGTGGTTTAATAATGCATGTATGGCGGAGCCAGGCGAGCTGGGGAAGGCCCCCGTGCAACCGAAATATACGATCCTTTGGAGATTTTGCGA
The DNA here is from genome assembly GCA_949715645.1 of Portevinia maculata. Classification (NCBI taxonomy): domain Eukaryota; kingdom Metazoa; phylum Arthropoda; class Insecta; order Diptera; family Syrphidae; genus Portevinia; species Portevinia maculata. The sequence goes on along the minus strand of OX454526.1, from coordinate 309,299,307 downwards.
AGAGATCGACATTTCTTTCGATGCTAAATATACTAGCTTTTAGTTCTCTAAGAGCAGTATTAAGGAGTATTTACCATTATAATAGGGCAAACAAAATACGAATGTTACCCTTTATATATTGAATATTAATTTATGGCGCATGCTAAATTTTGCGTACTTCTGGGGCGTATTCATTTTTTCGAAGTAAAAGTTGACTTTAGTAGATAGATTTTCAGTCGCAATAAATTTGTTACCTTCAATAGAGTCCATTATTATTATCTCAATTATTTTTGCGTCCTCGACCCCATCATTTGTAAAATATCTTTATCTCTTCTTGGCAATATGTTCTGATAAAAATACCCTACGACATAAATCACCGAAATAAAAAATCGCTCTAAAATATAATTACATTTCATATATTTCTCTCTTTCTTCTTCTGCCGACAGCCACATAAACCTAACCTAACCTTGGCTTCCGGCCCGGCAGATTGACAAAAGGATAAATTTTCACATTTAAGCAAATGTTGGAAAGGGCCAACGAATTTCAACCAAAGACTCGTCACCGTTTAATTGAGCTTAAAACCACATAATGTAATCAGGTTCGGGTATTGTGTTATGATCAACTCTCTGCTTCAGCTTTATCATATTACGACCTTATTTTTTTGATTTCAGCACTGAAAGGTGTTTTGATGATCATCCAATCCAATTCAGAGATTTTAAAAACATTAATAAGTCGATTCTTGAGCAGCATATTCGTATAATACCCTGGGAAAATATTTACCTTATGAATTTACCCGATGAACAAGTAAAGTTTTTGAATGAAAACATATTAAACCTCTATAATACACACATCCCACTAAAAACAAAAAAATCTTTTGCGTATCCAAACCCTGGCTTACAACAGAAATAAAAGATCTAATGAATCAACGGCCCTACCGAAGGTGGATACGTTTTCGAGTGCAAGAACTGCATCCAGCTTATAAAACTTTGCGAAACAAGGTTATGCAAGAAGTTAGAGCTGCAAAAATATCTTTCTACTCCAACCGCTTAAATGTCCGTTCTGATACTCGTAAGTATGGAGTAGTCTTTTGGAACTTGGAAACGGCAAGCAACGTACTCTATTGCAAAACAACATTGACGGTAATGAATTGAATCGTAAGTTTTTGTCTGCTCCCAGTACTGCTCCCTTGATTGATGTTGAATATCTCATTGACCCAACAACAACCCTCTCAGATTCCTCTTTTAGCTTCTCGTGTGTAAATGATTTAGATGTTTTAGAAAGTTTTCTTTCAATAAAATCTAACGCATCCGGAGTGGATGAAATTAACCCAACAAGCCATATTACCTTTGTTGCTACCTTTTTTTACTCATGTGTTCAATACTGCAATTACTACTGGCATTTTTCCATACCAGTGGAAACTCGCTAAAATTATTCCAACCCCAAAGAATTCATTACGAGATGAATTCCGACCAATCTCAATTTTACCTTTTTTATCAAAAGTCTGTGAACGAATCATACAAAAGCAATTAAATGATTATATTTTACGAAACAACTTTTTAGTAAGCATTCAGTCCGGTTTTCGTCCTAAGCACAACTGTACAACAGCACTCATGAAAGTCATTGAAGATATAAGGGATAAATTAGATGAAGGTTGCGTTACCTTTTTGGTTCTATTAGACTTTTCCAAAGCGATTGATATGGTCAACCACTCTGTTCTCTTAAAAAAGTTGCACCTTGAGTTTAACATTTCTCCAGAAGCCATCAAATTGATTTCCTCGTACCTTATGGAAAGGAAACAAGCCATATGCATTGATTATAATCAGCTCTCTGAGTTCCTCCCGAATAAACGAGGTGTTCCTCAAGGATCGATTTTGGCTCCTCTGTTATTCTCTTTGTATATAAATGAAATAGCTTCCATAATACCAAATGTATCTAAGCATTTTTATGCCGATGATATACAAATCTATAAAAGTTGCCCCTAAGGTCTTTTAGAAAACTGCGTTTGTACTATAAATGAGGAACTAGATCATATTTCTACTTGGGCAGTTAGCAATGGTTTCACCCTTAACACAACAAAATGTAAATGTATAGTTATCTCCAAAAAGATATTAGATCTATCCTGCTTTCCATCGGTGCTTCTGAACAGTATTCCCTTAGAATTTACAACCACTTAAAAAAAAATTGGTATGGTATTCAATAGAACACTAACATGGACCGATCACGTTAATTCAACAGTCGGAAAAACATATGGAGTTCTTAGATTTTTGTGGGCCGTTCAGCAGTTTACCCCATTAAATATTAGAATGATTCTTGCCAGGACCTTGGTAATCCCAGTTCTTACGTATGGTTGCGAAATATACTACAATCGTGATTCTGCAAGCAGGAGAAAGTTGCAAGTAGCATTTAATAGCACGATTCGTTACATTTTCGGTCTCAAAAAATACGATCATATCTCACATGAATGAACTTCCTCAATATGTCGTTCGAAAACTTTATAATGTTTCGTATCATGAACATACTTTTTACTATTATAATGACAAAACAGCTATATGAAATTCTTCGATTTCCAGCATCAAGCAGATCAAACCATTTAATACTTCCTCAATTCTCTTGTCTCACATCAGAAAGACAATTTTTTATTGCTGCAATCCGTCTTTGGAATTCACTACCACAATACTTGCGGGAGTCAAGCAGAACTCAACAGTTTCAAAATAGACTGAAAATTTTCTTTATTAGTCAAAACAACTAACTTCTTTTATAATTTTTTTTCTTTTCTACCTTTATGAATCTTTGTACCTTTCAAAATTGCCTACCCTTTTTCTTTCATCTTTTCTTTTTTATTTATATATTACATACGTTATATATTTTTCAAAACCCTTAAATAGTTACCTACGTCAATTCAATGTTGTTTGTTTTTTTTTTTTTTTTTTTCATTTTTCTTCTTTCTTAAATCATATGAATTGTTATATTTATAAGCAAAATCCCTGAATATTGAACTTTGTAAATCCATAAACTATCACTAGATTATAAGATTTATCTTATTGTGTTAGTATTTACTCGAAATAAACTAAACTAAACTAAACTAATCATTCATCGCCATGAGCTCTACAAACATATGATGATAGTCGAGTCCTTGATATATTCCATTTATTTACCCTTTTGTTAATGCATGTTAATTTATTTATTATTTTGTTAATATATGTGAATTTATTTATGCATCAAATTTTCTGTGATAAATTATTTCTATGTTAATTTTAATTTTATTATTTATATATTTATCCACTTTTTTGAATTTTTATTTCTTTGTTTAATATAATTTATTTATCTGTTAAGTTAATTCTATTTATTATTTTATCGATTTTCTTGTCATTTAGTATTTATTTACATACATAGTTATTAATATATTTTAATTATTTATTGTTATTTATTTTTTCAAGAAATTAGTTTCATATATTCAAATATACATATATAATATATATGTATATCTTCTTCTTTTCCCAACTTGGGGTTTGGGGTTTGGTATTCGCTGTTCCCTCAGTGCTCCATTTCTTTTGTTTACTATTTACATTTAAATATTTATATACAACTATTCAGTAGAAAGATACATTCTTGTAAATCACATCTCTCTAACTGAATATTGTAAATTGTGCGATAATACTGCAACTTTTTAAACGAAAGAAATATATCTATCTATCTATCCATCTTTTAGTGGCGCTAGACTAGGTATTTTCTTATTTGTCTTCGGCGGAATATCAAATGCATTTGAATATTTAGGTTACATTATAAAAGTCAACCAATAAAAATATACTGTGATGAGTTAAGCTCCTGAATGCAACAAATTTAAAAAAAATCCAAAAAATAAAATTGTCATCTTAAAATACTAAAAACATACTAAATGTTGTATAATTCAAAGTAAAATGGAAATAAACCGAGAGTTTTTGTTTTTTTCTTTGAAATACAACACACGCACAAATTAGAAATATGTCAGTGCCTACATTTCTACATGGTATCACGATTTTATATTAGCCTAAAGCATCGCTTATGTATGTGATACTTGACTAGGTATCTTATCCGTACAATTTCAGGGAGCAGTAACCAGTGCAACGCATGTCTAATCACATGTCGAACATTCAACAATTTAGTGCAATACGGTTTGCATCCATGGGGCAATCTATTTTGACAGTTTGCTATAATTTACAATGACTAGGGGCGCATTGTTTTCTGAACTAGTAGCGATTGGGTGCGAAATAAATTGAGTAATTGCTAGGAATTGAGTTAATAAGTGGGCTTAAGGACTTTCTATGCGTAAGGATGTTGTTAATTCATTTTTGAAAAACCTACATAAATATACTAAAGTACCCACATATTATTTGAATTGTGATTTGCCATTTCAAGGGAATGCATCTTAGGGAGTTGAACAACCTCCGCTTTATGTATGCTTCTTAACAGATGGCTGCCGACGACGGTAGTCCCATCCCCCCTTAATTCCCTGAACCGAACTTAAGTTAACATAACTTTACTGTTTAGTATGTGGTTCAAGATTAGATTATCTGCATGCTTTCATTAATTAAAAGAGGGGTTACGAGGTCAATCTTCGATTTCAGGGCCTCAGCCAATAATTTATTCCTGTTAGCTGCATTCATAGCAAGCTATACCTTTTTGCAATGCCACCAAGTTGGTTGGATTGGAATTCTAATATAGAGGAACCTGTTGAATATTTAAAAATATCATAAGCTAGCATTTTAATCAACCTCTAGTTCCACGAGTTCTCACAATTCGGAAGCCACAAATAAATCATTGATTTGTAAATATGTTAACAGATAATTGTGGTTCTTTTCAAAATGATACGAAGATTGATACCGTGTGCATATAAGAGCAATCAATTCACCTAAATCCATAGGTACTTGTTACATTTCCAGTCACTTTTATCTTAAGACTTTATATGGTTATGTTATGTAATGCTGTAACATAGATGTTTGCATCGTTTAGTCGGCGACCAACATTTGCAGTTAGTTAGTCCGGGTAATGATTTGGTTTCCCCATGTTGAGAGTAACGCCAATATCAGTGTCGGCATACCTACTTGAATTCTGATACGTATTGCTGAATTATTTCTTAAACCAGTTCAAATACTTATTTATATGTGTCAGTATTCGTGGGGCCATCAAACTTTAGATTAACGGTGAGTTTGCAAATTACTTCATGTAGGCACTAACGACGCGTTTCAAGTTCTGATTTCGCGACTTCATAATTATATCGGCAAGTATTTTGGTTGGAGTAATTAAAATGAGTCCTGTTATAAGCCAATTATTAAAATATGTGCATAATTTTATTCTAGATCAGGTTTGTGAAGTACCTAAATTACTGAACGTAGAAGAAGTAAGTACATATAAGTTATGTGAAGTTATTTGAGGAAACTTGGGCATAACTCTGGGGTAGCTATGATTTGTCAAGTGTTACTATATATTTTCAGAAATAGTAATGAATTGTAGTAAATCAAATCAAATACCTATGCAAAACGTTGCAATATCGTTCAATTTGTTGTTCTGTTTAGCAATTTTAAACTTATGTATATTAAATAAGCACCAGTAATGACCTTCCTTTGAATACCTACTTCAGCATCAAAATTTTAATGAGTTAAAATATGTAGTTGCTACTAGTACCTATTTAGATATTTGTTAAGATAACGAAATTTGTTACCTAATTTTAATTTATTTTCACTGCAAGTTGGTAAACTTATTGAATTACATCACCAGACGTCCGAGGACGGGTTCAAGATTTGTCGAGTGTTTGAATCTAATTTGTGTGTACTCTATCCATATAGCGTAATATACACCCGTCTAAACACTTAATGGAATACTGACACATTTGGATTACATTTATAGAGAGATTAGTTACAAATTCAAAACGGATAGCGTTTTATTAAAAATCCTACCTCATACACTTGAATAAATAAAAAAACGTGTGGCACTCGGGACTGCCGCGGTAAAGCTATTGCATAGAATTTTTTATCTTTTTATTTTTAGCTGTTTACACACCAAACAAATTATTCATTCACAAAATTTGAACAAAAAGAACGTCGTTAAGAGTTTGATCATCAAATTTCGCGCGATGTACATTTATATAGATATAATTCAATTCAATTCAATTTTTTATTCATTCATTCAATTTAGACCCACTTTACAGTATTATTAACAGATACATACATGCTTAAGATTTTTTTTTTTGAAGGATTTTATGTGTGGATTTAAATTAACAAACTTTAATATAAAATAAAGACACTTACATAAATGCAAGTACTGTACAAAATTTAATCATCAGTGAATGAATAAATAAATACATCCTATAGTTAATACAACTAGTGCCGAATGTAGAGTCAGTCAACAACAACATATAAAATTTTAGATTAAATAAAAAAAGAATATATTGTGTGGTGGAGCGAGAAAGGAAAAAAAACTCATAAAAAAAAACTACTAAATAATTAATTTCGATAGATTATCAATCTCAATGAGGTCAAAATTAAACAGCCACTTTTTCACTGCTTTATTAAAGGAATAGATATTCCTAGAGCGCCTTATTTCTATTGGTAGTTTATTATATTTATTATATTGTGTGGAGGAATGAGAGCAAGGCTCATAGAAGAGCTGCGAAGACCATAGGTATTCGGATCATGATTTAATGAGTAACCGCTTCTTAAGAAAAAGATTTTTAAAATTTTGTAGAAATAGAGATGCTTTAGAGGCAATATTCGTGCCATAAGAGTGGGAAACTATGTTCATGGCGCCTTTTTTTCCAGATAATTCTCAGCACATATTTTTGTAAGACAAGCAAAGGTTGCATTTTGTTTTTGTGTGTTCCGCCCCAGCAAGATAAACCATATTGCAATTTGGATTGAACAAGTCCATAATAAAAAGTTTGTAAAAGTTTTTTTTGAGCAAAAAAGTCTCCAATGGTAAAGCGTTCTGGTTGTTTTCATCAGGTATTTGATTAAGGAAGTAGTATGAGCACCCCAGTTTAGCCTGCTATCGAACTCGAGTCCTAGATACTTAAAGACCTGTACGTGGCCAATGATAAAGCAGCTCGGTAGGCAATCTTTGGAAGAGTTATATGTACAAGCTATTTCGGAAACCGATTCACAGCAATTATCAGAGCTTATCAACACATTATTGCAGTACGCACTATTAAAAGTAAAAATAGGTGGTTCCAAATACAAAGAAGTATTAAAATACATGATTTTTATTTTGTCACTAATAACTAGCTTATGCACACGGAACCAATGTCTTAACATTTCTAAATCATGGTTGATACCAGTTATTAGATCTAACCAAGAGATGCTGGAATATGAACAACCTATATCATCAGCAAACCCTGTAAGTTTTCCTTTCATATTAGGGGTAAAAATAGAGTTAATGAAAACTAGGAACAATATTGGCCCCCGAACAGATCACTGTGGAACACCAATTCTAATATCGCAGCACTCACTAAACATATTTCGTATTCGAACCATTTGTTTCCTGTTGGTGAGATAATATCATATATACGTTCTCTGCGCAGCATTAATGTGTATTACCTATACACAAAAAAGGTGTGAGCCACGCTCCACTCACTGTACCAATAGTTGATGTGTAAAGATGTAGGCTAGTCAGCGTGGCATTAATTTAAATTGTGGGCGTGTGAATGGGCGAATTTTGAAAATATTTACACATGAGCATCAAGGGCCCCTGCAGAGTCTATATTATAAATTTTAGCTCCCTAGCTCAAACTTTGGTTTTTTTTGTGGCGTGTCAGTGGGCGAATTTTGAAAATATTTACACATGAGCATAACAGACTTAAACTGTTCCTTAATTTTATGCACTTTCCACAAGAAAACCAAAAAATAAATAACGTTTTAATATCCCTGCAGATATTGCTTGAATTTGTTCTTCAATTACAGAAAATTGTCTTCACTCTAGATACTTACCCTGGAACACCATACATACCTACATTCACATGAAAAAATCTCCATGAGTCAATGAATCGCAGGTGTGCAGGGGTAATAAAACTAACCGGCGGCCAATAAAGTACGCATTTAAAAAAAAATTCTATTGCAAGGTTAGGTTAGGTTAGGAGGGTTGCATACATAAGTTGCACTTAGAGGCCAAAAGAGGATCATTGTGAGTACCCTTTATTGTACACGGTGAGACACGCAACTAACAGCTCCATTTGAATCTGTTGCTGAATCTATCAATATCCGTTTGAGTTATCCCTGCTAGGTTGAAACAGCCAAAGAATTTATGCAGGAGAACCGTCATTCTTGGAGTGCCGGGCGGTGACACGGTTAATATTTCCACGGTAACACGGGTTTGTTTTTTGTCAAATTACAGTAGGGACTTTTATTTCCTTTGGTCAATGACGGGCCACAGACTACGAGTAATGACACACGGCTCAGGCAGGCAATACCGCACATCAGCCTCGAGTGGGTTCATATCGGACCGCATCTCTCCAGCATATATGCTGTTTCGTTCCCTGACACACCAAAGTGCTCAGGAAGCCAGCAAAGTAATACCCAGTCATAGCTAATTGCTCTCAGTGCCTGGAGGCACTCTTTTGCTTTTATGAGGTTGGAGTAGATCGCTTTAAGAGCTGCCTGAATCAGAGATCGTTAATTCCATTGCTGGAAGTTTCATCGATAGGACTGTCTGCGCTGCTTTCTTAATCGCTTAGATTTCAGCTTGAAAAACGCTGCAGTATTCCAGCAGTCGGTAGGACTGGTTGACACTATGTGCCGCTGAGAAGACTCCTGCTCCGTCTGTAAAAATTCAAATACCTTTGGTAACCGTGCTGGGAGAATTAAAGTCATGTCGGGCGGGTGTAAAGTCTTTAAAGTTCTTGTTAAAGTCATATACAAATTTCACACAATCAGTTAGTGGCATCAGCCCCCGTTGATTAAAGGTGTCCAGTACCCGGGAAAATGTCCGAATGTGAACGGTTTCCGTATTTTGATCTCTCTCAGTCTGATCACATTTGGCTGAAACATTCTTCTTGAAGGGCTCCATACATGAATGTACATCATTCAATAATGTTTCCAGACACAGTTGGGGAGTGGATTTTATAGGAACGTTTATCCCCAGACAAGCAATCCTTTTTACCTTATTCAAGTGTCCGCCTCTCACCAGATATGATCAAGCCATAGGTGAGAATCGATTTCACAATCGAGGTATAAAAACTAAAGTGCAATATGCGGCCCCATTTCTTCACAAAAGAACTTATCAATTGGGAGTGTTAATGTCAGATATATCACTCCTCCCTTAAATTGTTGTGAAAGGTTTGGTGACTACCCTTGTAACAAATATATGGGTTGGAAAGTATAATAAACTAGCGGATGGTACCCGGCGCTGCCCGGGTCTTATATTGAAAACACTTTAACTGGTTTTATGCATCACCAATGAGTTTACAAAAGACTTTTGTGTTTTACAAAGTATTTTTTGCAACACTTACTTTGGTTTATTTCTTCAGTCTTAAAACTGAGTTTGACTTTAATTGAATTGAACTGCGTCTTAAATTAAATTGCAAGCAATTTTATTATTTGTTGAACGTGAAAGAAAAATTAAATGAATTTTTAAAATTCGCTTTGTTAGACTGAAAAAAGAAGTTCTTGAAAAAAATGTTGTACAACATTTAAAAGCAGTAGCTTTAACAGTTTACAGTTGGTCGAATTTACATCCGAAAAAAAACCTTCAAATATATTGGAACAAAATTTCACATTTCTTACATTAATTGAGAAAGACGTTAAAGTTAAAAGCCATAACGTCGCCAGAGAATTGTTTTGTTCCATATATGCCATTGGCACTTTTTCGAGAAAAACGCATTTAAAGGTTTTCCTACTTGGTACTCCGAAACTGTGTGATACGATTTTTTTTTTATTTTTTTAATTTGAACTTAGTCACATAAAGAGTTCACCTACCTATTTCTAAAGCGTTTTGCTAAACCGTTAAGAAGCCACGGTAATTAACGTAAAAGTCTCCTTTTTTGACTTGTGTCCCACCTCCTACATTTTGAAATTGATTTTTTTTTCATACACGTGGAACAAAAAAAAAGAATATGGCACAAAGCAATTCTCATCCAAAATATCTGAAACGCAAATAAGCATGGAGTTGGATGCTACAATTTGAAAAGAAAAATCGATTTCATCTTTTTTGTTAACAAAGTTTTTATTCAAAAAATACAATAAAATAAGAAAATTATTCAAAGTGGTTAGCATTAAACCAGTGAGTGAAAAATGTCAGATCAAATCAAATCAGAAAAGTCAGCTTCAAGTCATAATGTTCTCCTCTCAGCTGCGAAATTTCAAATAGATAATCCTCTTTGTTTTCTAGTGAATTTCAGGTTTTGAGTGTGCATTGTACCGTCAATGTTTGGCCTGATGTCGATTTGATCACAATTTGAACTCGTTCCATGTTATTCTTTTGATTTTTTTTTCATATACAGTGCTCTCCACTTGATTAGACGCACACGTTTTTTTTTTACATAACTTTAATTTTTTTGTTAGTTTGTGTAACAATAATTATCAAAAAATTGCATTTATTAGAAAGGTTATAAAGTTCTCAACAAAAAAACACAAACAAATGGTAGGTGAGTGGAAGTTAACGGATATTTTTTCTCTTTCTTGCCTATGCCGTAAGAAAAAGTGCAGTTTTTTTTGTTCACATGATTAGACGCACCCATTAAATTAGTTAGTTGGTCGCGATCTGTTACGTAGATTTTAGTTAGCTACAAAGTTTAAGAAGCAAGGAGTGTTTTCTACTAATTTTCATTAAAAATCGGGAAAAAATGTTTTAACCGCGGAAGAAAACGGCAAAATTGACACCTTGCATTCTGAAGGGTTTTCAATGAGAAGCATTGCCAAGAAAATAGGCCGAAGTGACCACGTTCTGAAAAATTACATAAAAAGCAGTGCTTCATACGGTAAAAATTACAAGGGAAGGACAAAAAACGCTTTAACACCTCAGAACAAAAGAAAAAACATAGGGACGGGCTACAGTCCGCTTGGGCGAACTGTTGGATGCCCTATTCTTATTCCTATCCCTCATAAGTGGGCGTGACAAAAGTCTAAGTATGGTTGAAATGTTAAGAACGCTCTACATATTTTGTTATATAACATTTAAAGGATTTTATCAAAAAAAAAACGCTCCCTAGCTCAAACTTGGGTGTTTCAATAAAATTGTTTTATTTAATTGTGGGCGTGTCAGTAGGCGGATTTACAAAAAATTAACACATGAGAATAAAGGGCCCCTAGAGAGTACATATTATAAATTTCAGCTCCCTAGCTCAAACTTTGAATTTAAAAAAAAAAAAAAAAAATTGATTGTGGGCGTGTCAGTGGGCGGATTTTGAAAATATTTACACATGAGCATAAAGGGTCCATAGAGAGTATATATTATAAATTTCAGCTCCCTAGCTCAAATTTTGGATTTTCAAAAATTAATATACCCTTAGAATAGGGTATAAAAAAATTATTTTATTTATTTGTGGGCGTGTCAGTGGGCGGATTTTGAAATTTTTTTATCCCGATTTTTGTTTTTTTGAGTTTGTGGGCGGATTTCAAAAATTCGTAAACTTGATTATTTCGGGACCCTAGAGAGTATATGGTTAAAATTTCAGCTCTCTAGGTCCAGTTTAAAGGCCTAATTTTTGCCGACAGACGGACGGACAGACGGACATGGCTAGATCGACATTACTATCGATGCTGATCATAAATATAGTAACTTTTAGGGGTCTACGGGCAATATTAAGGTATGTTACAAACTATGCGTCAAAATTAATATACCCTTAGAATAGGGTATAATCATAAGATTAGTTCGATTTGGTTTTCATTTCCAACAAAATGACGGGAGTTTCCTACAAAGCCCTTTTGCAATCAGCCTTCCCCAAAATGAAAGAACTGTTCGGACCTCTAAAGTGGTTATTAAAACAAGACAATGCGCCAATCCACAACGCTCGTGTAGTGAAAAGCTTTCTTGCAGAAGAAAATGTGGAGTTGTTGCCGTGGCCACCTTATTCACCTGTCCTCAATATATGTAATTGAAAATGTTCGGGGATGGCTCACGCGTAAAGTTTACACAGGAGGTAGGCAGTATGAGACCTGTGAAGAGCTAACTGTCGCAATAAAAGAAGCCTGGAGGACGATTCCCTTAAATTATTTAGAAAAACTGTATGATTCACTTAAAAATAGGATTTTTGATATGATTTTAAAACATGGTGGTTGTACAAAGTACTGAAAATATAAAAAAAACAACAAAAATAAAAATAAAAGAGAAAAAAGTAAATTAAAAAGTCTATGTTTCATTTTTAAGATTTTTTTACAGGTGCGTCTAATCATCTGAACAAAAAAAACTGCATTTTTTCTTACAGTATGGGCAAGAAAGATAAAAAATATCCGTTAACTTCAACTCATATATATCATTTGTTTGTGTTTTTTTTGTTGAGAACTTAATAACTTTCTAATAAATCCAATTGTAAGGGATTCTTGCGAAACACAATTGCAGTCAGCAAGAACAGTGCAAGTAAAACAGGTAACTCTAAATCCACGATTTAATTAGGCGATCAACCAGATTGAAAGTTTCAATAACACAATTTATTTCAATAAGTTACCTATGTACCATACCATACCAATTTAGATATTTTGATGTTGTTGTAGCTAAAATCCAAGTGAAAGAGTTGCAAAAGGTTTGCAGCGTAGCAGCAGCACGACGAATACACACAGAAAGCAGAATGCAAAAGAAGTAATTCACCCACTAATAGGATTATGCGTGCGGTACTATTGCAAATAGTGCAATTGTTCTTGTGCTAACGCTGCCGAAAATATGTTTAAATGTTTTGGAATTATTGGCTAGGTACAGTGAGGCAAATGATAATTTATACAATTAAGATTAGTTTTAACAAAAGAAAATGAATAGCAAAGCAAGACAATATTTTGAATTAAACAAGAGATGAAGGAATAGCAAAGCAAGACAATATATTGAATTAAACAAGAGATTAATAAGTGAATAAAGCATTGTATTACAAAACATCCCGGCGCCCCTGGAACGAGTTTCAGGAGCATGGCAATACAGCCAACTTGGTGACAGGCCGAACGAAAGTACCTGGAATTGTTTTTATAGTTACCACTCGAACTAGAGTATCAGCGCCTGGTGCCACAGATTCGATTTTCCCAAGAAGCCATTTAGCTGGAGGAAGATTGGGCTCCTTTATGACAACAATGTTACCAGGTTTTAAAGGTGTCTTGGCTTGCCGCCATTTCGGACGCTCTTGTAGGGTGGTCAGGTACTCCATGTGCCAGCTCCGCAGGTTCGGTTCTGGGACAGCCGTGTACGGTTCACCTATAAGAAAATGTGCTGGAGTTAATGGGTTAATATCTTCATCAGACACAAAACATATTGGACGAGAATTAAGGATGGCCTCTATTTGTGTGAGAACGGTATACAACTCTTGAAATGTTAATACCGATGATCCCACAACTCGTCTAAGGTGCATCTTAACCGATTTGACCCCAGCCTCCCACAAGCCGCCGAAGTTTGGAGCTGAGGGTGAAATAAAGTGCCAGGCAATGTTGTCCTTGGCAAGGGATACAGTGATGACATCATTGTGGACTTCCGACATAACCAACTTATGCATCTCGTTTAAGCAACGTCGAGCACCTTGAAAGTTGGTGCCATTATCGCTGTAAATGTGTGAGCATAAGCCCCGACGAGAAGTGAATCTTCGTAAGGCAGCGAGAAAAGTATCGGTAGTAAGATCGCTGACTACCTCAAGGTGAATGGCCTTTGTTGACATGCACACAAATAATGCTATGTATGCTTTCGACAGCTTGGGCTTACGACATTTAGAAAGCTTGATGATCAGCGGTGCAGCATAGTCACATCCAGTGTTGGCAAATGGTCGACTTGGTTGTATCCGATGAGCCGATAGATCGCCCATCAGCTGTTGACTGGTCAGTTTTTGCTGCATAAAGCACACCTTGCATCTATGAACGATCTTTCGGATGAGGTTTCGGTTACCCAATATACAATATCTCTGCCGCACGATCGCGAATGTTTCAGATACCACTGGATGCAAATGGCTGTTGTGGATATCTGTGATAATAATCGAAGAAAGAAGATTATTGTTAGGAAGAATAACAGGGTGTTTAAGATTGTAAGACACAGTGGATTGTTTGATTTTTCCTCCCACGCGAAGAAGTCCCTCAATATCGATGAACGGAGAGTATCGGATAAGCTTTGATTTAAGCGGTAGTTGGCGATTGTTTATTAGGGAACGAACGTCCGCACTGAATGAGGTTTGCTGAACTGATTTAAGGATGACGATTCTACCCTGCTGAATTTCATGTAGGGTGAGACAGGAAGTAAGACGATTGTTTTTTGAAGCGCGACAATTCAATGCATAACGAAGGCAATACGCGATTATCCTTTGTAGACGATACCACGAAGAGCTTTTGTCAATGAGAGTCTGTATTAGACTAGTATCGGACGAATTGACAAGAACTTGGTGTGAGAGGTGCCTTTCCTCAATGTCAGTAAACTTCGAGTTGCACGAACCGAACTTAGATTTCTGCCAATTGTCCTCACTTAACGATAGCCAAGATGGACCGGTCCACCAAATTGTGATTGATTGTGACTAGCAAGATCAGATGGAAGAACACCCCTCGATGCACAGTCAGCTGGGCTGCAATCCGATGAAACGTGATTCCATGAGTATCGTGGAACCGTCTCGAGGATAGCTGCTGTGCGATTTGCGACGAATGTTGTCCAACGACGAGGTGGTGATGACAGCCAATGAAACACAATCTCTGAATCGCACCATGCGAACGTCTTGGAGATCTTGGTCGTTATCGATGATTTCACGAGATCGAACAAACGAGACACTAGCAATGCAACACAGAGTTCTAACCGCGGGATTGAAACCGGTTTAAGTGGGGCTACCTTGGTTTTGGCTGCAACGATTACGGTCTTGAATTCTCCTTCAGCAAGTCTGCAACGAGCGTACACAACGGCAGCGTAGGCCAACGATGATGCATCCGAAAATCCTTGGAGCTCGATCTCCTCCTGCGACGCAAACAAGTTTCTGGAAACGCGAATTTTTTCAAAAAAGGGAAGCTCCTGCCTGTAGCTGATCCATCGTTCTGCTAAAGTTGTAGGTAACTCGTCGTCCCACCCTAGATTCAACTCCGACGACCAGAGCTCTTGAAACAGAATTAGGAACAAAATTACTGAGGGAGCCAACAATCCTAGGGGATCGAATATCCGTGAAACTTCGGAGAGCAGGGTTCGTTTTGTTGATGAAACAGTTGGAAGTAATTTTGGCATGCGATAGGAAAATTCATCACTAGCCGGGTCCCAGTACATACCCAGTACCTTAATCAATGAATGCGAGCATTCCGTGTCAAAGATTGAGTATTCGCATTCAGATACCGACAAACTAGCAAGAAGAGGCCAACAGTTTGAACTCCACTTCCGAAGCTGAAGTTTTGCCCTCGATAGAAGTGCAACTAGCTCCGACTGTAACGCCATCAGTTCTTTGACGGTGTTGCATCCAGTCATCACATCGTCGACATAAACATCGTTCAGAAGAACCCGAGATGCGTTTGGATAATCCGCAATATAATCATTACCTAGCTGCTTGAGTACTCGGACGGATAAGAACGGTGCGCTGATAATCGACATCTAGTTCGTCGACCCAAATTTGTCGAAACATCTTCACTACATCAGCGGTGAAAACGTAGCAATGTTGACGAAAACGAAGGCATACACCAATTAAGTCTCTTTGAATTGGAGGACCTACCAGCAATGCACTATTTAAGGAATGCCCGTTCAAGTCCTTAACAGAGCCGTCGAATACCACACGCAATTTTGTTGACGAACCATCCGGTTTCAAGATTGCGTGGTGGGGAAGATAAAAGCAATTACCATCGATTGTTTCAATCTCGTCTGAAGGGGTTTGCTTCATATGGCCGAGGACTGAATATTCTCGCATGAAATCTGAATACATCCGCTTTAACTCAGGATTATTCTGAAACCGGCGTTCCATGGCGTATAAGCGCGAAACCGCTGATGGTAAAGTATTTCCGAAAATAGGTTTTGGAGTTTCGAAAGGTAGCGAAACGACGTATTTACCATCAGATGAACGAGTGAAAGTTTGGTTAAAAAGCTGCTCAGCCGGCTCATCATTAAAGGACTCGTCCCTTTTAGGTGCAACTTCTTCGAGCTCCCAGAACCGTTGTAAAATAATATCGACGTCGATGGTAAAATGAAGCGAAGACAAGGTTAGGCTCTCAGATGGTTTTTTGTCAAACACCTCTCCCGTGACAACCCAACCAAACTAAGTATTTTGAGTGAGCGGAATACCTTCAGGACCATGAATTTGCTCTCCTTTCACAATAGTCCAGAGTTTGTCGACACCTAAAAGCACATCAATAGGAGCAGATATATCGAAGTATGGATCAGCGAGATCTAATCTTTCAATATGAGACCACAGGGTAATGTCTAGTGATTGCGAGGGTAAGTTTGAGGTTAGTTTATTCAAAACGTATGTCTCGACGAAAAGTGAATTAGAGTTGAACCGCGAGTACAGATGCAGAGAAATTCGTCCTTTCGTATAACCTGCATCTGTCGACGAGAGACCGAGGATTGGGATTCGAGCATGAGTACGAGAATATCCGAGTCGCTGGGCAAAAGATTCAGCCACGAACGAAGATTGAGACCCAGAGTCTAGCAAAACACGACATTCGACCAAATTTCCCATCACATCTTTAACCTTAGCTAGCACAGTATGAAGAATTGTTTGCTTTCGACGATTAGTTTTTAGAGAGTGGTTGTTCACAATTGATGAAGAAGGATTTGACGATGAAGCTTGTGATGAGGAGGATTGCGACGAGGAAGGTTGTGACGAGGAGGGTTGAAACAAAGAAGATTGATACGAATTTAATGAACTTGGATGAGACTCAGGTTTGGTGAGTGACGATGACGACGGATGACTATTGTTGGAGTCTATGGGGTGAACCAACGAATGGTGGCGAGACTTACAAACGCGACAACGAAATGAAGAACGACGTTTGTTAGACGAGTGTCCAACACGAAGGCAATTAAAGCACAGAGAGTTTGTTTTCACGAAATTTCGACGCGATTTGATATTTAGATCTAAGAATTTATTACATTGGGATAAGATATGGTCATTTTTGCACTTGGGGCATTGCGATTTATTATCTGAAGCTTCAACTAGATGTGATCGTATAGAAGCCGATGGTTTCACTCGCGATGAGACAGATCGATTGTTGGATTGGCATGATTTGAGAGCATCGCACCGCGATTGCATAAAGTCCACAAGCTATGGTACAATCGGCCCGAGACCCAACGTGCTCTGCCCAAGCTTGATTGGTGTCTTGGTCCAGCTTGCTTAACAACAGGTATATTAACCACGGATCGCTTCATCTGCACCGTCAGTGATTTTGCGTAATGTTTGAACATTGGTAGTACTAGTTGCAGGAAGCGACAAAAAGGATTGAATAAACGTACTAACAATTAAATGTACTCTATCATATCGCTGTTCTAAGCGCTCCCACGCTTCGAGATAATTGGCATCGCAAATGGAAATGTGCTTTATAAAATTGGCATCATCTTGGAGGAATGATTTTAAGTAGTGAAACTGTTGTGTTGATGTGAGATTACTCTTACTATCAACAGACCCCAATAAAAGATCACGAAAGGACGGCCAATCCTTATAATTTCCGGAAAACGCGGGAACTACAATTGATGGTAAATTAACGGATGGGGAATTATGATCCGACGTAGAGTTAAGCTTTTCAAGAAACGTGGATTGTTGATTAACGAGACGTTCTATGACCGAATCATCGCTATCATTTTGTGATGCAGTTTGTCGCTCGCGAACACCTTTGACGTCTTTCGAATGAGCCACGAAATATTTTTCCTCATACGCGGTGAACTCATTCTCAATTCCATTCACGTCATTGTCTTTAACGAAGGGCAAATAATCATTATGAAATGCCACAAATTCTAACCACGAATCTTCGAGTTTCGCTAAACGCACTTCTAACAATTCAAGAGTTGTGGATGGTTCTAAATTGTCCACGAAAGATGCTGCGCGCGATAAACGCCCCATTGCATTTTCCCGTTTCAGTTTTAACTTTAACGCACTCATGTTTCACTTGGTTCGTATTGATTAAATGGTAGCAGAAATTCCCAGTAAAATATGTTTAATTGTATGAATTAATATTTCTAATGTGCAATGTAATTATTCTAATTATGAAATAATTAAAAGAGAATATGCCAGCGAACTGTCAGAAATACAAGTAATGTTACAATAAAATTCACTAACGGAATTTAAGATTAATGTACTACGCGATTGTCTTTGATTCGATTATTAATTGGGCTTGGAAGGATCAGAAATTTATGTAAGGGATTGTTGCGAAACACAATTGCACTCAGCAAGAACAGTGCAAGTAAAACAGGTAACTCTAAATCCACGATTTAATTAGGCGATCAACCAGATTGAAAGTTTCAATAACACAATTTATTTCAATAAGTTACCTATGTACCATACCATACCAATTTAGATATTTTGATGTCGTTGTAGCTAAAATCCAAGTGAAAGAGTTGCAAAAGGTTTGCAGCGTAGCAGCAGCACGACGAATACACACAGAAAGCAGAATGCAAAAGAAGTAATTCACCCACTAATAGGATTATGCGTGCAATTGTTCTTGTGCTAACGCTGCCGAAAATATGTTTAAATGTTTTGGAATTATTGGCTAGGTACAGTGAGGCAAATGATAATTTATACAATTAAGATTAGTTTTAACAAAAGAAAATGAATAGCAAAGCAAGAAAATATTTTGAATTAAACAAGAGATGAAGGCATAGCAAAGCAAGACAATATTTTGAATTAAACAAGAGATTAATAAGTGAATAAAGCATTGTATTACAAAACACCAATTTTTTGATAATTGTTACACGGACTAACAAAAAAAAAAAATTTATATAAAAAAAAAATGTCAGCGTCTAATCAAGTGAATAGCACTATATATGCGAATATGTGTACATAACATTAAACTAAGAAATACGATATCTTATGCCAAACAAATAAATCAATTGGCATCAGTACAATTTGAATTTCCAAATTTGACACATTTCACTCACTTGCCCTACCTCAAGACTAGGTACAGAAAAACTTGTGCTAAACTGATCTGCACAGCTTCACGGAACACAAATTGACAAAATGTAGAACACTTTGCGGTAAATTTTTTACTCATGGAACACCAAATCTTGTACTTTTCTGAATTTTGCTGTACTTATCTGTGCAGCTAAGGTTCATTAAACACATCTATTGAAACCATATGTATTCAATGATTGACTGCTCGTACGTCTGCAACTAGGTTTTGCGTTTGCAGCACTATTCATCACCGCACCGAATTCATATCTTCATAATATCGAAAATTATTTACACAACTGTAATGGAGGTGGAACAAGCCAATACTAAAATTTTGTTTGCGATCAGTGTTCCACATACATAGCTTTTCTTTAACACGAGTGCACGTAGGACAAACCAAATTCTCAAGATTGTTAATATATCTCTTGTCGCCGTGATATGCACGTGGAACAAAACAATTGCGATAAATTATATGGAAAATTTGTCCCAAACGCCAAAAAATGGTTTATGGCACAAAACAATTCTACAAACTGTTGGGTGGATATGGGACAAAGTCGATGTTCGATATCTCGGGATTGGAAAGACTTAGAGCAAATCGAATCAGAGATTTATAAAGAGCATACAAAATTACCATAGAATCCGTTCCTAACTCAAAAACGACAGAAGTGGCGTATGGAACAAAACAATTCTCAGGCGACGATAAGGGTGCTGTGTTTGTAAACTTTTCGTACATTTTACATAATATAATATGTATATGTATTTTTTAATATAACTGTGTAAAATTTCAAAGTTCTACCTTAATTGAGACAGAAGTTAAAGATTAAAGCCATGTAGAGGGCACTGCAGTCGGTAAATTTTTGCATACGAAATGCCGAAGCCCTTGAAAAACATTTGTGCAATATTTTAAAGCTCAATTGAGAAAGCAGTCAGGGTTAAAAGCCATGAAGAGGGCGCTGCATTCGGTCGATTTATAAATTCAAAAATCAGAAACACTCAAAATATATTTGTACAACATTTCAAACATTTCACAGTTCTATTTGATGTGTATTCGATGTGGCAATGGAATCAGCGATTGTTTGGTCCCATTGGGAATCATTCTCCAATAAGCTCAAACGCTGACACGCCTCTCGATATGTTCGACAAAGATGACCATTTACCGTTCGTAAATGTGTGAATGATGTTGAGCCATGTACGTTAATGAACAGTAAGCGTAATTAGAAACATTCAACATTGGATGGATGAACAATGCAAATGCGTCCAAGCGCATCAGTTGAGAACACACCTGATCAATTCGCAACTGGCACTAGTTGTTTGCGACTCTGAAATTTTTAGTTGACTAATTCCAATTGTTATATTTGGACATATCAGCATACAACAAAGTAGCGGCAAATGGGTCAGTTGCACACATCTCAAAGAAACTTGTCAACGTGGTTGTCGGTGGTCTGACCGCTCGTTGCGCAGCAATTGCTTCGGTAAAATACACGCGTTGACCGTTTTCCAAATGAATCGCTAAGTGGACAACTGGGGGATGGCGTTCGTGTATTGAGAAAGAGAATAAACCCCACAGCGCCTCGTTGGTGTTCATATATCGGCCCATTTAATATTGGTAGACTTCATAATTGGAATTTTCCGAACCTACTCCAAACACTGCCATATCACTGCCCTTCGTTACATATTTGCACAAATATTTAACTGATTTTGCAGAATGACAACTCTCAACGTTTACGTGTGCATTAAAAATGCGGGACAGCAATGGATAAGGCGGCACAACGAACTCGTTTCCGCCCTCAACCTCTCGACTCCGACGATGAACTGTCACTTCGAGCATCTTCGATAAACTGAATATCCATCTGATCCCGTTACTGTTTCAGCCACTAATGGCCGAGGGTATCGTTTGGTGCATTTTCCATCAACCATGCTTGGTGATTTAGGATTCAATGCGCCACACGGTCCATGCACCATCTGCGTTCTGACAATCGTTTCACTTCAGATTACACGTAAAAGTGATAAATAAGTCCGGTGTTCCGTAGTTGCGTACATATGTCTTGCGTCTTGTGCATACTCATGCATATGGCGAGAACTTCCAACATGAGTCTATGGTAAAATCACCAGTTGTCCAATATTCTGCGCATTTCCATCAGTATTCACAGCATCTCGCAAGTGGATGTAGTCGTCGCATCGTAGCTTTGCTTGATTGATTTTAAAGAACAGTAGTCGCCCACTCTCAACTTTGACATAAATATCGACCGCATATTGTTGAAATAAACGGCGACACTTCAAAATGATATTCTCATCATTCCATTCGGACGATGCATCATTCGATAGGCGTAGTAGTTCATGGTGCTGAGATTCTTATTTATCGGTTGGCCTGTGAATGCGAAATCGAACAGTTGAAGGATCGAGTGTTAATTACCGTTTTACTTGTATTCGGATTGAGTATTTTCATCGTAATGTCGTATCCAAATTGCCCCTGCCAATCAATTATAGGGTACTGCAGAGCGTCTTATTATCTATGCGTTTCGGATATTCTTTGTGTCCAACGGTTCTTCGTTGAAGGACAATATCTCGACTGTGTGCTCGATCGCCAACAACCAATGCACAAATGTACAATGAACGAAGTCTAAGTAAACCAATTTCACGTTGCCACCCGCACAACAAAGGCCGGGTGAAACGCCTTTGAGTTTCAGCGCGTTGCAATGTTAGCACACAATAGTCATAGCTCCAATATCAAAAATCGCATCACCACCGTAATTTTCTGTTGGTTCATACCGAAATGCCAGTCGTTCGTATATCGGCAACGATGTACGTCTTGTCACTCTTCGTTTTGGACTTGTTTGCTCCCTCCCAGCAGCAGTAAGATTTCATGCAGTTCTTATTAGATTCACTCTCAAATTGCTTGCCTGTTGATCTGGTCTTATGCGAAGTCCCATTCTATCGTCTTCTAATCACTGAAATTTACTTTTCCATCACTGAAATTAACTTCTAAATAACTATTTTGACCGCGTTTAAACTTTATATATTTAATTTTTACCTTAAATCAACTTTTTAAAAGTGATTTAACTGTTCAAGCGATGCACAAAATCAAAAACCAGCACTGTTGACAAACGTAGTACATTAACCTGAAATTCTCGATTCACTCAATTCACTTTTGTAATACAAATCAACGCCGATTTAATTCTCGATTCACTCAATTCACATTGTAATACAAATCAAGTGTTTAAAATGCGAAAAATGCGAATAAATCGATTTTCCGGAATTTTTTTCTGCATAAACCTTAAGTAGCTACAGCAATACGAACAAAACAAGGAAATAATCATGAAAATCGGCCTACCATTTATCGAGTTATTACGTCATCGAGCTTCACCTCGAAGGAATTATATATAAGTTAAATATTAGGCGTTAACCGTCCATACAGGGCTTAAAACTTAGCTTCTCGTACCGTTTGCTGTGCGAAGTGTAGTGAATATACATTTTTAAGCCGGCAAATTTGAGAAGCTTCTCCTGACAATTGATACTCTTGGATGTTGTCAGACGTTTGCAAGAGGTGGGGTAGTGAAAAACAAATTTTAGGTGTTGTTTGGTCCGGTGGTATTTGAACCAGAGACCTTTAGATTAGTAGTCCAACAAAGTAACCCCTTGTCAAAAATGAGTCCTTTAAACTCGAGCTCGAAAGGTGAAATGTTAACCATATACTCTCATGGGTTCCGAAATAACCAAGGTTAAGTATATTTAAAATTTGCCCTTTGACAAGCTCACGATCAGAGAAAAAGAAATTTATCGAAAAAATCGAATTTTGAGCTAAAGGGCTGACATTTTTAATATACATATTATCTTAAGGCCTCGCAAATGGTAGGGAGTTGGTTTTTATAAAATCCGCACACTGACACGCCCGAAAATCAATAAAATATTAAAAACTTTTGGTTGTCATCAATCCTGACACTCTCTTGCGATGGCATTCCAGCTATTAGCTCTTCAGATAAAGTCCATCTAGTTGCTGTTCATTTCGTAGCCCGATCAACGCTCCTAAATTGAACTTTATCTCCCCCTGTACTCGAGCGTGTTGAATTGTTCATGGGCCCTATCCACTTTCGCACTCGTACAGTGGCTTAAGAGGTGTTTATTCACGCAGCAAAACCACTGCGTAAGCTTTTCTTCCGAGACGAGTGAAATCTGAATTTGTCCAGCCCGTCCACAAAAAAGGCGTCCCTTCTTTCCCAGGTCATCGAAACGCTGATAAAATGTGAGCTCATAAAATATCATGAAAACTTCCTAATGACTGGAGTAGGGTTTTCGCAACAACAGGTCCTCTGATGATTTGATGACTTATATGTCTAAGTGAAAAGTTATTCACCAGGTATTTTAAGGTAAGAGCGTTGCGCTTGATATTTAAAATGTTTCGACAGAGTTTGGCGTTAAGCTCACTGCGTGCATTTGGCAACAATGATCCCCTTTTTCAATGGATTAGAAATTACCTCTCG
Source organism: Portevinia maculata (assembly GCA_949715645.1). Lineage (NCBI taxonomy): Eukaryota > Metazoa > Arthropoda > Insecta > Diptera > Syrphidae > Portevinia > Portevinia maculata. Next base: position 309,275,658 of record OX454526.1, on the reverse strand, counting down.
GTCTGTTTAATTCAAGTTGGTTTGGACGGTTGCAAGTCTGCTCATCAAATAAATGCTTTTGTTCCCTAATTCTCGTGTGTTGGCTCCGACTCTCTTTCCAATTTTTAAAAATGATCTCCTGTCTGTTACTTCTAATCCAATCCATTCTTTCGCTGACGACAGTACCCTCAGCTTCTCATATTCGTTTCTTGGGTCACGCTCCTCATCTCAGGCTTGCAACTCGAAAGACAACGTATGTTAAGCTCATTACATTCCGATCTAGAAAGCATATCTCAGTGGGGGACAAAAACTAATAGAATAGAATTTCCAAAACGCAATGCCATCTTCTGTCATTAAAGCAAAATCCTAATACTTTGCCATTATCCATGAATGGCTTTTGCACGCTGAAACCGAAAGACTTTCCATTCTTGGTATGTGTTTTAATGACAGCCCTCGGTGGAATGACTTCATATTTGATATCGCCAAGAACGTTGTGAAATGTCTATGCTTCCTGAAGCGGTGCAAGAATATTTTGCCCTTTCTGATCTGGCTACAATTTATAAGGCTTTTATTCGCCCAAACTTTTTTATTTGGAGCTACTCAATAGAATACGAAAATGCGCGATCAAACTTATTGGCGATCGTGAAATCGCGGAAACGTTTGAATGGCTTGCTCAACATCGTATTGTTTCCAGTCTATCGTATTTTATCGATAATTCAACAATAAATGCTCAAACGAAATAGCCAGCTGCATTCCACCCTTATAACATTTTAACCGAAATACCGTCAATGCAAGGAATTGGACGTACAGTGAAATATAAAGAATTCTTCCTTAGCCGTACAACACGAATGGCCTTCCCCGTTCTGTTTTTCCTGCCCATTACAATTTACAAACGTTTAAAACCAACTTGCATCGGGTTCTCCTCTGTCATCCTTAACCCCATTTCCTCAACGCCCGCACTATGTAACTATAAACATATCTACATTATAGGGGTACTAAAAATTTGTTTACTACGCGAATTATAAAAAAAAAAGAAAAAAAAAGTGGTAATGGCAGGTTACGCACGAGTTCCACTTGGCTAGCCATATTATTCAATTGCATGCGTCCATAGAAGGGTTACATAACTGAGTAGGTCACCCGTAGCGACCGGACTCGAAAGCCATATTCCCAATCATTAAATAGGCGGTAACTTTCTTAATATTGAACAATGCCTCATTTATTAACATTACTTAGGTACATGTTCTGCTGCACAGTTTTGTAGAACCTACTATGGCAGGTACTCGGTCCTGCCTTTTTATACCCTATTCTAAGGTTCCGTCCGTCCGTCGGCAAAAATTAGGCCTTTGAATTGGAGCTAGAAAGCTGAAATTTTAACCATATACCCATCAAATGTTAGAATTTTTAAAATTGGTCCACAGCACAATCTCAAAAAAAAAACAAAATTATCGAAAAAATCGAATTTTGAGCTAGAGAGCTGAATTTGAATATACATATAATCTTTAGGCCCTCAAAATGCTCAAAACATACATTTTTTTCAAATCCGCCACCTGACACGCCACAATTAAATATAAAACTGTTTTATCGAAAAGTCAAAGTTTGAGCAAGGAAACTGAAATTGGGACCTTTAATGATCATGATAAAGGTTTTTGAAAATCAGCCCACTGCCGGGTCACAATTAAAAAAAAAACCGTTTTATCGAAAAATCTAAGTTTGAACTAGACAGCTGAAATTTATAATATATATTTTTTTGTTAAAAAGCTCCTGACCCGACTAGGCGAAGAAAAACGGTACGTCGACCTGGATAGATCTATTGTCAGAGGTTGATCAGTCTAGGTCAGAAAAAATTTCGGCTAGTGCGTTTTCCACTTTTCTAGAAAAGGTAATAATACTTCTAGCAGCGGATTTCTTCAAGCCTTCATTACTTAAGAATTCTTTGACGAAAACCCTCTTTCGGATTCCTCAGAAGGCTGGGAATTCACACAATATGTGCTCCGTAGTTTCGTCGTCCTCGAGGCACAGCCTGCACTCTGAAGAGTCGGCTAAGTTCATTTTGTTAAGGTGGTATCGTAAACCGTGGTGACCTGTGAGGTAGCCTATTAGGTTTTTGATATCATGCCTAGGTTGGTTTAGGATCCTGCTGGCTTTGTTCTTAAAGGGCTGGATGGCTCGTTTGGCTTGTCTTAGACCTGGAGTGTTTTCCCAGTGTGAGATATATTTTGAGTGTTCCCTGCTTTTTATAGCTAAATAAGTAGCTGATTTAGGTGTGTAGCGTCAGCTTTTTCATTTCCTTCAAAATCCCCATGGCCAGGAATCCCCACAGTTTGGTTTTGTTTCTGTGTCTGACTTTCTGGAGGGTATTGAATCAGTGTAAGACTGATTTGTAGTCAATTGTGTGTGAGCTGTATACTCTCTAGCGGCCCTTAATGCTCATGTTTAAATATTTTTAAAATCCGCCCACTAGCACGCCCATTAAAACAAAACAAAAACGTTTTACTGAAGAAATCATTGTAAATGAAAGTCCTATTCTTCTCAAAGTAATTAGATAAATTCGTTTTGAATAATGCCTTTATACAAAGTTTTTTCTTCGCCCACTTTTAAGGAGCGTTTGTTTTACAAAAACTTAGTTTTTTCGATACAATCTCCAGAGCGTTCGTAGCAATTCACCCATATTTAGACTTTTCTCACTCCCAATTTATAAGTCATGAGAAGCTTCTCGAATTGTTGTTTGGAATCGAAAATTATTAATCGCTTCTATAGTTTGTGCGGGGAATGCCCAATATTTATCTATTTTTTTTTTGAAAGTTCAGAGCAACTTTTGGAAATCAAATTTAATTGTTTCGATTTATCGGTTTTAAAATATGGCTGATTTTCGTTTTTCCAAGCTCGATGAAACAAGACAAGAATCGCTTTCCTCGTTTCATCGTGTTGCGGAATGGCGGACAAGAAGTCAGAATTAAAAGGCGGCAATTGTTTAGATTCATGGTGACTTAGTGTAATCAATATCTACACTTTTAACGCCCGCGCTGTGTAGCTAATACATTATAAGGGTCCCAACAAATCGCTTTAGTGCGCGCTTATTATAAAAAAAAAAAAAAAAAATATCTACACTTAAAAAACTTAAGATGCTACTAAATATTTCTAAGCTTTCCACGAGATGTTCAAAAAGTTTCTTCAAGATATCCTTCGTTTCGAATTTGTCCGGAGGTGGAAGCTTTGGATAGTCATATATTCATCAGGACTCCAAATGACTATATTTAAACAATAATTAAAGCATTTAAACTATCAAATAATATAGTTTGACTTCAGTATGCACAAGGTCGCAACAACTTCCGATTGTTTGCCAAGCCCTCAATTCACTTTTGATTTGAGGTTGAACAATTTTACACCTTCATTCAAAAACGGCTTTAGTACAGACAAGTTAGGAATATTCGGTTTGATTTCACCTTCACCTAAATCCCAACCTAATTTCACCCAGATTTGTTGGAAATTTGCTAATTCGTAAATGTGTATCTGTATGGGAAATGAGGTAATTTTTAATCGAGTTTGGAAATTGTTTCTGAAATTATCTCATCTGACCTAATGAAAACGTAGTATTAAAGTTTTTTTTCTTCGATATATTGATTACATGTTATAACTTGCCTTATCTTTCCAAAGATTTAAACTATTAATCAGTAAAATTATTAAGCTTAAGTGAAAGGTCTATTGCAGCGTTTCCCAACCTCAGGTCGCGACCCGAATCTGTGTCGTGGAGTTTTACGATTGGGTCGCGATTTAGATAGAAGAAACATACGATTATGAAGTGCAACATTATAAACAGAGACCACATCAAAGTCTTCTTTTACATTTATAAATATTCTCTATGCACGTTTCATGTCACATAAATTAGCAAAGTCAATAACTTATGCTCCGAGCACACAAATAAATTATCAAAGTCAATATCTAATGCTACTAGTACACACATTTAGGAGACTGACGTAATTTTTACATCACAATTTGCGATCCTTGCTCGCTAATCGACAGGTTTCTGTGTGAGTCCTGAGTCATGGAAACATAGTGTTACTTATCAGCGTATTACGAGCAGCAACAAATTGATTAGTCAGTAGCCGTTTTCTTTTGTCGTTTCGTGGAGGCTGTGCTTACCAACTAATCCACTCAAAATGTTTTCCTTGTCGACTTTGGCATTAGGCGTCCAGGAGGACATTTCACTCTTTCTTTGATGCTGATCACAGGCAGACGTTCACTCATCGGCTTTAAATCTATGACTTTAATCCTAAGCCGATTTTCCACGACGAATCCGCACCATAAGATATGCAATCTTTTATGGCAGCTGTAATAAATGTCGCAACTTTTCCTTTTCATCATACCTGATCGTATCCATGGTGTCTCCTGAATCGCGGTAAAATCAGCCTTGTATTGCTCCAGCGATTGCGATAGCACCCGGGTGTACAGCATTCGCGCGTTCGAGCTGCACCCCCTCATATCGTAGTCCATTGACGTTAATGTTCTGGTGCATATGAGAGTATTCATTATTCGAGGCTTCTCGTATCTCTCTCATAACTACGGTTATTGGACGTGGTCTGAAAGTTACCCCGACGGCACAATCCCCAACCTAGAGAGCCAGGACCTTGTTTTTTCATAGGATAGCGGGACGGATATTCCGGTGCCAGTAACCTGGTACTTCGGGGATGTGAGAGCTGATATTGGCCAAAAGAAGTTCATCCGATACCATCTTTTATTTAGTACCCTGACCATTCAGTCCGTCCTGACCTCAGCTAAACAACAAAATGTAGCTCATATCCGTCATTCTGACTGTCGAAGACATCGTTGATTCAATCTAGTGAATTCATCTGCCGAACATCCTCTTTCTCAGGGGCTCATCTAAGACTTCGGAGACTCATTAGCCAGTCTTTCCGACAGAGCATTATAGTGTTGCAACCAAAATTTTCGTGTTGTAGGATTTGGATTTATTAACTTCCTAGTGGAAGTTGTTGTAATGGGGCCGATTTTGTGAATCGCGTTTCAAGGTCACCAGAATCCAAATCCAACGTTTTCATACATGTCTGTCTGTGGGTATGTACGTATGTGCTTATGTACATACGTATGTGCGTTCGGAATTATCTTTCGCCACGATAATCTCGAGAACCCAAGATGATATTGACATGGATTCGAAGCGTAATTACGTAACTCAGAACTGATTAACTTTCCAGCGAACTCGGTACAGCCGTTTTTTGTTAGTAAATAAATAACTATAAAAACTAGCTGAATTTTGAAATTGATGATTTGTAATAGTTATTAACTTCCCAGTGGAAGCTGTTGTAATGGGGCCGATGTTGTGAATCGCTCATTTTGATATATCTCCATGTTTCAAGGTCACCAGAATCCAAATCCAACGTTTTCATAGATATGTCTGGCTGTGTGTTTGTGAATGTTTTTTTTTTTTTTTTTTTTTTTTCTTGGCTGTGCCAATGGATGTGGTAATCTTCAAAAGATGGCATGCACGATTCGCAAACCCGAATAATCGATGCCAGGAATGCGCCTACGTATTAATCCACACCCAGCAGACGTCAACCACTCTCCCCGCGGGACTGCCGTTAGGTATTACTTCGCGGGGCTGGTTAGCAATTCATGCTATGCGTCTTGTCTTGTGTCAGTTGCTTCTGACGCTTCTGCTGCTTCTGATGCTCTCCTTAGCCTTTCTACTCTCCGCAGTTCATTTTGGATAGTTGTTACCAGATTACAAACTGTCGTCCAATTGTCCTCCGACTGCAACATATGATCTATTACGAAAGATGGATTGGGCAGATTCGTCCTCCATGGTACGAATCGCCTACAATGAAAAACTGCGTGCTCCGTGTCTTCCTCCTGGTCTGGACAATCTGGGCAAAATGGCGAGCTATCGTGTCCAAATCGATGTAGGTATTTGCGGTAGCCGCCGTGGCCAGTCAGGAACTGCGTAAGGTGGTAGTTGCTGTTTCCATGTGCTCGCTTTGTCCAGGTCTCGATTGACGGGATCAGCTTGTATGTCCATCTGCCTTTTGTAGTGTTGTTCCACCTGGTTTGCCATATAGCAATTGAAGCTGCTCTTTCTTCTGCTTTAATTCTTGGCATTTCACTTGCATCTAGTCCGCCCGGCGTTTTTCTGTTGTAGATCCTCAACATCTCGCCCGCTAGAATGTCTATGGGTACCATTCCAGCAATGACGAAGGCCGCTTCGTCCGAGATGGTTCGAAAACCACAGATTGCCCTTAACGCGCTTAGCCTGTATGCGGATGATAGTTTCCTTCTTATTTCTTTCGTCGCTAGTGCCCCCGCCCAAACCGGGGCGGCGCGGCGTAAAGAAGGACTGAACTGACTACTTTTGATAAAACGTTCCTCCTAGCGTATCCAGGTTCACCGATGTTAGGTAGTATGCGTGAGAGAGTTCCCTGTATTTGCGATGCTTTCGTTGTAATGTACTCCACGTGCGTCTTGAACTGCAGTCTGTTGTCTAGCATGACTCCAAGATATTTGACTGCTTCTTTGGATCTGATGATCTGGTTCCCCACCTGGAAATTGGCGAATTCAATGGTTTTTCGACTTGTTATAAGGACAGCTTCTGTTTTATGGTCGGCTAGTTCTAGTCCGGCGGATACTAGCCAGTGTTTTATCCTGGAAATTGCTTCATTTGTAGCTGATTCCACTTCATGGATCTGTTTAGCTACTGTCACGATGGCAATGTCGTCGGCAAATCCAATTATCGATACTCCGCGAGGTAGCATTAATCGTAGAACTCCGTCATACATCATGTTCCACAGAAGCGGCCCCAGTACGGATCCCTGTGGGACGCCCGCGTTAACCTTGTAGTATTTGACTCCTTCGTCGGTATAATACCTTAACTTCCTGTTGTTAAAGTAGTCCGTCACTATCCTCAGCAAGTAATATGGTGTATCCATTCTGGCGAGAGATCTTCTTAGGAATGACCAGTTCGCGGAATTGAAGGCGTTTTTGACGTCCAGCGTAACTACTGCACAATACTCCTTTGTGCCGTAGAGCCATCTTACTCCTTCTATGGCACTTTCAGCTATGTGGACCAACGCTCTTATAGCATCAACTGTAGAACGCGCTCTTCTGAAGCCAAACTGTCGGTCTGAGATGGCTCCTTTCTCTTCAGCCACTGCGAGAAGTCTGTTATAGATTATCTTCTGGAAGATTTTTCCCATGGTGTCCAATAGGCATATAGGGCGGTAGGACGATGGTTCTCCTGGAGGCTTCTTTCCTTTCGGAAGCAAGACCAAGTGCTGCATTTTCCGTTTCTCAGGAAAGGTTCCTTCCTCTAGGCACCTCTGCATTGTTGATATGAAGAGGTCTGGTCTCTTTGTAACAGCCACCTTCAATGCCTTATTTGGGATTCCGTCTGGTCCGGGCGCCTTGCTGTCACCTATCCTGCTGCATGCCTTTAGCAGCTCCTCCAGAGTAATAACAGGAATATCATCTGGATTAACCTCTCTTATTATGCTGCACATAGTAGCTGGTCTTTTGAGGAAAAGGTATAGATCTCAACATTCTTGGGCATGTTATTGGGAAGGTTCTACAGCCCTACAGCTTCGTCATAACCATCCTGTATGCTGTTTGTGTATGTACGTATGTGCGTATGTACGTATGTACGTATGTGAGTTCGGAATTATCTTTCGCCACAATTATATCGAGAACCAAATATAATATTGACATGGATTCGAAGCGTAATTACGTAACTCAGAACTGATTAGCTTTCCAGCGAAATCGTTTCAGCCGTTTTTTGTTAGTAAATAAATAATTAAAATAATTTGCCTTTATTTGTACTATTTATTGTCATTTGTCATTGAGAAAATTATTATTACATTGTGCTCCGTTATTTCGTATACATGTAAATTTACAGGTCTCCGTGTTGATAACAATGGTTGCATTAATAAATATATATCACACTTCGCTGTTATTAACAGCATTTAATTTCCATGAACAATATTAAAGAGCATTTTTTAGTATTAAATAATTCCTAACCATTTCTTATGGTGAAGCACATTTCAAAATTTACCACTAATTGCATAAATCATTTGATCCCACTGGGAAGTAAGTCGTGTAGACCTTGCGGGGTTTTTTTTTTTTAGGATCAACTATTTAGGCTCAACTATTTTTGCTTTGGTCGCTTAAGTCAGCTTAAGCAACGGACCAAATACACAATGTTGTATTATGTGTGTACTCATGCCCATCATAGCCACTATGCTCCGCATCGATTAGTTTCGTTCGCTTTCGCTAGCGGGAGAGCGATTGAAATGGTTCATTGCGTACGGAAATTTCAAATTTGACAGTTGTTTGACAGTTGTCTATCCCTATCCTTGTTTATAGTCTTTGTTGATAACATAAAATGTTTGACAACGGCTGCTAAAATTTTCAGAAGCAATTATGAGCACTTTTTGTTTTGGCACTGCTTCTGGTAGCTTCTCGTTCGATTTTGACACTAGCTTAAGCTAACTAAAGTCTATGCTTCAGTTCATTATAGTTGGCTCCTTAGTACGACAACAATGTGTACAAAGGATGCAGTTGTTATCGAATGAGTCTTTGGAAGAAAACAAACTGAAACGCAATTTGACAGCCTGTCACGCTGATTGTGTGGATAAACCACTTTATTTTTGGAAGTAAAACATAGAGACGGGCTACAGTCCGCTTGGGCGAACTGTTGGATACCCTATTCTTATTCCTATCCCTCATAAGTGGGCGTGACAAAAGTCTAAGTATGGTTAAATTGTTAAGAACGCTCTACATATTTTGTTATATAACATTTAAAGGATTTTATCAAAAAAAACGCTCCCTAGCTCAAACTTGGGTATTTCAATAAAATTGTTTTATTTAATTGTGGGCGTGTCAGTAGGCGGATTTAAAAAAAAATTAACACATGAGCATAAAGGGCCCCTAGAGAGTATATATTATAAATTTCAGCTCCCTAGCTCAAACTTTGGATTTTCAAAAAAATTGTTTTATTTATTTGTGGGCGTGTCAGTGGGCGGATTTTGAAAATATTTATACATGAGCTTAAAGGGCCCCTAGAGAGTATATATTATAAATTTCAGCTCCCTAGCTCAAACTTTGGATTTTCAAAAAAATTGTTTTATTTATTTGTGGGCGTGTCAGTGGGCGGATTTTGAAAATATTTATACATGAGCTTAAAGGGCCCCTAGAGAGTATATATTATAAATTTCAGCTCCCTAGCTCAAATTTTGGTTTTTCAATAAAATTGTTTTATTTTTTTGTGGGCGTGGCAGTGGGCGGATTTTGAAAATTTTATATCCCGAGCAGTTTTAGGAGTCATAGATCATATATAAAAAATTTCAGCTTCCTAGCTCAAAATTCGATTTTTTCCAAAATTTTGTTTTTTTTGAGTTTGTGGGCGTGTCTGTGGGCGGATTTCAAAAATTCGTAAACTTGATTATTTCGGGACCCTAGAGAGTATATGGTTAAAATTTCAGCTCTCTAGGTCCAGTTTAAAGGCCTAATTTTTGCCGACGGACGGACGGACGGACGGACGGACGGACGGACGGACGGACGGACATGGCTAGATCGACATTACTATCGATGCTGATCATAAATATAGTAACTTTTAGGGGTCTACGGGCAATATTAAGTTATGTTACAAACTATGCGTCAAAATTAATATACCCCTAGAATAGGGTATAAAAATAATGTATGTATCTAAAACTTACAAGACTTGATGATGAGCTCAGCAACCGAAAAAAACTACGAAGACATCGTTCGAAATGGCTCGGAAAATTGTTCGTGCTAAGAAGCCTCACAATAATGGTCACCGCAGTAATCCAAATAATAAATATTGGTCCAAGTCTCGTTGATCGCAACGCAAACAAGTAATCTTCTTGGGAATGAAATTCAATTTTATTTCTGTGGAGGTTTTACAATTTGTAACTTAAAAGGTTAATAGACTTTTTTACTTACAAATTGGTATGGAAATATAAAGCAATGAGCATCAATTATAAATAATCCACAAATCGATTTTTCAAACAAAATTTATCTAAAAATTAGGGCTATATAAGAAAATTTTATTTAATTGAAAAAAAAAAAAAATTCACCAATGGCAAGATCAAAATTATCAAGGTTAGGAAGGTTAAATATTCCAATTTTCAATGCATAGCGTATGTTCTCTTTTCAAATGAAAGAGACGGAAGTATTTTTGAAATGTTAGTATTTCACCAATAAATTTTCGCAAAATTCGATTTTATAAAAGAAACGTATTATGGCTTGATGACAAATGGTGAAGAGTTAATTAGGCCGGCTGCGATTGCAATGGTTATACAACTGTTTCAGAAATTGACGCGGCCAACAAATTAGACATGCTTCCATTTCCAAATAAGCTGGTTAAACGTCGCATTGATACTAGGACGGACTGACTTGTTCTGATGATAAAAAGTTAAAATTTATGGTTGGTTGAAAACCGGCCCTCGATGAGGATGCACTTAGACCAGAAGTAGGTCCATTGTGCTGCCAAAAAAGTGCCGCCAAGGTGAAATATAGATGAAATGATGAAATAAAATTTATGGTTAGAAACAAATGATTATTATTAACGTCGCATAGATGCAATATTAAAAAACATTTTGGACAAAATGTTTACTTCAAACTGTAGATGTTGTTTATAAGATCTAAAACCGACAAAAATATGGCCGTGTCTATCTTTGGATCGTTAATATTTTTTTAAGAAAGTTTCGGATCGCACTATAAAATAGGTTTGAACCACTGGTCTATTGGAACATATATAACATCTATCTTAAACATTCGTGCTGGTTAAATTTTAACTTGCAAATAATAAAGTAATTCAGTTAATAGCTTTAACCTTCTAGTTGCACTTTTTAACGGAACTTGCTCGTTTTAAGTGCATTCTTTTTTGTAAAGTACCGACATAATTTACGAGTAGATTAAGATAGAAAATATTTTTTTTATTGTTTATTTGAATACGTAAAGCTATAAAAAAAAATTTGCATTAAGAAATGTGGAAAAATTCTAAATAGACAAGCCGTATCTACAGTTGCATACGCATGACCCATATCAAAGTCTGTCTATAAATATAACTATAACTCTTAAGTATCTCATTTAATTTCATGTTTAAATATCTGCGTACCCGTGTACTTTACAGTTTTCTAAGTCGAACTGTTCCGAAAAGATTACTTTCCCATAAATTAATTAAACAAATTTTATAAGTGAATAATTTCGAATTGCTCTTTATCATGCAGTAAATAAACACCTGGGCATGCCAACCACGAAAGCGGAAACAGAGTATAAAATTCTCATAACGCTGCTGATGTTGGGCTGTTGGTTAAAAAAGCGCCATTCGAATTTAACTAAGTGGACTTTAAGTATTGTTTCGCACTTTGTGCCTCCAGTTAGCCTAGTATTATTTACATTTCATTATTTTGTTTAGTTTTGCCAATTCTTGTGTTCAATCTATTTATTTGTGAAAAGCATTGAAAAAAGCAAATAACTAATGACATACTGGTGTTGTATGAACGAGTACACCATTATCTAATTAACCAGAAGCAAGTGATAGATTGCATGTCTGCTTAGGATGAAGCATTTTTTTTATGGAAATCTGGTCTGCCTAACGCTTTTATAGTAAATTATGACTTCTTTAAACCAAGGTTATGGAGTGAGTTCTTTGAGGGGCAATAAAATAATTATGTAAGCTTTTTGCGTGCACATTATTTCATTCCGTGGAACAAGTAACAGGCGAAGACTACAAAGTTCATATCAAGAACATAGAAAACTTTAAGTCATACTTGATGAGGTCTAAGATGAGCGGAGATATTACGAAAAGTGTCTTTGCTAACCGCTGTTGTTATGGGCTAAGAAGAAACTTTCAATATGATTTGAACTCTATAAAATAAAATCAGAAGAGAACAAGAGCAATGCTCAAAAACATGATATGGGTTCATTTCCGATATAATTTACCTAAACAAAATTTGTGTAGAGCTCTCTCGGACAATTTTTGACAAAATAATTATGGCTTGCTTCAAACAGGAACGGTCTAAAAAAAATCCCTGCATCGTGCCGCTTGTAAGGGGTGAAGTCGCTTGCACAAGTAAACAGTTGATGGCGGAGCTGGCTAGCACATGTGATCATGTTCATCTATAAACGTTTCTATGCCCTGAAAAGGGTAACATTTCTGCATTCTAGCCCCTATTTAGAGGTATATGGTGGTCAATGAGTGTAGCGAATTTTTGAGTAGTTTGATCTGCTGATACCCGGAAGTCTGTAGGGTTTTGAAATGTTTAAGAATTCAGAAAAAGCAGGCCTCATTTTTTGGCGAAGGTTATGTTTTTTACATGAATAGAAGAAAGCTATCCATGTTTTCATTAGCCGTTGTTAAATATTTAGCGTCCGACTGAATTTAGGATTAATCGCATAATTTCGCAGTTCTTATCAGAACTGTAAATCTCATAGAACATGAAGCTGTGCTTTTCTGTTTCAATTTAGCCTGGCAGTTTTCACTCACTTGTCCTGTCCCGTTATTTTCTGATCTATCTTTTGTCTTTATTTTGAAAGACAAAGAATTGCATGTTTTCATTCATTCTTGTGAATTCGTACAAGAATTCTATAGGTATGACTTAGGTAATTCAGTGCCTCTTAAAAAAGCTCAAATCGTACCCGTAGTGTTATTGCTTCAAATTTCAAAGTTGAATAACGTCCAATTAAAATTATATACATTTCTATACATTTCTTAAAACTTCTATTCACCTGAATATATCTATCTTAATATTGTTTATATCTCCCATTCACAATAATAGGTACGTATGTATTTCTAAAATTGCAATTAATTTATTGAACAACAAAAGCACACCACTGTTTTCCATTTTGTTGATCTCCCACTGCGACTCTGCACAAAGAGCATGCTATTTTGACCTAGAATCGCATTTGAATTGTTTCAGCACGGGACACATTTTGCACTTTTATGCTTCGATCATTTCGTCGAATCACGATTTCAGTTCTAAAGGAGATCTGTTCGAGGTGATACAATAAACTTTTACCACATACCCTCAACAACAGGCGAATGGGAATACAATTTAATAAATAATTAAATTGGTGGACATTTGTTGAAAAGATTGAAAGATTGTCTTTGAGTTGGTTGAACACAACTGAAAACAAACAAAAATTAAAACAATGGGCACTAGACATTGTGCAATTAATCCGGTTGTTTAAATAAAAGTTATTCAATTGACCACGATCACTTTATTCAAATACGCGGCTTCGCTCTAATATATCAGTTTTGCGTGGTACAGATTTTCTTCATGTTCCGGCATCGCCAGGTGTTTAGGTTATATTTTTTCGAACCGGTAGTGCTGTGTTGCGGGAAAAGGTTCACTTGAATCATTTTATGATTTGCAAATGCTCTGCACATGGCCTGAGTATAGCTAATGCACTTCAAGGCCTTTTAATTATCTGGGTGACTGGATAAAATCAGCGAGACCGCTCTTGTCATCCTGTTCCAGCTATTCGTGCTATATAAATAGTGAAAGGTCATGCGGTGCTGTGGCAAGATTCACGAATATTTTTACACGACTTTTAGATAACAATGTGACAAATAATAAACTTGGGTGATTTATAAAGTGGAGCAACTAGATGAACCCGCGGCGTCAAGTGCTCGAGGTGAGAAACGGTGAAAAATGGCAATGCAAAAATGTATTGGCTTTTTAACCCGAACATATAGTACCTACATAGACTATGTTTCCCCATTAGGAATTTGCGAAATGTAGGTAATTTACTTCAGAATGGAAAATCAAGTGTGGGCCGTCGACTGGTTCCTTTTAAAATTAAAAAAAGTTGCTTCATCTTGAGATAATAAAAGACATTTTATTATTTTATATTGAGAGATCGCTCCTTTTAACATGACAGTACCGACTACTGTTATGTTCAAAGGAGAGATCATACGATTCCCATTTAAATGCAATTTCAATCGACACTCCTATACAATCTCGAATGAAAGGTAGTCGTAAAAACGCATATAAATGCACACAACAAAAGTATTTGACTGGGCTCAGTTCCGAGATGATCCGAAAACGGGAGGCCTGCCGATATTTGCTGAGGCTAATCCGGCGAATTCCATAGGATGACCAGTAGGAATGCATTGATGCAGTGATGGAGATCACATTCCATTATTTTATAATAGTAGGCAATGAAATTTACTGCAAACCTTGATTTTCAAACTCAAGAATGACCGCAATCAGCTACATATCTATACTGAAAAGAGCTTTCCCTCATTTTTCTGAATTGTTTGTAGGACAACGATGGATTTTCTAACAGGACAATGCACCGATACCTACATACTGCAGAATAACCAAACATGGATTCAGAGTCAAAATGTAGACCTACTGGCATGGCCGACATATTCACCAAACCTGAACATAATGAAAAACGTGTTGGGATGGCTTTCAAAAAAGGTCTACTAAGGAGGAAAGCAATCCTCCAACCCGGAAGAAATAATTGAAGCCATAAAACAAGAATGGTCCGAAATTTCACTTCTTGAAGTGATACAGCGTTAGGGGAAGGTAGTGTACCTGGTCCGGATTTCAGTTTTTTGCCAATATTTTATGTGTCGTTTTTTCATTATTATACCCAATTCTAAGGGTATATTAATTTTGACGCATAGTTTGTAACATACCTTAATATTGCCCGTAGACCCCTAAAAGTTACTATATTTATGATCAGCATCGATAGTAATGTCGATCTAGCCATGTACGTCCGTCCGTCCGTCGGCAAAAATTAGGCCTTTAAACTGGGCCTAGAGAGCTGAAATTTTAACCATATACTCTCTAGGGTCCCGAAATAATCAAGTTTACGAATTTTTGATATCCGCCCACAGACACGAATTTTAAGCTAGAAATCTGAAATTTTTTATAAATGATTTATGACTCCTAAAACTGCTCGGAATATAAAATTTTCACAATCCGCCCACTGACACGCCCACAAAAAAATAAAATAATTTTATTAAAAAACCAAAATTTGAGCTAGGAAGCTGAAATTTATAATATATACTCTCTAGGGGCCCTACTGATACTCCCACAATTAAATTTTTTTTTTTTTTGAAAATCCAAAGTTTGAGCTAGGGAGCTGAAATTTATAATATATACTCTCTAGGGGGCCCTTTATGCTCATGTGTAAATATTTTCAAAATCCGCCTACCGACACGCCCACAATTTACAAAAAAAAACTTTTTTTGAAAGTCCAAAGTTTGAAGCGTAGTACGCAGATCGAGCTAAAATTTAGTTCACATTCTTCTCTCCAAACACGAGCTAAAGACTCCAGCTAAATTTTGAAAGAGAGTTGTGTAGACTAGTAAGACAACAACTCGTCGGAATCCATTTTTGCACAAAATAAAAACAATTTGAGACGAAATGAACAGCTGTATGTCAAAATACAGCTGTCTGTCAAAATTAAGCTCGAAATAAATGTGCCGAGCAATTAATCGGTCCGCTAAATTTTGACAGTTAAATAATGTACACTGCGAAACAAAAGTTTGAAATTTTAGCTGGAGCTGCGTACCAATCAGCTAAAATGCTTTGCTAAATTTAAGCTTGGCTAAATTTTGGAGAGAATTTTGTATGGGAGCTAAATTTTAGCTCGAGCTGCGTACTATGCTTGAGCTAGGGAGCTGAAATTTATAATATAAACTCTCTAGGGGGCCCTTTATGCTCATGTGTAAATATTTTTAAAATCCGCCTACCGACACGCCCACAATTTACAAAAAAAACTTTTTTTGAAAATCCAAAGTTTGAGCTAGGGAGCTGAAATTTATAATATATACTGTCTAGGTGTCCTCTATGCTCAGCTCATGTGTTAATTTTTTTTAAATCCGCTTACTGACACGCCCAAAATTAAATAAAATAATTTTATTGAAAAACCAAAGTTTGAGCTAGGGAACGTTTGTTTTACAAAAGCTTCGTTTTTGTTTGATAAAATCTTTTAAATGTTATATAACAGAATATGTACAGCGTTCTTAACAATGCAACCATACTTGGACTTTTTTCACGCCCACTTATGAGGTTCCTATACCTATATAAGAATAGGGTATCCAACAGTTCGCCCAAGCGGACTGTAGCCCGCCCCTATGTTTTTTTTTTTCGTTACTACCTGCAGTCTTTTCTATGATATGGCGAAACTACCAAAAGGATATTGCTAACCATTCCTTAGAAAACTTTACTTTTATATGCTAACCTCAAACGGTCCCAGGTACAAGACGTGATTGCACCTTGGTCCACGGAGTATTGTACCTTGGACCGACAATATTATTGAAAGTTTTCCTATAGTTTAAAGGTGAAAACTTTAATTTATTTCAATAAAAAGTAAAAATGGTACCATTCTTTATTTATTTAAAAAAAACAGCAAAAACAAACCATTATCTGAAAGTTTTTGTGTCTGATTAAAAAAAATTTCTTTCAAATAATAGTATTAAATAAAAAAACCTCTTTTACTAAAAAAAACTTAACAAAGGACTTCAATATTATTTAAAAACTTACTTTAAGGGAACAACATAAAAGAAAAACACATTTATCACTTCAATATTATTTAAAAATTTTCTTTAAAGGACAAACCAATGGTCCAAGGTACATGCGCTATGATAGGGCCAAGGTACACTTACACCACTTTAGCCAAACAAATTAGATTTTACTAACCGAAATCGATTAAAGTAGCGGAAAAGAGGCAGAAAACTAAGCACTACATAACTTCAGAAAAGAGATAAAAAAAATACTTTTTTCATTGAAAACTATGTTTATTTTTTTTCTGCCGACTAGTGCAGCTGTGCCTTCAAAAAGAAACTGAGAAGACAAATGAACAGAAGTTCAACATACTCGTATCACAGAAGGACCGGTTTTTAAGTGCTTTGTATTTTTCAGAAAATTGGCACTAGGACCAAGGTACAATCGGACCAAGGTACACTACCTTCCCCTACACATTATTAAAAACAATTTTTTTAATCTTAATAAATAAGCTTTTAAGCATCTATCAGGTAGATTTAGTTACAGTTCGTAAACAGGTGGAACGAAAAAAGATAAATTTTATGACCTTATGGGGAAAAGCATCATAAAAATTGAATTTATGTAATCACAATTTTTGTTCTAGGTACAACATAAATAAAATATAATCCTTTTTTATATTGCATTTGGTTTTTCTCATATTATCAAGGGATTTGAATTTTTTTTTTTTAAATTGAGTCAAGAAATTATTTGTAAACACGTGGAACAGAGTGTATAATATTTTTATTTTCAGATTATCTACTATTCATAGGGTTCTAATAGCAGTCATATTATAATCTTAATGTTGAAGGAATGCACAAACTGCTCGTAGGGTATATATTATACGATACCTACCTCATTTCCGTCAGTGCTTCAATAAACCTAAAATAGCCACCAACTAATACGCTGTTTGCTTTAACCAAATAAAAATAATTTTTCCGTACGATCCTTACCGTCCTTTATGGTAAATAGTTAGGTAACTGTCCACTCGATAGTTATTATGCAATGCAAACTAGCACACAAAGCAACCTTTCGCTTTTGCATGGATTTTAGATTAATTTTGCCGCAATTATTTCCGTCATATGTACCGTGGTTAGTAAAAAAATTATCGAAAATACGGTTAGTGTCCACCTTTCCATGGTGCAGGAGTCGTTCAGAGAAACATAAATCAACAACAACTCAATTACCAAATAGTTCACTTAACCAAAACTCCCAGTTCGCAATTTAAGACCGTACACTATGGCGAGTTTAATAGAGGCGTCACTACTGCTGCAGATGTTGGTGGTGCTCAGCGGCCGTAAGTGACCCTTATTGTAGTCACACAGTTGCACCGATGAATGTACTCAATGGGGAATGGTCGGCATGGACTTTCTTCTTAAAAACTTACCTGCATACGGGGGTCCTAATTTCCTGTTAATTACTCAGTAGAGTAGAAATAGCATTAATAAATGGTTCGTACATTTTCTTCTCAAGCATTCCGCATATTGTATGACCACTGACGTGTCAGTGATGAGGGAAAAAGCAAATCTAAAATTGTCTTCAAGTGGAAGGTGATAGTGAAAGAGCACGTATTATTCGAATTTGAATAGAGAGAGCTTTTCAGTAAGACATTGAAACTGTTACTGAATATTCGTCTGGGTTGCGCAGTGACTCTCACCTAGCGGTACCAGGCTCAAATTCTACCAGTAACATTTAAATATTTTCAACCGCCAAATCTCTTACGAAAGTCTCACAAATATATAGCAATATAAATCGAAGATAAAGATTATATTTAATTTTAAAGATTACGTTTGTATATTCGAGATTTCCGACTGATATAACATTTCACTGTGCTGCGTGCCGGCACAGTGACATTGCAAGGCAACTGCAAGGCGGATGAGCTAGTCCGAAGAGGAACCGTACAAGACCTTTCTGTCAACAGAGAGACACTGGCCGTACCCGTTCAAATTCGCGGACAATGCGTGTGGCTTGAGGTTTGTATTGTAACAGTCATCTCAAGGTAACTCCCCCTATGATGCGCGTAGCTTGCAGCGGATCGCACGCTTCAGCCACTCCCTCAAGTACCATTTTTAACCAGTAATACGACTATGTGGCCGTTATAGTATTCTTAGAGTATACTTATTTTGATTCATAGCTTGTAATAAGCATTATGTTTGTGTTCAGCATCGAAAGTTTTTCCGATCTACTCATGTCCGTTCATCCGGTCGTCTTTAACCAATTTTGATACCTTCAAATTTGGGCTAGATAGCGGAAATTTGGAAATTATACTTTCTAATGACTAGAAAGTATTAACTGTAAAGATTTTTAAAATCCGCCCACTATTTAATAAAAACATATTAATCGAAAAAGTTCGATGAAAGTAAAAATCGTGCTCTTCTAGTAGATAGAGAGACCATCTCAAACAAAGTTTTTTTTTGCCACGCCCAATATTGCAGGATATCAATATGGATATGGTATCCAACAGTTCGCCCAAGCGGACAGATATGTATTTGTGAAATAATAACTCTTCTGCGGAGAATACTGGAGCAAAATACTGAGGAGGGTAACAGTTTCATGCCTTTAAAGCACATCTTACATGCAGCGGCGGTATATTCCAAGTTAATCGTTTGAAGCTTTGTTTTTAAGCATTTGCCGAATATGACTACACCATAGGCTATTTTCGGTCGAATGATTGATTCGCGGACCCTGATGATGTTGAAATTGAGTGCGGTACCGTTTTAAGATAAAAAATATTAAAAGACAGATGAGACGCGGATGTTTCATTTGACAGGAGGAGCAGTAGAACTTAGTCGAATAAGAAGTTAGGAGATCCGAGCCAAAGAACCCACGTTATTATGAAATATTTTAAATCTCCAAAAAGATTTTAATTACCGCAGTTTGGTTTTCGCAGGAACAGGTTCACTGGTGATTTAATGAGTAATCTAACCGATGAGCGATAATCCTTTATTGGCTATCGGATCATTACGAAATCGATAGACAGTTATCACCATCGCATCGTTTCTCATGCCTATCGATATTTTATACGTATTTTCGCCATATAAGTGCTCAAACTAAATATGTCATTTTACCCTTATAACTTTTAAATGAAATACCTGTGTCAGTGTTCCGACGTACCTACAATGAAATACAGAAAGCATTTTCTTGGCCATTACACAAGAATATTGAATGTTCTGCATCGCTCTGTTTTCCATTATAATTTACAAACATTTAAATGTATTTTTACAGAGTATACAATAAAATCAATCAACTGGAGAAAGTGCGTTCAAATTTAAGCAAAGTGTGTGGTGGGCTTGTATCGGGAGTTAGAAAACATTTTTCTTTTGGCCGCTGGTAGAAACCAGGCTACTCACGAACTCCGACAAACTAGCTTGAACAGGGACACAACCATTTTCAAAATAGCTATCCAGAGAAGGAGAAATGCAATGGAAATCCGTTCGTCAAAGTTTATCAATAATGCTCAAGGGCTGCTTCTTGTGGATGACGAAAAATTCTACACCTTTGAAGAAAGGTGAACGACTTTGACAGGCAACCAAAGGATACGTTATAGGTGGCGCCAAGACAACGAGGAGTTTCAGAAACTACATACAGATGATCATGTATGAGGGAGTAAAGTCAAGAGTAAGATGCCCGCAGTCGTCACCGAGAAGTTCGCAAACAAAGTCGGCGTATGCCAGGCAAGCGTCTCAAGTCCCTTGATATTTATTACAGCCTTTTATTATCTACCTGAAGGAAAAGTGACAAACTGCAAATTGGAAGTACCTACTAGAGAGGATCTGGTATCGGATTAGCCGAAAAAAAAGAAAACGCTACCTTCTTAGTTGGATCTGTCATGTGCACATCCAGCGAACCCCGTCAATAAGGCAATATTTTAATCAACGTTCCTAAAAACGTAAACTGTTAATAAGGATATTCAGCATGAAACCCGTCGGGTCGGATTCGTGCTTTTGAATCCGGACCGACCCACTGCGCCCACGTTGATGAGACTTTGTTTATGTATAGAATAAGAAATTTACGATTAGGTCAAGTATCTATTTATACGTTTATTCCAATCTATCTCACTTTCATTGTAGTTAAATTTGCATACCAAAACAATTTCTTTTAACACAAATCAAATCCACCTCACCGTGAAAAATCGTGCCGTGTTTTAAATTACATGACGTGAAAATATATGTATGTACATACTTCATACATATATTCATACAAATTACCAAGTTGCCACAAAAAGCACCACTTGTAAGTGCAAAAACAGATGGTGAAAATCTTCAAACGCAATCTCTTGGGTATATAACTATATTTGTTAGACTAACGTAGACGTCCTTTTTGCACCAAATATATCATTTTTAGTTTCTTATTTTGCTTGCTTTCCTTTTACGCCACGCCGCGCCGGTTATAAAGTTCGTTACATGATGAGTTTCAAGTTCAGGTCCGTTTACTTGATATAGGCAACTAAATAATAACTACCGCATTGTTGACTGCTGCTTCACAAAGTGATGCCATCAATTCATCATTCCCGGTATAGGTACGCTCGTAAGTCTTCACTTCTGCTCATAGCTTTCAAGGGCCTCACCTATCTCGGAGTGGGCAAGACAGTTACCGTCACATTTAATGGGTGATTGACATTGTAAGTTGCAACGTTTTGTGTTTGCATATATGCATATAAATGGAGCCTGCATTTTTGATTCGTGGCCTCTCCTGTGGTAGTTTGAAAGGCGGCTATTCAATTGTTTCTTGCATCTCTTTATTGTCTTGCCATTTTCATTATTAATTTTTACAGTTGGCAAATTGCACTCACTTTTTGCATCATAAAAAAAATGTGGTAGAACAGGTAGTCACATATTTATGAGAGTGATGCCACAATATATCAAAGCAAACTGAAAGGACAATGAGTGAGCGTGTGATTTTATATCTGAATTATATGTTAAGATTTCACTAAAGATAATAGGCACTGCTTTCGATTTAAATAACAGACAGAAGTTGTCTGATCTTGTGTTGTTAATTAAAGGAGCGAAATCTTTATTTTAAGATAGTGAACCAAGTATATATATAGGTAAATAACTATTTTATGTAGAGTGAAAGTTGAATAGGTCGCTACACATTCAATAGTCTATGAATTTGGCCTTGTAATGGAAGTGCCCATAAAAAAAAAACGATGATAACGAACTTAGGGAATACAGTTTTGTGTTGGCTCCTCGATTCAATCGGTAGATATTATGTGTGCTGTTGCGTATATGAAACCCCCAAATGGTCGATGAATTTGATATCGAAACTATAAAATTTTACCTACATTTTCTTCCATGTTGTTTGATAAGTTGTATTTTATTATTGCGCTTACGAAACACAATAGGAACAATCATCTGTTTTTGGCATCTAGCAGTTCTATCATATTGTAAGGTGTAAGTAGGTATTAGGAAGAGGATGGGAGATAGGATACATTGGTTTTTATCAACGGATGCCGACTAAATAATTTTGCCAGCATATTTGATCGAATTTTGAACCTGTGCTATTCGCAGAAATTTATCTAACAATAATAGTGCACACAACTTCCCGATCAGAAAGTGAATAAACTTCCACTGAACCGTGCTCGCACACTCCCATAGTTACAAATGTATTGCTATTGTTGTGCGGGCAGTGAACTTACAGGAATTTGTATGTTTTCAAAAATCCTCTCAACTCTTCCCCTTATATGACACAAAACTTTGCTGCACGCGGTGAAAATGTTTGAGTGAACTTAATTATACCATTTTGTAATAAAAATGTCGACTGGATAATTATCCCATAAAGCCCAAAAGACTAGAAACTAGGACAACTACAAATTTCGACCAAAAAACGTTTTTCAGTCACCGGAACTACCTTAAAAGTCATTTAAAATATTTTCCGAAGATAATCCATTGTTGGAGCCGAACTGATTGCCATAGCTCCATGAATTTCAGTTGAGGATAAAACTCTTAATACAGTGAACTTATCTAAGTCGAACGTCTTCTTCAACATAAGAGAGGCAGGTCTTAACACCCCAGGTCTTCCAAAACGCAGCCGGATATGCGGACCATGCACACAAATGGGAAGGTTGTGATCCCACTAATCCAGATCATGATCTAACCGATAATGAGTTTTAAGTTTTATAATGTAAATAAAGTTTGGTGACCAATGCCTCTAAAGTATATGTACCTACCTACCTACCTGATATCTTGTGGCAAAAGATCACAGATCCTTTTAAAAAAATGTAAATGTCCACACCAGTATAAATTGTCATGAGAAGCTTCTCAAATGTTCCGTTGGGATTAGGCGCCATTTTGTTCGCTGGAAGTTGGCAACCCAAACCTGTCGGATGGAAAGTGTTAAGCTAAACTAGGACTTGGACATTTAAATTGTACCTTCTCCTCCTGGTTCTCCAATTCTCTAGAATGTGTCCGAACCTTTAGGTTATCCAATTGCTGAAGAAGTTTGACAATGGGTGTTGTTTAATGAGCGGATTAGACTAAACAGGTTCAACTGTACATTATTGGCTTTTACATTTTTATCTTTTAGCTCTGTAGCACGCATTTGACAGATTTGTGCCTCTTGTGACAATAAAGGGACTTTTTTTTATTGCTATTCTATTTCGAAGTACTGACGGGATTCGCATGTTCAGTGCTCCTGAACTGCAGCAGCATCACCTTAACTTCCATGGGCTCCTTCATGTTTTCACGTTTGATTAGTGACTATCTTATTGTAAAATGTATTGCTTTTTGAAATTCCGTTCAATTAAAAACGTCAACACCTCTAATTGGTGTATTATTATCTTCCAACAAGTCGCGTCGCGTCGTAACTCACCTCATTTACTTTGAATATGAAGTTGCGGTCGAGAGAGCAAATTAAAATCCAGTTTCTCATCTGTTCAATGCTTTGTAAACTAATTTCTACTGAAAGCACAGCGAATCCGGCTCACTGCATGTGCAGCAGTGTCCAACTCCGACATCCATCCATTGCACTCACTTATGTAAGAAATGCCAAATGTGCCGTCCACTAGGATCGACAGCAAGAGCAACGACGCCGGCAGCTATAAACAGTCCAGTGGGTGCCTACCTTACTGGCACGTCGATATGACAAATTTTTTTACCAGTGAACCCCGATTGATTGGTGCTCTGCTCATTTATTTAACATCAACGACAACGACATACTTATGGATGTGTGGCGGCTATTCGGGGTGAGGTGTATATATTTTTCTTGGTTGCTTGCATAGTCCGGTTGTAATCTTGTAACACCTACTTCAGTTCTCTTCGACTGTAACCACAAAATTCTTCGGCAATTACCTATGTCGGATGAATGAGTTTTTATATTAACAGTATCAAATTTTCAGAAAAGGTGACTACAAACGGACGTAAGTGGTCCATTTAAGAAATGTTCCTGTTTGGGTGCGTAGCCAAGAATTACAAGCCATGATATACACATTATGTATGCAGAATTATAGAAACATTATATTGGTGCGATAAGTTAGATTTATTTCTGCGGTTTTACAAATTTCTAGTAATAAGATCATTTCACGGTAGGGTAGCAGGTTGAATAGGTGTGGATATGCATACTGATAGAAGCTGTTGCAATCAAACCTGTAGTATACATGGTAATTTGCACGATTTAGAAAAGGTGTTTCGCTGGCTGATTGTATCTTATGGTCGGAATTATATTCAATGTTGACAATCAAATTTCATTAATTTTCACGCAGCAAGTAGGTATGTTGCGAAAGTTTACATAGTTATTTTGAAATTGTAAAAAATAATTTGCATAGAATTTTTATTGGTTGGACCGATATTAAAAACCAATGCAATTTAATCTATCTGAGCTCTACTCTGTGTATGGATGTATCCTTATGATCTTTTGACACATTTCTTTACCTTCCCAATCACATTCTTATACCCCAAATCCCTATATTTCATTTCGCGTACACATCTTTCTATTTCCTTAATCAGCACTAAACCGACACTCTTCTTTTATCACTCATTCATAAATTATAGTAATAATTTAAAACAAGAATTTTTTCAGCACAATCTGCAAAAGTGAATTGTAAGCAAAATAGAAGTAAGTGAAGAAACATAATAAACGAGACAGTTGAGCTTACAACAACAAAATAAGACTTAATTCTTTTATTAACTGGCGGCCAACTTTTTTTTCGCATAGTTATTGTGTGCTCCAAGAATCTTAATATAAAGAGAATAGAAATAACGAAACCCACACAATCTTTTTTTCTCTCGTGTCATTAGTACGGTGTGCTGGGAAAAGAGCCAACAAACAATAACAACAAGTTTGGAAAAAAACTGTTTTTATACCCTATTCTAGGGGTATATTAATTTTGACGCATAGTTTGTAACATACCTTAATATTGCCCGTAGACCCCTAAAAGTTACTATATTTATGATCAGCATCGATAGTACATAATGTCGATCTAGCCATGTCCGTTCTTCCGTCCGTCCGTCGGCAAAAATTAGGCCTTTAAACTGGACCTAGAGAGTTGAAATTTTAACCATATAATCCCGAAATAATCAAGTTTACGAATTTTTGAAATCCGCCCACAGACACGCCCACAAACTCAAAAAAACAAAATTTTGGAAAAAATCGAATTTTGAGCTAGAAAGCTGAAATTTTTTACATATGATCTCCTAAAACTGCTCGGGATAAAATGTTTTCAAAATCCGCCCACTGCCCACAAATAAATATAACAATTTTTTTGAAAATCTAAAGTTTGAGCTAGGGAGCTGAAATTTATAATATATACTCTCTATGGGCCCTTTATGCTCATGTGTAAATATTTTCAAAATCCGCAAACTGGCACGCCCACAATTATTATTTTTTTTTTTTTTTGAAAATTCAAAGTGAGCTAGGGAGCTGAAATTTAAAATATATACTCTTTAGGGGCCCTTTATGCTCATATGTTAATTTTTTTTTTAAATCCGCCTACTGACACGCCCACAATTAAATGAAACAATTTTATTGAAACACCCAAGTTTGAGCTAGGGAGCGTTTTTTTTTTGATAAAATCCTTTAAATGTTATATAACAAAATATGTAGAGCGTTCTTAACAATTCAACCATACTTAGACTTTTGTCACGCCCACTTATGAGGGATAGGAATAAGAATAGGGTATCCAACAGTTCGCCCAAGCGGACTGTAGCCCGTCCCTATGTTTTTTATTGTGATACATATCCATTAGTAAATTAGGAAAAATAATTATAATTAAGTGTTACAATAATATATTTTAAGCTAATTATATATAAAACTAGCTGACCCGGCAAACGTTGATTTGCCATATAAATTATTTCTATTGAATATTTTCGTAGGGAAATGAAAAATAACTAACTGTGTGTTGGGATGTGGTCTCTGACTTAAAGGGGAATTGAGCGCTGTGGACGTTTTGTCCCTTTCAGAACATTAGCGGTTATTGGAGAACGGTGTATATCAGCAATGAACTCAAGATTATTATTTCTTCTTCAAATCACGATTTGTCTCGTCGCTGTACGGTCGCCAACCATGATTCCAACAAAGTCGTCAACAACAGGTGCATGAAATCCACGCATGTGCTCTACAGCTGGTGTTTTATCAGGATTGATGACAATAGCGTGATTGTCAGTTTGTAATTTGTAAATATTTTTGTTTGCAAGCAAATAAGTTGAAAAGTTTTCTAAACAAACATATTAGATATCTAAATACAATTGAACAGCGTTTTTGGTAAACATATCAACTGTTTTTATACCCTATTCTAAGGGCATATTCATTTTGACGCGAAGTTTGAACCATACCATAATATTGCCCGTAGACCCGCAAAAGTAACTATATTTATGATCAGCATCGATAGTAATGTCGATCATGTCCGTTCGTCTGTCGGCAAAAATTGGGCCTTTAACCATATATACTCTCCAGGTCCCCGAAATAATCAAGTTTAAGAATTTTTGAAATCCGCCCACAGAGACGCCCACAAACTCAAAAAAAAAAAAACTAATTTTTAGCTAGAAAGCTGAAATTTGTTATGATCTTTGAGTCATAAAACTGATCGGGAGATAAAATTTCTAAAATCAGCCCACAGACACGCCCACAATTAAATAAAATAATTTTATTGGAAAGTCAAAGTTTGAGCTAGGAAACTGAAATTTATGATATAGACTCTCTGGGTGTCTGCTGGGAATAAGAATAGGATATCCAAAAATTCGCCAAGCGGACTGTAGCCCGTCCCTATGTTAATTGTTTGTTTTGCTTTAACATACCTTCTCACGTTTTTATACCCTATTCTAGGGGTATATTAATTTTGACGCATAGTTTGTAACATACCTTAATATTGCCCGTAGACCCCTAAAAGTTACTATATTTATGATCAGCATCGATAGTAATGTCGATCTAGCCATGTCCGTCCGTCCGTCCGTCCGTCCGTCCGTCCGTCCGTCCGTCCGTCGGCAAAAATTAGGCCTTTAAACTGGACCTAGAGAGCTGACATTTTAACCATATACTCTCTAGGGCCCCGAAATAATCAAGTTTAAGAATTTTTGAAATCCGCCCACAGACACGCCCACAAACTCAAAAAAACAAAATTTTGGAAAAAATCGAATTTTGAGCTAGAGAGCTGAAATTTTTTATATATGATCTATGGCCCATAAAACTGATTGGGACATAAAATTTTCAAAATTCGCCCACTGACACGCCCACAATTAAATAAAACAAATTTTGGGAAAAATTGAATTTTGAGCTAGAAAGCTGAAATTTTTTATATATGATCTTTGGCCCATAAAACTACTTGGGACATAAAATTTTCAAAATCCGCCCACTGACACGCCCACAATTAAATAAAATATTTTTTTTGAAAAACCAAAATTTGAGCTAGGGAGCTGAAATTTTTAATATATACTCTCTAGGGGCCCTTTATGCTCATGTGTAAATATTTTCAAAATCCGCCTACTGACACGCCCACAATTTTTATTTTTTTTATTTTTGAAAGTCTAAAGTTTGAGCTAGGGAGCTGAAATTTATAGTATATACTCTCTAGGTGCCCTTTATGCTCATACTTAAATTTTTTTTAAATCCGCCTACTGACACGCCCACAATTAAATAAAACAATTTTATTGAAAAACCAAAGTTTGAGCTAGGGAGCGTTTTTATTTACAAAAGCTTAGTTTTTTCGATAAAATCCTTTAAATTTTTGTCACGCCCACTTATGAGATATAGGAATAAGAATAGGGTATCCAACAGTTCGCCCAAGCGGACTGTAGCCCGCCCCTATGTTTTCTCTATTACTTGTTACTTTTTACCCTTCAATAGCTTCTGTTTGCACTTTCATATTCCGTTCATTAACAATCACAATGATTCCATACGATCCATACGATTTGTGCAAATTTCTACAATTTTATCATTCAATTTGTTTCTGTTGTTTAAGACAGGGATTCCGCACTTCAGAAAGAGATAGCTTGGTGAAAATGTCTATAGAGCATCCATCTCGCCGACGATGCGTCTGGCATATGGTGAATTGAGGTTATTGTAGCCGCAACGTGCGCTTTCGGAGTCCCCACCGCCCATAATTAATTCTACATTGGCAGCAATGAACCCACTTTGTGATAACCTTGGCCTTCGATTTTGAATGTTGAATTGAATTGTTGACCATTTGCAGCATTATTTTTAACTATTTCTGTTGCTCCAAACGATGTCATTTGGAAACATGAATTAAATGTTCGACTTGACTTCAGGAACAGGTTAGAATCTGGATCCATACCGATAAGTAAGCCGTTCAATCCAATTGTCTTTGTTGATTTCGTTCAGCTCGTGCCTCTTGTGATTGTGATTCACGAAATTGTGCCATGCTCATACGCACATCTGCATTATCTTGTTGGACTCGTCTGATCTTTGGGCTCTTCTATTTCGCATGTCTGTCGTTCTATTCGTTCGACGGCTCAAATTGGTCCCTTTGCGTCTTGCTGGCATTGTTTACTACACACATAAATAGATTAAATTGAAGTACTTAATGATGGAAAACAGTAAAGGCACTGTTCTTTTTTTGATTGTTGCCAAAATAAATAAATACGAAATGAAAAAAAAAAAAAAAAATGAAAAAAATCGAAAAAAACCTATCGTTACTCACTGAGTGGTCAAAATAAGCCATTTTGATATTTTGATTTTTTTTTCTTTTAAAGCCCGTACTGAAAAAATACCTTTCCAACAAAGTATAAATCATCAAAATCGGTTTGGCCAATCTCGAGTTATGGGATTACATCGCTTCGGACACTTTCTTTTATATATATAGATAAATATTGTCTGAAATTGCACAAATAAAATAATAAGCGGTGCAGATAGCTGTAGAAACAGCATGTGGGTCCATAGTAAGAGGAATAGATGAATTCACTGAGGAAAATAAACAAGTTAACGATAGTGTGAAGGTGAAAATTGATGAATTTTCAAAAAAAAAAATTAAATTCAGTGCATGTCCCTTCATCCTCAGTTGTGGCCTATGAACCTATCTCTGTTGTTCTTCCTGCCATATAATGTGAAAATTCACTGGATGTGGTAAAATCCATGCCAGATTTTTTGGTGAACGGGATAAGTACCTACATTTCTTGGCGCCAAACGGCTAAGACATATATTTCAACCATAAGAAGGATCCGAGAAATATCATAAGACTGTTGCCATAATTCAAAAAGAAACCTTCGATGGGGAATACAATCAGATTCATTTTTTTAGAACAAAGTCGGCTCTACCATAATGTTGAAAAGCAACCAGACGATAAAAACTATATAACAAATATACCCTTCCTAAAAATAATCCCCAATAAGAAATCATTTATGGTAAAGACTCTTAACGGTGACAACGCAATTGCCGAAAAATTTAAAATACATTTTTGTGGTAAAACTACAATTTTTGTTCTCCTTCCCCAATTAAAAACCTTTAATAATAGGGTATTATTTTCTCATACAAATAAAAGCACAGATCGATACAAAACGCTCTTTGAAATGAAAATTATATAATTTGTATGCGAATAGGTAAATATTCTCGAAATCGACTCAAAAACAGTTACCGTGACCATCAGGGATGGTCATAGGGCAAAACAAGTCTAAAAACTTCAAAATTCGATTGAACTTAGAAGCCATATGTGCTCTTATAGAATAAAGAACATTTTCGAAAGCCTTTGGATTTTAGTATGAATGCATAATCGCAGGCAATAAGCGCGGTTCAAGCTCAAAGACCTTTCACAATGATATCTCGAACTTTGATCAAATTCAAAGAGGGGTTTGCCACCAGCGAACATAAACAAATTTTCAAAATTTGACATTCCTTCCAGAAAAACTCTTGATAAAAAAAAACCATTGTTTGAAATCATTTCCCAATTTCGAGATCCGAAAATTATATAGTTAGGAACACAAGCGTTGTTAAAAAATGAATTTAATATCACAACGCATTCTGCACTAGCACTTCATAATTAAAGCAATGAACAGGTGGATCGATTTCATTTCAGTCTACCCGAAACAGATAGATGCACCGAACAGAATAACAGGGGCGAGCTAATGCTTCTATCAATCTATATTAAGGTCAATTCACCTAGTTACAGGTAATAAACCTTCAGAAAATTACGACATTTCTGAAGATGTGAAAAACGAATTAATTTCCAAACTGAAAATCAATCAAAATAAAAACCTGCAATTTCACAATGATAATACCAGGCCTAAATGACTTAAGCCAGGTGACAAAGTATAGCTAAAAACCAATAAACGAATTTAATTTAAATATCTAATTTATATACATAATCAGAAAACAGTTAAGAAAGATTTAGGAACTGCCATTATAATCGAAGGAAGACAATCTCACAATAATAAATTGAGGTGAAACTCTACTTCGATGTTAACCCAAATATGACCACTCACAGCCAACATTATAGCTTATTTTTCAGCCTTCGATATTTCTAACCGGCGATGACAACTTAACTACAATAGAAGAAATAGAATACTAAGAAATAATTTAAGCAACAACATTTACGCTTTCATATTGGTTAAAAATAATAATAATCCTTAATTTTTAAGTCTAGAAAAAATTGAATAATAATAAATAAGTTGAGCAACACCAATTACTCTTTCATATTGGCTAAAAATAATTGTTAAATGTTGTTGATGTTAAAATTTATTATCAGAACGATACTTTTGGATACTTTATTTAAATGCCTACCTTAAGTTCAAGAAATTTGTAGGTAGGTACATAACATCGTTTCCAATTACTCCAGTCATTCATGAAAACAAAATTCTAGATTTAAGTTGCAACAGTTCAAAAAATTCGATTTGGCTGTCCCTTGAGTGCATATAGAAAAGCTCCCCCTTATTTCTCCCAGCTGCTAAATAACAACAAGACGCAATGCCAACTTACCCATGCCAATCACATAAGAAAAACATAGGGATGGGCTACAGTCCGCTTGGGCGAACTGTTGGATACCCTATTCTTATTCCTATTCCTCATAAGTTAAGAACGCTCTACATATTTTGTTATATAACATTTAAAAGAGTTTATCTAAAAAAACGAAGCTTTTGTAAGAAAAAACGCTCCCTAGCTCAAACTTGGGTTTTCCAATAAAATTGTTTTATTTCATTGTGGGCGTGTCAGTAGGCGGATTTAAAAAAAATACGAATGAGCATTAAGGGCCCCTAAAAAGTATATATTATAAATTTCAGCTCCCTAGCTCAAACTTTGGATTTTCAAAAAAAAAAAAAATTAATTGTGGGCGTGTCAGTAGGCGGATTTTGAAAATATTTACACATGAGCATAAAGGGCCCCTAGAGAGAGCAGCTCCCTAGCTCAAACTTTGGATTTTCAACAAAAAAAAAAATTAACTGTGGGCGTGTCAGTAGGCGGATTTTGAAAATATTTACACATCAGCATAAAGGACCCCTAGAGAGTATATATTATAAATTTCAGCTCCCTAGCTCAAATTTTGGTTTTTCAATAAAATTGTTTTATTTTTTTGTGGGCGTGGCAGTGGGCGGATTTTGAAAATTTTATATCCCGAGCAGTTTTAGGAGTCATAGATCATATATAAAAAATTTCAGCTTCCTAGCTCAAAATTTGATTTTTTCCAAAATTTTGTTTTTTTGAGTTTGTGGGCGTGTGGGCGGATTTCAAAAATTCGTAAACTTGATTATTTCGGGACCCTAGAGAGTGTATGGTTAAAATGTCAGCTCTTTATGGCCAGTTTAAAGGCCTAATTTTTGCCGACAGACGGACGAACGGACGGACATGGCTAGATTGACATTACTATCAGCATCATAAATATAGTAACTTTTAGGGGTCTACGGGCAATATTAAGGTATGTTACAAACTATGCGTCAACATTAATATACCCTTAGAATAGGGTATAAATAGACATTGTCGCGGATTTGATAATTAATGCCCGGGATGAAAACATAACAGTGGAGAAAAAAAATTATACAACCTACTAAATGGGGGCTTCTTAATAACGTACGATACAATACCAAAATCAATGAAAGAGAATAGGTATATCGCACCAAAAGGTCAATTCTAAACGAAGTCGCATTCAATGAAAATATAACGCTACCGTAGGTACTTACACAAGTTGCACTTCATCAACAAACAACAAACTAAGGAATTCAAATTTTCACTTGCGAGTTGCGACGAGCAAGTGGATGTTGTACGGCCGGCGTCGCAGCAATACTTGTCGTAATAAATCTTGTGCTTCAATATGCCAAACTTAAGCCTGAAAAGGATACAATATCAATTAATGCAGACTCCGATTTATCATCATTAGAGAAAGCATTAAAAATGTTAGTATGTAGCTACTACCCCATTTGGAACAACAACATACGCCACCCATTCACATGCCTCTATACCAAAAAGGAGGATTTCTGCCTGGTAGTACAATGGACCGTTTACCGAGTCTGAGTGCTCTGGGATTTGGATTTCCTTTTTTATAAAAAAACAAAAAATAAAAAAAAACATAGGGGCGGGCTACAGTCCGCTTGGGCGAACTGTCGGATACCCTATTCTTATTCCTATATCTCATAAGTGGGCGTGACAAAAATTTAAAGGATTTTATCGAAAAAACTAAGCTTTTGTAAATAAAAACGCTCCCTAGCTCAAACTTTGGTTTTTCAATAAAATTGTTTTATTTAATTGTGGGCGTGTCAGTAGGCGGATTTAAAAAAAATTTAAGTATGAGCATAAAGGGCACCTAGAGAGTATATACTATAAATTTCAGCTCCCTAGCTCAAACTTTGGACTTTCAAAAATAAAAAAAAAATAATTGTGGGCGTGTCAGTAGGCGGATTTTGAAAATATTTACACATGAGCATAAAGGGCCCCTAGAGAGTATATATTAAAAATTTCAGCTCCCTAGCTCAAATTTTGGTTTTTCAAAAAAAATATTTTATTTAATTGTGGGCGTGTCAGTGGGCGGATTTTGAAAATTTTATGTCCCAAGCAGTTTTATGGGCCAAAGATCATATATAAAAAATTTCAGCTTTCTGGCTCTAAATTCAATTTTTCCCAAAATTTGTTTTATTTAATTGTGGGCGTGTCAGTGGGCGGATTTTGAAAATTTTATGTCCCAATCAGTTTTATGGGCCATAGATCATATATAAAAAATTTCAGCTCTCTAGCTCAAAATTCGATTTTTTCCAAAATTTTGTTTTTTTGAGTCTGTGGGCGGATTTCAAAAATTCTTAAACTTGATTATTTCGGGACCCTAGAGAGTATATGGTTAAAATTTCAGCTCTCTAGGTCCAGTTTAAAGGCCTAATTTTTGCCGACGGACGGACGGACGGACGGACGGACGGACGGACATGGCTAGATCGACATTACTATCGATGCTGATCATAAATATAGTAACTTTTAGGGGTCTACGGGCAATATTAAGGTATGTTACAAACTATGCGTCAAAATTAATATACCCCTAGAATAGGGTATAAAAATGTAGCTACCTAAAATTATGAACGAGGACGTTCAAACTTAAGGAATGGAGGAGTTAAGAAGATCCGAAAACCCTGCATTTCATTTCCTGCAAGCATCTTTCTATTGCCTTCATCAGCACTAAAACAGCAACAATTATTTTGACATACAATATTCATTTCCTACACTTTTCTTTTATCACTCATTAATAGTACCTAGGTAATATATTTAAAACAAGAATTTGTATCCAAAATGTGCAAAAGTAAATTGTAAGCAAAATATGAGAAGGCGAAGAACGAAACATAATAAAATTACAAGAGAAGACTTAAGTTCTTTATTTACAAATATGTAGTCTAGAGTTGTGTCGTTCCGGACATGTATAGTTCCAGGAACAACCTATGTCCTCTATCGGAAACATTTCATTTCATTCCACAAACTGAAATAAAACATGTGAAGGTATAGCTCTTACAGAACAACAAAAATGTGGACACAAACACGCACAATGCTATTGCGAAGCTGCTATTTACACAAGCCACACAAGAGCTCTGTGAATACTGCATTATGCATAAGCAACTGGAACGAAAGAAAAGGGAAGTAACAATGTTCGAAGTCTAAAGGTACTTAACTTATGGACATAATGAAGGGACACAGTTCCTGGAACTATACATGTCCGGAACGACATAATCGAGGTCAAAACGTACTTTTCTTATGGATGAAGGATAAGGTAGTTGGACATAGTTCCTGATGTCCGGAACGACACAACTCTAACTCTTAGTTCCATAATCATACCCATTTTTTGTTCCTTCTTAGTTCCATTCTTATTAGGATCTAAACATGGTCGGTTTTATTTTCTAATTGAAACTGATTTCATCTGTATTTTATGTATTCTTCTGCTGAGTGTTGACGGTTGTTGGCAGTTATAATTGTGCGGTTGAAAAGCTATTGTTTCTTTTTTTTGCTATAGTTCCCAGGCTTTGAAGATTTGGAATTGAAATTTGGAATTGGATTAGCTTTCTTACAAATTATGGTTTTAGAAAAGCAAAAAAAAGTGTTTTGCTTTTTGTTTTTTATCAAATGTATTTAAAGAAATTGTTCTGTTAAAATGTTTATTTAAAAAAAAAACTTTCAGTCTTTCAATTTCGCCTATTGGATCTAGAGCACAATCTTTCCATAGTTCCAGTTATATGTAATGAAAGTAGCAACAAAGTTTACAACTTGCTGAATATAAAATAGAATGTGGCCAAAAAATGGAATCAAATTTTAGACTAAGTTCAACTAATTAATTTAGTAACCATTTTAATTAATCAGCTCTAGCAACATAGTAAAATAAACCACCTTATAACTATTTAATGCACAACTTTAAAAGTAATAATGATATCCAATCAATTTTAGCAACGGACCGTAACTTGGAGCGAAGCATAACTAATTGAAGTTATGCACAGCTTAAGAACAAATTGATCATTAAAATATTTATATGGCCATGCAGTATACATTACCAACATGCACTAGTGTCTGCAAACATCTATTCGAATGAGTTTATTTTACCGCCTCTTGGTAGAACAAATTGCGAGCAAAGTACTTGGCAATTAGAATGATATTTTGCAGCATGTTACGCATTGTCTTTGATGTCATTCTCTTTTAATACAACCTTGATATCTACAATCTTAGCAGTCAATAATTTTAACACTAAAATTGACAGTATATGTAAGTCCTCTGAATTCCATAAGCGGAAATACTGACATACCCATACAAATAGTCATGATTTTTAAACTTTCAGATACCTATACAAGAATGCCAATTGTTTAAAACTGACAATGTTCTAGATACATTTTTAATGACTAAATTGATATGTTGTTCCGATCGTCACGGTCTAAACTGATACACAACTAAATTGCTTCTAGCATGCAACATAACTCTCGATTGTATGAGTTTGTCTTTGATTAATTTTTTTAAAGGCTTAAATTATCTTCACATAATTAAAGTTAAAACCTGATCTTAGGCTTGCAGGTCAGTCTAGAATATTCCTTCTGTTTCACGCTTAAACCGCATTTTGTATTTTATATATGCTGGCAATCTCTACTATTTTCAGTGCTAATTTATCCATCAATTAACCTCGAGCAATATTAAGTTCACATTTTGATAAATTATTAAAAAAAAATTTCCTGGTCAGTTACAAAAAATATTGACATTGAATGTATTGGCATTGACGTCCCTCTTATTCTCTGTTAAATATTTATTTATTAATTTTTCTGCAATTATTTATTATTTGCAGACATTTAGAACTAAATAATGAAAAAAAATGAATGGGCATACCTAAAATATGGGATCCCCAAAACCAAAGTATGTGCAATTTTTGGCCGAATCAAAGGACACTACAATATAATGGCGTTCTTCTACACAAAATTCTACATCTGCAATGGATTGCTAATTAGTGAAGAAATGTTAACACAAAACTACCTTAAATTTGAAAGTCAATTGAACCAGGGAAATATTTGAAAGGTGCTAAGCCCGAAATCGAGTATGTTAAATAGAACTATATAACTTATATTCGTAAGTATTCAGCGAACCACAAGGTCTCGACGGGGAATTAATACAACTATAAATCTAGACTTTTCGTGAATTTTGGCAAACAATGTATGCGACGTTTGACCACAATTTAATGGCGTTCGGGTTTACTAAAAGTTTTTTTAAGTGTGGAACGTAAGATGAAGTGCTCACACCTTGGTTTTCAAAACAATACTACCACTTTGAAGAGGAAATGGTTAATAATGGCAGTATCAGATTAAAAGAAGTTTACGCGATCTTTACTTATTAACTTATCTTGTTTTTATCTTCTCCCCAAGGGTAAATTTTGTTCAGCTGAATAATAATTTTTTTGGGTGTTTATGTAACTTTTCAATTCGCCATCAGTTCAAGGTTACGTCACTCCGGCCGCACATTTGGATTTGTTTTTCCCGGTATCCCTACACTATCATAGTAGAGCATTCCTCAACATGCAATTATATGCGGCCAATTTCTTAAAAAAAAATACAAATATTTCATGGCTTGGAAACGGCTGGAACGCAGTCCATGGAACGCCTGGGGACACTCGGTTGAGAAAATCAATTATTCCACACCGCTAGTTCCCTCTAAACCTTTTCAAAAATCTTATATAATATTTGATGAAAATTAAAAGGCAACTCATAATAGGGCAATTAGATCCATTAATGATAATCCAAAACTTTAAAGAGATTTTCTTGATGCCCGAGAAAGTTTAAATTTGGTACGTGTGCGAGTAATGAGAAAACTAAAAAATCTGCAATGTATAACCACCAACTCCTTATGTTAAGAGAACTTCCCACAACCCTAGAAAGCTGACATTCGATATACACGCTGGGCTACATCTGCAAGTAATAGAATTTGAAATCAATCACTGATTATCATCAAAAACATTAAAAAGTGTTGCTTTATGCAGATGACCTTGTCATTTTAACTGATAGCTCGAGGAATCTTCAGCTTCAAATCAATAACCTTATACATACATATATTGTGATATGTAGGAACTCGAAATCAGTACTGTGAAGTTTAAGATTATTGTATTTAGGTCCCAGTATCGTAGTGCTAGAAAATTACGTATTTGGACTCTGAATGGCTCCCATATAGAACGGCTGAAAGAATTTAAATACTTAGGTTTCACAATTATGTATAATTTGATTCTTTGAGTCGATATTAAAGATAAATTGACTATAGGAAAAGCAGCAATAAACTCTATGTGGACAAATTGCTTTAATAACGAACTTATAGATCCAGCATCAAAGTTCAGTGTTCAGGGCAACCATTAAAAGCTGAGCTACAAGCAACTCGCAGAAATTTATTCTATCCAAAGATATTGTTTAAGCTTATCTTTAGGCTCCCATCTAACATGCCTAATTATGCTATACACATGGAATTAGGGCGAATCCCGTAATTTTTCTTAGGAACTCAAAAGCAAATGCAGAGTACATCATCAAAGTCATGCAAAGATCTAACAACAATTGGCAAAAACAGATTGTTTTAGTGTCCTTGAGCTGTAGGTATATCACTATTAAAAACTGGTATGAGTTGGCTTCGGCGCATATCATCCCGTTGTCAATGTCAAAGACTATGTCAAGGACAATTAACAGTAAACTCAAAGTCAGCTTTGGGGATACTAATTACTTTCGAGAAGAATTCACTGTAACGGAGATGAGTTTGATATTTAAAGCTCGCGCTGAGATGCTTTTTTAAAAAAAAAAGAAATCCAAATCCCAGAGCACTCAGACTCGGTACCGGTAGATTGTACTCCCAGGCAGAAATCTTCTTTTTGGTGTAGAGGTTGGAGAAATAAGGTGTTACTCGTATATATCTACTTTAATGGGTGGCGTATGTTGCTCTTCCCAATGAGGATTGAAACTGCACCGCAGGGGTCAGAAGCCAACACACTACCCT
The DNA here is from genome assembly GCA_949715645.1 of Portevinia maculata. Classification (NCBI taxonomy): domain Eukaryota; kingdom Metazoa; phylum Arthropoda; class Insecta; order Diptera; family Syrphidae; genus Portevinia; species Portevinia maculata. Next base: position 309,237,823 of record OX454526.1, on the reverse strand, counting down.
CTACACCATCGTCACCACAAGCACTGACATACTACAGCTCATTTACAGACCGCACAGAACTGATATTAATCCTAACTGTACACTCTGTAACCTCAATCAAATCGAAAACATTTTCTACTTCTTGGCGCCAAGCCCATTCTTTCAGGAAATTCCACGGTTACATTGTAATAAGAGTTATCGTACGTTAGAGGGATGTTTGAGTGTTCTGAATTGAGAGGGTGGTTGGAAGCTGCTTACTCGGTTTCTCTCACAGGTGGTCTGTTACAGAAATGTGTACCTTAATCTAAGTTTATTCAATGTTATGATGAAATCTATATTTTTATTTTAGCCAAAATAAAAGCCCGATTTTCATTTCTTTTTAGCGTAACTAAGAGCCATAACTGGTCCTATACCACCCAATTAAATTTTTTATTTTATTAACTTTATACTATAAGCTGAAACCAGTGTTTTATTACAATAATAATTATTTATGTTTAGCTTAACCTAAAGCCTTTAGTAATATGGTTCTAAAATAAGTTTGTTTTAAAAATATGTTTCACCTTCTGGGTTATTAGTACTTTCATTGCAATACGTTTATCCTTAGACTCTTCATAATCCCCATTGAATTTGGTTATTTTTTACAGCACTTCATTTGTATTTGTTGCTTTTTTTATTTTTTCATTCTCATGAAACGTTAGGAGTAAACGGCTTAGTAGGTACCCATGCTGTAAATCTTTTTTTAAATTTTCTAACTATGTTTATTTTATGGGAAAACATTATAGATATAATAATAATAATAGTAATAATAATGATAATAATAACAAATTTAAATTACAATAAAAACATCTCATGTGCTATTCAATTTAGCCAAAACTCGAGACTATGTCATTTCAAGTATCGCCTACGAGCTCATACATTTAAGTTTTTAAATTTTTCGCTAAATATATTGATGTGGACGTGGTAAAAGAATTATTTTTTTTTACTTTAAACGTATGCAATTTAAAAAATATATTAACTTTGAAACCGTTCTAAATAATGTGAAGCAATGGGGAAAAATAAATTATTAGACATGTATATTTAAGCTTAAAAGAACCCTAGTTGTTTAAGATTACAAACAACTTTTGAATACCATTTAAAATTAAGGCTTTAATTAGGAGTAAAATAAGTAATTTTAGAACCGTAGAGGTATCACACGTGAAGAAAAATAACAAATTATATCCAGAGATACTCGTATGTATGATAATAGGATTAGGGAAGTAACAAACAAATAATATGAGCGAAGCCACGGGTGCCAGCTTGCCAACAAAATCTCAAAGGCCATCAACAGTTCCAATAGATATATTATTTCCTCTGCAAAGCAGCGGTATTCTGCTAGTAGGTTATAAACATCTAATAATAAAACAAGTGTAATTATAATAAAAGGTCATACATTGATGTTTAAAAGACCAAGGTTACGCAATAACCTTGACTATGATATACATTTACTAATAAACCCAAAAAAGCGAGAGTACCTACATACGAAATTGCTAAAAAGATAATGAAATTTTTACTTATATACAAAACACAACCCATTCCAAAATTCAGATCAGTCATATTGGGTGTGGCAAATGTATTCATGAGTTACTATTTTGATACGCTGAAGGTCAAAATAGATAGATCCATATGAATCTGATTTAGATGACAGCCCGCAGTCAATCCATTAAAAGAACAAAAGGTACAAAAATCGTTCTCAAGCTCTGCACTGAAACTACAGGCAGGCAACAACACATTTGAATATTTCTTGATTTTAAGAGATATCGATTCGATTGTGGCATTACACCACAAACACTCCACGTCTTCTCTGAAGCGAGATTAGGTCAGTGCCAGAGCTAAATCAGTCGACTCGGGCCAGGGCACACGGGTAATTGTACTATCTGACTCATACTGTCAGATAAAAATCAATGTAATTCTCGTATAATGTGTATTGTAGTGAAACCAAGGAATGCGTCCACCCTTACAATGGTTTACATGCTGAGAAATATATTTTAAACAACACAAATAAAAAATTTCAAATTCGGAGCTACCATTGTGCAATGTGCAATTCATAAATAAATATCTAGACATTATTCATAAATTTTAAGTCTATCAACAACGTCGTTGAACACAAAATAAGCCCAAACACTTAAGATAATCTGTCATCAGCTACTGTTCAATAAAAATTGTATTCATAGCTGGAAGATTCCAAACAAACTCGCTAAATCAGTAGATACAAATTGCTGTTATTATAAATCAACAAGATCTTTCAACGACGCCGAACCAAGATTTGAACTCAAAATAGTATCGACAAACTGTTATATTTTAGTCTTCCTGGTAGCATACTATCTCATATTCAATATACCTCGGTATGCTTTGGTCAAAGCCCGCACGCCTACGAAAATTGAAGGCAACTTTCTGATAATAGTTCAAACGTCTACTCTAATGCATTTAATGTGCTCACTTGCAAATCATCGGAATTTTCTGTTTATGTAATAGTAATGCTTTTATAGAGAATACTTGTCCATATGTACACCAACCCACACACTGCATCGGCTACCTGTTGAAATGGAGTATTTTTGTTTTTATATTTTACTTCTCAAAAAGTGTGAGTGAATTTTGACAGGGCTGGATTCTCAATCATATCTGGCATGGGCGCTAAGTTTTAAGCGAACTATGAAGCCACTTTCTTAAAACTGATTTCAATTTATTCAGGCTAGCTGTGAATCAAAGTATGTATATATATTTATTTTTATAATGTACACGCACTAAAGGGATTTTTATACCCTATTCTAGGGGTATATTAATTTTGACGCATAGTTTGTAACATACCTTAATATTGCCCGTAGACCCCTAAAAGTTACTATATTTATGATCAGCATCGATAGTAATGTCGATCTAGCCATGTCCGTCCGTCCATCCGTCCGTCCGTCGGCAAAAATTAGGCCTTTAAACTGGACCTAGAGAGCTGAAATTTTAACCATATACTCTCCAGGGTCCCGAAATAATCAAGTTTACGAATTTTTGAAATCCGCCCACAGACACGCCCACAAACTCAAAAAAACAAAATTTTGGAAAAAATCGAATTTTGAGCTAGGAAGCTGAAATTTTTTATATATGATCTATGACTCCTAAAACTGCTCGGGATATAAAATTTTCAAAATCCGCCCACTGCCACGCCCACAAAAAAATAAAACAATTTTATTGAAAAACCAAAATTTGAGCTAGGGAGCTGAAATTTTTAATATATACTCTCTAGGGGCCCTTTAAGCTCATGTATAAATATTTTCAAAATCCGCACACTGACACGCCCACAAATAAATAAAACAATTTTTTTGAAAATCCAAAGTTTGAGCTAGGGATCTGAAATTTATAATATATACTCTCTAGGGGCCCTTTAAGCTCATGTATAAATATTTTCAAAATCCGCCCACTGACACGCCCACAAATAAATAAAACAATTTTTTTGAAAATCCAAAGTTTGAGCTAGGGAGCTGAAATTTATAATATATACTCTCTAGGGGCCCTTTATGCTCATGTGTTAATTTTTTTTTAAATCCGCCTACTGACACGCCCACAATTAAATAAAACAATTTTATTGAAACACCCAAGTTTGAGCTAGGGAGCGTTTTTTTTGATAAAATCCTTTAAATGTTATATAACAAAATATGTAGAGCGTTCTTAACAATTTAACCATACTTAGACTTTTGTCACGCCCACTTATGAGGGATAGGAATAAGAATAGGGTATCCAACAGTTCGCCCAAGCGGACTGTAGCCCGTCCCTATGTTTTCAAGTATATTTATAGTGCACACAGCGGGGCGTTAAGGAAATTAGTACGGCTAAGGAAAAAATTGTTTATTTCAGTATTTGACCGAATACAGGCTTAAAGGTGAACTGATGCGCATTACTGGCATGGCGGGTATTGCGGTTGAAATATTCTAAGGGTGGAATGCAGCTGACTATTTCATTTGAGCACTTGTGTTGGAAATATCGATACAACATCGATAGACGGAAGACATTACAACGATGACTAAGAGAGTTTTTTTATTTATTTACTTATTTTTCAGATCCTCCTTCACAGGACAGATAAGTTTACTCACAAATTTTTTCAATCAGCAAATGTGTTTCCTCTATAATAAAAGACCGAAATTATGCTCTAAATTTTGGAGGATTTGAAGCTTTGCATTGTAACTTTGGTTTTTTTCTTAACTTTTGTTGGACGAAAATGGTCGTAAAAATTATTATATATTGAATTCATGTTTTCTGTTATTTGGCCGAATCGGTGTTTCAACCCAAATTAAATAAATAATAAAATTCCGAGTGGATTATATGAGAATTATCTCATGTCATATTTAAATTTCGGAGGGACGTTTGTCAGACTTACAAAAGAGGTCAGAGCAGTAAATAAACTTTAAGGTGTTCCTGCGTGGAACTCAAACCTCGAACGCGCAGCAATGAAACAACCACTGAGCCTCTTCGCAAGACTACAGTTATAATACATACATATACAAAATCCAATTAGGTTTTTTTTAAGTAGAACGTTTAGTTCCCTTTACTCCGACTCTGTGCTATTTTTCGTTGTAGATCAATCGACTGGAGAAAACATAGTCATCCAATGACACTTACATGGCTGATGACAATTTAAGACAAAAGTTGTTCATTTAATTGGAGCGCATATTGGTTTATCCCAAGTGAAAACAGAGCCCATAAGAAAAGTAAGAATTTAGGACTACTGAACATTTTTTTTCTTAACGTATCTGGTTAGGACATCGAATGACCGATATGTGAGCATATTTATTAATTAGAATCACAAATTAAAAGAAAGGTAACCATGGTTATGCATATGCAGCAAAAGATAATTTCTTTCACAACTTGTAGTTTTTTTATTCATTATGTATCGGACTCATATTACTTCATATAATAGTTATATCACTTAAAGGAGTTACAGTCTGTCGGCAAAATCAAATTATAGTACTGTGTCTATGTTTTATTTAAAACGCTTTAACTGCCGATAAATATTACCTTCATGGTTTCTCGGGCAAACTTTTCCTTTTTTAAAATATCTTTGATGTTTTGCCGATTGCCCCGAGCTTTAAAAGTATTTATTATTTAATACAGCCCGTCATCAGCTTTGTTCTTATATCGCTATAAACATGTAATAGTTACCAAATCTGGAAATATCATAAAAAGAACAAAACTTTGGGTAACCTAGTAAGTTGTCACTTTTTGTGTCATAGCGGATTGAACAGGTAATTAAAAGTTCAATTTTATCAGATAAATCAAACTAGATTTTACGAAATTGTGAAAGGTCAACCTGCTTACACCAACCAATAATTGACCTTTTTTATTTTTTATTTTTAGTAGCTAACTCGAACATTTGTATTTCTGTTGAACTTGGGCAATTAAAACAACACAATGATTAAGACTGGCAGTCATGTTGAACAAATTGTTTCCTCTGTGTATCCACATATCAAAATGCAAAATATTATCTTACACTTTCTGTTGCCAGGTGATTAAATAAAATCTCGTCGGTTTCCCACAAACTTACTTTATAGTTGCATAACGATACAAACCCCGAAAACCGTACTTAATCTCAATCTAACATGTACAGCTCGATGGGATTAGTAAACTAACCTATAATTAGTTTAAATTCAGATGGTGTTGAGGTGGTTAACTTCGACCTTAACACATATGTGAGATTTTAAATAACACCCATACACATAGTATATTTGTATAAAATCGGAATTTTTGGAAGATATAGGACACATGTTCTCAAGAAGTCTATTAGTTTTGTTAACGATTCTTTAAAGACATTTTTATTTAGTAATGATGTACATGTTTGCAATACGATACAAACTTAGATGTATAGGCAGACTTACTAGAGTTTAGAGTTGGGGAATATGATTATCTGAGTATTCATATAAAAGTTAACCGAGCTACTGTCTGATTTAAGAGTTTGCGGAGTAAATGTGCCTTTTTCCTTTTACTCTCAAGTCATAGTGATTGATTGTTGAGTCATAGTGAACATTGTTGAATTAAGCAGGCGTTTGTAGCTTTAATAAGACCTGGCCGATATGCGGAAAAATGTGGGTTCAAAAGTAAGCAAGGCGGTGCTATTGTATACATAAAACTATGTGACCTATTACTTCTTAAATTCTGCAGTTGGGAACCACAAGATCTTGTGATGTGACATTCACTGGGAGTCCGGAAATAAATCGAACGAATTAATGGCGTCTTGGATTGTACATTATGGAAGTCATAACCCTTAGGGTATTATAAACTTACCTCCTCTTAATTTTAAATGAAACTCTTGTTTCTGAAAATTTCGCTGATGAATAGAAAGTCAATTTCATAACACCAATTTTCAAAAAAGGATCTCGTAATAACTATGAATAATTACAGCTCAATTTGAAAAATTTGCTGCTATACCATAGCATTTAGAAAAACGTTTTGAAGACACAATTTATTTCCAAGTACCAAAACTTATTACTTCTCATCCGCATGGTCCATGACTGGTAGGCTATTCGACAATTGTGACAATCTAATTGTGACTTTGAAAGCTTACAGCGTTATTAATTTATGTATTATAAGGAGTGTATAAAGTTTTGCAAGCTCTTTAATGTCTCTTAACTCGAAAATTTCTATTCATAAAACAATGATGCTCAGCGTTTGACCACTGAAGACTCTTACGAAAAGTATGAATCAAATATGCATGTGATAATAATGTGATAAATATTAATTAATTAAGACAGAGATAGCAGATAATTACTCGTTTTCTTTCTTTAACGACGAGGTTATCATCTAGATTTAAGGGATCATAAGCATTCCACGGTCTGGAATAGGTTGGCGTGGGTCATAGAAAAGGTAGCGCTGGCATTCTGTTTAATTTAGATTACTGCGATACCCATTCCCCTCCAAAACATCCACTTATACATTAAGTGCTCGTTGCAGGGTGGTTTAATGCTCGCTTATGATGACTCCATTTGCAGCAAAACATAACTCATTCCTTCAAGCAGATAATGAAGGAATGCAATAAACAAAATCAGACAATTTTAGCCTGCAAAGGCAACAACAAGGGATGGTTTGGTGTTCGAGTGTTCAGGAATATCTTAAAAAAGTGGGTGTTGGTACTGCTTTGGATAATGGCGAAATCTTTAGCCTCGAGAATGAAACAACCTCAATTACTTCTGTTTCCCGAAGGGCTTTAATTTCCTATAAATGTTTATTGTTTTTTAACTTAACAATGTTTTTTTTTTCTAATTACTTACGTTTAGTGTTTTTTAGAGTTTTTATTTACTTTAGTATAAGTTTTAGGTACCATGCGGTACAAAGAATGACCTCTTAACCCAAAAGAAAAGTTAATATCAAAAAAAAAGATGGTGGAAGAGAAGTATCGTTTAATTTTTTCATTTAAGTGGTGCCAAATGGCGCTTAGGGCGCGGTATTGCCAGTATTGTTAACACTCCCCCCTGGTAAGCTGGTTCCATGAACTGGCTTTCCATCTTCTTCAATACGGCCAACTTCTAGTACGGCGATTTTGGCGGCGGACCTGGTGTAGATACCATTTTGTGTCTTCACTATCGCGCTTCTGACTACGCCATCCTTGCCTGGCAGTACCTTGAGTATAACTTCCTTTGGCCAACTATTTCGCGGGCTGTCTGGATCGGTTATGATGACGGCATCTCCTTCTTGAATGGACCTAGTCGAGGAGTACCATTTCGTACGCTTAGTAAGATCGGGCAAATATTCTTTCACCCAGCGTCGCCAGAACTGATTTGCGAATTGCTCACTAGTTAGCCAACCTTTTCGTAGTGCTACTCCGTCATTGTAAATCGGCCCACCCAGTTTCTCACCACTTGATGTTCCCAGTAAAAGATGGTTTGGCGTCAATGCTTCAGCATCACCACCATCTTGAGGAACGTAAGTAAGGGGTCGGGAATTAAGGATTCTCTCTACCTCAGACAACATAGTACATAAAAGCTCATCTGACGGGTTTCTCATTGGAGAAATGCGAGCAAGTGTTTGCTTTATGGAGCGAACTAACCTCTCCCAGCTACCGCCCATATGAGGAGTTAGGGGGGGATTAAAGTTCCATTTTACATTGGGTCCAACGAAGCTTTCAGTTATTTTATGTACGTCCAAGATTTGCATCGCCTCCTTGAGCTCTTTACTAGCTCCCCGAAAGTTTGTGCCGTTATCACTGTAAATTTCGAGGGGCCAACCTCTACGCGAGATAAAACGTTTTAAGGCCATTATACAGGAGTCAGCTGAAAGGGTGTAGGCTATCTCAATGTGAACTGCACGCACTGTGAGACAAGTTATTAGGACACCCCATCGTTTTTCTAAGTGTCTACCCACTTTGACATGTAATGGTCCAAAGTAGTCAATTCCTATGTATGAGAATGGTTTAGTGAATGGTTGCAGCCTTGCTGCTGGCAGGTTACCCATAAGTGGTGGATTTGGAAGACTTCTTTTATTTTTGCATTGTTGGCAGCTTTTTTGTATTGACTTTAGTAGGGCACGAAGTCTAGGAATGTTGAACTTTTGACGCAGTTCATTTACTACCGTTTCGTTGTATTGGTGGAAGAATCGATCGTGGTAATCTGAAAGGATTAATCGGGTGATTTGATGTTGTTTTGGTAAAATGATCGGCCGTTTTGTACAAAATGGAACTCTTGGTGCTGCATCGATTCGTCCGCGTACCCTCAATACCGAATTTTCATCTAAATACGGTGAGAGCTTATAAAGCGCACTTGTTTTCTCGATTTGACGTACTTTTCGATCTGCATTGTTGTCACCTTGATTGAGAACAGAGATCTCTTCAGCAAAAAAATCCCATTGACACACCCTGTAGAGGTAATTTTCAGCCTTTTGAAAATCTTGTTGAACCAAACACTTTGTAACCGTTTTCTTCCTCCTGCGTTCTGTAGACATCCGAAATAAGCGGTACACCTGTGCCATACTCCGAAGAATCTTGTTCTATTTACTAAATCGGCTTACATCAATGAGGTTGTGGAATGGTTCTACTTGATGGAGATGAGTGTGTCTTAACTCTTCGACTGAGGCTTCCGAATGTATGAATTCCACAGGCCAATGTTCTTTTGTATCATACAAAAACTGTGGACCAGTATACCAACGACTATTGGAGTTGAACTCTTTCTTGAATTGCCATTTTGTGGCCTCATCTGCAACGTTTTCCTTACTTGAGATCCATCTCCAGTTTTTAATTTCTGTTTCTTCGAGAATTTCTCCAATGCGGAAAGCAACGAACTGTTTATATTTTCGATGATCGGAGTTTATCCAGCTAAGGACTGTTTTGGAGTCTGACCAAAACCATTTTTCATCAATATCAATCGAATGCCCTTCCTCTATCATTTTTGCAAGTCGCGTACCTAGAACAGCTGCCTCTAGCTCAAGCCTGGGTATTGAAATAACTTTCATTGGTGCTACTTTGGTCTTGGCGGCAATTAAGCTGCAACTTGTAAAATCTCCGTTCGTTACCCGAAAGTACCCTACTGCCGAATAAGCGACCTCGCTGGCATCAACAAAAATATGTACTTGAACGGAGGAATTTTTGGTAAAAGATAACTGGTGCAAGTACGGCCTTCGAATGGAAATATTTTTAATTGATGGGATGAAGCTTTTCCATTTTTTCCATTTTTCTAGCTGTTGTGGAAGAATTTTTTCGTCCCACTCGACCGCCGAACTCCAAACATCCTGTAAAATTATTTTTAGTAGCACCATGAAATTAGCTATGAGTCCCAGAGGATCGAAAACCGACATTAGAACTTTCAGAATTTCTCTCTTAGTTGGCCATACATCTTCCCCTAAGATATCAGCTTTAATCGTATGTGCCTTAATCGCAAATGAGAATGTGTCATCACTTGGTGACCACCACATGCCTAGAATTTTTTCTGTACCGGACAGAAGATGCCAACTACTTCTATTTTTCTCGTACTTTGCCGCCCTTTCTTTTAAGCTTTTAAGTACTGCTGTAGAATTCGACATGAAATTACGGATATTAAATCCAGCCTGATCGTGAATGGAAATCACCTCGTTTGACAATTTTATTGCCTCCTTCTGATTCCACGCTGTCGAGATAGTCGTCCACATAGTGGTTTTCAATCACGGCTCTGACTGCTCTTGGAAATTGCTTTTCGTGTTTCTTTGCGTTTTCGTTTTTAACGAATTGAGCGCAAAAAGGAGAGCAAGTTGAGCCAAATGTCATCACTTGCATTGCATACTCCTCCACCTTCTTGTTATCTTTGCAAAACCACAAAAAACGTTGAGCATGTTGATCGGCTCTCTTTATTCCTATTTGGTGGAACATTTCCTTTATATCTGCACATATGGCTATTTTTCCCTGCCTAAACCTAAACAAGACTGAACATAGGGAAGGAACAATATCTGGGCCCGATAAGAGCATTGAGTTCAATGATATTCCATCTAACGTTGCAGCAGCATCCCACACTATCCTCACTTTGTTCGGTTTGTTATGATTGACAACCGGAAATATTGGAAGATACCACACGGGGAGACATTCTTGTTATACCCTATTCTAGGGGTATATTAATTTTGACGCATAGTTTGTAACATACCTTAATATTGCCCGTAGACCCCTAAAAGTTACTATATTTATGATCAGCATCGATAGTAATGTCGATCTAGCCATGTCCGTCCGTCCGTCCGTCCGTCGGCAAAAATTAGGCCTTTAAACTGGACCTAGAGAGCTGAAATTTTAACCATATACTCTCTAGGGTCCCGAAATAATCAAGTTTAAGAATTTTTGAAATCCGCCCACAGACACGCCCACAAACTCAAAAAAACAAAATTTTGGAAAAAATCGAATTTTGAGCTAGAGAGCTGAAATTTTTTATATATGATCTATGGCCCATAAAACTGATTGGGACATAAAATTTTCAAAATCCGCCCACTGACACGCCCACAATTAAATAAAACAAATTTTGGGAAAAATTGAATTTTGAGCTAGAAAGCTGAAATTTTTTATATATGATCTTTGGCCCATAAAACTGCTTGGGACATAAAATTTTCAAAATCCGCCCACTGACACGCCCACAATTAAATAAAATATTTTTTTTGAAAAACCAAAATTTGAGCTAGGGAGCTGAAATTTTTAATATATACTGTCTAGGGGCCCTTTATACTCATGTGTAAATATTTTCAAAATCCGCCTACTGACACGCCCACAATTATTTTATTTTTATTTTTGAAAGTCCAAAGTTTGAGCTAGGGAGCTGAAATTTATAGTATATACTCTCTAGGTGCCCTTTATGCTCATACTTAAATTTTTTTTAAATCCGCCTACTGACACGCCCACAATTAAATAAAACAATTTTATTGAAAAACCAAAGTTTGAGCTAGGGAGCGTTTTTATTTACAAAAGCTTAGTTTTTTCGATAAAATCCTTTAAATTTTTGTCACGCCCACTTATGAGATATAAGAATAAGAATAGGGTATCCAACAGTTCGCCCAAGCGGACTGTAGCCCGCCCCTATGTTTTCATTCTCGTTCCCAAGCACTTTAACCGTCTCTCTGCCATTGTGCGGCTGTCAGGCATTTGTTTTGTTTCGAACTTCCACAGAAGCGGAGCAATGTATTTCGTCCCTTCTATTATGGTGTTGTTTTCCATCATTGCAACTTGGTGTTTTCATCGTCGCGAGAGCGTAGAACTTTAAAGTTTTTTGTGCCAACGGATTCTAAAGCGATAAATTCTTTTAATTGTGTATTCAGATTTTTGTCTTCATCTTGTTGCCAATCACAAGTGTGAAAGTTAAAGTGATTAAGCTGTCGATCAGATGTGTCATTATAGCGTATGCAAGGACCAAACACCGTCCATCCCAGTCGCGTTTTTGCCGCCACCGGTTGGTTTTCCTCCCCTTCTCTTGTCGGCAATGGAATACTTAGCTTCCAATGATCTAATCCAAGTAAGATCCGTGGCTGAGCGTTTGCGTATGACTCTATTGGGATACCCTTTAAATGTTCGTAACGATTGGACAATTCCTTGGCGTTTATGGTCTGTTTTGGAAGCTCGAGAGACTTTACCGTGCGTACGTTTGAGATATTGTATTTTTTACTGAGCATTGATGAAGAAATTTGTATTTTTATTTTTCTAGATGACTGCTCTGTTCTATGCGCATTTGATGTCCACTTAAGGCATAACGGCTGTGATTTTCCTTCCACGGCTAGCTCCAGTGCGAGTTTTTCATCTAAAAGTGATATAGATGAGCCATCGTCGAGGAAGGCAAAAGTGTCCACTTGTTTTTGTTCATTGTGGAATGTAACCGGAACGATTCTAAATAAAATACTCTGCTCGTTTAACTTGTGGTAACAGTTTATTTGCACACCTTCAGTTTCTGATGAGTTTGGTGTTTCACGTTTTTTATGAAGAAGCTGGTGGTGTTTATAATCACATCCGTCAACTCCACAAACCTTTTGCATGTAGCAACGGCTTCTGCCATGCTGGCGTAGGCATGTGCGGCAAACGGTGTAACGTTTAACAACAACCCATCGATCGTTAATATTCATATTCAAGAATGTTTGGCATTGATCAACAGTCCGACAGTTAGATGGACAAAGTGGACATTTCCTTGATGCTTGAGGTGGATCCGTCTGTGCCTGCGAGTCCCGATGAACATTGATTACTGCTCTAGAAGCACTTCTTTCTGTTCTGGTGCCGGATGGATGCAGTTCATGAAGTGGGTTAACAATGGATGCAGAATGTGCGATTCCTTCTAGCCATGTACTATAAGCCGATAGGTTGACAACGCTTAGATTTTTCCTATAATTTCCCCACTCAAGACGAATAGGCGGTGGTAATTTATTCGTCAACTCCCGTAGCAGAGACGGGTTCTCTAAATGTCCATGTAAACCGGTGGCTTCCATCACGCCGCATATGTTTTGGACTGCTAAGGAGAATTTTATAATTGATTGTAGTTTTCTTGTCGAGGTGGTGGTTCTTTCCGTATTTTTTCCACTAGATTGTCGATGATGACTTCTGGTTGCCCAAAATGGTTGCGAAGAGTGTTCAAAACCCCTGGCACTTGCTCGGGCATAAGAAGTCTGTTTCTGACGGCATCTAAGGCTTCGCCTTTAAGGCAATTTTGCAACCGACGAAGATTATCCATATTTGTAAATCCGCAAGAAGTCGTTGTGCTGTTAAACCAACTTATAAATAGTGGCCACTCTTCCGGGCGTCCACTGAATGTCACTTGATCCTTTGTCATTACCTGTCTGGCTGCCATATGTTCTGCTGAGGGCGAGGAGAGTTTGAACTGGTTTTCCTCACGCTGTGCTTGTTTTGAAATGTTTTTTGTTGTTACGAGTATTTGTTTGATTTGTGGTTTCTCCGGAGTGTGATTCATATTGTTGTCAAGCGGAAACTGTTCGTGATCAGTTTCAGAATCCGATGGGACAGATGGCTCGGACGAGTCGGCGGAGTCGGATGCAAACTCTAGAAGCATTGCGTACTTTTTTTCCAGGAAAGCCCTGTCACGTTGTTCCTGCATTTCCTTTTCTTCCTGCAGTTTTTGTAAATGAAGCTCACGTTGTTTAGACCTCGATGTTTTTCTTGCTTGGCTTGACGCGGAGGAATTCGGGCGTTGCGGAGATACTTGTGAACTCCTCTGTGCTAGTGGCAGAGTAACAATTTTCTTTGTGGCGGCTTGATCAATCTGTTGGCTTTTTATATCCTCAGCTGATGCAGCTGGTGGGACCTGTTGACACTTTGCACAATGCCAATCTTGGTCTTTAATATCGTCTGTCACTCCAACGCAGATGAAATGATACCACTCGTCACAGGTATCACATTGTACCATGTAATCGTTGTCCACCGACTTGCAGGCTTTACAATTAAAAGACAGGTCGGATCGTTTTGGTGCCATATTAAGACGGGTTCGGTTTAGTGTCTTTGATGTTTATTTAGTGATTTAATGAGAGATAATAATTTTCAAATGTACTGTACTGAACTGAGGTAGAGAGTTTGGGATATGCAAGAGTATGAACAAGGTTAAATGGTAATGAATTGGAAAGACTTACCCTACATTCCTGGATTGAAGTGATGGTGATGGCAATTTGATAATTTGGTTATGCGGTGATTGGCGCTGCAGACTGATGATTCTGCTGATGACGGCGATACGGTGAAGATTGTACTTGATGACGATGGCGATGGCGATGCGGTGAAGATGATGCTGGCGATGACGATGCGGTGAAGATGATGCTGGCGATGTGATGAAGAGGATGATGAGTTTGCCTATGAAAAATTATTATTATTATGTGCCGATGCAGCGTAAATTATTGTCGATGACAATTTGCTTTGGCTTAAAATGGCGGCTGATTAACTAAATCGTCTTGCCTATGCAGTAAGAATTATTGTCTTGGTGACAATTTGCTTTGGCTAAGTTAAACGATTGTTAGTTTTCTTCAATTTGTTTTAAACGAAATTAAAGTTTGTTGGTACTGCTTTGGATAATGGCAAAATCTTTAGCCTCGAGAATGAAACAACCTCAATTACTTCTGTTTCCCGAAGGGCTTTAATTTCCTATAAATGTTTATTGTTTTTTAACTTAACAATGTTTTTTTTTTCTAATTACTTACGTTTAGTGTTTTTTAGAGTTTTTATTTACTTTAGTATAAGTTTTAGGTACCATGCGGTACAAAGAATGTACTCTTAACCCAAAAGAAAAGTTAATATCAAAAAAGAAGATAGTGGAAGAGAAGTATCGTTTAATTTTTTCATTTAAGTGGTGCCAAATGGCGCTTAAGGCGCGGTATTGCCAGTATTGTTAACAGTGGGCATGCATTCATAATTGGTATTAAAAACCGTTCGCCAGCCTGTATAACTTATATCGTTGGGAAAATGTTTTATGAATAAGGATTTCTGCAATAATATATAAAGGCATGCAGCTGACAATGTATAACTAAAACAATAGATAGGTACAACTGTTTAGAGGTGGCTCTGAAGAATTAGGCTGTTAGAATCCTTAAATCAAATGCACACAATTTCACGTGACGTGATGTGATTCGCTGCTAGCTCCGTAAGCAAATTCGAAAATCTTCAATGCGATTTTGAACGGGTTATTCGCTGGTGTGATTTGCTGAACTTAAACGTAATTGAGTGCAGCTTTTTACTTGTCCACCGTCTAAAGTAAAACGTCACTGTTTATAGCAGAAACTTTGATGTATTTATGTGGTTCAGGTTCACCTACGATACAGTAAATATCAACTTTACACCTTAGGGGAGATCAGATGAAGAATTATCATAGGAAACAGTGGCTACTTATCATGCCAAAGCAAATGGATTCAAAACTCCTTGCGCGGGAGAAAAGTGCCAGCTCTACAAAACAATGTTTCTGGTAGTTCTACTTAATTATCCCGAGCGCGGAACGATAAGTAGGAAGGGAAAGCCAAGACTAGGGTCATTTAAAGCAAATTACTTTGTTCGATATTTGGTCCTGTGTGCGAGGAGCGCGAATGGAGGCGAGGATGCAACCGATCGCAGAGGTTGCAAGGCTGCCGTGTCTTAGGCAAATACTCTCCACGTTTCGGGAGCCCGTTTAGAAAACGTATCGGTTAGGTTAGGCTAGATTAGGTTAGGTGGCTGTCGGCATAAGCCGACACACTAAGTCCAATTTAGGTCCATTGTGATACCACGTATGTATTATCTACCTCAACTTGTAGATGGGACTGGTCAACGACACGTGGTTGTTCTAAAACGGTCCCCCATCTACGTACTAACCGCGCCCAACGTCGTTTAATTGCGGTGGTCTGACGAGAACCGATTACTTTGACTTGCTTTGAAATTAATTTTTTATTCATTTTACAAACTAGACAAAAATGATTAAATCTAACTTAAAATTAACAGGATACTTATTCTTATTTATTGGTCCTTATGCGGACGCTTTTAGCTTAAATATAACCTTATAATTTTTGCATTTCGGCCTAAAAACTATTTTACTAACTAATCTTACATATACATTCATCGAGAACATTTTTAAAACTCAACATTCAATTCGCACGATTATTTAAATTTTATATACCTTATAAAACAAATTAAAAATTAAAAACTAGGTAAGCATTCTACTTACCTAAACAACTTAACGACGAGAACCGATTAACTCGACGTGGTATGGTAGCTGGTTTGCATCGGTTGCTTCGTATTATTATTCTAATGTATCTATAATGCGGGCACGGACGAATTTATCAAGATACACCATACAAAATTGGCATGAAGATTTACTCAACTACATAGCTCGATGATAACTCTGAAGCCTATTCTATTCAAGCAAAGTTCAAGCCCCACGAACATTGCGTGCGCAGGAATAAACTCAACCTCTAGAGACCTTGACCATAGAGATTTATTTATTGCTAATATACGAGACTGTGTGTCAAAATGAACTTAAGTCAAGGTGTCTTATATTAAGCCTTCGTGTGCTGATGGTACCCTTATGAAGTAACGGAGTGTGGGTTTTTGGCGAAATTGAATTTGTGGTCATTCCAACGAACACGCATGTTGAGCATTGTTTCAGAGTGTTTTTCATGGATAATTGCAGACAGATGTGTTACGCGGTTTCACTTTAATGACAGAACACAGCATTATTTTTGGAACCATTAAATTCCATTTCATTAATAAAAAACGAGAAAAATAGTCAGAGACAAAGCAGAAAGCCGGGAAAAACACCAGCATTTATTTGGTGAGTCGTTGACTTCAATATTTAACTTCCAAGGTAATTAATATTCATTTGAAGAAGCTCTCGACGTATATACTATCACCATGAGTGCAATAACATTTTGGTCCCCCAACGGACTATTACTACAGTCATAAAGCAGATGGGCTTTATCTAAAAGCCGACAATGGGATCCTCATTGTGATGATTGTGATATGTCATTATGTACCTGGAGATAATTCAAGACAATAGTTACAGAAAAATATCCCATACTACCTACGTACTATTAAATTATGCCAGTTGCTTTATTTCAACTGGATTTGTTGTGTGCTAACTCAGTTTGATTTTAGGCTGCCGAGCTATCCGTCAATTCACATTGGCCTAGCCGTCTGTTTTATTATTATTTTATTACTTTGGCTTATTTCCAGATAAAAGTAGTTTGCTTTGAATGTAATAACTTAATAATTTCTGTTCACTACTAAAACTCCTTTTATAAGTACATTATATTCTCTTAAAAACGGTTTCATTCTGGTTTCCAGTTTTTTTTTTTCTAACTGCTTATCGATTACGTGACGTAGTTATAACTGACTGCAAATTGCAATTTGACTTCTGCGTGTAACGAAATGTGGAAATTATTTCTTCCAAAAAAGTTTATAGCTTGCAAAAGTAACTCCAAGCAATCAAGCAATCCATATGTCGCGTTTAGAGTCACGGCTCTCGGTGGCGCGCTCAACTTCGGAATATAAGATACAGCGAAACAGCATCAGCAATACAGTGGGAGACCATGATAATTGCAATTCAATTCGCAACATTTCGATCAGGATTCCGTCAATTGGCGTGGGAAAATATGGAATTATTACAGAGGCAGCGCTTAATTAGAAAGAAAACATAACTAATAAATGGAAACTTTTCTGTCGAAATTAAGCGATTAAGACTCCGTAGCAGACTTTTGTAATTAAATATCAATTAAATCTATGAAGTGCATCTAACTTTTCCTTAAAGCCCAATTAGGAACCCAACTTTTGTGTACATGCGTTCATTAGCTATGGAAACGAAATTTGTAATGAGGTGCTTGAATCAAAAATGGAAGTGATTAAAGTGTTTGAAGTATTATACGAGATTATTTCTTGAAATCAACAGTTCATTCATATTTTCTTTGCCGCATGAAACTTCCATTATGACGAAGAATACAAAGTTGCCGCAGGAGACAGCTAACATTATGTCGACAAAAACAATGGACAGTAAGCCCACTATAATGGGAGCATTTTCTAATCAATGCACACAGGACGGATACAACTCCTTAACCGTGGGATTTATCAATTTAAATAATGACAGTTGCTACATGCAACCCATTAGGCAATGTTAATGACTGTTTAAGCGGGCGATTGTGGTCATGTTCTTTCTGTTATTATAATTCAATTAACACGTCAGCCGGTTTTAGATTTATTTCAAATGGACAAGGTATGGAGTGTTGGTAAATATATTGTCAAAGAGCTGGTATAAAACACTTATGCTGCGTGCATAGATATGAGTTATGAAGGCATTCGGTGAATATCGCTTAAAGCAACGTGAATGAGAATTGCACTTGACAAAGAGTTTAGTTTAGCTTAGATTAAAATGACAGGAACAATTCCACAAATTCAAGTGCCCAAAATGTGGGACAATATACTTTTTCCCATACTATTTTGTTGTTTTACTCATGTATGAATTTCGAATTCAGTTCCAATGTCACATAAGTTAAGTGACCTGTTCAGTTCACACATGCTTAACTATTTGTAACATAAACGAGCATGCCTGTGCGGATATCCGCAAACTCACAATTTTCCAGGTTGCAATAATTACTTATCCGACCTCCGATGAATAGGCAATACGTGAGTGCTGTAGTAATAAAATAATACACTGAATGAGGTGTGTGATAAAAACAAATAACTCTTGTTGGATGCCTAAAAAGTTATAATCTAATCGGCAGGCTTGGAAATCTATCTGAATTGAAAATAAAAGCCGTCAATTCGATTGAATGACACTGTTTTGATGAAAAGGAATGCAATTTGGCTTGATGCAATAGCCTTGCGAAAATAAAAACTTTCTTTCCAACCATTCACATAGAAACCTGGGTGGAGCCGATAATGACGCAGAGATGGTTTTTGTTGGCAGACGATAATTGCAAGATGCTGACACGTATTCCCTAACTTGTTGTAGCTTACTTTCATTTTTCATTGATTTGGCATTTGAATCAAGGAAATTAGCAATTTTAATTAACCGGAGGAGTTCCTTTGCAGTGATGTTTTTGTTCGCGCTATGCGCTTTGTCATTCATGATGATAGGTTTAAATTAAACGTGATAATTTGTCATGATAATTTCACATCAACGAAAAACAATGGACTTATTACATGTTCCAGATGGGAAAATGCGAGGGCGTATGTTACACTCCAACGATGACTTGAAAGTGGGGGCCGATGAATAAAGAAAAAAATATTGGTTAAGAAAATGCAAATTTGAATTGAAATACATATATGTAAGTATACGAGTATGTACCTAAATAAACCTGTTAAAGAAAGTTTAATGAGTATATGCAAATCTTATTTTGCAGAAGCAAGGTAGCGCTTTAACACTATAACTTCTTGTGAACTGGACGATAACAAATCATAAATTGTTTATGTTTTATAATTGGTAAACCTATCTGAAAAGTAGATCAGGACGCCTTACATGAGGTAGTTGGGGAAATTGAGGCAAGCCATCATCATGGAGAATTCGCTCTCGTAGCTGTTCTTGATATAGAAGTTGCTGTCATAACGTCAAAGGGTCAGCGATCAATCATGCTCTTAAAAAGCTTAACGTTGAACAGGGTATCACCTATTGGCTATGCAAAATGCTCACAAAGAGGATCTGTTCAACAATTGCAAATAGTACTACCATGTGCTCAGTTAACCGATGATATTCTTCACATATGTACATAGAACTAGGGGTATAGGCATAATAGCCTGTGCAGATGAAGTCTTCATCATAACCCAGGGCAAATTCCTCAATGCAATGAGTAAAATTATGTAGGCTGCCCTAAATAAGTCTATGCAGATGGCCTAAAGACTGTGGATTTAACGTCACTCCAGCTAAATCGTTATAAGTTCTATTCACCAGAGAGTATAAAACACCATCTTTTAATATGCCACTACTAGGTGGGGATTGAACTGGGCAGGAAATTGAACTGTAATCTCAATATTCACTAGGGAATAATGCAATTATGCATTGGCTTCAAACAAAGTCAGAACAATCCTTACTTATTGGGCCATTCTCTGATGGAAAGCCACAAATAAGAAAAATATAATGGGAAAATCGGCAACGGTACTAAGGACGGCCAGTATTGCTATCACGGATACTATGCGAGCAATGCTTATAGCAGAACTGGGAATACTTCTTCACCTACTGCCTGTAGACATACAGGTGAAATACCGGGCAAGGAATAGTCTGATACATCTCATCAATTTCGGCCTATTCAAAAGCAGTTTGATTAGACACTGCTCTATTTTGGACATTAGTTATGCTGTAAATCTAGTCAAAATCGGATGATATCACCTCTAAGTTCGATTTCGAGATACCCTAAAAAGAGGTGTATCCCCAAAGAGCGAAGTGAACAAAAAATGCAATCATTAATTCATGTGACACTGCAGTATTCACGTAGGGCTCCAAAACCAGTTATGGCACGGGATGCGGAACTTACTCTACGGAAATAGAGTTGAAGGAATTTCTGTGGCTTCCAATTAGTGTAAGTGTCTTCCAATCACTGGTTCTGGCAGTACTTGGCTGCTGAAGTCGATATCCAACCGCGGTATCACTTAGGTCTAAACATAAACTATATTAACATTTTGCCAATAGTTAGATGCGACCACGATCTGGAGTTTGTTTTCTTGTTAAATTACGCTCCATTACTCTCGAATCAAATGCGAGATTCTTGGTCATGCATATTGGAATTTAATTAATAATGCTTTGTTCTAATTTTAAAGTCACTAACTAAATTTGAACTTATACGCCATTTCGAATGCATGATCATACTAACATTTCATTGCTTGAATTGTTGTTTTATAAACGGAATACCGTGAGCTAGTTAAACTTAAGAATATTTAAGTTTAAAGAAATAAAAAAAACCTACATTTTGATTATGTAGTAGACAGTTAATACTTAGTTGCACTGGCGACTATTCGACTCTAAAGTTATCGCCCACAATGTCGACATAGTGAACTCAGGTTTGGCCACTAATCGAATTTCACGAACGCTTGAATTTGGTTTTTAAGTGTGCAAAAGTTCCACATTAATCGGTAAACCAGAACTTGGTATTTGAATGTCCGTTCGTAAAACGATTTAACTATGTCTTTCGGGAGTGATATAGTGCGGCCACAAATAATGCTATCCAGTTATTTGAGTATAGGAGTTTGATTTACCCTATACAAACCTAGTTTCTAAGTGACAATACTAAAACGAAATCACCACTGTTGTGCTTAGTGCCGGAGAGTCTATGAAATAATCATAGTTCATATTGAAAGAAACATATATGATCTTCAAGTATGGGGAAAATGTGCCACATTATAAAATTGCAAACTTCTCAAAATAAAATCTTAAAAATGATGTTAGACCTGCCATGGCACTTTTCAACCACACGCTTACATAGAAGAGGGAATGTTGAACTGATTTCTGATAGAATTCGAAAACTAGAAAATACATTTTTAATGAGGTGTGATTACTCTGATAATCCTATTACAAACCAATTATGTACCTGAAAATGTTTGTTTCTGATTCGCCTGGTAAAATATTTATATTTATTTCTTTAATTCTAAGTTATTTTACATATTTAATTATTTATTTTATACTTAATTTATATATTTATTTACTTATTACCTAACCTATATGTCTATTTATTTAATTGTTAGTTATTCTATATATTATTTATTTATTTGTTAATTAATTTATATATTTATTTACTTGTTACTTAAACTATATGTCTTTTTATTTATTTATTTATTTATTTATTTATTTATTTATTCAATATATTTATTTAATTTATTAAATTTATTTGTTTATTTGATTTATTTATTTAATTTATTTATTTATTTAATTAATCTATTTATTTATTTATTCATTTAATCTACTTATCTATTTATTTGTTTCTTAATATATATATATACTTATTTTTTCATTTTGTTGATAGTGATATACGTCTTTATATATACTTATTTTTCTGTTATTTATTTAATTTTACTCTGTTTTTAACTATATACACATGTTTTTAGAATTAAGAACAATTACTGTTGAATATTTATTTATTTCTTGTTTTTTTTTCTTTTTACATTGAAGGTTTTTTTTGTATGTTTCCTTCAAATTATCAATTGTACTTATCAAAAATTTATCTTTTGTAATGTTATTATTATTTTTTCAGTAGAAAGGTATGCAAATATACCAAATCTCTGTGTTGTAAAATGTGCGGTAATGAACCTATACCTATATATAATTTTTCATACAAAATAAAAATATCTATCTATCTATCATCTATATATGATCTTCCCGGCAAAAAAAGGCAGAATGAACTACACTTATTTCATTAAGCAGTATCCATAGTCCATCCATAGAAATACGTTTAATATCAGTGGCACTGCAGTGTTGCCCTCCCAACTGCTTGAAAATGTAGCGTGGCGGGTTTAAAATTAAGTACAATGTCATATAACCCTTGTAACGTTGTGGGCGCAGTGGCTTAGACTACACAGATAAATAAGTTGTTCAGGAGGAAGGATCACAATGATATTCCTTGTGTCTGAATCTCCCAGACAAAAGAGAATAGACAGACCGAACTGACTGCTGGAATAAGTCCGGGAAGTGTCGCTTCAAGCGATGGTATTTTCGTGGTCTAGGACCCACAGGAGAAAGTAGATTGGCTATGCGCTTGTTTTGATTACGTGTATGCGGTGAACAATCCTGTTCGCTATAACCACGACATTGAAAATAGGGCTCTGGTGAGCCACATCTGCGCATGGAACTGGAGAATTGGCGATCTGAGAATAACGGACTGACCGTATTCAATGATGAAAACCATGCTTATGCAGTTGTCGCCAAAGGCCGACATGCGTCGCACTTGTTTGTGCCGAAAAATGATCTTCTGTGCATCTTCGAGTCACTAAAGAATAAAACACGGCGGGGGTGGATGGTGTCCCAAACGTCATGACACCTGCCTCTGTAGGCTGTATAGTGTAGATATTTTTACCACGCTGTTGAATAAAGCGCATTATCTGTGATGATAAAGCTCTGTTGAAGTGGGTCGAGGAATGGTATCCCGGTATTGTTCCTTCATTTTCGCAGCACTAGTTTTAAGCGGCTCATCCACGACGGGGACGTCGCCAATGCTCATGAGCTCCTCCATTTTAGTACCGCAATAGCGAACAGGGATAAATTCGATAAGGAAAATTCACCGAATTTTGGTAGGTTGTTGCGGGCGGAGGGGTCAACATGCCTTCCCAGAACGGTGCACTGCTCTAGGTTACATCCTCTTAGTTTTTTAGTTAGATTAAGTGAGGTAGGGCGTTTCTGAGAGTAGCCGAGCTCGTCCAATTGTGGTGGTGCTCCCGGGAGGTGATTGGCGCTGTAAGGCTTCAGTCGGTTGCCGGCCGCGTGTGTGCACGTCGACGACTGCTGCCAATATCTGGAAAAGTAATTGGGATCACCACTTGTTGCGTAATTAAACGAGTGCTTGGAATTCTTATAATAGTTAAAACAAGTCACGTTGCTTATGTAAGAAGATGTAGATTGTTTTATATACTCGTAAAAATATAAAAATTAATAAAGATGCCGAGTTTTGCAAATTTTCTCTATGAATAATATGTATATGTTTTGTATATGTATGAAGTAGAAAGGCAATAATTATTAGGTTATAGTTAAGTATAGAGCGTCCTCATGATTATCACTAATTTAGAATATGTATTTTTTTTTATTTATTTTTAAAAATTAGCGTGAGCTAAATTGATTTCTTTTTCTGTAATTGCTACACTACCTTTATAATCAGAACACAGCTGTAAGTTTTAAGTTAGATTTATTAATTTTTCTCTAGTATGTAAGTTTATATAAGCTTATAATTAATAAAAATTAATTTAAAAGTGTGTACACAAAATTGTGTTGGACTACTAATCGAAGGGTCCCCGGTTCAAATCTCACCGGAGCCAATAAACATCTAGAGCTTATTTTCCACTACCCCCACTTCCCCCCTTCGCATCGCTCTACGCAATGCGATGCGCTGCTAGCGATCAATCATTTAGAGGTGTTTTGTTTATGGTTCCACATTTTTCTAATTATAGGCGTAGGATTCGACTCTGTATCCAACTCATGGCCAGGCGACCAACAATTTTGAAACCTCACTGATATATATGCAGTTCTTAGAGCAAAGAATCAAATGAAAACTTAGTGATGTTTAAATATTCATATTTTCATTCGTCCCCATATTTTTCAGAAGAAAACAAATAAATATTGTTTAAAAGCAAAAAGTTATTAAATTACACCAAAAACATAATTTTAAAAAGATGGTATTGCTCTCTTTACATTCTTAAAGAATGCCAAATTCGTAGTTTCCGTGTAAAATAAATATTGAAATTGTGATTAAATATTAAAATTTCAGCGATATTGAGACAACGCTAGGTTATTAAAGAGTTACCATTTTGAGCCTTAGAACATTATACAAACATATTGCATAATAATACTTAATGTATTTCTTTTCCACAGATTAGCTGTGGCACGCAACTTTTCAGTTAAAATATTTTTTTGGACCCAGCAACGGTGACTAAAACAGTTAATCTACCCTACGTAAGCAAAACACAAAAACGTGCCGCTAACAAATCTCACGAATTTTTTGCTGATTCTCATCTGTGCACTCCGGTCAAATAGGTTTCATTAGGTTGGTTGACATATCTATGAAGTATGAATACTGTTGGCGGTAGATCGCAGAACAGTTTTGAAATTTTTGTTAGCTTGCGCATTGCCTACGGATAACACGATTCGAGTTTGTTAATGCAATTATCCTGTTTTCCTCTATTTTTATTAGAAGTTTCAGTTTCAATGTAAATTAATGTAGAGCACCACTGCAGTTTGAACAAAATCAAGAAAACAATGAATGTTTCTTTTCAGTTCAAGAATCTACATCTACCTAGTTTATATGTTACGACGTTATATGTCGAAAGAATACTAATATCAATTAAAAAATGAACTTACTACAAATATAGAGTTTACCGTTAGCTATTTTTGTCAAAAGAATACAAAAATATGGACTCAACTAATAACCTATATAGGGGGGATGTTTACCCCAATAAAAAATGTAAGTTTAATTTTTATTATTATAAGAATCTTTATTAGGTGCTTTCGGGAACTATACCTATTTCTAAATTATAAATTACAATAACTGATCGCTTTTATTCCAAGAATTATGATCACTTGAGAAACTACTTTACATACAGTTCATTGTCTTTAGTTCTCCGTACTTTTTCTGCTAGGAATACATCGGGATGATTTGTTTTTCGTAGTTCCATTTCATAAAAACAACCTTGAATGGGGTTTTACTACACTAAAGGGATTTGTTAGTACCCTTAGGATTAGAAGAAAAGGAGAGATGCCGATGCACGTTGGTTTTGAAAGTTTGTAGGTTAGAAAGTGAAGTAAAAATAGATCGTGGAAGAGTATTCCACATTCTTGTTGTACGGCTGAGGGAAGATTCTTTGAACTTCATTGTACGTCCGAATACAAGCTTGAGGGTGAACTGATGAGCATTAATTGCATGGCGGATATTAAGGCTGAAATGTTTAAGGGGTGGAATGCAACTGGCTATTTCGTTTGAACAGTAATGGTGGAAATAACCATAAAATAACGAAAGACAGGACATTACGACGATGACTAAGAGAGTCAATCGATCTCGCGATGTTACGACGATGACTAAGAGAGTCCATCGATCGCGCGATGTCTCGGTCGCTAATGAGTTCTATCGCTCGTTTTTGGATGCTGTCAAGTTGCTCCAAATAAATTATTGGTGCACCAGACCAGATATGAGCTTTGTACTCGAGTTTCGGGTGGATAAACACCTCATAAATTGTAGCCATATCAGAGGGGGTGAAATATTTCTTAAATCGCTTAAGGAAGCCTAAGGAAGGAAGTTCTTGGCGACCTCAAATATGTGTTCATTCCAACGGAGGTTGTCATGTTTAACATACCTTGAATGGGAAGTCTTTCGGTTTCAACGATGCAAGTGCCATTCATGGATAATGGCAGTGTGTGTGGGGTTTGCTTTAATGACGGAAGACAGCATTGCGTTTTAGAAGTTTTAAATTCCACTCTATTGGTTGTACCCCACTGAGTCATGCTGTTAAGATCGGAATTTAATGAGCTTAACATACGTTACCGTTCCAGTTCCATACCCAAAGAACAGGGGCGTGGCTCAACAAACGAATATGAAAAGCTGAGGGTACTGTCATCAGCAAAGGAATTGGATTGGATAAGAAGTAACAGAAGTAAATTTTAAAAATGAGAAAGATGGCCAGAGACAGAGCAGAGCTTTAGTTAACACCAGCATTTATTTAGTAAGTTGATCTTGAAAAACAGTCAATACAATGCTAACATTTTTTATCGTGAATATTGCCGTTGTCCAATTGGGGGTATAGCCTTTCGCCAAAGCATGTTTGAAGTTGCTTTTTCGAATTTTATCTCCAACCTTTAGTTATCCGTGAAATTTGATTTTAATTCGATTGTAAGTTGTTGCAATTACTTCCTTGGCATAACGCTTGTTTACATCAGAAGGTTGCGTATTTATTTGTCTATGCTTCCATTTATTTTATTCATGCACCAACATGTAAATATTATAAATCCATTTGCAGTTACCATTAAAGCAAAATAATCGCTATATTTTCTCAATGGTAGGAATGACATCCATGAGTTTCATCTTTATCGTTCTTTGTGAAGATGAAATGATTATCTAAGAAGATCACGAGTTCAAAAATTTTAAAGAGAGAATGAGTTTTATCAGCGAGAAACAAGATTGCTTGGAAAAGCAAAATCAAATTAAACCAATAAATTTGCTAAAGTCTTAAACTTTACACAAAATTATTACATAAACTGCAAAACTAAATTAGGAGCAAGGATTATACTGGAATTGGAGACCTGCCAGTTGTTCCTCCCCATACAATTCCACCAGCTCAGCGAAGAAGAAACAGCAAAACTAAAAATATAAAAATTTGGAAGTCATCTGTGTGGTTGGCAATAGCGTGGAACTAGCATTCGACGAAGGAGAATATTAAGAAGAGATATCTTTAGCTAGACACCTTGTAATGAAAAGAAAACGCAAATAAAAACATAGGGACGGGCTACAGTCCGCTTGGGCGAACTGTTGGATACCCTATTCTTATTCCTATCCCTCATAAGTGGGCGTGACAAAAGTCTAAGTATGGTTGAATTATTAAGAACGCTTTACATATTTTGTTATATAACATTTAAAGGATTTTATCAAAAAAAACGCTCCCTACCTCAAACTTGGGTGTTTCAATAAAATTGTTTTATTTAATTGTGGGCGTGTCAGTAAGCGGATTTAAAAAAAATTAACACATGAGCATAAAGGGCCCCTAGAGAATATATATTATAAATTTCAGCTCCCTAGCTCACTTTGAATTTTAAAATAAAAAAAAAAAAAATTGTGGGCGTGCCAGTGGGCGGATTTTGAAAATATTTTCACATGAGCATAAAGGGCCCATAGAGAGTGTATATTATAAATTTCAGCTCCCTAGCTCAAACTTTGGATTTTCAAAAAAATTGTTTTATTTATTTGTGGGCGTGTCAGTGGGCGGATTTTGAAAATTTTTTATCCCGAGCAGTTTTAGGAGTCATAGATCATATATAAAAAATTTCAGCTTTCTAGCTCAAAATTCGATTTTTTCCAAAATTTTTTTGAGTTTGTGGGCGTGTCTGTGGGCGGATTTCAAAAATTCGTAAACTTGATTATTTCGGAACCCTAGAGAGTATATGGTTAAAATTTCAGCTCTCTAGGTCCAGTTTAAAGGCCTAATTTTTGCCGACGGACGGACGGACGGACGGACATGGCTAGATCGACATTACTATCGATGCTGATCATAAATATAGTAACTTTTAGGGGTCTACGGCCAATATTAAGGTATGTTACAAACTATGCGTCAAAATTAATATACCCCTAGAATAGGGTATAAAAATAATGTTTTTTTGATGTATTTAATAATTCCCATCGCAGTTGATTTTACTTTTAGGATTATAACGAGTAATAAGGTAATTCAAAACTCAAAAGTGAAAGTCCATACAAATATAACAAAATTAAATGAGACGAAATTTAGTTCCATGAAGCAGAAAACTTTGAAAACGTCCATGAAGAAATATAAAAAAATCAAAAGACCAATACTATTCTTTGGTATGCATTTATTTATTTATTTATTTTATAAATGTCACCAAGCAAGGGTAATAATACCATCTGAACAAATAATTCTTTTTGTGTCTTAGAAAAATAGTGATAACTCATTTAAATTTTGTATATATATTTTGTGTAACTTACTCCTGATGATATTTTCTATACTTAGTGTTTTGGTCAAAA
Source organism: Portevinia maculata (assembly GCA_949715645.1). Lineage (NCBI taxonomy): Eukaryota > Metazoa > Arthropoda > Insecta > Diptera > Syrphidae > Portevinia > Portevinia maculata. Next base: position 309,209,530 of record OX454526.1, on the reverse strand, counting down.
AAATTTCGATTCCTTTCGATTTTTTAACAGTTGCACCATTTTCAACAGTAAACGAATACATTTTTGCTCCTCTTAGAAAAAATACCCATATGTTTTGACCATTATTTCCATCTTTAAACAAACCTAATAATTTTGCATTGACTCGAGGAAAGTTGTGAGGATTACATATATCATATATATACATATGTACGTATTGAATTTCCTATTAATATCATCCAAAATATTAGCATATAGTCAGTCTTAAGGTGTAAATAAATTAATCGGCGTCCATATAGTTAAGAAGAACATTATTATCGAATTTAGGTTTAAAATATGCATAATGAAAATCGTACATCACAATTCTCGCATGAAAAACTATGAACACCAAGTACAAGTAAAGGCAAACAGATGGTAAAAATATACGAAAATTATTAAACTTCTTCTAATGGAATTCTCGTCACCACGAACAGCAGACGGAAAAGTTGGTAAATTATATTAATAATTATAATTCTTAAATGGTCTTGTCCAATGAGCTCAATAGAGAAAGACACTTAATTCATCTCAAGCAGCAGAAAACAGTAATCTTCAGAAGGAAATAATTAAACTGCGTGAAGCTGATGTTATATATTAATCCAGGTTACAGCAGGCATATTAACATATTCAAAATGAATCTCGACAAGTTCGGAAAAAGCCTCAGCAATTGTTTTTAGCTCGAAAGCTGGCTTCTGTGATAAAGTATTAAATTAAAAAAAAAAAAATCTAATAACCATCCCAAATAATTAGAGAGATGAAAAAAACATATATTTTTTTAACGAAAGAAATACCATTTTATTGAAAAAAAAATAATACACAGCGAATACAGCAAAATACTCGTAGCATATCAAAAAAAATCGACATACTGTTAAACTGTTTAGCTAGGTGGACCTCCTTTGTTCTTTAAGACTTCAGTCAGTGTTTCATTTAATGAACTAGTTTGGTAGTCGTATTCGAGGAAATCTCTTTCCATTCCTCAAGTCAAATGGATTTCAGTTAAGTTTGGCTGGATATGGTATGCGTCCGATTCTTTTTTTTCTAAATGATCCCACAGATGACTCAATTAGATTGAGATCTGGGGACTTAGCAGGATGTTCAATTTGTGTTCTGACATAGTATAGCAACCATTGTTCTACTATCATCGATGTGTGCTTGGGGTCATTGTTTTGTTCTTAACTTCCCAGTTACTGGGTTAGTTATTGTAATTGGTCCGAAAAAGTGTATCGTGATTTACAACATATTTTCAAATTTGAATGTTCACAACATGTTTTTAAGAAGATGTTTGTGTGTGCGTGTTTATGTGTTTATGTGCTTACGTACGTTTGTGTATGTCTGTATTAACGTACTTCCATAAGTACGTTGAAAAAATATGCAGAATTTCTTGAGAAAGATTTATCCTATCTAATTTGTTATGTTCGCAATCCATTTACTTCAAAATATCTGATATTTTTTTATTGATTTTTTACAAAGAGCAGCTAACATATTTTTAGAACAGTAACCAAAAAGTAAACATAACAATAATTAATCAATATAAATAATGAAGGAGTAGAAGAATCCTTTATTTTTGATTTTATTTACACCGTTACATTACCGCAGCTATGGTCCACAGTAGGTGTTAAGTTTTTCGTATTCAAAGCAGTTTTTGGCTCCCTCCAAACCATAATGACGCCCATCTGATCCATAGATGTTAACTTTACTCTCGACAGTAAATATAACTTGATCCCAAAACGAGTTCTCCTTCCTTTCCTAGCTTGGTTATTAGCTTTTTGGATTGATCTATTTCACGTCAACAGATTTCTTATTGTCTGAGGAAACACATCAATCTCATCTAACTGGGAAAGTAATGAGGAAAAATGTTTTTAAAAAATCTCACTTAATCCAAACAGCTGATTGTGTTCTATTAAGGCAGTAGCGGAAAAGATGGGTTTAGCGATGAACGACGACAAAGCGAAGAAGCAAAATCCTCTCCGTAACAAGAAAAGTCCAAAAATGCCCTTCTGAGTCAATAGGTAATAGAACTAGTTGCAATCTCACCAATAATACATAGCATATTATTATGTATGTAATGTATAATATGAATACCTACATTAAAGTTGTAAGCAATTTCATAGGATAACTGATTGGTTGTGAGAAGTAATATATCAGCGCATGAACATGAACATGGCGATACGGTTTAAGCAAACCTGCATACAGGATGCAGACACCAGCATTTGGTCCTAAAATTGAAATTAAATTTCATAATAAATGATGCAATGTTCTTAAAGAGTCATAGCCATTATCTTTTTTGTGAATGAAGTTTGTTGTTGTTGGCATTAAATCCATTTGATATGCAGCTATGACTGATTATATGAAAAATGTATTTATCTACTTCCACCAATGCGTATTATACAAGCCTTAACGCTAAAAGCAGCACACTTGCAATAATGAAATCAGCATTATTGGCAAACAGCGTTGGTTTGATTTGCAAGTGTGCAGAAATTATTTGTAGTGTGAATTAATGGGCGAAGGAAAGTTAATTGATTTTACGCGGTTGAATTTCGAAGTGTATAAAAGGCAAACTACGAGTCCATAGTTTTGATCTTTCCAAACCAAATGGCAAATAGGTATTATGGTATGCATGCACATAATTATACGCAATAACACTTATATACAGTTTAATTCAATGTTTTTAGGTATAAATCATCAAATTGAAAACGGCAGTAAAAATTATACAAAAACGTAATCCACCGAGCCTTAGTCCCTAATTAAGTCAATTGCAATTAAAATTCATTTCTTTCAGATGAAATGCTAAATCAGCGCACATGCACATTCGCAAGTGTTGGCCATAAACATTGCATTTAAAATACTCAAATTAAAGCACCGAACGGAAGGCTTATTATATCACAAAATTTCATTATGCAATATGTATACCTGTCTCAACACATGGTGTCTGCTATAATGCTGTATTCATACATACGAGTAGGTACATACAGACACACCGCTTTTGCCAGTTTTCTCGATGCATCAATACAACACAAACGGAGTTTTGGCTAAATCATGTACAACCAATTAATAATTAAAATGATTTTAATTATTATTTAGTCAATTGACTGATTAATTGGTTGTTGAGTGCTGTCGGTGAATGTGGATATTCAATGTGAAAAATGTTGAAAGTTTCCACGATCTACTGTGGGTGATGATCAATGCGAACTCGGTGAAACATTTCGTTTGTTTGCTAGAGGTAGGTCCTACTGTTTTTTGGCAGCCACTATTGCCATTTTTTGGGGGTGGCGAAGCTAGTTTCCCATTAATAAGAAGAAAAAAAAATCGACAGCTTTGAAAAAGTTCATTTTTGACCAAAAGATACATTCACACGTTAGTAATGCCAATTGTTTGTATGCTATATACAATATTCATGCAAGTATTTATTTTACTGACATCAAATATTATAAAATGAATGTTGTTGCGACTTTGTATAATATACATTTGTTTTAATTTTATATATTTTGTAATGTTGGTTGAAGGAAAAGGTACTAGCAAAAACCTTCATTAAGTGGGAAAATTGTAAAACAAAAGTATCTACTAAATTGCTCAATTAAGCAAGACAGAAGTGAAAATCAAATTAGATTCAGATTTTACAAACATTCATCATACATCATTAAAAAAATTAATTAAAAATGAATATATAAATATTTAATAAATAAATAAACAAATAAATAAATGGATTAGATAAATAAATGAACAAACGTATAAATAAATAAATGCATACAAAATATATAAGTAAGTAAACATAAAAATAAATATATGTTTCAAATATATCAATCAATAAATAAATTAACATATATGAATAGTAATTAAAGACAGAAAATAATAATAGAAAACATTAATACAAAAATATATAATTAAACTGTTACAGCAACGTTAAAACTTATATTGAATCTAGGAAGCTTGATCTAAAACGAATGCATTGTCTAAACAAAAACAAGTGACATTGCATCGCTTATGTAATTTTAAAATAAATATAATAGAAATTAATTCTACGTTTGTTAAGGTGTGTTAATTATCAGTCGAGAAACACCAAGGCAGATTAAACATCATTTTCAAAAGCTTGTTTCGCTATATTTGCAACCTGCAGGTATGGCTGATTGCTGATAGCACTATTTCCTCGACATGGTGATCTAAACTATCGCCTGGAAGATAACTTGGAAAATTAAGAGTTTATTTTGTTGACCCGAAAATATCAGGCACTTGTTTTTCATTCAGTCCCAACACCGTCGATTATAAGCCTGCTGCTTGGTAGGAAACAGTATTTTTTTTTTTCGAGTGAAAAAGACAACATTTACCTTAATTCTCCAATCATTAAAATAAATCTTGATTGTATTTAAAGCAGATTGCACATTGACAATGGAACCAATTAAATCTGAAGAAAATATACACGTGTCATCAGCAAAAATCTTTGTCTCGCAGTAAACTATTATTATTTAGGAGAGTCACAGGTACATAAAACATTATTCAGAATTGAACCAAGAACTGATCCTTGATGTAATCCTGCATTCAAAGCAAATATTATTTTATAAAATGCGTTCCGAAAGTTTCGTCTTAATTTTTTCAAGGCACTTGTTTAGGGAGGTCAGTAAACACATTGGTTTGTAGATGAAAGAAATACTGGCACTATTACCCGGTTTCAAAATAGGAATGATATTGGCTGTTTTCCAATCATTAGAAAAATATCCCAATTCGCTAATTAAATAATACTTGCAGGAACCTAATACCCGACTTTGGAAGGATCTTCAAGTATAAATTCTTTATGTTATCGAGCAATGAATATTTTCAAACTTTTAAAGTCTTAAGAACGTCTTTTACATCATCGACGTTTACAAATCCTTGCTCACCATAAACAGCACTACAATTAATTGTATTAATGGAATCTATAACAAAGGATTCCGTTCTTTCACTCTCATTGGCTCTCAGTTGTACATTCAAGCTTTGATATCCCCATCACTGGGAAGAACTCATTTCAGGGCCTTATAGGAAGGAGAAGCAGCAGGCTGTCTTAATACCTTTTGAAGGAAAATGATAATATTAGGGCCATTTTATTGCAATGTTAGAAAATTGATTAAAAGCACACAATTTGTATGTGCGGACTGCGGAGCTATATTTTTTGTCAAGAATGGAAGAGACCTTCAACTTTACACCGATTCGAAATGCAAATTGTAGAGCTTCTCATAACGGTTCATACACTTAGTTGTTTCCTTGACTTTCGTGAGGTGTAAAATATTAAAATCAATAAATATAATGGCCCATACAGGACCTTAACCAATGGCCAATTTGAGAAGCTTCTCCTGACAATTGATACTCTTGAATGTTTGTTAGACTTTAGCAAAGGCACTAACAATTAACTTTTAGTGAAGATCGGTGAATATGTCATTACAAGTTTAAATGTGATAATGCTTACCTAGCAGACATAATGACCGGCCACCAAAAGGTGATATCTTATCTATTATCCATAATGTTATCGATGCAGCAGATGCCAAAACGATGTCACAACTCACGAGCGCCTATAATCTCGGTTCCTTTTGCAGCACTTCTATCAGCGGATACAATAAGCTGTATCAATATTGACTATCCCCCCAACGTGAAAGCACCTATTATTTCAACGGCTACCAGGCTTCCTGTTCTTACAGGCCTTACTAAAACCCTAGTAGGGAATATAGGATTCCCTAATAGTGGAGTTTCATGTTTCTTGGATGGTTTATTTAATTTATGGTATGGTATGGTACATTAAATAGTGGCCTACAATTCATTAAAGGACGATCGAATATAAATCAGCAACCGGATCATGTACTCCTGATTATGACCTCTTTATAGAAGATTACCTGCTTCGGGGTAAGGTGTCTCTTTGCCCCGATAAGATAACTTAATTTCTCAGAAGCAGATTTTGTAAAATTTGTTAGGTTATTCCAAGTTTACTTCGAATTTACTGGGACACTGAACAAAAAATACCCTTGAGAAAGATGACTTTAAATCATAATTACAGTTAAAGTTGAGGTTAATAATATTTTTTAGAATTCCTAAAATTATTTGTCACTATCGGCTTTGCTCAAGTGTTTTCATAGATTTTCTTTGTTTGTGACAAGACAATAATAAAAACTCGCCTACAAAGAAGCTGTATAAATGTCTGACATTTGAAAAGTAAGAACACAATTACAAGTACAACGATAATGTAGAATACATTGTTCTTGAAGCACTATTTGGGTATTTCAATGTAGTTAACATTTCACAAAGATTGGTTGATTAGTTTAGCAACATGCATTCAATTCATAATAAAAAATATTAATTGCGATGTCGGTAGAGGACTAAAGAAATAAAATTAAAGTATTTGTGTCTTCATTTGATTTTATTATAGCCTTATATAATCGTCTTTTAATATATTAATTTGCTAATAAAATGATTCAATTTTCCTTTCATTTATTATCATCAATATGTTAAACAATAGAGTTTTCGAAACAACACATTTTATAATATTCTTTTCTTACGATGGCCCTTATTTAGTCTCTTTGTACTTCTTATTATTTTTGCTTAGCCTATAATGGATGAAGAAAAAAAAAGTCAATAAATTGTTTTCTACATTAGTCCTGAACACAAAATAGAACACAAATAAAAATCCCAAAATCAAAACTCATTAAAGAACTGGTTATAAGAACTGTGGGTAAGCATAAGCATGCGGGTCCTTTGTCTAGAAGTACCGGCTGGCTCATGAAATGAGAACATGCGATGGAATCAATTTCTATAGCGCCTTGAATAAGACAAATTTAAATCTGGGAATAGAAACCAAGCAGCTAAGAACGGATTGAATCGAGGGAAAAATTGATTAACATGCCATCTCGACGGGTGATAAATTGAATAACTCTTAGTTATTGACAACTCATAGCAGTTTTTACCTTGCATAACAGTCATGAACTCTGAAAGAATAGAATTGAAAGATTTTAATTAATCCAAAATTCAATAAATCCTATATGAACTAACCATCGAAATCCACAGTGCCCGAGCCATCAGCATCAATTTCTTCAATAATCATATCCAATTCATTGTTTGAAAGCTTGTCGTCTAGCTCATGAAGAATGTCGCGAAGTATTTTAACAGTCAAGTAGCCCTTACCCTCCTTATCATATACTCTGAAGGCTTCTTTCAGTTCTCTGGCTACAGCTTCAGCGTCCTCTTCTACTTCGACGAAACGAGCCGCCAGAGCACAAAATTGAGTGAAATTCAATTTACCAGTATTGGTCTTGTCCTGTTCTTTGATGAGATTTTTAATGGCTTTATCGTCGAGTTTCTGTCCCAACATTTCGAGAATTGTCTGAATATTGCTGGTTTCAATGAAACCTTCATTCTCCTGATCAAATGCCTTAAAGGCATTTCGTAAAACTATTCAAAGGGTAATAATGTTTTGTACATTTTATAAAAAAAATATATGAGAAATAATTACTTCGCAGTTGCTCTTTATCGTACTCCTGTTCACTCTGTAAGAACAAAATAAAAAAAAATTTAAAATTAGTTAATTCGAGTAGGTAACGCAACATTCAACCAAATTCGTAGCGTGTCTTTAATCCTTGACTTAAATTTTTTTTTTAGTCAAAAAGGTTCACCAACTTCTAATATATAAAACGTACAGTTTAACGCGATGTTTTTTTGTCGTATCAATTAATAAAACATGGTGTTAGAGACTCAATATTTTCAGGTGGTTCGCAACAGTGATCGGGATATCACGAAACTGACAATGATAAAATTGACCAGGTTGTCAAAGGGCTGCTTCTTGTGGATGACGAACGACAGGTGGCAGCAGATGTCTTTTGTACAAAGCATCAAGCAGATGTCCTTTGTACAAAGGAAAAAGTGATAGGCGAGACTGTGGCAATTACCGTTCGATCAAGCAGATGTCACACAGCATGATGATCGTTGAGCGGGTATTAGATAACCGAACGCGAAAAATAATACGGCTATCTGAAGACCATTGCGGGTTTGTCAATGGTAAATCAAAAACAGATGCAATCCAAAGTATATGAATAGTGATAAAAAACATCGGGATTCCTTAAAGGATTTGCATATGGTGCTGGTTGATTTTGAAAAGGCCTTTGATGGACAACCAAGGGATCAGTTGCCACTAAGACAACGAGGTTCCAGAAACCTACGTATGGATGATTATGGACATGTATGAAGGAGTAAAAGCAAGAGTAAGACGGCCCGTTTGTGTCACCGATGAGTTCGTAATCAAAGTCGATGTACACCAGAGAAGCGTCTTAGGTCCCCTAACATTTATTGTACTCGTAGTCCATGATTATCTGCTTGAAGAAAAAGTGACGGACCCCAAAGTGCATCAGTTATTCTTTGCTGACGATGGAGCCATCATTAGCAAGAATTGAACGTCCTCCAAACGGCACTTGATGTATGGGTGTACGTTTTGGAGGGGAAAATACTTGTGCTGGCCGTTCGCTGATCCACTCCGACCTATTCCAGGCATGAAAGAGTGATTCCCAAGTGCAAAAAGTTCAAATATCTGGAATCTATGATTAAAAGCGAAGCGAGCTGTGATGACGGCATTAAGCATTGCGTAAGCGTAGGGTTGATGAAGTGTCGGAAAAACTCAGCCATCTTCTGTTAAAAAATGCCCCCTAAGCTGAAAGGAAGGCTCTAAACCGGAGATGTGCGTACAGAGCCTACATACGGTTCACAATGTTGGACAGCGAACAAAAAGTATTAGTGCAAATTAACAGCAGCTGAGATGAAGATGCTTCGCATGACAGCAGGAGTAACAAAGATTGATCGAATAAAAATCAACGTTCCAATACCAACGCGAAAGAGAGGTTAGGTTATGTTTATGTGGATGTCGGCAGAAGCCGACACACTCAGACCAATTTAGGTCCATTGTGATACCACGTATATTATCTACCTCAACTCTGTAGATGGGACTGGCCAACGACACGCGGTTGTTTTCAAACGGTCCCCCATCTACGTACTAACCGCGCCCAACGTCGTTTAATTACGGTGATCTGACGAGAACCGTTTAACTCGACGTGGTATGGTCGTTGGTTAGAAAGAGAGGTAGGACTAAAAACTCCTGGATCACATAAATGCAGCAACACCAGCATTTGATTTGCCTCAACGACGAATTGATTCAAAATCGGGAGGTATTTTGTGAGGTCGAACCGGCGAACCCCACAACCAGACCAGTAGGGATGTATTTAAGTGGGAGGGTTATGATCTCATTTAGGCTGATCATAGCCTCACCGTCATTAAGTGAGAAGAAGAAACAAGATTTAAACCCAGTTTTCCTAGAGGAGTTCTCATTGCGAGACAAAAATCGTGGCTCTAAGTGCGAGATTGAAAGGGTATCTAAATAATATTCCTACGATTTGTAATATGAGAACGAGATTTCAGACAGATGAGAAATGACATTTCAATAAAGGACATTTCTAGCACAAATATATTAATTGAAAAAGAAAATATTGAAATTGCTAAAGAAACAGATTCAAATCTATAGCCATAGAATTTTTTTTTTTTTTATTTTTGCTTATGCTAAAGGGGTTTTATTTTTCTGTATATATACAGTACTCCAGTAGTGTTGGAACACAGCGCAGGCATTTTTTGTTGAACATTTAGCAGCACCTGCAATGAAATATTCGATTGCATGTTTTTAGGTGCTACTTACTACTCGAAGGAATAGGAGGATAGGAAAGAAATTTTGTGCGTTTGTAGGCTTTTTTCTCCACGGGTGACGCCTAGATTGCTTAGGGAGATCTGTTTTTATATGAGTATTCAATTAAAAATCATGGCCCTGGCCGGAATACGAACGTACGACCTGCCAATCAGTTAGTAAATACACTACAATCGCACCATTACCACCCGCATGATTGGATACTGAAGAAAATCATTGCTGAGAATAAACTACGCACATATGTATGTACGTTCTCTTTCCCTTTAACAACAATTTCCAAAAAATTTCCAGCGACTTGAAACATTATACATTGCAACACTGCAGTTACGTTGCGTTACGGAACGCTTGACGTTGCAGTAGGTACTTAGGCTGTGCTACATTAAGAAATTCAGCCTTTGCTTCCCAGGACAGACAGTGTAAGTTTGATCGGATTAGAAATTTAAAGATCAGAGGTAGCATTTACTTTAAAGAACCTGTCTCAAGGAAAGTGAAGTGCGACTGGCTTAGTTGTTAGACGCTACCAACCCCGTCAAAAACAAAATATCAATTAACTACCTAGGACCTCCTGGGTATCCCCAAAAAATATACATATCCATAAAAAATAAATAAATAAATAAATTTGATTGGCCTCAGTGACAAAGTGATTTCAAACTGGGAGGCCTGCCGATACTTTTTGTGGTCAACAGTTGTAGCATTTAATCAATGCCCAAATGCCACAGGACGGCTACATTATACAAAGATTTATGAATTAGTTCATTTCCGTATAACAATTTAATGCTCATTAACATAGCCGATAAATATTTATCTCCACTCATTCGCGATATATTTTAGTAATGGATTTTAATTTATTTATTTATGGAAATTACGTAATTCTAAGGAATAATGTACAGATAAAAAAATTAAGAGAAAAATCAAATCTGTTATCACCATATAAAGCTCAGTGGTTAACTTTATTGAAGGTGTTGGAATTAGTCGAAATCCCATGGGCGGATCGGTGGGAATGGAGTAAAGTGATAGGGATATGATCGCGCTACTTCAGAGTATAACCTCGAAATTAAAGAAGAAGAAAAAGTTAGGATATCAGAAAACTGTCGCATTCCCACCTCTCGCGAACTTCTTAAATTTATTGTTAAATTAATCTTCCGGATGCGGCATGAAATATAAGGTTCAATCATAACATCACACGTACGAGTGATTGGAGAGGCTATCCTCTTGGCTTTTCGTAGACTGGGTGCACGAAATAATTTTAGTGTTATTTGCATGTGAACAACTCATAAATCTAGAACTGGTATGTATTGATTTTCTGTTTTATTTGCCGTTATAAAGTCAACCAGATTCATTTAGGTACATACATATTATGAAAGACAATCCCGAGAACTCTAGTTTGAACATGGAATATAGAATAAATAACTAACATTATATAATATACAAATATATCTCATGAAATTATGTTCAGTTATATATCAAAAGTATAGTTTTTCAATATATTTTTTCAGCATTACTCATATTATACAATTAATTTTTTTCAGATTGATTCAATGATGAAATTGTAATAATTTTTAAAAGCGGATTATTTGATCTATTTTCCACACAGAGGATATACCTCATCTATCAATCTAGAATTCTTGGCAGTTATTCAATAATTAATATGATTTTAATATGTTCATAAATTAATGTCATTCGTATCTTTGTGTGTGTATACACTCTCTCGTAACATAAGGTAAAATTGCAAAATATCTGCATTAAAAATATCTCTTCAATGCAATTTTGCAAGTTCGACAGCCACCAATTGGATGAGCTAGCGTTTATTGCACAACACGGGCTCAAGATATCTTCATTAATTTTGATGACACATAGGTACTTGTAACTGTCAAATTCAAGTTTTGACGTGTGTTTGTAGTTTTAAGAAAATGACTGTCGATTTAAAGGTTTTTGGTTTATTTTAAACTTAGCGGAAGAGTTATCTATATTCAGGAATATATATAGTGTAATTTTTAATATGTATTTTCTATTTTCATTAGATATGTATATATTACAAATAGGTACCATTTTCTGTAAAATGCCTGTTATTCAAACCGACACTGGACACTGGAAAAATTATTTTTGTTTTATATAACCGCTCGCACTTAATTTCTTTTCAAATCGAAACTTAGCTTGATCACCGAACGGAACGTGTTGACCGCACCGAATTTCTGTAATCACTTAAGACTTGATCTGTATCGACGATAAAAAATTACCTTCTAATCGATTTCTAAATTTAAATCGACAATATAAAAAAACAAACCCAGAATAAAGAAACCGTTTTATGTTAAATGAATCAAACAACGCAATTTTAAACAACGTTTGAGGTCGTCTTTGCCAATTCGCGTATTATCAGAGAGAATAATTGAGTGAAGCCTGTTTTGTTTATTTTTTGTTAATGAATTGTACAATACAAAAACCACTATCTAAACGCCACCAAGAGTAACGTTCGTTTTCTGCCTCGTCGTTGAACCGAATCGATACCGAAATTAAATTTGGAATTTTGTTCACCACACACTCACAATATAAAAGTAAAAATCCACTTTCCACCACTTATAGTACGTTGTCGGTATATTCAGTTTGTATTGCAGAATCGATTTAGCATAAAGGCATCCCTACGACACCCCCTCCCTTCTTAGCACAAAATTAGTTTTTGTTTAATTAAAAATGTAGGTTTTCGCCTAGCAATGTTGATGCAACAAATTGTGGGAAGAACTAGAAAAGAATGAATCAATTTGCAGTGACCAAATAATAATAATAAAACTGTGAAGTCGATGGATTGTGATCGGATGCGGCGCAACGAAACTACACAGCACAAACAACCCAATGAGTACCAGTGCTGCGATTAACGATCAGTTGACCATTTTGAGCCATAGTCCCTCAATGTGTCAATAGGTGCAAGTAGTCACTGATTGGCGGTTTACTTGATAGTTTATTTAGAAACTTGAAAATTTGTTTGGTCTTTGCAAAGAAATAGAATAGGTGCGGAGGATGTACGAGTACCACTCGGCGAACGTTTATTTTTGGATGTTGCGCCTACAGCACTGCATAAGTTTGTCACTTTTGGATTTGTCGAATGTCTGCACTGATGTGCGTATACCTTGACATATGTTAAGTGGGCCCTTACATTCTGTCCTAATTAATTCCAAATATTGAACAGTGGCGGAGTTTGGATGTAAACTGTTATGCTAGCTCTCTAAACATTTAGTCCTCCAACTCCAATTTTATCAAAAGTGTCTCTACAGCAAAATCATTTTAATATTCCGTGAAAACGTGACTAAGTGGGATTCGATTTTTGAATTGTTTTGTTTTTAATCTTAAATGAATTTGTTTTTTCTTAAAAAATTTAAAAGAAAAAACATTTCTTTTAGTAAGAACCCAACATGAACCAAAAAAACACATATTTAAAAATAAAAATAATACTGCCAATTGTTTGAGTCTGGTCTCAGTTCTTGTGGCCCTCAGCCACGTTTTCAATCTTCTCAAAATAAAAAGAGCGTTCTGGTTCTGCAGATATCACTGCTAAAATACAAATTACTTGAGGAGTATTTCCAATGTTTTAAACTGACTGGTTTAAACCTTCAGTGCAGTTAAAGCTGTTTCCATATCTTAAATGTTGCTCGCAAACAACACAACCTTACTTCCTTCTTGAATGGTGAATTTATGATCAGGATCAAAGAGATCATAAGACGCCCAATTTACTGCATCCCTAATGATACGTGTACGAATATTGATATTAATGTACTTTACCCTGTAGATATTTCACAATCGTACAAAGAGGTTATGCCGATGAAAAGTGGATTCAAATGACACGCAATTGGTGTATCATAATTATATGGTAGATCATGTGTCAAAATGCCATTTGGGATAAAAAGATATGAACACTTCTCTCAATATTTATTCGACATTATTTCATTATTTCTCTTAGATACAAATATCGTGTTACCAGTTGTAAATTTTTGTTTATGATAGTCGTCTTTGGAATCGTCTTATAGGGATGGAAAAAACGGTTTTTTCGGTTATTTTCTAATCTCTGTTTAAAATGTTTTTTTTTAATCCAATAACCGGTTGGCGGTTATTTACTCCCAATTTCACACGAGAAAAAAATGGAGACAATACTTAAAACTCCTCCATATAAAAGTATTCTTTCTACACGACCTGTTCATTTTCTTCTCGCTCGCCTTATGTTTATTCTTAACAGGTAATAAGGTGATATCGCTATGAAACTATACACACTTCCTTCAAACGGAACAACGAAAGGCCTCCTCAATTTGAATCACTTCGTTACTGAGGCCAATAAAATGCTAGTCTTGCTGCATTTGTGTGATCCAGGAATTGTTAGGCCTGCCTCTCTTTTGCGATTATACAAGGTGGCGCAAAAGTAATCCTCCTATCAGAAAATGCTATAAATTTTGCGATTGGCCCCTAATGTCAGTTCTGTTTTGACATTTGTGTAGTAAACACATGCGAAATACACGTTAATAAACAATGTTACGCTACACTGCTCCAGAACGCGGAATATTGGTGACTATTTATTTGAGCAATAATCGGTCGGTGACTTTGGCACAACGTGAATTTCGTCGCAGATTTCCTACCCGTCCAACGCCTACTGGTGGAACACTGTGACGTTTAGCCGCTCTCCTCGAAGAGACTGGCACAACACGAGATGCTGCCAGGCGTGGCAGACCCCGGAGTAGCCGTTCTGCAGAGAATATTGCTGCTGTAGCCGAAGATGTCAGGGAAGCGCCGTCGACATAGACCAGACGACGTGCCACGCAAATGGGTATCAGTCGACGGTCTTTACAGCGAATTTTGGTACAAGATTTGAAGATGTTTCCGTACAAAGTCCAGACGGTGCATCAGCTGTTAGCTGCTGACCGCCAATCGCGTCTAACATACGCTCAAGCCATCATTAATCACCACCAAGAGGAAGATGATTTTTCATCAAAAATAATCATGAGTGATGAGGCCCATTTCCATCTTAGGGGGTACACAAATAAGCAAAATTTACGCTTCTGGGGCACTGAAAATCCGCGTGTAACCCACGAAGAGCCATTACACATGCTCAAAGTCACTGTATGGTGTGCTGTTTTCGCTGGAGGAGTCATCGGACCTTTTTTCTTCGAAGACGTCGCGGGCCAAACGGTTACTGTGAATGGTGAGCGCTACAGAGCAATGATCAACGAGTTCTTTTTGCCGCAACTTGATGAATTGGGATTGGAAAACATGTGGTTCCAACAGGACTGTGCAACGGCACACACTGCACGTGCCACAACCGATATGCTGAAGGATGCTTTTCCCGGGCGCCTAATCTCCCGTTTTGGCGATTTGCACCAGCAAGATCGCCTGATTTGACCGCTCCAGACTTCTTTTTGTGGGGCTTTTTGAAGTCGCGGGTTTATGTCAACAAGCCTCAGACTCTTGCAGCTCTTAAAGACAATATCCGTCAACAATGTGAGGACCTATCGCCGGAGGTTTTGGCCAAAGTGATGGAAAATGCCATAAAAAGGGCTCAAATGACAATCAACTGTGGCGGCGGCCATTTACATGACATCATATTCTCGACTTGATGTGAAAAAAATTAAAAGACCAAATAAAAATAATCCACAAGAAGAATCAAAGTTTTTAATTTTTTTTTTAAATTACAGCCAAAAAACATCGGAAGGTTATTTTTGCGCCACCTTGTATATAAACGTCGGCTCTCCTTCGAACATGACATTACCAAATGAGTCGGTCGCGCTTCATTTGTTTGTTTGAGATAGGTTCTTTGACTTTAAAGCTTCCTCGGATATTGGAATTTCTAACTCGATCAATCTTTGTTTTTTTTTTTTTTGTCGGGGTGTGTGAGACTTTCTGCACTGGAGCACTCAGACTCAATACCGGTCCATTGTACTACCAGGCAGACACACCACATTTTACTGTGGGAATTTACTGGTTTTTCTAAGAAAAACGAGAAGGCGCTTCAATGATACGAGTAAGGAGCTTAGGTTTACAGAACTCACCATGTCCGCACCAAATACCTGCCACCTGATACGAGCAAAAGCAGGACAATCACAGAGGAAATATTCCGCAGTGTCGTCGCTTTCTCCATAGGCTTCGCAGTTGGTGGTATCGCTTAGGCCAAGCACCTTAAGGTGCTTGGCAAAAACGTAGTGTCCCGTAAGAACGCCAGTGGTCTGTCTGCAGTCTTTTCTGTTGAGATACAACAAGAATGCCGCGGATTTCCCACAGACGTTGGGGAGAATTAGCTTAGTCTGTCTGCACCCTGGAGAGTCATGCCAGCGGCGATTGTGTTCATAGGAAACCCAACCGTCAATGGAAGCCCTGACCGAGGACGAAGGCAGACAGATCGCTGGTTCAGGTCCTGAGAAGTCCCCCTCTGAGCCTTGTCTAGCAAGTTCATCGGAGATCTCATTTCCCGTGATCCCGTTATGACCCGGGACCCAGACAAGTTTAAGTGAATTCAGCCTTCCGACCGAATTCAGAGATATCTTGCATTAATGTACTATTTTGGAGGTAGTTAAGGGTTTTAGTAAGGCCTTAAGCGCAGCCTGACTGTCGCTACAGGACGCAGATACTTCGCCCCCTCCACCTGCTCCTCGTAACATAGTCCATGGCCATTAGGATAGCATAAATCTCTGTTTGGAAGACTGACGCATATTTGCCTAACGGAAAAAGAAGTCAAACGTTTTCGCTCTCCACGAGGACACCAGCACCAGATCCTTGACTGGTTTTGGAGCCATCCGTGAAGATTCGACTGCATTCCCTTCCAGGTTCAGAGTCCGGCCAGAGCCCGTCCTGAACACGAGGAAAGTCGACCTCGTAGTTACGCTTTAGCCGAAGTTCAGGTGTCATCGCATCAAACGGCATATCCATAAGACAGGCGTCGAAGGACAACCGTTGCGTAAGTTCATCAAAACTCCAGTGCGAATTATACCAAAAGCCACCTCTTCTTAGACGTGAGATAGCTTTGATTGTACAGCCCATGATGTAAACATCAAGGGGCGGGAGGTTCAATAGTGCATCTAGGCCGGAGCCAGGCGTGCTGGGGAAGGCCCCCGTGGAGCCGAGACATACCTGCCTTTGGAGTTTGGCTCCTGCTATAATGCAAATAGTTTGCCCTCATACTTTTTGCATTCTGTTCAACGTGATTTTAATCACAGATTCCAGATATTTGAACTTTTCGCACTTGGGAATAGGTCGGATTGGATCAAAGAACGGGCAGCACAAGTTTACTGTTTTTTCGGACTAATACTATACCCATTCGCCTTAAAATTTTCTACCCTAACATCAAGTGCTGATTGCAAGGACGTTTGATCCTCGCTAATAATGAGTGCGTCCTCAATGCAGAACTACTGAAGCTCTTTGAAGTCCGTTACTTTTCTTTCAAGCAGAAAATCAGGAACTTTAGTATATATCAATAAACCCTGGTGTACACCGACTTTGATTGCGAACTCCTCGGTAGCGCCAGCGGAGCATCTTACTCTTGTCTTTGCTTCCTTATAAAGGGTTTTCAATAAGAGCGCTACAAAAGTTTTTTTTTAAATAAAACAAAAAAGATTTTGGATATCAATGAAATTCTTTATTCCTGTGAAAGTAGGTTCGATGCCATTATGAATGGAACTCGATTTCTTTTGCATGGCCACCACGGGCACGCTTGCAGAAGTCCAGACGCTGAACCCAATTTTCGACGGTTTTCAAGCATAAATCGGCCGATACTGCTGCAATTTCACGTTCGATATTCGTACGAAGTTCATCAATCGTCGCTGGCTTGTTGGCATAGACCATAGACTTGACGTAGCCCCACAGGAAATTGTCTAACGGCATCAAATCGCACGACCGAGGCGGCCCAGCGACTGGACCATTTCGTGAGATAACACGGTTTCCAAACTTGGTTTCCAATAAATTGATTGTGGCATTCGCTGTGTGGCTTGTGGCGCCGTCCTGTTGGAACCACATGTCCTCCAAGTCCATATCATCCAATTGGGGCCAAAAATATTCGGTTATCATTGAACGGTAGCGATTCACATTCACAGTAACGTGCCGGTCTTGATCATCATGGAAGAAGTACGGCCCAATGACGTCGCCGGCCCATAAACCACACCAAACCGTAATTTTGTCGGGATGCAATGATGACTCAAGTAGTACGTGTGGATTGCTGCCTGACCAATACCGCATTTTGTGTTTACTGACGAAGCCATTCAGCCAGAAATGAGCCTCATCGCTGAACATGATTTTTCGATGAAAATCCGAATCATTTTCAAGTTGTTGCTCAGCCCAATTCACGAACATACGACGCTTCTGGTGGTCAAGCGGCTTCAGTTCTTGCGCCAATTTAATCTTGTAAGGATGTAGGCTAAGATCTTTTCGCAAAATTCGCCACAACGACGTCACAGAAATGCCCAACGCTTGAGAACGACGTGTGAGAGACACATTTGGGCTTTCTTCAACTGAAGCCTCAGCGGCAGCAATATTCTCGACACTACGGGCACTTGTTTGTCTCACTGGCACGGGAACATTTTGTACTGTGCTTGTGGATTCAAATTTGTCCACTAGATGCTCAATTGTTGATCTGCTAGGACGATTATGACGACCATAAATTGGACGTAGCGCTCTTAACGTTGAGGCCACTGACTCCGAATTTCGGTAGTAAATTTTAATAATTTCGACTCGTTGTTGGCTCGTATATCTTTCCATCATCATGTCAAAAGAGCGGCAGAAATTCGGCGGCAAGAAATTCGGCGTCGTTTGCTGTCCCTGTCGCTCTACTTTTGTAGCGTCACTGTTGAAAAACCCTTTAGATGTCCATGATCATCTATGCGTAGGTTTCTGCAATTCCTCGTTGTCTTACCGCCACCCATGACAGATCCCTTGGTTGTGTATCAAAGGCCTTTTCAAATGAACCAACACCATATGCAAATCCTTTAAAGAATCACGATGTTTTTCCATCCTATTCCTTATACTTTGGATTTCATGTGTGGCTGATTTACCTGCGACAAACCAGCAACTGATCTTCAGATAGCCGTACTATTTTCCGCATATGGCTATCTTATATCGATTGAAGGGTAATTATTGCAGTCTCGCGTATAGCCTTTTCCTGTGTACAATGGAAGAAGATAACTTTCCCTCCAGTGGTTAGACATTGGATCGACTCTGATCATTTTGGAATCATGATTCTGACCCGATGTCTCCGAACATTTTCTAAAAGTTATAGCTCAGAGGGTATCTGGTCTGGCACAGCTGCTCAATCTGGTTAGTCGGAGTTTGTGAATAGCCTGGTTTATATCAGCAGCCGGAGAAGACATTTTTGATAACTCCCTATACGGGCCTCCACACATTTTGTATGAATTTGAGCGCACTTTCTTTTCGCGACCCTCTGGCAAAATCTGTATTCCAATTCGAGACGAGCTTTTTCATCTCTATTTTAAGTGGAACACTTTGACCCTACTATTCATGCTGCTTTCTTGTCATTTAGCAGTTTCTTAGATTCATCTGTCCATCGCCATGACTTAATTCCTATCTAAAATATATTTTTCAGCACTCACTCTTAAAAATTACAGTTAGGTATTATCGACAAACTATGCTAGTGAAAGTTGTATCTTTAAAAGTAAGTTTAAGAAGCATGCATGCGTAAGTAGTTAAGTCTTAAGAGGTTTTTGTTTTTATGTTCCCAAAAAAAGTCGGTTTATACCAGCGAAGCGTCGTAAGTCCCTTGATTATCTGCTTGAAGGAAAAGTGACGGAGTCCATAGTGAACCATTTATTCTTTGCTGACGATGGAGCCATCATAAGAGAGGATCAAACGTCCCTGCAACGAGCACTTAATGTAGGCATCATGTCAAAAAACCAATCTTGAAAAAAATTAAGCACGACCGGCTCAGTTGGTACTCTCGTGTTCAAAGGAGAGATCCAACGAACACCACCAAAAAGGCAAAATCAATCAGCGTTCACATACAATCGCGACAAAGAGGCAGGACTTAAAACTCGTGAATCACACAAATATAGCAACACCAGCATTTGATAAGCCTCAACGACGAAGTGATTTGAAATCTGCCGTTATTTTTAGAGGTAAAACCGGCGAACCCCACAGGCGGACTAGTAGGTATGCAGTAAAGTCCGACAATTAAGATCGTTTGGCTTAGATAATTACCGCCTCGTTAAAGAAAAAGGAAATGTTTTGGTTTTAGTTATTATGGCAGGTTTTATTAAAATTTATGGTGTCAGGATGAAGTAAGTACTTCGACATCAGTAAGTACATACTTCGACATCAGATATAAGTTAGGACAGCACGGATGACTAATGATTACAGTGATGAGCTTCATGAGGCATTACCAGAGGCGGAGTTACTATTTCTATGGTAATTGATAGTGACCTTGAGCATGAGCATAGTGATGAAGGTGAGCAGTGTCATTCGATGAAGATCATAGGGAAGAGGATTCTGACCTTAACGTGTCTTTAAATGACACATTCGTCAAAATGCTAACTTATGACGATGAGGAGACTTTAAAAATGTAGAGCCTCTTGCTTTATCTTTATCTGCCGCATCAACCTTAGCTTTCAGTCGTTGGAATATTAATTTCCGTTATATATTTTGTAATCTTGTTTATCATTCAGATAAAATGAAGTTGTTGGGAGACTTATTCCTTTCAGAAGAAAAATGATTGGCTTGGAAACCCCACATAAAGTTTGGTTGCATCTCTTTCCTGAGTCCTTGGAACAGCGCATAGTTCAAAAGACTTTAGCTCATGCGGGACTTTTTTGTTAATTTTCGACTGAATTTCCTAGATTTTGTAACTTATATCATCAATATATATATTTTAAGCCTCTAATTTAAACTATGTTCGATTAGGTTATTCAATGCTATGACATTGCTGCCATAGACATACTAGGCACCATAATCGGCCCAAAGCGATACCTGGGGGAACCAGCTATAACGTCAGTCATCATCCGAAACCTCCTCCTCAAAACATTTTATTTCTGTACAAAAACTCACTAGTTTGTTGCGGTCAGTCGGTATCTCTTCTAGACTATCAAAGAAATGGTTGCCTAGGCGACTTCTTCTATGTCGAGCGATACCCTGGCATTCACAAAGTATGTGCCTAATATCTTCCGTGACGCAAATATCATTGCATAATCTGCATGCGTCGGTTTCCGAGAGTCCCAATATTTCAGCGTGCTTCCTCAAAAGGCAATGTCAGGAAAAAATGCCGATTGTCATTCTAAGCTTACTCTCCCCAGTTTTCTTTTTGTTCAAGTTGGGCCACAGGGTCTTGGACCTCCTATGTCCCACTATGTGACTCCATCTTTGAATAGTCAATCTTTAGCCCACTTCTGATAACTTCCATTCGACTACCCTTTGATAGCCCATACTGCCTTAATCATTGTGCGACAATACCAGATTATTAAGGATCTGATGACACATGATTCCAGCGCCTTGAGGGCGGCCTGACTGGGAATATAAAAGGTGATATCACGATCGGATATTGGCTTCATTATTAGTAATTATAATAGAGTGGAATGCTCTTCCACGCTCAGCGCCGGCTCCAGCCGAACAAGCGCCCTATGCAAAATTTACAGAAAGCGCCCTATTTTGAGTTAGATTCTCCTTGAAGTTACAATATTGCAAGTGATGTGAGTCAATGTGCAAAAATTCAGCACAGATGTGATGGATGTTGCTATTTTGGGCTTATTTGAACAAGTTTTTTGTTTTAAATTCAAATGGCAGTATCCGCGCAGGGTAAAGTTAATTTTTCTCACTCCTAGCAATGCGCTACGGATTTAGTCGCTCTGTGCATTTGCACATCTTACATACATGGTTGAGCCGGCCCTTCGAATCCGAATTTCCTAAACGCCCGCGCTCTGTAGCTACGTTGGAATAGCACTAAAAAAATTCTTTAGTGCGCGTACATAATATAAAAAAAACTTAAACTTTGAAAAACGTTGCAATCTTCAAATTTCAATTGTCGTTGTCTTTTATTTTTTGAAACTGAAAGGTTATACTTATTATTCATTTATTTAAGCTAATCGTTTCAAGGCTTTTCCTCATTCTAACCTTACCTAGCACTATTTTTAAGATGAACGTATCGTATTTTTACTTTAACAACATTTAATTTTTGGACTAGCTTAATGGTTAAAAAAAGGACGATTCATAAAGTCCAGCTATACTCGTAGGTGCGTTCCATTGCAAATAAATCTACGCCACTGTAAGTTATATTTTCATCGTTTTACCCCTAGATTCTCATCAATCAACACAACTTGCCGAGCACATTAAAGTGTCCACCAATGAGATGGAAATTATTCACAGATCTTCTGCATGAATTTAATAAAAGCAAAGGCAAAGTAAAAAACATCAGACTATGTTAAAAACAAGTTTAGCACAACAATTCCTACCTACGGCCCACTACCGATGGTTATGGTGCCAACTTTTAATGAAAGTGTACGCATAATTCAGCTACAATTTGCCCGTTGCGAATAATTTGTTTTTTTTTTGTTGATTAGGTCAGATTCATAGATCATCGCTAAGATCTAGCAATAAAGTGCAATTTTGCTGGCGAATACAAGCAATGCATTCTCTGCCATTATCTGTGGGTTCGCACATTCAAACAAGCACAATCGATGTGCAGTCGTACACTCGATTGGTGGTACAAATCTATTTTCAGATTAATTTCACTAATCGACCAACCTCTTCCTATTTTGAGAATTTTGAATATCAAAGTGAATACGTCATTTAATTGGTAATTTATTAATTGAATAAAAAGATGAATAAAAACTAAATGCAAATGCGGCTAGCCCATTTACTTAGACATAATATCTAGCTTATAGCGAAAAAAATTTACTAAAGTCCCGTTGTACTGCTTTATGACCCATTTTAGTGTCATTTCGTCCGCGGCATATGGAAGCATGACATTTTGCATTACATCCGCGTATGAGTGCTGGACAATTTATAGTTTTAATTCAATATACATATGTATAAGACCAACGCAACGATACCAAAAACATCCCCAAACCATGTTTTTTTTTTCAAAAAGGAAATCCAAATCCCATAGCACTCAGACTCGGTAACGGTCCAGGCAGAAATCCTCTTTTCGGTGTAGAAGTTGGAGAAAACAAGGTGTCATTCGTTTGTGTTCATTAATGGGTTGTGTGTGTTGTTGTTCCCGATGGGAATGAACCTGCACCGCACGGGTCACAAGCCTACACACTAACCTTTACACCGTCGCCACCGCTGCCAACTAGATTCAGGATGTTTTATGGGTTCCGTAGTGAGTTCAGGACTATAATAGTAGTGTATTTAGCTCACTCTGAAAGTGGCTCAGGACGATGGCTCATGAGCATTTATTAAAAAAAGGACTATTTTTATGGTTTAAAGACATTGTGGGTGGTGTTCGAGAATATTTTGAAAGGTTGCAAGGACCAAGGATATAACTGAAAATTCAAGGATATAAATAAAAATGTAAGGACATTTTCGAGGATCAAGTTCAAGGATATTTTGGGTTTTTTTTAGTTTTGCAAGGACCAGAGATATTATAAAAAAAATTAAGGACATTTAGTAAAAGGAACAAGGGTATTATTTATAAAAAAAACTATGTTCATTTCGCAAGGACCAAGGATACTATCGTGAAATCAAAGATATTATTGTGAAATTTTAAGGATATTATTAAAAATTTGAGGACGAAAATCTTGATTCTCAAGGATAGCAATAGTGGTTTAAGGATGATAATCCTGCTGACTCTAGAAGCTTCTAGAACATTCTAGAATATTCCACAGATTGATTCATTTCCAGATGCTGAGATTCTCTAGCCTTCTAGATTGTTCTAGAACATTCTGGAATGAATTCAAATGATCTTATTATTTTGAAATTGGAGGAAGGATTCTAACATGGAGGATTTAAAAATTAGACTTACTAACAACTCATAGAGGTCTATTCTATAGTATGATTTTTGTTATGAAATACCAAAGACATCATGAAACTGTTAAAGGCAGTGTTTTTCAGTTTTTCTGTTTAAAGTAAAATTTTTGATGGCATGCAACCAGCTATTGATGAGAAATTTTATAGTTGTTAGCAGCTTATATGATAGGAACGAATAATTTAAATTGCCATAGTCAGTATGGTTAGCAACGGAAATCGTGCGATTGGAAAATAAAACAATTCATGAAATGATATGCTTTGCGGTCACTTTGTTAACAGTGCTATTGTATTAGGTCACATGGAGGAGAGGGCTATTATAAAAAATATTATACATACAGACTTCACATTCCGAATTGAATATAGTCTTGCTACACACAATATAGAACAACATTTTGCCACACCATTAGATGAACTGGAAAATCAAAATATCTTAAAAGATACAATCAAAATAGCAGAGTTAATCACAAATACGCATTATATAATTTTACTAATTAAAAAATGTGAAACTAAGTTTGGAAAGCAGGTGATCTGCATATTTGAAGAATTTCAAGTAAGTGTTCTTATAATGATAAAAAAATTTAAAAAAAAATTATATATGTTTCTTCTTCTTTACAATATACTCGTATATTTCTTCCTGAGAGATACAAAAAGATGTCTCAAGACCTAATGGACGTATTAAACACCATTCTATATACATTAATTAAAATAAAAATTACAAAAAAAATATGGTAAAACCTAAATTTTTTAAATAAAAAAACAAATAAAAATTTATTATGTGGATATTTTTATTAAATTCTCATTATTTCAGGATCAGGAATTTTTTCAAGTGCATAGCAACAATTATAATATGTTTAAAATATTTTTGGAGTTGGGATTCACACACACACAAATACATACACACATCCCCGGCTTGACCCCTAAAAAGGCAGGGTCTTAATAGCAAAACCCCAGGAGCTAAACGGATACACATACTTCTACAAATGCCAGTAAGCCGAAGATAGGAGAAGGTAACCGCCTACTATTATAGCTTAAAAGTAACAGTGAGAAAACAGAGAAGTTAGCTCCAAGCTTTGTAGGAGATGCGGAGCAGAGGGTCACATAACAATATGTATAAAATTATAAAATAAAAGGATTACCCAGAACATGCGAAGCACGTAGCCGGAAGCAGCAAATGTCCGGTTTTTACATCAGTAAAAAACCATGAAGATTATACAGATAAGATCGCCCAGGACATCCTGGCACAAACGGCTAGAGATGAGAAAGCGGAAATAATTTCAATTAGTGAGCCCTAATAAACTCTCAACTCCGATATTTGAACAGGCGACAAAACCAAACATGCAATATATGTATATATGCAGAAGGTAGGTATGCAAACATGTGATCAGGCGAAAGGGTTTCTTCGGCTTGTTCGTCTAAGTGGAATTTATTTGTATCGCTATTTTGGACAACGAGCGAGTAGCAGGCAATGTTAGACAACCTGATACCAATACGCGCCCCTGTTGTTAAAGGTGGCGAATGCAAGAGCAACAGAATGGGGTAGCGGGCTGACGAATGCAAGTGGGCGTATTCTCCTAGAAACATTTGCAGCTCTAGTCCTATCCATTGTGCACAATGGTGTGGCAAACACGTATCGTAAAGCAGCAATGGGCTCAAGCATTGACATAAACTTCGGAATTAGCTCCGTCTTGCGCAACATAAAACGGGGGGTTAGTGAGGAATATTCGCACAGCGATCTTCAAGCGATAATATTCGAGACTAAAGAAAAGAGTACTTTGCAACGCCCTAAACTGACAGGCCCAGAATGGTAGAACAAACCATTTGACCAGGATTTGTTCGAGGAACTGTTGAATGCACAGCGTGTGAAGCACCGTGCTATTGGTGGATCGATGCAATAAAAACACTCAGAGCAAGGTATCCAAATCTCGACGCAAAATCCACCGATCTAGGATGAGAGCTGACTTTGCAGAAAATATGGACGCCATCCATGTGGCGAGACACCACTTAAAGAGGGCAATTAAGGAGAGCAAAATAAGATGCTTTAAGAGCATTTGCAAGGAAGCTGACATTTATCCGTGGGATACGGCGTATAAGATGGTAATGATAAAGTTGAGGGGCAAGAAGTCTTGTCCCACAATACTCAGGTCCAGAGTAGAGAATCTATTTTCCCAAATTGCATCCACTACATGTAATATAATTATGGAAATTGCCACAGTGGACATCCTATTAATCACATCGTATGAGCTGTTCAATGTATTTTACAGGTGAAAACCAAGATTCGGTCCAAAATTGATAACTTAATGCGTAAATTTGTAAACGAGCAATTGAATATTTTGATGTTAATTGTGGGTGAACTTATTTTATTAAGGAAATTTCTTTTATGATTCTGAGCCAAGTCGTGATGATTTGATCATGATTTTGATGATTTTTGGGGTCTTTAAAACTTGGAGTAAATTTGAGAACATGTCATACTCAGATTTTCGCAAAAGTCTCGTACAACGGTACATTAGAAAAATGCCTATATCTCAAGAACCGGTGGAGAGATTTAAAAAAAAGTTGGCAACCAAGCTTATTTTACTCCCAAAACGGCTTAACGATATTCATCTCTGTTGGTGTTTTAAATACTTGGAACAAAAATAAGCCAGTTTCTAGAATTAATTTTACGACTTTCTTAAATTCATCGATTATCTGAGAAAAACCAAATGTAATATGGAAGAAGGCTATATTATGTTTACATATGTTGTAAAAAATGGGATTGAGAAGATTAATTGAATTTTGTTGATGCCTGGTGTTTTTATTTTATGTACCCACTGGATTTCAAACCAGTCAAATCATGTTTGTTTCGTTTGGGTTGTGTGGCATTAGATTCGGCTTCGGCTACGGCCGCAGGTTATAAAAAAACCGAAATTCGACTTGGGCCCAAAAATTCACCTTCGGTCGGACTCTATAAACAAGGGGTAAGGCGATCAATGAGGGCAAGACAAATTATATGCTATCATCAAAAAAGGACACCCAACACCGACGTCTCGGACAGAATGTCACTATAGACAGATATAACTTTGAGGTGGTTCAGGACTTTGTCTACCTAGGCTCCGCCATGAACTCAAGCAATAACACCAGCGCTGAGATTAAACAAAGAATAACTCTTGCCAATCGCTTTTCTTTGGGCTAAGAAAACAATTGAGTAGCAAAGCCCTCTCTCGAACAACTAAAGTGACCCTTTATAAGACCTAAATAATCCCATTCCTTCTCTATGGTGCAGAGACATGGACTCTAGCAAAAGCGGTAGAGGTCACTCTTGGTTGTTTTGAGAGGAAAACTCTTATTGTAATTGTTGGTCCCGTCTGCATATACAGTGAATGGAGGAGGAGATACAACGACGAACTGTACCTGTACAGCGACATCAACTTGGCCAGAAGAGTGAAGGTCCAAGGCGCACGCAAGTGGAAGAGGACCTTAACCAACTTAGCGTGCGAAACGTGAGACAGCTGGCGAAAGATCGTGCTGGCTGGAGAAGCTTGTTGGTTGAGGCCCAGGTCCACCACGGACTGTAGCGCCACCCTAAGTACGTAATTAAGTAAGAAGTAAGTAACCTCGAAGTTTTCAATGCAGTAGAATTTCGATAATATGGTCCAACTAAAACGTTGCGGTTCACATTTAAGGGAGATTCACATTACCGATAAAACAAAAACGATTTTTAAGTGCTTAAAAGTAACTCATTCTCAAAAAAAGAAATATGTTTCTCTTTAGTATACAACACTATACGAGAAAATTAATAAGAATGCATAGTTTTTGGGCTTCTATAAACATATTCTAAATTTTATTAAACAGTAAATATTTTAATCATAAAATGCGAACAGAAATGATCACGTGTCTGTCACGCTGGTACCGCGCCAGTCGCAAGAAAAAAATAATAACGTGGTTTCCGTGACCCCTCTTTGTCAGCATGCAATTTGAAAATAGGCAGCGTCTTTTCACTAACGCACACTGCACACTTCGCCATCGAAGCCACAAGTTCAATTTTGATGAACAACCTAATATATTCCTAAGCTCCCAGAAGTATACTGTAATTTTGTTCGGTTTCTTTCTATTTCCGCATTTTATGTCATTAGCCAAAAAACATAATAGTTTAACTTTTGTTTTGAAGCTGAATGGCAATGAACTTGCATCAAATGTTTTATAGACTTTAAATGAATCGGTGATTGCTAAAACAACATAAGTGACATTTTTATTTTTTTACAGGAGATACAAAAAACCCTATATTTTTGCTGATGCGCCTGCACCAAATGCCGATTTCGCGCTTGAATTTCTGTGTGTTTTAGGTATCAAATTATGTTGGTTATAACAAAAAAATTGTATCTATATCTCAATAGAATGGTTTTGATGAGTTACTCATCCTCTCACTCACTTTTAGTAAGTTAAAACCCTACACGGCTATGGTAGCGCAGAACTACCAAATGCCTTTTGAAATTTGTACGTTGAAAAACAAAAATAATAAAAATGTCAGCTCCTGGCGATTATAAGAAAAAGGACTTTGGAATGCAATTCAAGTCATAAAAAAACAGCGACATAAGTAGACACACAATGTCACGCATTCGTGAATCTTGCATGTGCCTTGATTGGCAAAACTTTAGGAGACACACAAATGTGCAGACGTTGATACATATGCGGCTTATAACATCCCGTGATGAAATTCCCAGCGAAAACAGCGATTGGTGGCAGTGCTGGATTAAGTAAGCTTTGAAGTCAAAGAATCCAGTTTTCGATGCTTTCTGCCTTTATTATACAAATAAAGTCCACAACTGCTGATTTGATTTCAAATGCATTTAAATTAGATTAGATAAGATAATTCTTAATGTACATTTCTCTTTAAAAAATACAGTAAAGTGGCAAAAAACAAAAAAACAAAAAACGCTGTCAACCGATTTGACAATTATCTAATGATTGAGAGAGTTAGAATTTTGATAATTTAACTAAAAATTTAATTAAAAAATTGAAAATTAAAAGTGCTGCAATTGGCTGAGTTGCAATATTATATAATAAAGGTTTTTTTTAAAGCTAAAAAAAAACAAAGAAAAAAGCAAACAAGAAGGAATATCATTATAATAACGATGGTAGAAACAGCAACTCGTCGTCGTGTCAATCAATGAACATATTGCGATAGTTTAAGACATGTGAAAAGACAAGAATGAGCAACTTCCAAACGTCACCTCCATTTCCATTTAATAACTCAGACACTCATCAGATGTTAGAACATTTAAAAATTCAGTTTGAATAAAAAATATGTTTACTCTCACTTTCAAATGCATATCTGTGTTTCAATGACACTGTCACCCCCTTTTTTGGAGAGAAACGAGAAACAACTTGTTTTCTCCAACCTCTACACCAAACAAGGATTTCTGCCTGGTTAAACAATTTACCATTACCAAATCTAGATGGCCAGGGAGTTCAAAATATCAAAACTTATCAAAACCGGTAAAGCCATTGTTGAGGAGAAAGTGATATTTCCGAAATTCATAAAGTTATTAAAAAAAATTATAAAAATATATTTCGGAAATCTGAACATGTTAATTTGCTAAAAAAAAAATTAAGAAGTAACTTGGCGTGTTTTTGAGATATTAGAATTTTTCAAAGTACCGTTATTGGACACTTACTAACTATAATTTCTTTATGCATGCATATGCAATTGATCTTTCAAGAAATTTAGCATTCACCCGCAGGGATAGTCTAGTACTTCATAACGTTAGCTTGTCAGCATTCTGCATTTTGCTTATCGAGTAAAATTATCAATGATGGCGTGATTTAAAACGATTCTGCTAACCAATTGGTTTTATTCACAAATGTCCTGCTCGAGATTTGAAATAAAGAAATCAGATGACAGAGTTTAAAAGCAATATGCTAAGCAGTTCTGATGTAGGTAGTTGTTTTTTTATTTAAAAGCACAAATACATGCATAGCAAATATTTCTGACCAAAAAGTCTGATTTCAGACTTTTCTTGATCGATTTTTGGATGTTAATTGGATAAACGCGTTGATCGCTATTTTTTTGTCAACTGGCTCATTGCATTCAATACATTCTTTAAGGAATTAAGTTTCATTCAAAAATAGTCCAACTGCACCGCTTGCTATATATACAGATACACACAAATCTTGTCAAACTTATTACACATAAAGTGTATATCAAAAACTTGTGCTTAAATTGTTAACGAAATTACATCTTTATTTTAATAGGCACTTTATACAAAGATTAATTATAGAGTAGTTGTAATATTTGACACAAGTGAAGAACAGCTAACAAAAATAATCACCCCTATCGTGGAATCCGTCGGGGGGAACGATCCGCTAATAGTGAACAATTTGCATCGTGTAATCCACAGACGTGAACCATCCACATGTCGGTAATGTGAATGAAATTCACTGTATCGTGGAAAACGAACGGATCGAATCTATCCATGCATTTAATATCCGCAGTTTTTTATTTTCTTTTCACTGAATTTAATTTTTACAAAACAAATGTGTTTTTCCTAATCACCAATAGTGGTCGGTAAGGGAGAGTATCCGACGGATCCCACGATAGCAATTTTCTGTTCACGTGAATCGAATAAGTAAAGTGAATCTCAGATCCGACGGATTCCACGATAGGGGTGAATTTTATTTTCAAGAAAATGTAACTGATTGTCTTTTAATAATAAATATACAAGTTTAAGTTTTTAACGTCATAGACTAGAATTGACTCATTATACCACTTTAATAATTAAAGAAAAAAAAGCTTATAACATAAAATAATTCCTTTAAACTTAAAAACTAAAATACATGTTTATGTTCATTTCTATATATAGCATTACAATTTTAGCATATTGGATATAATGACAGCGCGCAACAAAGAGGAGTGTCGTTTCGACAGGTTTTTTGATTGATAGATGGAAACCTACAATACATGTCGGATTTAATTTCAACCAAGAAGAATATGCACCTGAAATGTCGAAAGTATCTTTTGGAAATTCAACTACCCATTCTAATAAGCTTAAAACGTAAAAATGTTAAAAAATTTCCAATTCATAGTATTGTAAGTTCAGCGCTTTAATGCAAACGTCCGCTTTAAGGTCTATGTAAATCTATTCAATATACATATATGCCTATGTATGAGTATGGACTTGTACGTAACAGATTTCTTTTTGTGGTGTCAATTTTTGTTTCGCTGAATAAGGTGTAGCTCGTTCACAATTGCTGCATTTAATCATCTCCACCTGTCATGACTTCCATGAATTCTAATAGAAAAATAAGTAAAAGGTTATTGTTTAGCTTTTATAATATTTAATGTAAACTATTTATTCATACCATCAAAGTCTACAGTACCAGAACCATCGGAATCGATTTCTTCAATCATCATATCAAGATCATCATTAGTTAGCTTGTCGTCAAGTTCACGCAGAATTTCTCGCAGTACTCCAGTGGTTATGTAACCGTTGCCTTCTTTGTCATACAAACGGAATGCCTCCTTCAATTCTTGTTGCATAGCTTCAGCATCTTCTTCAACAAGAAAGCGGGCAGCCAATGTTGTAAATTCCTCAAATTCAATTTGACCTGAACCATCTTCATCAACTTCAGCTATAATTTCAGCTAAAACGTTGTCGTCCAATTGGTGACCCAGCATACTTAGAATTGTACCCACCATGGTGGCCTCAATGTAGCCATTCTTTTGGGGATCGAAAGCATTGAATGCATTTTTCAGCACTGTTAAAAATAAAGTATATATGAAATGTATCTACATGCTTGCAAATAGTAATTCTTTGTCCTTGTCAAAATTTACTGTTTGGGATAATTAAAATAATTAATGCTCTAATGGTGCCATGTTTGCTATTAAGACCTCCTACAGTGTCGGAAACGGATTCTTATTTCCAAAAAGACATTTTATTCGCTTATAGTTTTGCATTTTTATTTATAAATTATTAACGGAATAGTTTTGTCTTTCCATTAGCAGAAATTTGATTGATTAAGTTCTCATTTATTGAATTGTTTTTGCACTCACAAATTTAATTTATGTGGTAGCTGAATATTATGTGGAGGAGGGTGCATGTAACATAATCGATTAATTTTTAAACTATTCATTTATCAATTGTTGACGGCAAATTTAAATATTTGTAATAAAGAAAACTTTTATGCTATACATAACTAAAATCAGAATTCAGTTCATGGGACTGGTCATTCAATGGTAAGCTCAATAATCATGCCGATTATGGAAACGGTGTGTTTCAGGTAGTTTCGTCCGTAGCGCTAGGGCAGCAAATACTTTTAAGTAAAAAAGATCCGTTATTTGAAGCCCACAATTAAGTTATTCCGCATGAATATCTATTCATTGTAGTTCAGAGATCGGTAAACATTAGATCGTTGGTTTCCCAACTGCCCCCACTTCTAACATTTTTTGATCCACAATAAGTTCAGTAGCGCCCAGATAAAAGCTTAATAAATATTAGATTCATATAGCCAGCATTAACTTGACCATCTAGGACCCAAGTAATAACGAACATTTCTTCTGATATGGTGGCTGATTTTAAAGTTTTTTAAACCTTATTGAATCTGTCTTTTTTGGAAATATAAGCTTTAATGTGTGCACATATGTATGTTTTTGGGGATATATATGTTACGGCACTAATTAAGGCATTTACCACACTATCATTTCATTTGTAGGTACTTTTATGTTAATTGCTGTACAATTCAACCAACCTTTTTTTGTTTTTGGAAAGATTTCCACCATTTAGGGATATGGAATCTTCAACATATCCTCAAGAAGTCAGTGCATCCCCCAATGTTGCCAATAGGCTAACGTAAGCCTAGCGGACGGTCCGGAAACAATTTCCTACCATTAACTTGATTTGGATTAGTACCTGACGCAACAATCACGCCCGTAAGAAGGTACTTGATCTACCTTATAGTGGCGATCCTCGGAGAAATACATACGTAATCCCTTTCACCTGCAGGGAAAACTTGCAAGTGTCGTGTATTTTGTAATCAAGTCATGCGAGTGAAAGACAGTTAAAAATATAATTTAGTAAAATTATTCTTCAACATGATTCTATATTATGATTTGTTATAATTTTATTTTTACATTTTCGGACAAAAATGCAGTTACCGTGGTTCACATGGCGACACTCTACTGAATTTGACTTAACTCACCACTCAAGTGAAAAAAGATTTAGTGAAATTTCAAATGTAGTTATGTGGAGTAATTCGTTAAAATATAAAAAAACAATACAAACAAAACTATGGTTGCCTATTTTTTTAAACTTGATTGGAAGTTATGTACATGTACGCAATATGCACTCAGGGTGCTACGTGGTTCAATCAATGACTAAAATGTACAATCTGCTTTTTGGTTTACAATAAAAAAAATGATTAGACGACTCGACCTGAGTAGGCTATGAAGCAAACTCGATTGCATTTTGCAACAATGTAACTATTTAAAATTAATTTGAAATCAAAAGGAAAATCCATAACTAGATTTACAACCAAACTGGCCAACTTGCACAAATTAAACTACGAAGTCAGCCACTTTATATGTGGACATATGTACAGAAGTCCAAGATCAGTTTTACTCGTATCATGAGTATCAAAGTGTATAGACATTAAAGAGTGCTGTGACTTAAATACACTTCTAGCAGATCTACAAGTTAGTACATATATATCGGTAAATGTAGACTGGTTTACGTTCGAAAGCAGTTGTAGTATCTCCTGTGGGAATGGTTTAGTAACCCAAATAAATATAATGTGTACAAAAAACCGTGTTCTCTCTAGAGTAAACTCCAGCGATCAGACAGAATTCATTGAACTCTCATGTCTAATATCTGGCACACGAATGTTTGAATATTTTCACTGCCTTAACTTGTGAAACAGGTCGAGTGGGTGATAGTACTTAGTTGAAGAACCACCGAGCTTTACTCATTTCTCTTAGCAATTTACATCAGAAAATTATTTTCCACGTCCTTTGAAATGACAATTTACTTCATACAAATCTATGATTAGTGGTCTCTTGTAGCAAGGCTATGCAATGCCATGTGTTATATCATTCCACTGTGATGCAAAGAAAGAACTATATATAATGATCACTAAGTGGAAGGTCTGACAAGTTCATATCAATTTGACTGAAATCGCTACCTATTATTTTTCACAGACTTTGATCGAATTTACCCTTAAGCGGATTGAAAACAAGAGTATCGCTTTGTCGCCAAACTCAATGTGGACCACCTTGATTGCTTCTCCAATACTCACATGTTGAGCAATCGAAAGCACTCAGAAGAACCCGAGACGCATACTGTTGCAGCTGTACTCAAATATATACATAAATATCTACATTGTTATATTTTCTTGATGTCTGGCAATATTCTCAGCACTTAACTAAGATCATGTATCGAAAAGTTGCGGTTGTCATTTGTTTCTCTCAAATATTGGATGACAAAATTTGAATAAGGTCGTGGTAATTGAAGTTCTACTAAACAATTTATTATACTCGTACTTACAAGCAATTTGCTCTTTGTTTAGCTCATCCTGAAAAGTAGAGAATAAAATAAGAATTAGAAGAATACAAGTTTTAGTTTGCAATAAAAAAATAAATAAAAATTAAAGATATGAGTTGAAGATGGAACATGATGCTAATTGCATCTGTCTTATGCAATTCAATCACAATATGTATAAAAATGTTTTTAAGTATGTATTGAGTATGTATGTATGTACCAATACCAACATATATTTATCCGCCTGATATTTTAACCAATTTAGAGGAAGTGTTTGTTTTAAGCCGATTCATAGAATGGCATTTTCAAAGTGGGACAATTTTTGTATTAAAAGTTGTCTGATTGTTTATGTTTATATTTATACTCGTATTGAGTGGAAATATTGGCAACTTTTGATTTTGCTGCATTAATAGATGCACAGGCACAGGAATGTCATGAAATGATGGAGTGACAGCGTGCTTACACTAAATAGCCAAGAGACGGATTACTTTGCCTTAATCATTCGCTGTAGTGTTTTGATCGAAAGAAATACATACAAAAATGTTTATGTTACAGGCGAAGTATGAAATACCCTCATTCTATGGAATGCTAGCTAATTTTAGGCAATGTATAAAATTATGATTTTTAGGCCTTATTTATTTATATAGAGCCCAATTGGGGCAATTTAGCATTGCGGCCTTATTAGAACAGTATATTTGCTGCAAACAGACATTTAATCCGTTTATACTTTGATTCCATAGAATGCCTAGTTTCATACACCGCCGGTAACATATATTTAAAAATAGTAAATTGAACACTCGCGTTTTATTTAACCCACCAACCAACCATCCAACCGATACCACAATTATTGAATACATAATCTCCTTCTACCTTTAATGGTGATGAGGCTATCATCAGGATTAAAGGGATCATAACCCTCCCACTTAACTGCATCAATACTGATCCGCATGTGGTGTTCGCCAGTTTGACCTCAGAAAATATCGACAGGCCTCCCGACTTTGAATCTCTCCTTTGAGCATGACAGTACCAACTGAGCCGGTCGCGCTTAATTTTTTATGAGAATGGTTCTTTGACGTGAAGGCTTCCTCGGATCTTGGAACTTTTTATACGATCAATCTTTGTTAACCCTGCTGTCATGCGAAGCAGTCCAGCATTATAACCCGTATGTGAGCGACGGGCGCTGCAGTGTAGAGCCTTCCTTTCAGTCAGCTAAGCAGGCATTTTTCAATCACAGAAGATGGCAGAGTTCTCCCGCAGTTTCAAAAAAATACAAAAAAAAAATAAGGAAAAGGAGCAGCGGTGGCAGTATTGCTACCGTCAGTGAAGGTTCAAAATGGAACATCAGTTGACAATAGCGATCAGAATGAGGTAATGCGCGTATCAGCCAAAATTTCTCAACTTTGGACAGAAATGCAAGAAATCTGATCGAATTCAGTTTCGCCACGTGTCGCATAGCGTCAAATTTTTGCGATTTTGTGCCGTTATCAGTTCAATTGATGAATGCACTGTTTCCGTTCAATTTAATAATTTCAAGCAACTCTACGATTTTTAATAAAATTTTGTCGCTAAAACAAAATCTAGTCAATTTTATCCACTTTTCCCTACCACACCTGATACTGCAAACACTCTCCAAAAAAGTGGCTGCTCCGTCCTATTTGAAAATATTAACCTCTACGTTATTATTTTTTCTGGAGAAATCGAATGTTTTAAGTGCAGGGAACACTCATAAGCAGGGCAAAATTCTATAAATGAACTAGTCGATGAACTTGGATTTGACGATGACAAAATAGATTTTTTTTTAGACCAGTTGCACAATATAAACTTTATTAAATGTAACACCACAGGAGATACTGCTAAGTTTTGGACCTAAGTTGTAAAACACACAAAATGCTGCAGGTATAAAATAAAACTCAAAAAACATAGAAAAAGGCTACAGTCCTCTAAGACGAACTGTTGGATACCTACTCCCATTCCATTCCCTCATAAAGTGGGCGTGGCAAACATTTTAGTATGAGTGAATGGTTAAGAACGATCTCCATATTTTGTTATACAACATCTAAAGGATTTTATAAAAAAAAACAGCCTTAAAGTGGGCATGGCAGTAAAACTTTATATTCAAAATGACTTTATACTTTGCGAACAACAGCACTTTTATTTACAATGATTTCTTCAATAAAAGGTTTTTTTTTTATTAGCCGGCGTGTCAGTGGGCGGGTTTAAATTTTTTTTACGATGAGTATTAAGCGCCTGTAAGAATATTCCAAATTTCAGCTTCCTAGTTCAAACTTTGATTTTATAATAAAATATTTTTTATTTTTAAATTGTGGGCGTGGCAATGGGATGATTTTAAAAATCTTAGCATTTTGGGTCCTTTGAGACAATATATTGAAAATGTCAGCTTCCTAGCTTAAAATTCGATTTTTTTGATAAATTTATTTGTTTTTGAGATTGTGCGCGTGTGAGTGGGGTCCCTAATGTTTCAAATGTAACTTTTCTAGCTCAAGTTTTGGGGCCTGATTGTTGTCGAGGCACGTTCGGAAAGGCATGACTAGATCGAAACTACTATCGATGCAGATCACGAATATAGTATCTTTTAGGGGTCTACGGGCAATATTAAGGTATTTGTAACTACATCAATCAATATCAAATTTTAATAGAAATAGGTATGCAAATTTGAAAACATAATATGTATATACATCGGCTTTTTTTTGGTTGGGTTGTTAGAAATCAGACCATCAACAATGCCATACTGCATATGACGTTCACCTATAATTGTGTGTTTAAACAAAAAATTATAATATTTGCGTGTGAATAGGTCTTCTTCCTATAAGTAGATTGACAAATTGCAACATCTTCATTTTGACCATGTGCCTATCCTGCACAAGCGAAGGTATTGACCATCTAACAAATACAACAATAACTCAAAATTGCATGCGCAATTCGACATTAAATTCGTGGCCCAATGTGAAATATAATCAATAAGCAAAGCACCCATACCAAAGAACCCAAAGCGGCGGTGGCGGCTACGGCACCCATGACTTCATCTCCTTCACGCGTCATTTGCAATCGAATTATAAATAAATATTTTCAAATAACTTCTATCTATTCGCGGAGCTCTTAACATAATGATACAACAACATCGTATCACCATTACACCGTCCTTCACTTCAAACGAATAGCTACAAGGTATATCCATTGGCTGTGGTTGGGCAACACGATGACGATCGCAAACTAAAGGAGGATTTCGATTCAGTATGATTCTAGCAGCATGGTTTCATGTGTGACATTCTGATGATGCTATGCTAAATTTCCTGCAATCTAAATATAATGCCTACTACGAGTACCTCTCTTAAAATAATACTTTCACGATATTAATCAAATCTTCTTGCAGAAACGTATCCATCCATGTGTTGCATTAAAAACACTCTCAGGATTGTGTAATAATTTGTGTTATGTCCGCAATGTTCTTAAACTAGTTTTTTTTTGTTTGATCATAATGTTGTTTGTTTAACACTCACCATGATATGTAGTTTTATATAAACGCACAAAATAAACACAGGAAATAAGACTTAACACTTGACAAATCTTACAACGAAAAGTTAACAGTCAGATGATGTATGATTTGGCTATGTTTGGAATTCTTTTTTACAAATTTGGAAAACAAAAAAATATATAATTTAAGGCGTTAGTTCCGGATAAAAGAATAAAAAATTTAGTGGAATCTTTAGTTCTTAGGAGCTGAGGAACGCGCACAACACCTCCTCATTCGATCGGATACAGAATAATAAGTCCAAAACTTTCCTCGCAATTCTTCACTTTTTCAAGTGTGAATATTAAGTATGCGGTCGCTCGGTGTGGGCAGAGGCAACTATGCAGCAGTGCACCGAGGCGTAATGCATTCGAACTGCTAAATAAGCTGTTACCGACCACCAGAAGACCAACCAACCACACTCAACCAAATTCAAAAACAATACAATTTACACAAAAGATAAAACTGTGTTTTTCTAATATTGTCAGGAAGTTTACAAAAAACAACTAGCTATCTGCATGACAGATGGTACTTTCATGTTGGTTTTACTTCGAAGATCGATGGGTGCGCCAAATGAAGAAAATGTTATAGCTGATTCTAGATTTTCGCACACGGATTATAAAAATTGACGAAAACAAAATCCTTCGACTTATGGCGAGGAGAAATAAAATTTGTTGTTGCTTTATTTCTGTAAGAATTCCTTCGAATTTACAACATAGAAACGATGTGTTGTACTAATATTGCATTGCACTATGCCAAAACTGCGACTGGGTGTCAAAAATAGGAATTTAGCCAAGAAGTTGTGCATATGAATTTTATATTTTGATGATTGGAAGATCACAATGGACTACGCGATTGTAGAGGTGTTCATTTATCTTGTTTTGCCAAGCGAAAGACCAGGAAGAGGATTTATTTATCTGTTGATATTTTTTGATCGAATGTCTTTTGATATACAAAGTACCTAGTTGTTTTATTTTCGCCCACGCTTTTAATTTGACATTTGATAATCAATGTGTATGCTTATGTGCATTGTATAGGTACTATGTATGTATAAATCTATCAAATTTTGAAAAAATACGTTATTAATATAAACCATGCATTGCAATTGAATTATAATTGATAAACAGATGATTTGTTTTTGTTGGTGTTGGAGGTAAAATAAGCGAAATATTACGTTTGATATTCAAACCAATCCTTATGAGATTTATCGAAATTAATATTTAAAAAAAGCGTTTTAGGTAAAGTAGACAGCTTGGAAGAACATTGCATTAAAACAACTTTGGCCGTTTTGGCATTGAATAAGTTTTTTAAGTGGAATGACAAGTTGATGGAAGTGAAGTCATAAAAAAAGTTTGCATTCCCTTTAAAATAAAAAAAATGTTTCATCTATCTACTTGGGCATATTGAGACCTATCTGACTGAATTTCAAGTTTCAAGCTCGAAAGGTTTAGGCTGGCCGTGACTATTATGCCCCTATTCATACCAGTCTGTAAGAATTTATAATATTCTTGGTTCAATGAAAATAAATTAAATTAAATTAAATACATATATTTAATTGCCTAAATCGTAATTTTATATGCGTCCAATACTGAAAACACGTTACCAGAAATACTTATTTGCATTCACAATAAATTCAGTAACAATTTAAATAGATAAACAATAAATTTCTTAAACATTGAATTTTTTTTCCCACATGTATCTTATTAAAATTTAAAAAAAACCGAGCCAGTTTTCTTATAAAGGCGATAAACTAAAAACAATAAAATTATGTCAAATATAAACCTTGAGATTTGATGAAACACCGAACAAATTTAAGTCTTTAAGCACATAGGGCACCTGCAACTTTATAGCACTTGCACTACGTCGGTGGTATTCGCTATTCAGCGCTTTTCGTGTTACTTTAAGGCAGGATTAACCTATATATTTATAAGGACTGCATTTTTAATTTGTTTTTATGCCACTTACCATTGTTTTATTTGAATCAGTTGTAGAGTATCAGTGCTTTGCAGTGTGGTTAAAAAAATGCACCTTAATTTAAAATTGGCCTTCTAATGAAAGGTGATAATCGGGTAAGAACGGACAAATATTTGGGGTGGAACTATCGAAAGCAATTTTACCTGTTACTTGTATGGTAGTTGTTTTAAACCTGGGGTAAGACTTTTTGAAAATAAAAATTTAAAATTTGTTTGCATCTGCGATCTTTGTGTATCGTAAAAGAAAGTGCAATCGAATGGAATGGGATATAAATGGGAATCATTATTTTGATATCTCCTTACTCTGATGCCAGAAATGTAACGATGTTTTCCGCAGAATCTAATTTGCGTTTTTAAATTTATAAATTGTCCGAGTGCTTTATCTAGATAAGCCTTCTGCCTCGATCGGTTGACCTAAAAAAAACATGGGGAAGGCTACACTGTTGGATACCCTTTTCCTATTCCTCGAAAAGGGAGCGTGTCAGAAAATCTTAGTATGGGTTAATTCTGACAAAGGATATGGTCTTCACATTTTGTTATACATAACTGTTTTGTAAGTTTTTTTTTTAAGAAAAACTCCCCTAAAAAGTCGGCATGGCAGAAAACTTTGTGTAAAGGAGTTGTTCAAAACAACAATTTCTACATACTACACTTTAAATTGTGGGCGTGTCAGAAGGC
This sequence comes from Portevinia maculata, assembly GCA_949715645.1. Taxonomy (NCBI): domain Eukaryota; kingdom Metazoa; phylum Arthropoda; class Insecta; order Diptera; family Syrphidae; genus Portevinia; species Portevinia maculata. The sequence goes on along the minus strand of OX454526.1, from coordinate 309,169,213 downwards.
CGATGTTTCTACGCATCTCACCAGTCACCACTAACTAACGTAGATAATATTGTGACTGAAGTGCAACGTTTCGTTTGCGATTTTCTTACTTAATTCTCTTAGTAGTTTTCTCAAAATGTAAGCAGTCCATAAAGAACAGGGCAATATTTGAATATTGAAAATTGAAGATGTCGGAGGGTCTGTGGAATTCATTGTTTCTCCTCTTTTTTTTTAGCCATATTAATTAAAAAAACAATATTCGCTATGTGATAACTTTTCTTCTTAATAAAAATACTTTTCCCCTGTGTTATAGCTAGTCGTTATTTATCGCTTAAAACGCGGCAGCACTTCGCCAAATTTTACTCAAAAATCGAGTGTTTCTGTCAATTTTTCATCAGTTGACACTCATTTCTGTGTATCCCGTTCAAATAATATGGGCTCAACGCATTATGTAAGTGTAATGTGCAGAAATGGAAATACAATTCTCTGTCATCCTCTCAATGTTGCCACACATGCATGTGCTGTACATCCCCTCAATTTGTGAATGCATGAACTACAATCTGAGAATATATGAAGTTATCCGCTCCTTATACGCCGAATTCGGTGAGTTATCCGCTTGCTATTACATGCCAGTTAAAGCTAATAGTACGTTTACACAGACCCGAAATTTAACGTTTCGCGACGCAATTTCGAAATTTTATTTCCCCGATTACACTGAAAAGAGAACATTTCATATGACAGCTACGGTAAAACTTCGTTGCGCACTTTTTTTCTGAACTCAAAAGTACTTGCAAATAAATATTTAATTCTTCAAAAAAATTTACTAAAATGTACATTGTCCGTCTGTCCGTCTGTCACCGAGGCTGCAATCACAATTGGTGGACGGATTTACTTCAAACTTCGTGTTTGGGATTTGTAGCCCTATATCTAGCGGCCATTTTTTTTTATTCTATCATTTTAAATAACGGTGAATAAAATTTCAATTTCATTGCAACGATTCTTTTTTCCTGATTTTACGAGTATAGAAAATGTTTTTATAAGCCAATGTGAGTGTGATTCGTAACCAATTCTTATAAAAGCACAGTGGTGCACTTTATTTTTTGGTCCATCTTTGGATTTATGTGAATAAGTATTTTTGCGGCTGTTTTCTTTCAAATTGGTTTTTTTTTCACCATGCTCTGAGTGACGTGAAGTTACAATTAAATGGTTGGTGCAATTTGACAAACTTGAAAATGCAGAGACGAAATTTAACATTTCGAAATACTGGAAAACGTATGGCAAAATGAAGAATATTTCGGCTGAAATCTTGAATTTAGCTGAAAAGGCGAATATCGTTTCTGTGTAAACGTTCTACAACAGAAATTTATTAAAAAAACATTATAAATTAACAAATTGGTTAATGCTATCTCGCTGCAATTTTTTGTTAATCATTAAAAAACTCAAAAATTGACTCATCTACCAAGGCCGAGAGTAGATGTGTTGATTGTAACGACAATGTAGGTATGAAAAAGAATCTTCAATTTTCCAAATGTCTATGTTTTTAAGATCAATGATTGCAATCCTTTCCCCCATCTGAATGTTTGAACGAGCAGCTTCAGAGTGACTGCAGAAACTGCACACTCAGTTGAATTCAATAAGACGGCATCATTGCATAATTTATTATATCGAACGCCTTAAAAACGACTCGAAAACATGTAGGAAAAATGTTACGCCCGAAAGACTAGGGTAGAATTTTTAAATTGTACAAAAAAAAACATTTCACAATTTGTTAAATTACCACAATATATGAAAATAAAAATCCTACCGATTTTTGTTAATTTAAGTACATCTCTTTTCTTATTAATATGTAAACCTCTTAAGTTTTTGATTTAAAGTAAAGTTTTATATTTTATATGAATTGTTCTGTTTGTCTCCTCAGTATTATTAAGCTTTTTATATAAAAAAAATATAATTAAATTTATGTATATATTAATAAGAAAAGGTCTGTCAGAAGTAAAACAATTAAACTTTTGAAACTGTGCAACTTTCGTTAAAAATGATACATTATTTACCACAAATCGTATCATTTTCAAACAGGTGTTTTGAAAAAATTAGTTTTGGCAATTAAAGAAATTCAGTAAAAATAAAAATTATAACAAAAGTTACTAGTCAATGGGGCGTAAAATGTTTTCTACATGTTTTCACACCTTTTTCAATGATGTCTAAGATGAGGCAATATTTGCTATGAAAGCTCAGACTTTAAATAACCCTTGTATAACCAAATGCCAGAAGTCCCAGATCCTACAATGTATTTGGAAGAGGCCGACAAACAAAAACCGTTTATATTCTGTAGTAACAATTAATTAAACATTGAATTTGAGATTTTTCCAAAGATGAATCGTGAAAAATACTATGCAAGAATACCAACCAAACAAATATTTATATTAACATATTTGTAATGTACCTACTGTGTGGTTCATTCTATCAATATTTATTTCAAATTGTTTTCAAATGTATTCTTCAACTTCAGTTCCATAAAAACGTAGTTGCATTTTGCAATACGTATATGTTTTTCTTTTTGAAAAACTATTTATTTGATAATTACTGAAAAATTTCACGGTTGATGTTCTTCATTCTCAAAAAATGTTCAGACAAAACTTGTCATAATTGTAATCACAAAACTTATAAGAGTTGAATGGTATTCGTATATTTGTTGTTTAATAAAATAGTCGTAAGTATTTGCGATTATCACACATAGACGATTGATAGCAAGGACCGTACTTAAGCACAACTCTTTTTACTTAACTGTAAACTCTTTTTATCATAAATTGTAATTTCATAAAGACAATCAACAATTTATATTCTTCATTTTTTAAAAAGCATATTTTTTTTGATTTCCGCTTTTAGTTAAGCTTTTTATGAAATCGATTATGCAAAATAAATGAATATTATATAGTTTTAAGATGGCATCTTTTATTAAGAATTATTAGATAGAACTCAAAATTTTGTTTTTTTTCTTGTATTTACCATTGTCGAAGTCATTTTGATTTGTTTTTATTTGTTAATTTTTTGATTTAAAACTGAAAAAAAACAAGATAATTTTTCACTTGAAACAGCAATACATTAACTTGAAAAAAATTAATTCCGTTTTTCGGATTATTTTTGAATAAATGTTCACCTCCGAAACGTTATCAATTGAGTGACGATGAAAGACTGGACGTGTTCCCACAGCTCCTGGACGAGCGAGCAAATTCAATAACGCCGAAACGTACTACATCGTCATATTTTCATTTTACGTAAATTTTCTTTAAAATATTCAATGAACGTACTGGGCTGCATTTGTAGCACACTTATGTACGAGTATGTCTAACATCAACTCGGTTGACAGTTCATTGAATGGCAATTCCCCAAAAAATAGTATATACTGAAAAGTAACAAATAAATAAAATTAATTCACTACACACTTTTGGAAATTGAGACTTTAAGACAGCAAATAGGAGGCTGTGATACCACCTACATTGCACCAGAAAATAGTAAACAAAAAAATGCGAGTCCACTTAGAAAGAAAAACAGTCGTACATCGCAATTGCAGCGAAATATCGGCATACATCTGTTTGGCTGGGAATTCAAGAATTGCAATAAGTAAAAAAAAAATCCGTTGTTAAGTATTAAAAGTAATGGCATGTGTTTTTAGTGGAAACTATATAGTTTTTGTTGTTTTATGTCAAAGTAAGCACCCGACTATGATTTGGCATTTGCGAACGGTATTACCCGGGCGAAATTTCCCCACTCATTTTACTTAAAGAGCATTGTATAACTTAATTAAATTGTATACCACAGTTTTAGATAAGTTCAGAAATGTTTTATGCGAGCAGAATGAACAGAATGTATCTCTGTTAAGTAGAAAAGCGATATTTTTTGTTACGATAGAATTTTGCAGAATTTCGTCCTTTACAAATTAAATAAAAAATTAACAGAAAAATACAAATGTTTCTGCTTGTGTATGTAACTAGAAATTTAATTTGGCTGTCGATCGACTAACGAAGCGACGGAGTTCGTATCTATTATTATTATAAAATCTCGAATCTTAATGCCGGCGAGGCTATGATCAGGATTAATGGGATTTTTACCCTCCCACTTAACTGCATCCCTACTGGTTCGCCGGTGGGGTTCGCCGGTTTGACCTCAGAAAATAACGACAGGCCTCCCAATTTTCTATCACCTCATCACTGAGCCCAACCAAATGCTGGTGTTCCTGCATTTATTTTCGCGATCGAATGTAAACGATGATTGATATTGTCTTTTTGACAGGGTTCACAGGATCTCTCCTTTGAATTTGTACCATAATGAGCCGGTCGTGCTCCGTTTTCTTCGAGATAGGTTCCTTTATATGAAGGCTTCACCGGATTTTATTCATTCAATCTTGTTCCATTCCATATTTTGCCCTCATACTTTTTGTATGCTGTCCAACATTGTGAAAAGTAGGTGAGCGCCGGGCGCACATTAGCGATGGAGAGCCTTCCTTTCAGCTTAGATGGCATATTTTGGTCACAAAAATGGCTGGGTTTTCCGCCACCTCACCCACCTTTACGCGATGCTTACTGTTGTCACGACGAACCCGCACTGGTCCTTAGATAGCCGTATTTTTATCCGCATTCGGCTATCTAATACCCGCTCAACGATCTTTATGGTGTGTGACATCAGCTTGATTGAACGATAACTATCACAGTCTTTTTACAAAAGAAAAAGATTTCTTTCCCTACAATGGTTAAGCATTGGATCGCATCTCTTCAGTTTGGAGATGAGAATCACGAGCCATTTGAATGTTGGTCAATGGTCTCACATCTTTTTCCAATACTCAGAGAGTATCTCATCCGGCCCAAGTGCTTTTGGTTTTTTTTTGGAGTGTTTAAACGTCTTCCTAGCTTTTTCGACAATAATGCTGCTTACTTCTTCATTATTATGAAGGGCTCTTGGAAAATATATCCGAGGAAGTCGTTCATTAAGAAGTCCTTAACAATACAATTGTCATCCACAAGAAGCAGCCCTTGAGCATTGTTGATGAACTTTTCACCTTCTCTGCCCCTGTTCAAGTCGGTTTGTCGTAGTTCGTAGATAGCCTGGTTTCTTTCAGCAGCCGAAGCAGCAATTTTTTCCTTCTTCCGATACACTTTGCTTGAATTTGACCGCACCATCTCTTGGCGAGCCTCTTTCATATCGATGCGAGGTTTTTCATCTCCATTATTAGCTTTGAATGCCGCTTCCCTGTCACTTATCACTGCTTTGGCTTTATCTTTCCACCATCATGTTTCTTTGCCATGTTGATAGTGTCCTTTTCAAGCACCTTAGCAGTGATTTGCCTCTATCCAAGCAAGGTCGTTGTAGGGCATTCCAAATGCTCTGAGCTCCTCATCCTCAACTTCGTTGATGATGTGATGAAGATAATTTTGCATCTTCTTCTTCTTCCTTTGCGACGAGGTTATGATCAGGATTAGTGCGATCATAAATATCGGCAGGCCTCCTGGCTTCGGATCACCTTATCAATGAGGGCAATTAAATGCTGGTGTTATTGCACATGTGTGATATAATCATTTTTAGGCCTGCCTTTTTCAACGATTTCGACAAGTGCATTCTCCCTTAATTGATTATTGTTTGATCGATCGTTTACGACACCGGTGATCTCCAGTCGCGTAAACCCATGGATTTGCATGCACACTTGCGGGACAACTTTAAAATGTAAGATGTGTTGCTGTCGCTGGGCTCACCTGGATTTTAAAATTGCCTACATGTGATTTCTTTCCTTCTTTAAAGACAAGCGTTGTTTGGGGGGCGCTGCAGTAATATTCTAAGCCCGTCCCTGCACGGGAACTTTTTTGCGTATTGCCAATTAATATTTCGCTTTTCTGTTTGTCCAGATTGTACCATTGATTTTCACAGACACTTTTGTTTGTTTATTTTTTTTTCGTCGCAGCCGCCATTAAAGTTTTTGTAGGAGGAACTGATTCCTGAACTGAATCTTGATAAATAATATTTTTGTAAAATTCTTTTTTTGCTCTGATTTTCAAGGCCCTTTTACTGAATTTAACTCTTAGAGTGCCTCAATCATATTTTTAAATAGGATTAATGGACAAAAACGGCCCGGAGTGGATAGCATTTCGCTCAGAATAGTTGTGACGATGAAGTTATAAAATTGCAGGTCAAACATTCTATCAGAATTTTTTTATCATAAATAAAATACAAATCGGCTTCCAAAAGCCCTTCTGTCAAGAAAAGTTCAGATCGAACCACTGACTAAAAATAATACTTTACATTCTAAAAAACAATCAACTGAAACTTGGAGGGCGAATATTTATTTTTTCTACAAAATTCTAAATTTTCATTTATTCGGAAAAAACAAGCAACAATCAAAGAAGTCAACTAAAATTTTTGAGCCTTTTTCTTTAAACTAATTTAATTACATAAATTTTAAGCTTTTTAAATAAATAAAAGAAATTTCCTACAGAGATTGGTGACTTTTAACCGAACTATTTTCAACATTCTCAAAAATTTTAATAATTTAATACGATAAGATGTTCGTAACGCCACCACCAAATGTAACCCTGGGCAGAAGAAATATGTGTCCAATATGCGATGGGCAATACGAAGACTCCAATATGGTGAAATGTTCAATTTGCAGAAAAAGAATCCATTATGCATGTGCCAACGTGGGAGAAGAAGTAGCCAACGTCAGGAACTGGAAATGCGCTAATTGCATACAATTAACTGCTGCGCACACCAGCCAGACACCAGCGAATTCCAACCTACGTACAAGATCGAATTCGGATGCTCCATTTTACCAAGAGGAACCTCAAATAAAAGAATTGTCCAACACATATACGGAACCCAATCCAAGCGTTCATATTCTGCAACAAAGTTCCGACCAAACACCAACTTGGCCTCGACAAATGGATCAAACAGAGGAAGGCGTAGGATTTCCTGAAGAAGGCATCGGTAACATTGCAGCAATTACCGATCTATACACAAATTCCTATACGGCTGTGCAAAATACACACAGTTTGGTAAGTAACAATGAACGAAACGTATCTCATCGCTCCGTTGCAGCCTCAATATGTTCATCGCGCTCGAGTAAATCTGTACGGTTCAAACAACATATGAAGTTACTAGAAGAACAAGATGAGATCCTTAGAATGAGACAGGACATAATGAAGAAAAGAGAAGCCATTTTAAATGCATTGTCAGATGATGAGATAGAAGATCAAATAATGCCTATTCAGCTTAAAGAACAACAAAACAACGTTTCTGTTCAAATCAACGAACGAGTTCACAATTATTTGGACTCAATGAAGTCTAAAGAATTCCAAGTAAAACCGATTTTTTTTAATTCAGAACAAGTTCCAGTTCAAAACCATTATGAAATGCCAGCACAAAACAATTTTTGTCAACTAACTTCTCAGCAGCTTGCAACTAGATCCGCAATAGCAAAGGATTTACCGATATTTACAGGACAAGCGGCAGAGTGGCCAGTTTTTATAAGCGCATATAGCCAAACAACAACAGCTTGCGGTTTCACGGAAAGTGAAAACTTGATTCGGTTACAACGAAGCTTGAAGGGTAAAGCGAAGGAAATGGTTGAGGCACAATTAACTATACCATCATGTGTCCCACAAATAATTGACACATTAAAATTGTTATACGGCAGACCAGAGCTCTTAATGGAACATTATATCGACAAAATCAGAAGGATGTCAGGACCCAGATACGAGCGGTTAGAAACAGTTGTGGAGTTCGCTGTTGCCGTTAGAAACCTGTATGCAACGCTTCAACAAGCAAGCATGGAAGACCATATTCGCAATCCTATGCTGATGAAAGAATTAGTAGACAAGCTACCAGCAATTTTGAAAATGAATTGGGCATCTTACAAGCGATCCACAGCTGTTAACGACAATTTGAGTACATTTACCGATTGGCTAAAAGAACTTACCGCAGATGCTTGCAGTGTTATGACGACAACAAATTGGTTTGCAACAAAGCCACCACAACAGCTCGGGAGAAATAGGAACGAAATTCTCAATCTGCATGAAAGAATGGAAGAAAATCCGACATCCTCAATATCTCGACCTATCACTACTATTGTTTGCAAAACCTGTGGAGAAGATTGCAAAGTTATATCTAATTGCAAGAAATTTAAGGATATGAGCTTATCACAACGGTGGGACATTGTAAAGCAGTTCAAACTATGCCGTCAATGCCTTAAAAGACATTCATTTAAATGCAAAACTCCAGTGCATTGTACTAAGGATAATTGTCAAATAAAGCATCATCCACTTCTTCATAAAGACATACATGCGAACCCGGTTCAAATTGAAGCGTCTATAAATCACCATATGACGACTAATATGCTCTTTATGTAATTTTGACTAACAATGGACAAAAAATAAAAACGTATGCTTTTCTTGACGAAGGGTCATCAAGTTCTCTTATAAGCGACGAACTAGCAAATTATCTAAAACTGGAAGGTGAAAAGGAACCCCTTTGTCTTAAGTGGACTTCGGAAGTAACTAGAATGGAAAACCAATCAAGAAGGGTGCAATTAACTATATCTGGTGTTAACGCAAATTCAACGCAATTTTCATTGTCAAATGTGCGCACAGTCTTTGGACTACAAGCAGATGTCAGACAGATATGTGCATCTCCGCAATTTACCGGTAGCATCATATACTAACGCTAGTCCTGGTATATTGATTGGACTGAAAAATTGGAAAATAGCGGTCCCACTTCGCATTAAAGAAGCTTCTGAAGACGAACCGATTGCAGCTAAGTGCCGTTTAGGATGGACCATATTTTCTGTATTTGGAAACTGCAATGACGGCAAATCTGACTATAGCTTCCATTTATGTGAATGTGAGGAAACGGACGCAAACTTACATCAACTAGTTAAGGAATACTTTACAGTAGACAGCTTGGGCGTCACTGGTCAAAAAGATGTAAAGCAGAAACTGGAAGAAGATCGTACGAGGAAGATTTTGTCTGCAACAACCACAGATTTAGGGAGCCGTTACGAGACAGGACTTTTATGGCGGTACGACGAGTTTAATCTACCAAAAAGCCGATCCATGGCTGTTCGTCGACTAATTTGTTTGGAAAAACGCCTAAAACTCGACCCTACATTGGCTGAAAACATAAAATGTCAAATAAAGCAGTATGAAGACAAGGGCTACATTCGAAAGCTTAGCCAACAGGAGTTACAGGAACCTCGAGAGAAAGTATGGTACTTGCCGATTTTCACGGTACAAAATCAAAACAAGCCAGGAAAGGTGCGTATAGTCTGGGATGCAGCTGCGAAAGTCAATGGGATTTCTCTTAACACATTGCTAATGAAGGGCATCGATTGGAATTCATCTTTACTGGGTGTACTTCTACGTAGCAGGGAACGAAAGATATGTATTGCAGCAGACATAAAGGAAATGTTCCATCAAGTAAAAATAGCAGCAAACGATCAACATTTTCTACGATTCCTATGGAGAAATTGCAACGAAAAAGTGGAACCAGACACATACGTTATGCAAGTTATGACTTTTGGAGCGACCTGTTCTCCTAGCTGTGCGCAATATATAAAAAACGAAAATGCTTTAAAATTCATCGATAAGTATCCTAGAGCGGTGAAATGCATTACTGACAACCACTACGTCGATGATTTATTGGACAGTGTCAACACCGAAGACGAAGCCGTACAATTAGCGGAAGAGGTAACAGCAATACATAAGCGTGCTGGTTTTGAAATTAGAGGTTGGAAATCCAATTCAGATACAGTTATGCGTACCCTCAATTCCGACTTCTCAGAAACAAAAAAAAACTTGGATATGAATCCAGAGTCCTCAAAAGAGAAGGTTCTTGGCATGTGGTGGTGTATAAACACAGATGAATTAACTTACTCCTTACGATACAACAAAGGCAATCTGAATGTGTTGAAAGGCGAAAGAAGACCTACAAAGCGGGAAGTCTTAAGAATCCTTATGTCAATCTACGATCCACTAGGATTAATCGGACATTTTCTGGTATACCTTAAAATCATTTTGCAAGAAATTTGGCGTAGCCGAACTGATTGGGATGACAAAATTCAAGATGAACAGAATGCTTTATGGATACATTGGCTAAAAGTACTTCCAAAGGTCGAACAGTTACGGATACCACGCTGCTACATGAAGAATCTCTTAAATTGGGACGATGTTATAACTCAGCTGCACATTTTTGTAGACGCCAGTGAGCAAGCATGTGCTGTTGTATCTTACCTGAGGATCGAAAAAGGGCAGGAGGTGGAATGCGCATTAGTCGGTTCTAAAACTAAAGTTGCACCATTAAAATTACGCTCCATTCCGAGATTAGAATTGGATGCAGCAGTAATGGGAAGTAGATTCGCCAAAAACATACAAGAACAGTTAACCGTTAAGATAGGAAAAGTTTTCTTCTGGACCGATTCGAAAGTTGTATTAAGCTGGATAAGAGGAGATCCAAGGAAATACACAAAATTCGTTGGTTTTCGAGTAGCTGAGATTCAAGAAAATTCAAGCGTCAAAGACTGGCGGTATGTGGCTACAAAAGATAACGTTGCGGATGAAGGGACTAAATGGGTGAAACCTCCCAAGCTGGACAAATGTGATCGTTGGTTTAGAGGTCCATCATTTTTGTATCTAAATCAATCAGAATGGCCCGTAGATATAACAGACTTTGCTGAATCATCAGAGGAACTAATAAATCTACATACAATAGATACGACCATTATCAACTGTAATAGATTTTCAAAGTGGAAGAGACTGCTAAACACAATGGCTTACGTATTCAGATTCAGTCATAGCACCAAGACAAAAAGTAATCGTCATCTGAAACGCAAATGTATATTAACCAATGAAGAACTTCAATTGGCGGAGATCATAATACTCAAGTCAGCGCAAAAAGACATCTACAGCCATGAGATAAGTCATATTCGTAAACAAACTGGAATGAAACTACAAGGACTTCAAGCTACAGTCGACCGCACAAGTTCCATATATCAATTCTCTCCATTCCTCGATGAAGAGGGACTCTTGAGGGTAAGAGGAAGAACGGATGCTGCAACTTGCATTAGCTACGACGCTAAAAGACCGATTATCCTTCCAAGAAGTCATTACATCACGCAATTAATTGTACAAAATGCGCATGAAGAATTCTTGCATCGGAACAATGAGAGTGTTGTAAATCAATTGCGACAACGTTTTTGGATCCCGAAACTTAGGTGTGTTGTAAAGAATATCAACATAATTTGCCAGTGGTGTAAAGTTCGAAAGGCAAAACCACAAGAACCATAGATGGCTCCACTACCACTGGCAAGATTGGCTGCCTTTACTGAACCGTTTTCTTTTGTGGGAGTTGATTATTTTGGACCTTTCAATGTGTCTATTGGCCGTCGCACTGAAAAAAGATGGGGTGTGCTTTTCACGTGTCTTACAATAAGAGCAGTACATGTGGAAATAGCATACAAATTGGATGCAGACGCATTTATTTTATGTTTCCGTGATTTTATAAACCGACGAGGATTTCCAAAGGAAATATATAGCGATAGAGGAACGAATTTCATCGGAGCGGAGAGGATATTGAGGGAGTCTTTACTTGCCATCGATGTTGATAAGATAGCTCAACACTTCGTAAGTCCAACACTGAACTGGAGGTTTAATCCACCTGCATCGCCACACATGGGTGGGTCATGGGAACGGCTCGTTAAATCCTTCAAAATAGCTCTATACGACTCACTACCAACGAGAACGCCTTCAGATCCTTTGTTAAGAAGTTGTCTTATTGCAGCTGAAAATATTATTAACTGTAGGCCCCTTACCTACATGCCGCTTGAAAGTGATCTGCAAGAAGCCTTAACGCCGAACCATTTTTTAAGATTGACGTCTGGAGCAACAAAACAAATGGGAGTAATCGATAACAGTGCAAAGATTTTAAAATGTGCTTATCAATACAAAGACCAATTTGCTGATAAGTGTTGGAAAAGGTTCCTAACCGAATATGCACCAGAGCTAACTTTAAGAACTAAATGGCACAAGCCAATATTACCATTGAAAGTTGGAAGCATCGTTTTAGTCATCGATAAGGATTTACCTAGGAATAACTATACAAAAGGAAGAGTCATCGAGGTCCGAACAGCAAAAGACGGTCAAGTGCGCAGTGCTGTTATTCAAACTGCAGAAGGGATCCTGGAGAGACCAACCGTTAAAATTGCCATAATAGATGTAAAAAAGTATGAGACTACAGCGACATCTAATCCTGAAGTCGCTGTACTGGGTGGGAGTGTCAAGAAAAGTTCAGATCGAACCACTGACTAAAAATAATACTTTACATTCTAAAAAACAATCAACTGAAACTTGGAGGGCGAATATTTATTTTTTCTACAAAATTCTAAATTTTCATTTATTCGGAAAAAACAAGCAACAATCAAAGAAGTCAACTAAAATTTTTGAGCCTTTTTCTTTAAACTAATTTAATTACATAAATTTTAAGCTTTTTAAATAAATAAAAGAAATTTCCTACAGAGATTGGTGACTTTTAACCGAACTATTTTCAACACCTTCCCTAGGGTTAAATGTGTCTTTATGCTCACCTGACTGTTAAAATTGCCTAGACGTGATTTCTTCCCTTAGTCGCCTTCTACGACAGATTTTTTTTTTGGGTGACTGCAGTATTTTGTGTCGACTTTAAATAAGTGGTCCCGTTCTTTAAATTTATTTTTTTATACAAGTGAAATTGACTTCAAAATAAAGCTTCAACTGAATTTGTTATTATTACGCTATATTTTTTTCTTAAATTATTGTTCTCACAAAATACATAGGTAACTACTCCTCATTGCCTTTTGTTCTTATTGAAAGTATTTTATTCGTTTGTTCATATGTCGTTATTTTAAGCCTCACATTTTGATTAGTTTCCTGCATTCCAAATAAGTAGGTGGTAAAGTTATAAATTACGTCACATATCAATCATAAGAGCCTCGTGCCACCTTCAGACAGTCAAATTAGGTTTGCAATCTGACAATCAATTTTTACACTGAAATAAATCAATAATATTCAAATATAATATCATTCAGTTCAGGTCAAGTGCAGCATTTCAGTTTAAAAAAGAGCGAAATATTGTAGTTTGTTTTCTGTAAAAGTTCCCCTTCGTAAACATATATATTTTTAAATCGAGGTGTACTACCTACATATAAAGCATGAAAACCCGCCAGGAAAATTTGCCAAAATTTGCTAGATTTTCCTGTCGTTTGCTAAAATCCACTGTAATTACAAAAATAAGAATAAGAAAAACTATGTTTATTCTCTGCCAGTTGTAGGCTATATATATTTCAATAACTTATTATTAGTGGCTGCCTGGTAAAGCACTACTAGTGGAAAACAAGAATAACCATTAGTTTTAAGAATGTTCATATTTGATGATAATTTATAAAATCTTCCGTACAATCAGATCAAATTTAACACGAAAACTAAAAATTATACAAACAATAATAAATCACTTCTGATTATTTAAAAAAAAAAACAAATTGAAGTCACATATGAAATATAGCTGGTGTTAGATCCCTGATGTTATATATTTTCAGAATGAATTCCTTATAATGTATGTATATATATAAAAAAATGTATTTCTGTGACAATTTTTTAACTGGTCAAACATTAAAAAAGTGCATGACTGGGTCGTACAAAACGTTTCCGCATTATACGAAATTATTGATTATTATATGAGTAAGCAATTTTTATTATAAATGGTAGTACCATTTGAACCAATTTGCCAGGTTTTGAGATGCATGCCGTTTTTCCAAAGTACCTTTATTAGATTTTTCTGAAAAGAACTTGCCATGATCATACCCTCACTTTTGTTTTATAAAGTTATATTTTTGAAATGAATGGAAGTAACCTTCAATTTAACGCCGAAAGCGAACGGCTAATTTGAGAAGCTTCTCGTCATAATTGCTACTCTTGGATGTTTGTCATATTTTCGGAAAAGATGGGGCAGTGAAAAAGTATTAAAACGGTACTGTCTCCTTATACCCCTCGGCCAGTCTTCAAAGGCACTCACAAGCGTAAGAGTTTTTCTTTTTTTTTTTAGAAAATCAGCGTTCTATAAATGATCACGTAATGATTATGCAAACAAAAAGGCACAAGGTATTCGCCTAATGACTCCAAAAATTCCGGGTACCCGTGTTGGCATGGCGCCCTTTCACAGTGTAGACGGACTGATGCCAATAGGGAAATGCGAGCCACACTTTCTGAAATTTTCTATGTTCAATATATCATAATGTCTCGGAAATTTTTTGTTGGTCAAGGCATCGGCCGCTACCAAAAACAAAATAAGTGTGAAGATAACATTTGTAGTCTCTATCACTCATATGCCATATAGGAAATTTAAACGAACGGGGCCACATATTCAAAATTCATATTAAATTTGTTATTGCCCAGAAACTTTAACTGAAAATAAAGCCTTTTATCAAAAGGTGAGCACACAAATCAAACACATTTCGCCAGCACCATGTCATCAGGTCAAGTGCTTACTTGTTTTCTAATTTGAAGGCATTACGCTTTTATATTGAACAAACATTTTCTTTGTAGTTATTGTTTTGAAAAACAAATTGATCTGGTTACTTAAAATGTTCAAAAAAGCATTCGGTCAATTTGGCATAGAGATCCATCTTATTCCATTTGGCAAATGGCTGTGCATCTTTCACCTGCTGTAGCCCATCGCAGTGAACACGAGATGTTCACGAGACGCGAGTCGAAAAATGTAGTTGTTTTCAAAATTATGTTAAAAATAGAAATTCATCAACTATTTTGGTTGGCGGATTTTTGTATATTTAGCGTAGATCCCTCGAAAGAAACGGCCAGAATATACGAAATTTGCAATTGTTTGGGATTGGATTCAGGAATTAAGTAATCGGCAGACAGGGGTTTTAAAATCTAAGACAGAAGCGATCTTTGAAAATATAGTCTACCACAAACAGTTGTATTCGTGAAACATGAGTATTTATTTGCCACGAATGCTCATTATAATAGGTGCATTTTTAAGCATTTTGTTTTTAATTGTCAAAAGAAACACAGGAAAATTGCAAAGGTTTATAAAATGTTAATTTGGGTAGACAAATCAATGCCTGCCATTTACTTTTTAAAGATATTTTTCATATAAATGTTGGTCTTTAGGGAGAGTTCAATATTGGGTCATTGTTTGGAGCACGTGTAATTCTGTCCTCCAAAGCTGCAATTGAATATGGCTTATCGGCATAAACGAGTGATTAGACGTATCCCCATTAAAAATAGTCTAACGTGCATCCCAAAAAACTGACGCCATGATTTTGCCTTGTGTAACTTTCTTCACCGATTCTCCTCTTTAATTCCACTGTTTTGGCTGGTCTTTCGTGTTAGGTGTTAATGCTTGGCTTAATTGCTGTGCAACTTTGACAAATACTCGATTACCAAAATAATAACTGACACACAGTTAAGGACAAAACTTCAACACGTCGAACATGGCTGACGGTTTTATTTAATTTATTCGCTTATTCTCTCGTTTTTATTTATTTATTTATTTTTAAACTTAAGTTGTTTGGTTCACTAAATGTTCACTTTTATTTATTTATTTGTTGTGTATGAAATAAAGATTCCCCTGAGGAAGGTAGCAACCCCCGCCGAAACGTTGGGAAAGTAAATAGAATAATCTTTCATTTTACAAAAAACTATATGACTAAACAGCCGAACAACACAATAAAGGATTAACATTTAATTTGGTCAACAAATCACACATCGGAGTTGTACTGTATCACATAATGGTAAACAATTTTGTCAATTTTTACAAATTCAATGAGAGCCTTGACTGCACAACAATTTCTTATTAAGGTAGCAATTTTCAAATTGAAGCTTTATAAGTTTGGCACTTTCTACCATAGTCATTCTTTTTAATCAACAACCATCGGTCCTGCGTTTATTGATAACCCTTAGAAAGCATTAACTTATGGGCTCAACTTGTTAAAAGCCCTACTCACATGTATTCTGTTTAATAATTCTGTTATTTATATATATTAACAAATTAAAAAATGTCTACACCAATACAATAAACCTTCGGGCACCAATAAAAAAAGCCCAACAATTAGCTCAAGTTTGGAAAGTACCTCCGGGTCAAAAATTCGGACTTTTAAATATGCACGTCAGTATTGCGTTTAGGCAGTGGAGGAGGTGACATGGGGCTTCTGGCGTATTGATTTGGAGTACACTGAAATTGGCAGTTATGAGTTGGGTTATAGATCCGAGGCATTTCATAGTGATCTTCGGTTTCATGTAAATATGCATCCTTAGTTTCTTCATTATCCTTCGGCAATGGTAGTGGGGTTGTAAATAGATCTCCCATGCATGTTAGTGAAAGTCTGCAATTTTAGAATTGTTAAAATTAATACAGTAGAAGCAATTTTGAAGACTCACCTCTTTAAAAAGCTTTTCTTGCTAAAGCCAACATTTTGTTTTTCTTGTTCCCCATAATCCGCAATAGTTGACACATAACATGTTTTATCTGACTTCTTGACCACCAATACGTGGCTGCTACCCTCTAAGAGATCTGGATAAGCCTTAATTCCAAAATATGCAATAACTCCTCCGAATAATGTAGAGCAAGAAAAAATTAAACAAATTATTCCAATTGTAAACTGTTTTTCATCATTTAATATCCAAACGACATTATTATCGGTTATATTCGCAGGTACATGAAGTGGTAAACAGTTGAAAGGAGATATTGCATTTACCGCAGTTGGTATCAGGCAGAAAGTATAGGCCAAACCCTCTGTAAGGTTGTCAACTATAAGATATGGTCTGGTGTATCCCTCGCAATTGTAGTCGAGGATTCTTCCATCCATTGTGTACTCAAAATGTTCATATGCATCACTAAACCAAACAATATTAATCGGCCTGTCAGTATCCTCGACAGAAACTTTAACGGAGTTATTCTTGAAAAGGATAAGTTTAAACTCATGACAAGGTGGTGCGAAACGAAAATACTCTATTTGCTCAACTGAGTCTTCGTCATTCAATAAATTTCTAACTGATGAACAAATCATTCGAAAATCCGAATCCACAGTTTCTTCCTTATCAGTTGTAGTTACTGTCTGCGTTGTCGGAGTCTGTGCTGTACTAATGCTACTCGTTATGAGGGTTGTGACAACCTTTTCTTCTTCCTCACTTTTTGAAATACATTCCCTGCCAAAAACTACATTGGCAAATAACACCCCATAGAGCAATGGTGGTCCTTTGCAGTAAGGAATGTCGGCAAAGCGATCCTCATACATATGGTATAAGTCTATCAATGGTTTTAAATCGCAATTACAGTACCAGTTATTACCCAAGAGATAGATATTAACTATTCCCAGAACGAGAACTCTCTCAAAGGAGCTAACCTCAACGGATGCCAAGAGATTATTACTCAAGTCCAAGAGCTCTAGGTTGGTTGCCACATCTTCAAATGCGTCTTCGTCAAACGATGTGATCTTAGAGTTTGACAAAACTAAGTATTTCACATTTGGCACAGCTGCTAGAAAACGTCGACTTACCGATCCTGATATCGTGTTGCCACTTAGATCTAACGCTTTCAAGTCTGGCAAGAAACTTATGCCAAATACATTAGTTTCTCCGGAAATTGTTAGATCAACACTAAGGGTGAGCTGATGAAGTGAATATTGGACTGGTTGGAAAAAACATCTGTCAATATCGCCAACTTTTCCATCAATGTGCAGCGAGCTAAGTTTTGATAATCCCAAGAGGACTCCATTGCCTAATAAGGGGATATCCACGCCCACTAACTTAAGACCATGTGTGTTGGTAAAATCAGAAGAGTTGAATGCCTCATTCTGAATATGTAGAAAGTTACTATATGCAATCGAAATTTCCATTATGGCCTTGCGCGACGGTATCCACTTATTCGCCACCTCTAGGTTTGGAAAGCGCTGATTAAATATATAGAGAGTAAGGTTTTCTTCCGATGATGTTTCCTGAAAAAATAATATGCAATATCATCCAAAATAGTACCTCAAGTATTCAATATTCAAGTTGTCATTTTACGAGTAGGTACTCACTTCGAGAGCTTGAAATAATTCCTCGTATATTTCGCTTGTATTTCGACATACTAAAGTTGTATTTATCAAATGGCAAACACCGGTTATAAATTCATGCTCATTGTCAGGGATGCTTGCTTGACTGAAGGAGGTACTTTTCACTTTCGAAATTATTTGCACTTTCGCAGGTGGGTTTTCCATAAAAAAAACAAATACAATCAAGGATCCGCACATAGCTACCAACATGAATATGCAAAGTTTCATGGCCATATCGCTATCAATATAAAAAGCGCCGAAGCAACTGAAAACAAGGTCGCAATAGTTAATTTGTTGCATGTATGTAAGTTTACTTCTCTTACCCCGGTTTGTCATCAAGCTCTTGTTTTGGATCCTTTAAATATGTCATTTCTGTAACAATACTTGCCAGTGAATGCAAGTGTTTTGCAGCCGAACTGACTTGTATATCGGTCTTGTTTGGTATAACTTATCTAATTTGCATGCTATCAGCGTTGAAAATCATTATCATATATTTGATAAAAAAGAAAATCATAAGTCAATTAAACTTGTCCTGATAATGCTATCCTGATAAGATTAGAATAGAAAAGTGTTGGACTCAAGTTTGTTTTTTTGTGTTGTTGTGTGCTATAAATAATATATATTACAAAATTAATTCTATATATATAAATGTTATGGGCCTTCTTTGGATAAATTCAAAAGCGTAAAAATGTTAACTTACACAGAAGTTGCAATATAAAAACATATCCGAAGGCAATTTGGAATCGCCGATTTTTTACAATTCTTTTCCCAGGAAAGGCGAACCTTTTACTCTGAACCGGGAATTATCCGAAGGAATTGCTCTGAAAATCTAGAATTATTCTGTTCAGTAAAGCAAATTTTGGTTTCTATTATTGATAAGGGTGGGGGCATCACACAAAGTATCTGATGTTAACACCAAGCACTAGACAACTAGAACAGCGTCCATGCGATCGCCGAGGATGGAATTCTACTCTGTCTCGGGCAGAGACTCATCACTGGTCGGGAGCCCGTTAAGCAAGTAGTTAGGCTAAATTCATACATTTTCGCTCTTAAAGACATTTCTTCGGACAATTTTAAACACTTTAATCTGTAAACTTTAAATATTTTTTTTTTGACTTTGTGGATGATAGCATTTTTTAACGTCATCCAGGGCAATCCAAGAACTGAAGAAGTTATTAAAATTTATAATTTAAAGAAAATCCTTACGTAATAAACTAAGACACTCTTATTCTTTATTGGCTCTTAAATACTACAGTAAGTGAAAAGGTTCATTTAGGCTATATATCCGTAGTCATAACCCTTCGGAAGAATAACAGCTATCTTCATTTTATCAACATTGTGGTTAGGTAAGCTTTTATCTTGTTTGGGCAGAGGTGGTGCCGGACTTTTTGGCACTGGATTTGCATAGATAATGTCATTAACGACGTTTGTCTTCCATTGGTTCTCAATTTCCTCATAATTATTTGCGACCATATAACTTAGGCCGCTTTGAATGCTGGTCTCAGAAAAACGCCTTTGCCGAATTGTCGTATTCGTTTCAAAGCTGAAATAACAAAATGGTGTAATAACTATCTGATATTATTACTTTCGTGTAATTACCTATTTTTATACGAATATTCGGTATCTGTTATAGATGACTTGACACGTGGCCTAGGCAGGATAAGAACATCTCCTGTACTACTGTTAACCACTATCACAAGCTTGCTACCTTTCAATAATCGGGGGTGAATTCGTAGAACAATATACATGCTGACCACGCCGGTACATATCGCAATAATGACACCAAATATGAAAAGACCGATTATCAGAGCACGGTCCTCGCATTTCAGCCAAACTCCATTCTCGTCTATACACCAAATAACTACTTGATTGGTACTGTACGATCGACAATTAAATGGCGAAATTAGTTGTATGCCTTTCTTGATCAAGCAAAAGGTGTAAGTCGTATTCTGGGCAAGACCCAATATCACCAACGAATCTTCTAAATTACTTTGACAACCTATCTTGCTTTCCTCAACTATTTGAATTTTTTCTCCGGAACCGGTTATTGTTGGTTGATTGTAAAACCAAATCAGAGCTAAATTGTCACCAGGGCTCTCTATTTTTAATTGAGCGCTTGTCTGACTAAGTGGAGCAATGTCAAAATGAGCATCCGGTGGTGACAAAATTTTGAATTCTTCATCGCTCACAGTTGTTGTATTGAAAGATGTCGTAGTTACTGCTTCCTGAGCAATAGAAGAGCTTGAGTAAATCAATGTACTCAATGACTCGTCAGCACTCGCAGCTATCGAGGTTTTAGTATTTGACCACGACACATCACTCGGAATAGTCAAAGGCGTTTTAGTATAACCAATGGTAGTCGTTGAATCTTTAAGGTCAATTATCCAAGGTGAAGAAAATTGAGTACTTGATGATAAGAATGTACTGGGGGTTGTGTCTTCACAACGTTCTACGTTAATCTCATTTAGAAGCTTTCCAGCAAGTTTAGAAGGTGTTCTACATTGTGTTTTGTTTCCAAAAAAGTTAGGTTGATTTTTATATTCTTTTATAAGAACCTCTAATTTACAGGTACAGTCCCAGTGGTTGTTCTGTATGTCTATCCTCTTTAATGGTGTTATATTTGTTAAGTAATTACCACCAAGTCGTTTTAATTGATTATTTTGCAAACTTATGAAGACTATGATATGCTTCATAATAAAATCAAACGCTCCATCGGCTATGTAATTAATTCTACACGAATTCATCATGATGAAATAAACTCCTCTGATATGTTCAAAGGTAGCCGATTTTATGTAACCACCAAGATTGCTGCCATCTAAAACAATGGTCATGAGTTTGTTATAATCTCCACCACGCATCCATGGCGCAGGATCTGTAGGTGTAGTTGTCACATGTTTTATTTTGGCCGTTTGTAATGTTTTCTCAAGCGGTTTAAGAAAACCATTTCCAGAGAATAACTCAATGTGGTTGATCAAAATAAATTTGTTCACAGCTTTAAGCCCCTCAAAAGTATGTTCGGTTAGATGTTGCACTTGAATTCCACTTAACTCTATCTCTGTAAGTTTAGCTACAGATTCATGATCAAAAGCTCCATTGTCTATTCCTGTTAATCTGCTCAACTTTATCTGAATGATACTCAGATTAAAGTTTCCTTGTAGCCAGTTTCTATGCAGTCGATCATCCGGAAATATTGCATTAGAAATCCTAAGTGTATAGCTCTCAGAGCAGCCTTTAAGGTTCCGTAAATATGTATTAAGGTTGGTCATATCTCCGACGCATGTGAGTTTGCACTTTTCTGCAGTGCAGACTTGGGAAATCGATCGTGTTGTAATACTAAAAAGATTAAGATATGAGATATGTAAATACAGATATTCTCGTATGATGGTATAATAATTTTGTTTATTTCTTACTTTACAGTGGCATTCCTTGCAGCGTTAAGGTTTTGATAGTAGCTTTTGCTTTTCACATTTGCCAGTATCATTAGCAATATGAAACCGCCTAGAGCCAGATAAACTAGGTAGTTAACCCATCTAAAACGCGAGTAAGTTTCTTAATTGTAAGTGGATTTCAAATAATTATAAAAGGCATAATAAAGCAAACTGACAAAAAAACAAATAAATAATGAAATTTGGTGCTTGAAGTTTCGTTTCGTTTTGATGTCCCACTATCTAATCTTTGCAGTTTTATAAGGACATCAAGATGGCTGGACAAAGTGGAGTAGGGAAAAGAAGAACGGGTAAGGAGAATCAAAGCCAGAACAACGAGGTGAACTCTCCGCTCTGTTGCATCAACCCGGATCAAGATCAACCCAATTTTTCAAAGACGGGCAGGCCTCTGCAACCCCCCTGCTTGGGGTCACTGTTGGATTTGTAGTAGATGCGAGGTTGCGGTAGGTGGTATGTTGGGTATACTATTTAAATACTTTCTGATGGGACATAACTCTTTACATGCTTTTTATGAACTCAGGTCCGCTGGAGTTATGTCCCTGCACTGCAATTCGGCACTTCGAGTACATAGATCTTTATTTACATGAACCAACTCAGGCCTTTCCCCCAGCCCTTCTAATTTCGCTGCCTACAAAGCTGCAAACATCAATTTTTTTCGTTTTTGATTTGTTCCAAAACAGGCACCTTAACAAATTTCAATCGCTTAACACAAGTAGCTCCTCAGATACAAAGCCTTCAACTAAAAAGCAACAAATACTACTCAATCAATCGCTATTAAGATCATCGAAACTTTTGAGCACTTCCAATCATCGCAGAATATTGAAATTTGTCACAGTAATGGGTTTAGCGATGCATACAAAGAGAAATGTCGAACATTTCTGATCTTCCAAACAGGGGCGTGGTAGCCGCCTACATGCATCTAACCCAGTCCCCAGAACAAATACAAGATTATAATAACAAATAACATACATTTATTTTACAAGAAAGGGGGTCGTGAAGCCGCCGAAATCTAAGCCAGCTTATAACAGATCTACAATTTTGGACTCAGAATTTTGAATTTTAGCCAAGTAATTGAATTATCGCTGCATACAAACGAGAAAATCGAAAATTTTTGATTTTCCATTCAGGAGCTTGGTAACTCAGGCCCCAAAATATCTATAGCAATGAAATTTGACTTGAAGGAAGTTTTTAAATAAAAAATTAGGAAACGAATGAAAAAAAAACATTAGGAAAGCCTATAGTCCGCTTAGGTCTAAAAGAAAGTATATATATATTCTAAATTTCAGCTTTTTAGCTCGAATTTTGATTTGTTCGATTTACCGTTTTTTATTTGTAAACGTGTCATTGGGCGGTTTCAAAAATATTAACTCCTGATAATTTTGGGCCTTTCTGTTCAATATATCGGTTTATTAGCTCGAATGCTGATTTTTCCCGTAAAAATATGTTATTTAAATTTTGGGCTTATCAATGGGCGCATTTAAAAAATGCATATACGAGTATGTACTTGATTATTTCGGGCCCCTTATGAGTATACATATGTCCAAATTGCAGCCTTCCAGATCGAATTTTAGGGCCTAAAAATTGACAATGGACAGATGGGCTTATGAAATATTTAGGTACTTTATAATACTCTTACAATAGCGTAAAATTTGTATTTTCACAAAAGGGAGCGTGGAAACTGCCCCATATCTAACTCAGTTTCCAAAAGACCCCCAAATTTGAAGTGTTTTATGGACGTAGTTTTTAAAGCACAAGCAATGAGTTCAATCAGCATGCAATTCGTTTAAAGAGGAGTAAGAAGCTGTTCTCCGTTTTTATCACACGTGGGTCAGTCTACGCCAAAACCAGTGCGAGAGTGGAAAGCCTCTTAAATGAAGACCTTGACAACTTGAATGCTTTTGCCGAGAGATGTGTACTCAGAGATGATAATGCAGAAAACTCTTAAAAATTACCTATTATATCGTTTATTCACACTTTTTTTTTAATTATTCCCTATTATTTTTATTACAATATGTGCTCAATTGACTTTCTTTCCCTTTGTTTTATGATTTTTTCTCTTTTTTCCTTTCCCATGTGAATTATCTGCGGCCAAATGTATGTTTTTTTTCGATTTTAATATATTTTCACCTGAGTATTATGCCCTCAGGTCTGCATAGCAGTGGTTCTGTCGACAATGGTTTGGACGGGAATTTGTACCATATGATTCGTATTTTGAGGTCACAGAAAAAGGGCTTGCACAATTGCCACATGAATGCTCAGAGTTTACCTCCTAAGCTAGACGAGTTTCGCCTATTATTTATAAATTCTAAAGTTGACGTGAGTTGCGTTACTGAGACGTGGTTTTCATTACATTATACTGATCAATTCTGCATTGTAGAAGGTTATACGCTTTTCCGTGCGGACCGAAACAATAGAATAGGCGGAGGGGTGGCAATTTATATACGTAGTGAAATTAAATGTTAACTCGTGTGCAAATCAGATGCAAGTAGTGCTATGGAATATTTTTTTATTAGTATATTTTGTGGAATGGACAGTTCTTTTATAGACCCAATAGGAGTATTGACATATCACCGGTTTTTAACGTTCTAGAGAGAATCTCATGCACTCTTTACTTTATCATCTGTGGTGACCTAAACTACAATTTACTAGATCTACCAATTTCCACGTTTCCATTTTGCGAGCATGAATTTAAGCCCAGTGAATTCTACACCCACGCATTTCTCAAATGATTCTGCCACACTTTAAGTCGTTTACTTTGAGGATGACAAACAGAAATCCCTCCTTTATGACCAACTTTCTGCAGCAGGGTTCTCCAGACATTATTTAATATTTTTAACATACGATCTTCAAGTTGATTCGGAGAGGTCTACGACTTCATACAGAGATTTCAAAAATATTAATTACCCACTTCTTCGATCTAATGCTGCCAATACCCAATGGGACGATATTTATTTTATGGCATCTGTTGGCCAGCAAGTTGCTTTTCTAGAGCACCAAATAAGTAGTCTTTTTAATCAACATATCCCTTTGAGGACCAAGATGGTACGGAATAATTCATCACCTTGGTTAAGTAGTTCTATACTGCAATTAATGGAAAATCGCAATTCAGCATACATCCGATTTAAAAGATACAAACTGTCAGAGCACTATGACTTGTACCGGTCCCTACGCAATCTGGTGGTTATTAGAATTAGAAACTCTAAACGCGCTTACTATGAGAATACACTTGACTTGGGTAGCCAATCCAGAAAAAAGGTTTGGCAAAGGTTGCGGACACTTGGGGTTGCAAAACAACGCAATGGTATTCCGAATGATAGGTCTACCCAAAATAGTGAAGGAAGATTCGTTCCTCCTTTTTCCGAGGACAAATGGGGTGAAATTTCAATTTACTCCACTGTCTGACAGTGAGGTAGTCGAGGCTATATTGTCTATCAAATCAAATGCCGTCGGGTTCGACGAAATAAACCCTAAATTTCTTAAACGCCTCCTTCCGTATATCCTTTCACACATCAAACATATCTTCAATAGTATTCAAACCACCTGTTTATACCCCAAGTCTTGGAAAGTAACCAAGATAATTCCCATCCCCAAAGCTAAAAGTGGTGAGTTCAGGCCTATAGCAATACTATCATTTTTGTCAAAAGTGTTTGAAAAGACTTTACTGAAGCAAGTTCAGGCATTCTTGAATAACAATAACCTACTAAGTACTGCTCAGTCAGGCTTTCGACCAAGAAGAAGCTGTAAAACTGCCTTATTGGACACTGTTGACAATATTCGCACGTCCCTAGATCTGAACTCACCAACCTTTCTGACGCTGCTCTACTTCTCTAAGGCATTCTCTAAGGCTGTTCTCCCTATATATCAACGAACTACCGTCGGTAGTCAAACACTGCACCATGCATTTATATGCAGGCGATGTTCAACTGCTCTTAGGTTTTCCTCTAAATTGTGTCCCCAATGCGGTGAGTGTTGTGAATACAGATTTAAAAAGCATCTCGAAGTGGTCTAAGGAAAATAAGCTTTCCTTGAATGCAGAAAAATCTGTGGCGTTATGCATCTACAAGAGGGAAATTGATACGTCAAGCTTTCCACCCATTAGACTCGGCAACTCATCCATAGCTTATGGGAACTCGGCAAGAAACCTAGGACTAATTTTTAATAAACTTGGAGTGACCATGTAACATCTTCGATTGGAAAAATCTACAGTGGTCTGCGTGTTCTTTGGGCCCCCAAAATGTTATCCCTACAAAAGTTAAGATGCTACTTGTAAAGGCCCTCCTTTTCTACGGTTGCGAAGCGTTCTGCAAACTTAACTATGGTTCCCGGAGATGAATGAACGTTGCGTATAATAATATTGCCAGATATGTCTTCAATGTCAGGTACTTCGACCATATTTCCACCTATTCTAAGCAGATAATGGGTATAACCTTTGACAATGTATTGAAATATAAATCCATAATTATGCTACATAGTATAATGCAGACTCGTCAACCAGAATATCTTTACAATAGCATCGTTTTTGCAGCTTCCCTTAGATCTTTAGTATTAATACGACCAAGATTTAAATGCCTAGCATCAGAGCGTACTTTCCTCGTCCATACCAGCCTCCTATGGAACTCACTGCCCATAACACTTAGACGAATTAAGAACACAAACAAATTGAAAACCTCTCTTTTACAGCACCTGACCGATGATAATCTGGAATCACTTTAATTCAATGTCTTGTTAAATTTGTACTTTAATTTTAATTTTTTTTTCGTTATTATACTTTATATTTTAAAATTTCTTTTCAACTTTTATTTATTAAATTAATTAACTAATTATACCCTATTCTAGGGGTATATTAATTTTGACGCATAGTTTGTAACATACCTTAATATTGCCCGTAGACCCCTAAAAGTTACTATATTTATGATCAGCATCGATAGTAATGTCGATCTAGCCATGTCCGTCCGTCCGTCCGTCCGTCGGCAAAAATTAGGCCTTTAAACTGGACCTAGCGAGCTGAAATTTTAACCATATACTCTCTAGGGTCCCGAAATAATCAAGTTTACGAATTTTTGAAATCCGCCCACAGACACGCCCACAAACTCAAAAAAACAAAATTTTGGAAAAAATCGAATTTTGAGCTAGGAAGCTAAAATTTTTTATATATGATCTATGACCCCTAAAACTGCTCGGGATATAAAATTTTCAAAATCCGCCCACTGCCACGCCCACAAAAAAATAAAACAATTTTATTGAAAAACCAAAATTTGAGCTAGGGAGCTGAAATTTTTAATATATACTCTCTAGGGGAGCTTTAAGCTCATGTATAAATATTTTCAAAATCCGCCCACTGACACGCCCACAAATAAATAAAACAATTTTTTGAAAATCCAAAGTTTGAGCTAGGGAGCTGAAATTTATAATATATGGTCTCTATGGGCCCTTTATGCTCATGTGTAAATATTTTCAAAATCCGCCCACTGGCACGCCCACAATTATTATTATTATTTTTTTTTGAAAATTTAAAGTGAGCTAGGGAGCTGAAATTTATAATATATACTCTCTAGGGGCCCTTTATGCTCATGTGCTAATTTTTTTTAAATCCGCCTACCGACACGCCCACAATTAAATAAAACAATTTTATTGAAACACCCAAGTTTGAGCAAGGGAGCGTTTTTTTTGATAAAATCCTTTAAATGTTGTATAACAAAATATGTAGAGCGTTCTTAACAATTCAACCATACTTAGACTTTTGTCACGCCCACTTATGAGGGATAGGAATAAGAATAGGGTATCCAACAGTTCGCCTAAGCGGACTGTAGCCCGTCCCTATGTTTTTTTTTTTTCTTTGAATTGCTCTTAAAGCCTTTACAAACTAAAAGATGTAAATCTTAATGTGCAAGCAAATTTGTAAACAATAAACAATGAGTTACAAGTTAACACGAGACATCAGATCGAACACTCCAAGATCAGGACAGCCAGCCACCTGGGAATGGCTGCGTCATTACTTTCATCAACAAACATGTTCCCACAGTACCAGGGCGATGGAATCGGATTGCATGCACGTGCCGTGCAACTGACGGATGTGACACCGGAGCATATTTGACTAATCAGCAATTCACATCGTAGGACCACCGGTTTCCCAACGGGAAACAATGATATTTAGAGTTAGTTCTATTTTGGATCTGTAGAAGTTCGGTTAGAGTTTAATAAATTTATTTTGAGTTTACGATCGTGTGGTTTAATTCGTAAGTCGAACGAGGAGATGTGCCTACGGGCACATGTTCGCGTTTTTTTTGAGTCTCCTCTTAAAGGATACTTTAACTGGCGCCCGAGCAGGGACCGGCATTAAACCATTGTCCTTTACGCCTGTGGATCTATGCTAAACCAATACGCTCTATAGAGTGCACGTCATTGCTACCATGGGAACACAGTGGACCATTTTGGAATCAAAAGCACAAACCTTTCGC
Organism: Portevinia maculata; assembly: GCA_949715645.1. Lineage (NCBI taxonomy): Eukaryota > Metazoa > Arthropoda > Insecta > Diptera > Syrphidae > Portevinia > Portevinia maculata. The sequence continues at coordinate 309,141,212 of OX454526.1, read as the reverse complement.
ATACCCATGAGAACATGCGGATATCCTAGAAGGCTACAGGATACGGTGGTGATGGTTGATCGTGCCATTAGTAGGTCGCTTGCAATTATAACCGCTTACGACCAAACGGGACAAACACGACACCTCCCGTAAATGCCGGTTCCAATAAAAACCTTGACCGTATACGTGTACTAATCATTCGTTTTCCTTCTCCTCCATACAGTGCAACGAAATTCAACTGGTTGGATTTTAATTAATGTGAGTGAAGAATTCCTTAAGAAAATTTAAATCTGTGCCGAGGTCTCGAGAACCTAGTAATTTATCACTCGCTTAAAGCTAAAAAAGGTGAACGGCAGTAGTACATAAAAATACTCTCACTCAATCCCGAGGTATGGTTCAGTGAATCAAATAAATTAACAACTCAGTTCCTAAAAGCATTAGTAAATAAAATAAAAGAAAATACATACTCACCTAAGTGAAAATAGCCATTGCATTGAATCAAAAGAAGGAAAAAATTATTATCAAAAGAAGCCAATAGTTCCAACCCAGTAGTGCCTAGTAATCAATAAATTGTTAATTGCCTAAGACAAGTGCAGTAGAATTAAACTTGAATCGAAGGAAGAAAACAATTATTATCAAAGGAAGCCAATAGTGTCCAGCCCAGTGTCTAGTAATCAATAAATTGTTAATTGCCTAAGATAAGTGCTGTAGAACCAAATTAAAATATAAGTAAAATATAAAAAGAAATCCTATTTTGTGTGTGTGTGAAAAAGAAAAAATCAAAAAAAAAATAGAATAAGTTTGATTGATTAAATAAGGCATAATTGGACTTAACCCAGGTAACATCTCTTGAATATATTTATTTGAATCACTATATTGAATAGTATAAATATGTAACGAATATGGAGGAAACCAGAAAAACTCTGTTCGAACTCACAGGTGATGTTAATGCTATATTGGAGCAAATAAGGTGTTTCAAAGGACGCCTTCAGCACCTCGAAAGTACTGGTGAACCAAGAGACACCGCGACTAACGAACCCGTCCAGCTTTGTGGTCCTAGGACCGAAGACGAACTCAGGGAATAATGCAGGTTGCCTGACTGTGTCAAAGAACTACAGGTTTTTAATGGTGACCCCACACAGTATGTATCGTGGATACATAATGTTGAGGGAATACTCAAAGATTTTGAGATAATAAAAAGCAAGCCTATGTATCGCGCAATACTTTCCCACATAAGGCAAAAAATTAGAGGAGGCGCCGATACGGTTTTGGTGTCCTATAATATATTTGATGATGATTGGTGTGCCATCAAAAAGTGTTTGTCGTTGCATTATGCCGACAAACAGGATATAAGAACGTTGGAACACCAGCTTAATCAATTATCGCAGAGGGGTTCGAAGTTAGACGAGTTATACGCGACGGTGAACCGCCAATTTTCATTGATTATTAATAAGATCAAGACGGAATTCTACTCCGCGGAAACTGTCTTTGCGCTGGTGGAAACTTACCGAAACCGCGCGCTTGACGTCTTTATTAAGGGCTTGAGCGGTGATTTATCAAGGATGCTAATAATGCAAAAGCCCAAGACTCTACCAGAAGCCTACACGGCATGTCTGGAAATTCAAAATCTGGACCTCCAGAATAAGTCTATTCACATGCCCAACGTAGTAAACAAGGTGACAACACCGTTGAACCAAACAGTTGGATTTGACCAGAGACCCAATTATAATCAAGCGAAGTTTACTAGGAAGTTTGGTCCTAGACCCAACCAGCATCAGAATACATCCAATAACGATACTCCTCCGAGGCCCAGCGCGCCGAAGCCTCACCAGAAGATGGAGGTAGACCAACAGTCTCAATCCCGCCAAGTGAATTATATGAATCGGACGCAAATCAGTAACCCCTTTAAGCGGCGATCGCATTCCGATAACTACCCGCAACAGAAACATCAGAGGATGTTTAACATCCAAACGATGGAGGAATAGTCGACTGCTCCATATTCTGAAATGGCGGAAGAAAACGAAGAAGAAGTAAATTTTATGTGGGACGCCTATTAAGCGTACCTTATATAGAATATTTTATAGGGGATGGGACGATGCTTAAGTTTCTTGTCGATACGGCGGCAAACAAAAATTTTGTCAGCGCATCTGTCCCAGGCAGGCCTACACGCCTGACAAAACCATTTGTAGTACATTCGGCGGCTGGCAATGTTACAATTAAAGAAACATTTTGTGGGCCCATCTTCCAGAAAGTCGGAAACGACACAGTTTTGACATTTTATGTTCTGCCGGGACTAACGTCCTTTGATGGCATCATCGGAGATGATACATTGAAGGAACTAGAAGCGGTAATAGACAGTAAGACTAACATCCTAACCCTGAAACCAAATATTAAGATCCCTCTGAAGGCAAAATTATCCGAACAAGTTAACATAATCCTAAATAGCCTAGATGAAAGTCTCTCCGAAAACACGAAGAGTCGGCTTAAGTCGCTGGTAAAAAAATACAAACATATTTTTGGCCCAATTTCTGACAGCGAAGTCATTAATACTACGGTAACAGCAGAAATCAAAACGACCTCTGCTGAAGCTATTTACACCAAGAGCTATCTTTACCCTGCATGCATGCGACAGGAAGTGGAAAAAGAGATCACTAAACTGTTAGAGGAAGGAATTATTCGGCCTTCAAAGAGTCCGTATAATTCACCAATTTGGGTAGTGCCGAAAAAACCCAAACCAACAGGAGAAAAGCAATACCGCATGGTCATTGACTACAAACGGCCCAACGCAGTAACGATTTCAGATACTTACCCAATACCAGATATCAGTTCCACTCTCGCGAGTCTTGGTAATGCCAAGTATTTCACGACGCTCGACCTTACGTCGGGATTCCGTCAAATTCCGATGAAACCTTCTGATATCCCAAAGATAGCCTTCTCAACCATGAACGGGAAGTATGAGTTCCTCAGGCTTCCGTTCGGTCTCAAAAACGCGCCTGCTATTTTTTAGCGCATGATTGACAACATACTTAAGGAGCACATAGGTAAGATCGGTTACGTCTACATCGATGACGTAATTGTCTACGGTAACAGCGATGACGATCACCTCAGGAATATTGAGACAATCTTCTCTAGGCTGCGTGAGGTCAATCTAAAAGTGAACCTAGAAAAGAAAAATTTCATGAAAACGCAGGTTGAATTCTTAGGGTATGTAATAACACCCGACGGTATTAAACCTGATATGAAAAAGGTTACCGCTATACAGAGAATTTTGGCACCCGTAAACCTTAAGGAACTGAAAAACTTCCTTGGGTTGACTTCGTACTATAGGAAGTTTATACGCGACCACGCGAAGGTCGCCAAACCTCTGACGAACCTCACGAGAGGTGAAAACGCCCAAGTTAAGGTGAACGCATCCAAACGTGTTCCCATCACGCTTGACGACAAGGCGTTACAAGCCTTCAATGACTTGAAACTTCTGTTAACATCATCGGAAGTTCTTGTATTCCCTGACTTCGAAAAGCCATTCAATCTTACCACTGACGCATCTAACTATGCGATAGGAGCCGTACTATCCCAGGGAGAAGTGGGCACAGATAGGCCTATAGCCTACATTTCCCGTTCCCTCAATAAGACCGAGGAAAATTACGCAACTAATGAAAAGGACATGTTGGCGATAGTGTGGGCTCTAGATAACCTGCGGTCATATGTCTACGGTGCGAAAAAGATCAGGATCTTCACTGATCATCAGCCTCTGACCTATGGTTTGTGTAATAGAAACTATAACGCAAAGCTTAAGCGTTGGAAGGCACGCATCGAAGAATACAATTGCGAATTGATCTATAAACCAGGCAAGTCCAACATTGTGGCGGACGCCCTTTCCAGATTGAAGACGGAGATCAATCACTTGTCTGACTCTGCAAACGCAGAGCCTACACAAAGCACTAGCATGGTAAATGAAGGTTCCTTCACGGACACCGCCGACGAAGGCAACTCAAGTACGGAGACCGCTCAGGACAGTAATTCATATACGGACACTGCCAGTGAGGCGGAAACTATGCATAGTGCTCAGCAAGACGGGTCTGACCTTATACCTCACGTGGAAGCGCCACTAAACGTCTTCAAAAACCAGATCATAGTCAAAGTCGGCAGGGGGTTAGAAATTCATGAAGAACCTCACCCTGGGTTCTCGTGTCACTATGTCGCTGTAAAAAATCCAACGAAGGCAAGTCTGGCAAACATCCTGAAGCAAACGCTTTAACCAAACATTATTAATGGAATTAAAATCCCTGAGTCGTGCCTTGGCCTACTCCAAGAGATCTACTTGGAAAATTTTGTTAACTACAAAATAAGAGTAACACAAAGAGTAGTCGAAGACGTTAAGGACGAGGAACGGGTCGCTTCCCTTATCACCAATGAGCACAGTAGAGCACATTGCAATCCTAGGGAAAATAAAGAACAACTCCTTGAGAAGTATTATTTCCCCAGGATGGCAAGCTTCATAAAGAAATACACAAGCACCTGTGAGATATGTAAAGTTAACAAATCCCTTCAGACCCGAATTTCAGCCTACACCCATTCCATCATATCCGTGTGAAATATTACACATGGATATAATGGAAATCCAAAACGAGAAATTTATCAGCTGCATCGATAAATTCTCTAAGTTTGCCAAGCTATTCCATATCAAGAATAGATCAACGCTCCATTTGAGGGACAAAATAACAAAAATCTTGCATTATTTTACGGTCCCTAAGGCACTCGTCACAGACAATGAACGTAGCTTTCTTAGCCCAATTATACTGAACTTTATCAAAGAATTGGGCATAGAAATCTACCAGACACCAGTGCATCGTACTGAAGTGAATGGACAAGTGGAGCGATTCCATTCAACAGTATTGGAGATTTATCGATGCCTTAAGACTGAATATAAAGGGTTACGAGTCAAGGAGCTAATAAATATATCCGTGGATAGATATAATAACAGCATCCACTCCGTAACCAAGCGAAAGCCTTCCGATATCTTTTTTAACAGATATCAGAGGATTAATTACCAAAACCTTGTGGATTTCCGGGTCAGAGTTGATCGGGACCTGAAGGGGGAAATCCGAAAGAAACAAAAAGCGGCAAACCTGCACCGCAATAAAAAAAGAACAAGTCCTAAGACTTACAAAAAAGATGATGTTGTCTATAGAAGGGTTAAGGGTATCCAGGCAAAAAACAAGCCTATATTCAGGAAAGAAATAGTCGCCCGAAATAACAGGGTGACAGTGACTACTGCCGATGGGCGAAGAGTCCACAAAACACACCTGAAAAATTTGTGAGTCAAATTTGTTTGACCAAACATTGTTAAAATTAAGTACACACAACTTCAAAAAAAGAAAAGGAAAAAAGGAGAGTGTGCATACACGAGCATGTAAGACATATTAACTAGCACAATACAATTTGCACTATTACGATTTATAGATTAGTAAGTTTAAAATATTTAGCACACTCCAATTTGCACCCTTATCATTTATAGTTTAATTAGTTTAACGTCCTGCAAAATTTTAATACGTACTTCAATAAAATATTCTTTATCTAATATAAATGATGCGTTCTAACCATATGAAAATGCATATCGTACTCCACGCTCACAGCACACTTGTTGCATACGCTTATACATGTCCTATCCTTAAAGCACATCTAGAATATTCGCACATATTTTTCAGAATAACTTTGCTAGCCACGGCGAACGGGTTCCAGCTATTCAATTATGAAACACCTATCGTTTCAATTAAAGACGGACAGGGCCGAATCATAGACGGATATTTCAAGTTGGTACACGTGATTGACCTGAAGAAGCTTGAACACATGGTAGAAGAAATAACGAGCGCAGTAAATGCTACCATCAAGGAATCAGAAAATAAGGCGATAATTACATTTCATTTAACACAAATAAATGACCGCTTAAGCCTACTGAAAGGCGGGCCCCGCAAATCAAGGAGGTCTATCAACTGGATTGGCTCAGCCTGGAAGTGGGTTGCAGGAAATCCTGACGCTGGGGACTGGGACAAAATCCTCCAAAATGAACAAGGAATAACGGAAAATAACAATCACCAGGTTAAGATTAATGAAAAACTGTTTTTAACTACCAAAGAAATAACTGAAAAGATTAACTGGATGATTACCAAGTTCAACAAGATCAAGGCAACCAGCACTTAAATATTCGAGCAAGATATTTTGAACCAAATACTGATGATTAAGGGAGAGGTCAACGATATAGTTCGTGCATGCCAGATGGCAAAAAGGCGAATCGTTAATACCAATCTTTTAGATAAGCAAGAAATAAGAAGGATTATCAGCGAAATCGAAACCTTGCATACATAAATGAAATCCAAGCAATTGAATATGGAAAACCATCGGTCTTTTCCAACAACACAATATTGCTGTACGTCCTTTCTATGCCAAAGGTGAGAAAAGACGAGTTCAACCTACTGCTTACCAGGGCATCAATCGTCAATAACAAACAGCTCGACTTCAAATTCCGCAAAATGCTGGTGAGCCACAAGGAAACGTTTGGAATAGTAGACCACTGTTTTTCGTTTAACAATTCAACGATATGCGAGGAGCAGGCTCTCCAAAAAATTCCTGAAGACGACTGCATACCACGAATCCTCAAAGGAGGACACGCTAACTGTACTTTCCGAATAAACAACAAAGAGATCGTTGAACTTGTCATAGATGATGCAATTTTCCTAACAAACTTCAAGGGCGAAATGTTCTCAAATAATATTTCATACCCCTTGACAGGTTACATATTATATGTGACATATGTTATCAGGATGATCAACGAAAGCATCCGCCTGAAAGATAAGTTGTTCTCGAGCAGCACTAGTAATGCCATACAGGTTTTACCTTCGGTACTTCGAACATCACTACTCCATCTGACAAGATTGACCTGGAGTATGTGCACAACATTGAACGCCTTGACGACCTTACGGAGAAAACGATGATATCCTCTGTGACGGATGCTGTAATTTTCTTGATGGTTATACTTACCGTATGTTTTATTTGGCGGAAAATCTATGGAAAAGTAGGACTCCCAACGGTTAACTTACCGGTTGCAAGGACAAGCGCCTCCGACATTGAACATCGACCACGGGTGTCCTTTCCACATCTGACACAGACCCCGTTGCCCGTCTCTGTCTCCGCATATGATCTACTGGACGTAGATTTTTGAAAGGGGAGGAGTTAACACGAGACATCTGATCCAACACTCCAAGATCAGAACAGCCAGTCACCTGGGAATGGCTGCGTCATCACTTTCATGAACAAACATGTTCCCACAGTACCAGGGCGATGGAATCGGATTACATGCCCGCGCAGTGCAACTGACGGATATGAAACCGGAGCATATTTGACTAATCAGCAATTCACATCGTGGGACCAGTGGTTTCCCAACGGGAAACAAAGATATTTAGAGTTAGTTCTATTTTGGATCTGTAGCAGTTCGGTTAGAGTTTAATAAATTTATTTTGATTATACGATCGTGTGGTTTAATTCGTAAGTCGAACGAGTAGATGTGCCTACATGTTGGCACATGTTCGCGTTTTTTTTGAGTGTCCTCTTAAAGGATACTTTAACTTACAGAGCAACAGAAGGCTCCTGGAAGTACATAAACTTATAACTAGGAATTTAAACTCGTCGCATAGCACTTTTATTACTGAAGGCAAAGATGTTATTTGTTTTTCCAAAAAATTAAAACTTAGGGTTCTGCGCAAGGCCTTACAAGACTCGAACAAAATTTGTCCTACAGCAACTCTCTGTAGATTAATCGTTTTGGGGGAATTCTTGTGTACATATTGGCTGATCATTTTCAAAAAATTGCACAAACTTGGCCGCTTTATCCCCCATTCGAAGGATATTTTCCAAAAAAAACCCAACGTTATATTGACGTGAGCTGATATTTACTAGTAGGCCTAGCAACTCGTACTGACAAGAAGTCGACTAATTATCTCACACAGCTCATATGTGAGTGTAGGAATTGATTAATCATGATCACAGATGAGCTATGTGCGATCGTCGAATTCCTCATCACCTGGTCCCGAACACTCTCCAATTCAGGGAAAGGTTGGAATGCCACCTAATGTTAAAACAACTGTCATGAGAAACTTAATCAAAACTGCCGTTCGGGTGACGTATTAATGTGTTAGCTTCTGGCATAAGTGATATAACAAAATGAACAAAAACTATTGGAGCTCTAAGTCATATTATCCTAAATATTATTATATCTTTTTGTTTTCCAATTATATTTTGAAATTATAATTTTGAATAAATACACATATATAAATACAGATATAATTATTCTACTCTTAATTTGATTTAGGCTCACCTACCATTCATCTATGAAAAAAGGGTCACTAAACGTGATTTTCAAAAAAAAATGGATTGAGGGTTGAACAAATTTAATATTCTAAATTCAAGCCGGGAGACCATTTAGGTTGAAGCCTTTAATCGATATTGCAATAATCGATTTCAGTATTTAATTTACTTGATTTAGTTTTTGGGACAATTAAATAAGTTTACGTCTTAAAATCGTCGTTTAATTTTAAACTTACCTAATACTTTTTGCACTGTACATTTTCTTTTCATTTTTTTCATTGAATAGAGTGAATTTTTTCTTATGAAACATTTATTTGTTATCACAAATTCAACGGATTATTGAAACGAATGAAATTTTCACGACAGGTACACTTTGACTAAAACAACTCAGTAAAATAAATTCAATTAAGCTACCCGGTTATGTTTATTTGATTTAATTCGACGAAATGCTTAATTTTATCTTTATTACTGCCTTTATCGTAGCACTCCCGATAAAGAAAATACCTGTTGTATTGAACATTTCCTTGATTCATTAATGAAATCATATTTCTCTGTTTGTTATAAAAAAAGGATTGGTATTAAATAGTTGTTATTTTCGGATGTACAATTTATTATTATGAGCCAACTTACCTTTATAAGGCCCATTTATTTGAGCCGGAGATATTAATGCCAAACATGCTGCTTGAGGAAATATTACTGCAAATCCCCGGGACAACCAGTTTCACCATTGGTGGAACCTGCAAATGCTGCTGGAGGAGTACGAAGCAGTGTGTTCTTTCGATGATCGAAGGGCACAATGGTCGCGCTTTTCCAGATTGTTAAAGCGAGATATACGACACATATGACAAATGATGACATTGATCGGTATTTATTGCAAATGAAAGACGCCATCAAACGAACGATGGAACGAACTATTCCTCGAGTAGGACGTTTCGACGACGACCAGACAGAAAAATACAGAAACCCTACAATCGAAGCACCATATAGACAGAAAAGTAGATTGCTTTCGAGGCTTAAACGGCTGTACAGGCAATTTACTGACCGCAACGCACCGGAGGTAAGGATGCTGAAGTCAAAGACCCGAATTCTGAAACAGCTGATTAAGGAAAATTACAGAAAATCTGTAAGTCTGTATTGGGGCAATAAAATTCTAAATCTTAAATTTTGCTTTGTTTTTATAATCTTTTAAATATTTTGTAACTTACTTGCCTTTTGTTGCGCACTACGTGTAATGATATGTAATTCTATATCCTGCACTAGCTATAAGTTTATCTTGGTGTACAGCGTTGATTAATCAATAAAAATCAATATAAAAACCTGTAGTCCGAATATGTTCCCGCAGATAAATAAGTTGCTCAGGAGGAAGGATCACAATGATATTCCTTGTGCTCCAATCTCCCAGACCGCAGAGCAAGGACAGACAGTAATGAGTGCAGGAATAAGTCCAGAAAGTGTCGCTTCAAACGACTGTTTTTTCGTGGTTGCTGGGCGCTTGTTTCGTATCCGTATATACGGTGAACAATCCTGTTACATTGAGAATAGGGGTCTGGTGAGCCACTTCTATCTGTACACCGAACTTGAGAATTGACGATCAGAGAAAAATGGATTAACCGTATTCAATGATGAAAACCATGCTAATGCAGTTGGCGCCAATGGACGAGATGCATCGCACTTGTTCGTGTCGTAGGCTGATCTTCTGTGCATCTTCGAGTCACTTAAGAATAAAAAGTCGCCGGCGGGTGGATGGTGTCCCAAACGTCGTATTGAGGCATCTGCCTCTGGAGGCTGTAAATATTTTTACCACGCTGTTTAACAATGCGCTCAATAATGCACATTATCCGGCGCATTGGAAGGTAGTCGTACACCCAAACCCGAAAAATGGTAAAGATAGGCCGAACCCTGCCAATCTTCGGTCGATTAGTCAGCTTCCGAATACTAAAAAGGTCTTTGAAAAGGTTCTCAATAGAGCCCTGTTGGAGTGGGTCAATGACAATAACATAATTGCCGACAACCAGTTTGGTTTCCTGGCGGGGAATGATATTATTCATGCCGCGTCGAAATTGGTTTCCGACATTCAGTGGAATAAATGCAAGAACCAATCCTTGTCTGGTTGATTTTGAGAAGGCTTTCGACACCGGTTAGGCGTTTCTACAAGTTGAACAGTCGGGGGATGCACAAACCTTTGCTTTGTGTAATTTACAATATGCTTATGGGAAAGAAGTTTGTTGTCTAATGTGGGAACGTAACTTCGAGCAGAGTCTTTGAAATTGAAAACGGTTTACAGCAGGGGTGGTGAATTCTCCGACGCTGTTTAACATTTACACGAGTGATCTGGTGGGTTCACTCAGACATACTAAAGCGTATGCTGACGATTTGGTTGCATACAATTCAGGTCCGAAAATCGAAGTCATTAACATTCTTTTGCAGCGTGACTTCAATTTAATTAGGGGATAATGTGACGACTTGAAAATGAAAATTACCTTTCAGAAGCCGGAAACATATACCAGAAAAAAATTCCTCTGATGGTGCTTTCGGGAGGTGACTGATGGTTGAAAGGTTGGTTCAGTCGACCCGCGGCGGCACGTGTGCATGTTGACAACTGTTAGCCGCTCGGAAAGCAATTGGGATTTTGACCACTTGTTGCGTAATGCACATAAGCACTTATGTTGCAGATTACGCGGTGGAAAGAGTAGAATATAAGCGTTTGTGTTCTTCTCTAGTACTGCATTAAGGAGTTAAAACGTAATTAGTAAAAAGAACTAAATTTCAGACAATGTTGGAACGTATGCGTATTTTTTATTCGTGTTTACCAAGTATTCCCTTGTTCTGTTTGATTCACAAAACAAAACCTCGTATCCTCCAAGTATATAACTATTGTTCGAATTCGACTTTTCTTGTTTGTTTGTCCATTATAACTCAATATACCTATATCGATGCTTGAGCCACTTTCCGATGCTTTGACCAAAACATCAATGCTAAAGGTTCCAATAAAGATTACTCTAACAATAGCTTCAAACAATTGGAAAATGTTCAAGTAGATCAGATATTCTGTTGAGCTGTCCAAGAATTGCTACGACACAATCCCACCGATCAATAATGTTCCCTCTGCTTCTCCCAAAGGTTATTACTGAAAATCTATTTTCATACCGTACTGCGATTCTCCGATAATGTCTTTCGAAGAGCGATTTTCGGAAGAAAATGAGGCTGTATATTCCTTGTTTCTATTATATCCCAGAACTATGCAGAGCTATGGTACTTCCAAGTTCACGATAATTGTAGAGAAGATATATACGAGTATGTAATTTACATTACATGGGAACTAAGTCCACTTTGCGAAAGTGGTTTTATTTCCCACAATGTGGGAACTAAGTCCCTCAGTGGACTTAGTTCCCGTGGACTTATTTCCCTGCACCTTCTTTTACGACACTGGTAAATTCATACAAATTAAATAGTTACAAAATGATAAGGTAGAGAAAAACGTCAACCTCTTCATTTGATCAAAAATGCATTAAGAGAAAAGAAATTCAAATTCTTTTGCGGTTCTTAGGTAGTCAACTGTTTTTGTACAGTCTTTGCCTGTTGGAGCTATGGCTGCACAGCCGAAAATAAATCACCAGACGACAGTATTTTAACGTGATGACTGCCAAGTATTGCCAATTATCTGCATTGATAATGATGCTTCGAGGAAATAGTTTATAGCATTATTTTCCTTCAACAATACTGGCACGGTTGCCAGGTCATTTAGTTTCGTGATTGTATTTTATTTTCTTGCTATAGCTACAATGTTTACAGGGCTCAATGGTTAGTGGGTCGGACTAATATATTTTTTGACACGAATGGAGGGACCCACATTTTTCGTCGGCTCCGAACGGCAAATGTTGAGAACCTTCCAATGACAGTTTATACTCTGGGCCTTGGATGTTTGCTTAACACTTGCAAGAGGTGGAGCTCCCACACCAGTACAGCCTGACGTTACTCCCGAAACACAAAAATTCAGTTAAAATAGATAATATACGAGTAATTAAGAAAACGAGTTTCGTATGTGAAATTGTTAGAAGGTTACAATAACAGTTTGTACAGGACATCTCTTAAAAAGTAATATTTTTTAGACTCGGAATTTTAGAAATCTAAACACTACTTTCGTGTTAACTCAGAATGTATTTCTCAGTTAAATAATTTATTTTAATTGAGTAAATTAAGTTAACTACGACTACACATCCGTCGCAGATAAAATTGGAGTGCTAAGTTGTGCTGTAGTTGGAACAGCTGGTAATGGATCGGTTGAAGCCCGCTTCTTCTCCAATGGTATTTCAACATAGTAAGCGTCTGCATCAATTTCGCTACCAAAGGTTTGCAAATAGCACTGGTATGCTGGAATTATTTCATAAATATCCGGATTTACTGGATTCATATAGCTCTGAAAGCTGTTCAAGCTACCATTCGAAACCGAGGAGAAACGTCTGTGAGAAGACCTATGGAAATAAAAATACATTGTATTTATTTCAAAATAATGTTAACGGCATACCTAACACACAAAAATAAAAGACGTTACAAAAACTTGTGTGAAAGACATAAAACGATTCAACTTTGTTACCAATTGCGTTTTAGTTAATCGACTCTTACCGTTATCGTTGTATTACGGGAGCGAAACGTTTTAAGTGTCGTTTTATTTATATCGACAAGAGTTGATCAACTAAAACTCGTTATAACGCAGAATAGTTCAGAAAAAGTCAGCAAAGTATAGAATTTGGTGTTCCATGAGTAAAAAGGTGCAGGGAAATAAGTCCACGGGAACTAAGTCCACTGAGGGACTTAGTTCCCATGTAAGGTGGGAAATAAATTCCCAAAACTCTGAGTGGTTTTAGTTCCCTTTTAATGTGAAGTAAATTCTCACTGTCGACTAAGAACAAAATAAAATTAAAGAGTCAAGTAGGTACTTTGCAATTTTTATTAACAAAATAGAAATTAACTTCTAACTGAGACAGAGTAATATAGGTACCGCGACCTCGCACCTACTCCAAATCAAACAGTGACCCCAAGCAGGGGGGTTGCAGGGTGGCAGCATGCCCCCCCCCCCCCCCCCCCCCCCGTATGCATTGCACTGTTTATGAGATTAGTTACGAAATCGCAAGTAGATTCCATAAATAGTGTAATGCATATGGGGGGCCATGCTGCCCCCCCGCAACCCCCCTGCTTGGGGTCACTGTTTGATTTGGAGTAGGTGCGAGGTACGGTTTTGAAACTTTGGCTTTATGTCACCATGATAAGCTTAAGACTTTGCTTAAAGAGTGTGACAACTAACTGCACTTTACAGTTTTTTGTTTAATTCTAAATGTTGGATGTTAGTTCCCTCTTCTTATATTTGAATGTGGACTAAGTTCCCATAAAAAAATGGACTTAGTTCCCACTTAACATGGGAACTAAGTCCACTTCGCGAAAGTGGTTTTATTTCCCACTAAGTGGGAACTAAGTCCCTCAGTGGACTTAGTTCCCGTGGACTTATTTCCCTGCACCGAGTAAAAATGTTGCCTCAAAAGCGTTTGACATTCTGTCACTTTCTGCTCCAGATAAGTTAAGCACACTATTTTAAGCGCCCAGTTTTGAGAAGGATCAAGTGAGTGTCAAATTTAAAAATTAAAAATCTACTGATGTCAGCAAATAAATGCTTGGCATGAGATATCGTATTTCTTTACTTTATACAGCAAATATACGCAATTCGTTTATTTATAGAAAAAATTAAAGGAAAGTAGATGGAACAAATTTAAATTGAGATCATATCTTGATCAATGCTTACTCAAAACTGAATGTACCTACACTAGAAAATAGCGAGGATTATCTTGTGAAATTTCACAGTTGATAGAATGTATCAAAGCGCACTTTCCTGTTCTAACTTGATCTGCGATTTTTCAATCACTTGTAACAATTACAGTTTATGTCTGCTCTGTTATGATCTTATTTTTGTTCATTCAACACAACTATTGTCTTCATAAAACGTGGCCTTTCCTTCTATTCTTCAGAGGGGAGTTTGATGTTTATCGTGACTAATGATACATTTTGCTTATACTAACCCACTAGAATTTCTTTTGGCCATCTGCTCTAGCTTCTGTTGGAACTTCCGCCGTGTCCTGTCTTCAGGAAAAACAATGATGTTTGTTGAGTCACTCTTTTGAATAGCTACTCTTTTGCTGTCCTTCACCAAAATTGGTTTTTTCTTAATCAATAGGAATACCAGAAAAATACCCAGAAATTTAAAAAGGACAATTCCTAAAATCACGAGGCTTATACCAGTCGCCTTCGATTTGGTTGTTAACCAAGCATTATACTTTATACCCAAGTTACCGCCAATATAAGCAGACTTGCACAAAAAAGGTGAAACAGTGAGTTCGTTTTCCAGAACCACGCAGAAAGTGTACGTCTTATCAGGTAGCAGTGCTTTAATTGTTGTAACGTATTCTACAAATCCATAACACCCGAGACCATATTCTTTATAGTTCGTCTCCATTTTAGAATATTGTGTGGTGACATTGTTGAACCACAAGATACCGTGATTTCTATTCAGGGCGCCACTTATAACAATGTTAACTTCGAAATCCTTCTTTTCTATGATTTTAAATTGAACTCTTGGCCATTGAATGAAAAATTGCTCAGTCTCTCGAGTATCTCTATCCTTCTGGCACTCAAGTTTAACGAGGTAACTAATGTTGGTTTCTAAGTCAAAGTCGGAAATGTCAGTCGGTGGACCTGTCGGTTTTGACAGGGCACCTCCTCCCTGATTTTGGGCTTCCTGGGTTGGTATGTCGACTATTGCATGACTTGGGCATAAGTTATTTTGTGTCACCAATATACCTTCAGGAGTATCACAATAAACCTTTCCAGATTGATGAGCCAAAATTACCATCATTTCCCTTTGGAGTTCGCACGTACATTCCCAAGGATTCCCATTTAAATTTATCGCTAAACCTCTAGTCGGTACCCGCCATCCAAACACATTTTGACTTATCACTTTAAGTTTGTTGTACGACAAGTCCAGGTTCTTCAAAGTGCTTACGATGTCGAAGAAGATGTTGTCGGGCAAATGAGATATATTTGAATATCTTAAGTTTAGCTCTTCCACAAACGACAAATCGCTGAAGCTTGATGAACACAGCCTGTCTTCAAAGTTATTATTGCTAAGATTTAGTTCCTCTAAATTGTTCAGCAGATAGTAATTGTTTGTCAAGTTTTTAACATTTCTTAGGCCAGTTTGGATGGTAAGTTTTTTGATTTTGTACTCAACATATTCTAAAAAGCTTTCTTCAACGTATTCCAATGGTTTTTTCATTTGTATTAACGTAAAGGTTTTAAACTTTTCAGATACATTTTCGAAAATTCCTTTTTCAATCTTATTTATTTTAAGATCTTCCAAATAAATTTCGGTTAGGGTTTGACTCTCAAATGCCCCGTTTTCGATGATTTCAACATTAGAGGCATATATGTATAGGCGTTTAACTTGATTTGCAATTTCACCAAGAAATCTAAAGGGAATTGTATTATTGGGAAAGTAATAGTTGTGTATATGAAGATCGTCCATTGACTGGCAATTGAAATTCTGAAATTATGTATATAAAGTACGTAAATAATTAATATTAAGTGGTATTACTCACTCCTACAGACATTACTTCATTTTTAATGTTTGTAGAGTTTCCATTGAAACAGATGTACTTGCAGTGAAGCTTCAAACAGTTACCCGATTGAGTAGATGGCATTGGTGAGCGACTGCAATAGAAATAGAAAAGTTGTTAATAATTTTATGAGATTATCCGAAATGAATAAATTAAAGTAGACGTGATAATTTATTTAGCGGCATTCTTGCACACTCCCTGTTCGAATAATTTGGAACACTTTCAAAAAAACAAAATTCTGTCACTAGAGATGCAAATACCCAGTTCCTACGCCTGTTTTTAGGGTTCCGTAGCCAAATCGTCGCCTGAGAATTGTTTTGTTCCATATGCCATTTGCACTTTTTCGAGAAAAACCCATTTAAAGGTTGCGTACTTGGTACTCCGAAACTGTGTGATACGATTTTTTTTTATTTTTTTAATTTGAAGTTAGCATAAAGAGTTCACCTACCAATTTTTAAAGTGTTTTGCCGAACCGTTGGCACAAAGCAATTCTCATCCAAAATATCTGAAAGGCAAGAAAGCATGGAGTTGGATGCTAAAATTTAAAAATGAAATCAAATCAGATCAGAAAAGTACAGCTTCGAGTCATAATGTTCTCCTCTCAGCTGCGAAATTTTAAATAGATAATCCTCTATGTTTTGAGCACTTAAGCACTGCAAAGTCTATGTTTGGTCTGATGTCGATTTGATCACAATTTGAACTCGTTCCTTGTTATTCTTTCAATTTTTTTTTAATAAATATGCGAACATTTGTAACATTAAACTAAGAAATACGATATCTCATGCCAAACAAATAAATCAGTTGGCATCAGTACAATTTGAATTTTCTAATCTGACACTTTTCACTCACTTGCCCTACCTCAAAACTAGGTCCAGAAAAACTTGTGCTAAACTGATCTGCACAGCTTCATGGAACACAAATTGACAGAATGTGGAACACTTTGCACTATTCATCACCGCACCGAATTCATATCTTCATAATATCGAATATTATTTACACAACTGTAATGGAGGTGGAACAAACCAATACTAAAATTTTGTTTGCGATCCGTGTTCACGTAGGACAAACCAATTCTCAACTTTGTTAATATTTTCTGTATCTCTTGTCGCCGTGATATGCACGTGGAACAAAACAATTCTCACAAAAAAAGTGCGATAAATTATATGGAAAATTTGTTCCAAACGCCAAAAAATGGTTTATGGCACAAATCAATTCTACAAACTGTTGATTTTGGTGGATATGGGACAAAGTCGATGTTCGATATCTCGGGATTGGAAAGACTTAGAGCTAATTGAATCACAGATTTAAAAAGAGCATACAAGATTACCATAGAATCCGTGCCTAACTCAAAAACGACAAAAGTGGCGTATGGAACAAAACAATTCTCAGGCGACGAAATGGCAAAAAACGGAACCCTCATGGATTCGTCATGTCTGTCTGTCTGTCCGTCCGTCCGTATGTCACAGCCACTTTTTTCCGAAACTAAAGGAACTATACTGTTGAAACTTGGTAAGTAGATGTATTCTGTGAACCGCATTAAGATTTTCACACAAAAATAGAAAAAAACTAGTGCGTCTCGTAGGCGTAAAAACTTGTTTTCAGCTTAAGCTGCATTATCTGCATCTATAAAGCATATGAATATACAGTGAACTCTCTCATAAGCGGATACTGACGGTACCAAGAAATTTGTCCGCTTATTAGAGGTGTCCGGTTATGAGAAAAAATATTTCATTGACAACCTTGAAAAAAGAAACAAGACATATGCATTTATGGTACCTATAACATTTTATTTTAAAATGGAATCCATTTTTTGTGATAAACATTAATTGTAGGTAATAAAAATTATAATAACAAAACATAAACAAGAACAAAGCCTTTAAAAATTCCTTTTTGCATTACTTCAAACTATGTATTTATGCTTCAAATTATGCATACACTTACACACAAACATACGTATTGGGCCACGAGAATTTTAGTCGGATAGTCGACAGGCGCCCGCCGGCGCCGCAGCCTATTATACTTAACTTACATTCTTTACCGTTTTTTTAAATTTTTTGCTGGGTATCAAGGGCAAAGCGCAAAGAAAAGGAAAAAAAAGCAAACAAAATAAAAGACAACGAAGTGTGCCAAATGCGTTTTGTCCGTTTAAGAGAGAGTGAAATTCTATTGCGGCTATGAAAACTGGTGTCCGCGTCCGGTTTTAAAAGAGTCCGTTTATGAGAGAATTATTTACATTAAAAATTATGTAGATTATTCCGTTCCTTGAAATTTGTCCGGTTATGAGAGGTGTCCGCTTATGAGGGGTGTCCGTTAGAAGAGAGTACACTGTATATCTATATTAATAACAGCAGGTACAAAGCAACCTGAAAGTTCAGACATGAGAAATTCAAATTAACCCCTGCTTTCGAGTAAATAAAGAAGAAACACAAAAATCAAGGTAAACATAGGGACGGCCTACAGTCCGCTTGGGCGAACTGTTGGATACCCTATTCTTATTCCTATCCCTCATAAGTGGGCGTAACAAAAGTCTAAGTATGGTTGAATTGTTAAGAACTCTACATATTTTGTTATATAACATTTAAAGGATTTTATCAAAAAAAACGCTCCCTAGCTCAAACTTGGGTGTTTCAATAAAATTGTTTTATTTAATTGTGGGCGTGTCAGTAGGCGGATTTTAAAAAAAAATAAAACATGAGCATAAAGGGCCCCTAGAGAGTATATATTATAAATTTCAGCTCCCTAGCTCACTTTGAATTTTCAAAAAAATAATAATTGTGGGCGTGCGGAGTGGGCGGATTTTGAAAATATTTACACATGAGCATAAAGGGCCCATAGAGAGTATATATTATAAATTTTAGCTCCCTAGCTCAAACTTTGGATTTTCAAAAAAATTGTTTTATTTATTTGTGGGCGTGTCAGTGGGCGCATTTTGAAAATTTTATCCCGAGCAGTTTTAGGAGTCATAGATCATATATAAAAAATTTCAGCTTTCTAGCTCAAAATTCGATTTTTTCCAAAATTTGGTTTTTTTGAGTTTGTGGGCGTGTCTGTGGGCGGATTTCAAAAATTTATAAACTTGATTATTTCGGGACCCTTGAGAGTATATGGTTAAAATTTCAGCTCTCTAGGTCCAGTTTAAAGGCCTAATTTTTGCCGACGGACGGACGGACGGACATGGCTAGATCGACATTACTATCGATGCTGATCATAAATATAGTAACTTTTAGGGGTCTACGGGCAATATTAAGGTATGTTACAAACTGTACGTCAAAATTAATATACCCCTAGAATAGGGTATAAACAATAAATGTTGGGGGTTCCCCAACTTAGAACTGAAACTTTTTTTCATCAAACCCATACGTGTTGGGTATCTGTGGATAGGTCTTCAAAAATGATATTGAGGTTTCTAATATCATTTTTTTCTAAACTGAATAGCTTGCGCGAGAGAATAAGTAAGGGAATGATAAGACTAAAAAAAATATATGATGTACATTACGTACCATGCAAACTTTCACCGAAAATTGGTTTGAACGAGATCTAGTAAGTAGTTTTTTTTTAATACGTCATAAATCGTAAACCGTCACTTATCTATTATTAACACATCGATCAAAGTTACAACGAACTACAAGAACTTTTATATGATGTTACTTGCTGCTACGGAACCATTCATTGGCGAGTCCGACTCGCACTTGCCAGCTTTTTTTAATATTGCCATTGGGAAAGCAGAAATCTACCCTTTGTGCATTGGGCTTTGTTATATTTTTAAAAACTGTTGCTTTCTTTGGTACCTGTAGCTTTTATATACACTTGAAATAGATAGTTTGATTACATTCTTTAACGCCTCAACATTAGTATACCACATATAAAATTATACAAGTCCCTTTTGGGATGCGGTTTCGATTGAAAGCTTATCGAATTCGAAGAATATATATTTTGAGATTAGATCGAGTAGAACCGAATTTATTCGATGATATAGAGATATTCAAACGAATTGACTATCATTCGAATCTCAAAATAAGCATGGTAGAGATTTTTGGATTGCATCCATCTGTACGTAACTGAATCCAGGGCATAGCTAAGTTATGCAACTAGCATAAACAGCCGTTTTATCTTCGACAAATTATTTTGAATGGTATTCTTTCTTAACGTTGAAGCTATGACCAGCATTTATAGCATATTTTTTTTATTTATAGCATATTTATTTATTTATTTATTTACATATGTATTTATTTATTTACTCATAAATTTTCTCATATCATTTTGGTGTTTCTTATCATTTATTTCCTTGCTTGTCAGTTAAATAAATATAACTATGCGATTATAAGGATAATTCATTAAAAAATTAAGCTTTTAGCACAAATGGCTTCTTTTTTAGGTATCTAGTATCTAGTCGGTTAAGTTCAATATAAAATTCTAAAACATATTAAATGAAGGTTATTATCATAGTTTTCCTTCAAATGTCCAGCTCAATTAATAATCAATTTCAAAAAAAATCTATATATTAATACGGAGTTGCCTATAACTTGTTTCCCCCCTTTTTGCTCTTATACGTCACTTAGATATGCCAACACTATATGTATTTGGGTAGGGGGCAATACATAGAAGTGCACAATACAAAAATTATCCACATATATAGCACACATTATAAATTACAGCAGGTAATATGAAGCGAATTGGATGGAATTACAACAACAACAACATTGCTGTGTGGCTACTTTATAATGCTTGAACATACTTGAAGTTACTTGGACATACTTGAAGTTACTTGAAAATGCTTAAAGTTACTTGAAAATGCCGCGAAATTTTTATATCTTATGAAATCAGGAATTGCAAAGTAGAAAAATTTCATTTTCCGATTAATACTCGTATGTACAACAGTCGACTTTGTTTTTTTTTCAACTTATAGAATAAATTGGTCGAATTTCGACCATGGGGCGACCCCTGTTTTAAATAATTTTACAGTTGTAAGTAATAATAACCAAATCTCTGAGCAAGCTGATCATTCTATGAAAAAAAAATATTGGGTATGGTGGGGCACTTTTGACTTTGATGATTACAGCAAGGCGGTTGGTTTTTAAATAAAGTCGACGATAACAAATCATACCGACTTCTTCTTGTAGATCGTACACGAACATCCACAGCTCTTCTTTAACAGTTCTGGTGGTGAGACCGGTTTTTCATTGTTTCTTTGATTTTGTGTAATTTCGCATTCAGCGGTTTTTAATTGCATTTGTTTTCATGCCAGTGTCAAACCTTTGCGGTTATAATCCTTTTTAGTTGTATATAAAGTTTAATTGAATTGCCTTTATAAGTTTTGTGAAAAAAAAAAATTGTTTACCAAAAACACATTATTTTGCACTTTCGACGAAAGCACAAGCATGTTGAGTTTTAGTATGTAATAATCTTAAGCTAATACATAGTTCGAAACAATATTTAAAAAGCTCACAAGCTCCCCGTACGCATGTACTTGGTCTTGGCTTCATTTACCTCAAGAGGAACCAATTTCGCTTGTTCTTGAATCACCCTAAAAGCTTCTACCACGACTACGGCACGCTGGCAATGGCCGATGATGTCGACACCCCAGTAGAAAAAGTCATATCGAAAGTGCCGCACCTAAATGACCATAGTGCCTAATTTTGTTGCCAGATTTTAAACAAACTTTTTTGAAACTGTGCAAAAACAACAATCCTTTTTAATGTTCTTTTGCAAAAAAAAAGTTTTTTCTAGAATCTACAGAAGAAGTGTATCTACAAAAGGGATCACAACCCCCACACTTGCTTCAAAGTCTTACGGGCAATTCTGTAAATAAAACAAGAGGAAAGGCTACAGTTAAGCAACTGTTGAAAACTCTATTCCTTTTACTATCCGCAAAAAATTGGGATTTACAAACATCTTAGTATGCGTGAATGGTTAGAAGGATATTGTTTAAATATTTTGATACATATAACTACTTTTTAGGATTTTATAATAAAAAAAAACTAAAGAGTCTTCATACTTTGCGTTAAAGGTATCTATTTTCATTTCCATTGATTTCTTAAATAATTTTTTTTTTGAAATAGTGGTCGTGTCAGTGTGCAGATTTCAAATCCGTACAATTGAGCATGATATCATTACAAAATTAACACTGTTAGTTAGAATAACAAAACTAACAAAGTTTATTTGTAATAAATTGAATAGACTATTCACTCGAATCTGAAAGCATTATTATTTGCGATTAAAGATTGGTCGAACAAAAGAAAGTTGCATATATTCCGAATGTGCATTTGAGAACTACGATTATATTTCTGTTAAAATCGCTTTACTAGCTTGCGTTGATATTTGTTTAGTATTTTTATCAGAAACATTATTTTATTCCATTGGGCTTTTTTCAATACTGGCATGATAAATTTACTTGGAAAATCTTATCGTAGACTGACTATCTGCTCCCTTATCCAATCACCTATTAAATTTCGTATCAAATATTATGTAGACATACATTTTGCTAAAAAAAGTTAATATTTCTTTCTAAAGGCCCATACAGGGCCTCAAACCTAGCTATCTTACTCCCTTATCCAATCGTCTATTAAACTTCGTATTAAATATTTTGAACATATACATGTAATAAATGTTGCATTTTTTTCCTTTTCATCATACCTGATTCTTTCCTTCATACCTGGATCGCTATAATATCTGCCTTGTGCCGCTCGAGGACAGATTCAAGTTCAAGTTGCACCTGCGGTGTACAGCATCCGCACATCCAGCTGCACACTATCGTAGTCCGTTGACTCTTCTCGTGTCTCTTTCATAAATAGACTTGTTTGACGTGGTCGGCAAGATACTCCGACGGCACAACCCCCTACTGGGAGGACCTTGTTTTCACCCTAGGACAGTGGGCCGGATATTCCGATGCCAGCAACCCACTTTGGGGGATGTGAGAACTGACGTTGGCCCATCTCTTTTCCAGCACCCTGACTTAGTCCTGAAAAATCCTTAATGACCTCAGCTCCAAATATGTCGAAGTAGCTCAAGTAAAGTATCTGCAATAATGGCTGTTGACAACAACGTTGACCCAAACACGTGAATGCTCATGCAATACTTCTGAGACTTATCAGCCGAGCGTTATAGTGTTGCTATTTTCTTCTTGTTCAACAGTCGCGCTTATAAATTTAGCAAGCCAAGGCTGGGAGACATGACTAGTATCCGGTGGTTACCACGAGGACGTAAAACAAAAACAAGCGCAATTGCTGTGTAGCCATAGTTGCGGTACTCGGCATCGCCAGGTTGATACTAAGTTAATTCTTAGCCTTATCCTTCAACACCCAAGCTCCCTGCAACTTTGTTGCTAAACTTTAAATGAACAGATCGTTACAATCTTTATCTTAAAATGTTGATTATGAATTATTAAACGAATTCATTAATTTCTCCATACGGAAAACTTTTTCTGTTCAATGTTTCAGTCAATTCACAGAAACGATACAAATCGTTCCTATGATGTGTTCGTTTCAATTTGTTGACTGTTCCACTTTCTACGTATTGCTAAACGGCCCTAGTTATAGTGATACGAAAAATTTTTGCGGAAGAATTTTGATTTGCGTTAAAATTCAAAAATCGATGCAACTTTAACTTGTCTTAAAATGTTGCTTATTAATTATTAAACCAATATGTCGCAAAAAATTTAGAAATTGAACATAAAATTGCCTATAAAACGAATTTACTAATTTTTCCGTACGTGCCAAAATAGCAAATCAAAAAGTTTACGTTTTTATTTTACGCGTCGATTTGGAAGAGTCGTGTATTTTTGAGTCGGGAACGACAATCGTAATAGGGTTGAATGTTGATACCCTGGAATGTTTTGTCAGACTTTCGAAAGAGAGTGAAAAAACTTGGGAACCGCTTTGCAGTAGTCCAATTCCATATATAAAATTTGATATGTACAACTAAATATTCATTACGCCTCACTTGTTACACCACTTGATACAGTAATTCGTTAGTTTTCAAATATGAACTCGTTCTACCCAAAAATGAACAAAAGGATACATAACAAATTATGGGTTGAACCGGATTTGAGTCTAAATCTGGGAGGGTTAAAGTAGCCGAACCTGATGTAATAATATTTATTAAAAGAAGATACAACAAAAAGTAGGAATTGATATTGTGACTCAAATAATCAAAGTGCCATATAATTGTTTCTCTCTTTTGCTGCGCTCCAAATATAGTTCACAAACTTTATTTAATTTTAAGGAGTAAGACGCGGTGTTATAAATAAAACATTCAGAAAATCACTAAATTTAAGTCACTGCTGAATTTAATTTTAAGGAGTAAGACGCGGTGTTATAAATAAAACATTCAGAAAATCACTAAATTTAAGTCACTGCTGAATTTGTTCACCATTAAACAACGCTCTGATTCGTATTTTAAAATCGATATATGGCTTAACATTTTTTTTAGAGAATCAAAATCAAAATCACTCCGAAAAGAATAATATTTATTTATCTACATTATTATCTATCGGTTTAATTGATAAGACTTAGCCCATTTACCTTAGATCGGGTAGGACATCCGAGCTTCGATTTGTTATAAATTTTATGTGAGTTGCACCATTACTATGACACAGTACTATAAGAAGTAATATGCTACCGAATGTATGCATTTCACTGAATTGCATTAGGATAATCATTTAATAAAAAGTATATCATATTGTTACAATACAAACGATTTTTTACCACACTACTAAGTGCGAATCTGGAAGGCAGCAAACTAACCTACACTGTCAACCGATTCTTCGAAACTAAGGGCTTGGTAATTATTGCTCAGCTAGCGAGGATAGGACTATGTCTGATAATCACATGAGTCGCTTTTGTGAGCGTATACTACTTCGATAACTTAACTTATTATCACTGCTTTGTAGTACATGGACAATTTACCATATTATTATTGCCGTTGTAGGTTTTTCATGTCTGCAAAGGTATCAAAATTCTAATCAATTTTTGTACCTATTGAAATTGTGAATTATCACTTTTTGGATAAAGCTGATTTTTAATGAGTATTCGTTTATTCATTTAAGAAGACCAAATGTTTATAACCGCTTCGGACTTTACTGTATCATCAAGTAAATGAGTTCCCGAATAGTGCTTTTACCTTATAGTATCCCGGCAGGATACTGTATCACCTGTCTGACCATTTATTAATTAAAACCAAAACAAAAGAAAATCCAAGTTGCTATGAATCTAAAATTTTAGTCTGAAAGCATCCCGGAGCTTGCTTTTCCATGGCAACAAACAACCGAATCCAAAAATGTTAAATACAAAATGGATTTGGCAATTAAAAGTTTAATTTTAATTGATTAAAAAAAACCACAACTTAAGTTGAAGGCTGAACAGTTCAAGAGAACCTCGCCCCAGATCCTCAGACGAGGTTGAAGTACCAAATAAGTATCAACAATAATATGCCCTGTAACTGTTAAGAAATGTTGACCCATATCGCCTATCTATTTCGAAAATATTCATTAATCACGGAAAATGCGAAATACCAATCAACTCCGAATAACATTGCTGTGGGCATTATCACTTAAAGTTACGTCGAACTACATGCATTTTAAATTTATCATATAATTCCCCCTGAGTGGATACCCTTATGAAAGCACAAATTTGACTGCATATGCAGACAAATTCTAAGTATTGTAGTTTGTCTACATCCTCTTTAGAAAAGTGGTAGAATTGTAATTCAAGAGGTAGTATAGAAGACGTTCAACAGCAAATTATGGTTTTACTTATTTGTTGTCGGCTTGTCATGGAGTTTCAACGGATAATTTTATTATATTGTATTTTAATTGTGGTCATCAGATTCATCCTATTAGAGCTAATGGTTCACACCTGCCCGTCCACCAAATTCTAGCAATTAACTTTACAGTTAAGATCAGAGAGCTGGTAAGTAGCCTTACAAAACCGAAGGAGACTAGAGAACTTGATCTCGTTAAACTGATCTTCATGATAGAATATCCCATCTGGTTCTGGCAAAATCCGGCTATAAGCAGATGAGATGCGATACCGTTTTTTCGCCCTCAGGTAGCACTGACATATGCCGAGCTTAATTGTCTAATAGATGTTCCTAAAGAGGATTGAATTTAGTGACGCAACCTGGTAAGCACCTCAAGTCTCTTCTCTATAGTCCAAGCAGATACTTTGATGTACTAGTTTTAGCACAGTTGACCAGCTAATTTGGATATATGCCATCTCAATAGCGGTATTTTTTTATCACCTATGATCTTTATAGACCTCCCGACGATAATAAAACAGATTGCCAGGAGTTACCATACATCAACAACTTAATGAAATTTTAGAGTATTCGGCCAAATGTAATACGTGGATTCATTTCCACTGCCAAACTGTTTTCACTCATTTAAAATATCAATCTTTTTTATGTAGGTACATTTAGGTACATTTAGGAAGCTAGGTTCATACCCTTTTATGGGTCGTAAAAACCTAAAAATTGCGTTTAAATTTCTTTGAAAATTGAAGGAATTGCCATCAGATCGGAATTTGCTCTTTTCAATGAAACATGTTTTGGTTATGACCTTTTATTTTTCTGGTATTGGTTTGCAAGTGTATATCACCATTTTTGCATTTTAATTACAAAAGCTTGTCCGCGGAAATAAAATAAAATATTATTTTCAACAATTTTGTCGTAGGGATATAATGTCAATTCACTATACAATTTATTAATCCACTGCAGTTAGTTGTGGTGGATTCCAAAAAACTCAAGCGGGAAATATGCAGCAGATTGTGGCAAGAAGATACAGCAGGTCCTCTGAGATCGTCAGCAACATTCTCAGAAATACAGGTGCCGTTGCCTTTGCTTATGGCAAGATGAGTTGGATCAAGGGAATAACCTACATCGACTGCAAGGATCAGCCATCTAACGACTTTTAAAAGACCGTAATAAACGGCCTGGAACTTTGGGAAGGGGCCATGCTTAAAGCCCTGACCATAGAAGAAGTCCATAGGAAGGCAAAAAGTAGAATACTTATCCCCGAAATGGTTTAGGAAAGGTCGAACGTCCTGCAATCTCAAAACCCACAGATGGAAAATTGTTAGCGCGGAGGAACCGGAAAACAGTGTGAGAGCAAATAAGGGTCTTTGATTAGCAACTTGACAAGTTCAAACTTTCAGTCCGAACGTACCCTTAAACCCATTACCGAACTGTCAATGTCAAAACATTCAGTAAAATTTTTATCATGGTGAAGTACACGAAGGAACAACGTTTACACATAATTAAAATTTACTACCGAAATTCCGAGTCGGTGGTCGCAATTTAAAGAGCGTTACCGCCAAATTTTGGGCGTAATTCTAGTCACAGTAGACAAGCAATTCATAGTTTAGTGAAGAAATTTGAGTCAGAATATTCGCTGCTTAATGTTGCCGTGCCAGTGAAATTACGTTTTGCCCCAAGTTTGGAGAATATTGCTGCCGTAGAGGCGTCTGTCGCAAACCTTAAAAATCAGTCAATTTCACGGCGTTCTCAAGAATTGGGTATCTCCCACCACATTATGGCGAATTTTACGTAAGGATCTTGGCCAACACCCTTACAAGATCAAGCTTACTGAAGAACTGAAGCAACTTGATCGTATGAAGCGACGTACGCTCTCGAGTTGGGCTATAGACATGATAAAAAATGAAGAATTTCATCCAAAATCATCTTCAGCGATGAAGCGCATTTTTGGTTAAACGGCTTCGTCAATAAGCAAAATATTTGTTACTGGACAAGTGAGAACCCTCATGTGCTTCATGAAACACCACTTCATCCGCAAAAAGTCACAATTTGGTGCCGGTTGCGTCACTGGGCCTTTTTTTTGTCGATGAAAATGACAGTCACGTTCGGTAAATGGTATTCGCTACAGGGATATGTTGGGACGTTATTTCTTTGAGAAATTGCATGAATTAGACATCAGTGATATGTAGTTCCAAAAAGACGGTTCCACAAGCCACACAGCGGGTGCAAAAATCGAGTTATTGAAGTCTCAGTTCGGTGAACGTGTTATCTCGAGAAACGGACCCGTCTATTGGCCGCAAATATCGTGTGATTTAACGCCTCTAGACTTTTTTTTATGGGGATGCATTAAATCATTGGTCTATGCCAACAAGCCGGCGACGTTAGAGGAGCTCAGAGCCAATATAGATCGAGAAATAGCGGCCGAAATTGGGTTCAACGTAGTGACCGGTGCATACGTTCACGTGGTGGACAAGTCGAATTCCATTCATAAATGTTTTGATAGTAATTCAAGCCAATAACACAAACAATAATTTTTTTTTGATATCTCAAGTAGTTTGCATTTTATTTAAAAAAGAAGTTGTCAAGTCCTTAATGAAAGACCATTTATTATCGCCTTTGATGAGGCGCCAGAAAAAGAGATGCAGATGTCGTTGTCGTTTGCACTGCAGAGAATGTGCAGGCGACTGATGCTAGGATGGATGAGACTATGCTCATTGATAACTATAGCCAAAGCCGCTTCAGGAAATTTGAGCCAGCTCCTCGAAAAGGAGCCTATGGCCGTGATACTATTTGGGACAGGTCAGATACTAATGCAGTGGGTGATGATTTCTTCTTCTCGTCTGCAATCTGGGAAATAATCCCACTTTTATAACAGCGAGCAGAAAGGAACTATTAGACGGTCCAGTCCAAGTTACGAAATGTGGTGTCCAGGAAAGCATCGCTTTCAGACTACTGCTAAATACTTTTTGATATACAATTAACCTCTCAGGATAGGGATGTTTTCAGGAGCCCAAGAAGAGCGAACTGGGACAAGTTCAGTACAGAAATCCAGATGATTAGGAATGTCTGCCCTGTAAAGGATCTCAACATCAAGCAAGAAGTCGACTAACTGCGTACAGACGAACGCTCGGCAATACATGGGGATTCAAATCATATATGGTACCTACACCAGCTGTATAGAGCAGTTATGGCCTATTTTAATATATGGCGCAGCAGTATATTTCCGCACTGCGAAATGACGCGTAAAACAAGACAATTTTCGACGGATACAAAGTAAATTTCTTCCGAAGCTCACCGACAAGAAAGTGCTGCGGATTATTCTAATTGAAATAAAAAAGTGTTAGAAAACTAAAAAAAAAAAATATAAATTTACCTATATCCATTACTTTCAAATTACATTTTTTTAATTGACTGCGATTGACAAAATCCTTTAGAATCGTTCGTTCACAATAGCATACATTGAAAACAGTCCATTATCAACTGTTGATTGATCTTCGCAATAAGACTCACTGTTATGGATTTAAAACGCATTCAGATTAACTCATTTGTATTCTGAATTTCTTCCGAACGGATACCTCGATTGATAGATCTGACTGAAAAGCAATTTGGGCTATTGTGAGCAAATTCCGTGCGGAATTTGTCCCTTCTCAGCAATGTAAGCTGCATTACTGAGTGGAAAGAGGTACCCGGGAAAATTTATTCGACAACCACCATAAATAAAAAGCAAATAAATAACAATGCGATTTAATTTTCTGGCTTCATTTATTCATTTCCTGTTTCTTTTCTCAAATTTCGTACAGTTTTCTACCGCACTATTGTTATGTATTTATTTATTTTTTTCATATTCTTACTTGTCTATTTATTTCCATTTTGTATTTATTTCACTATATCGCAAAGCATAACGCCCTCATGCCGCGTGCGTCGGTACCCAGTTTATAATAATTTATTACTTATTTAAAACTATTTTTGTTTACTCCTTTAAAAGATTAAAACTAATTTGAACATCAAATATCTTAAAAGCGAAACAATCAAAAAAAATCAGAATAAATATTACAATTAATGCTTTCATCAAAAATCCTATTACCTAATTCAATACCGTAGGTAAATTAAAAATCTAAGCAATACAATTAGCTTATAGGAATAGTTGTTTTATTTTTACGTTAAATAAAAACAGCTTATAGAAATAGGCAAGTATGAACTATAATTTTTAAGTAAAGGTTGGCAATCGCTTATATGTAAATACAAACTAGTTAATAGACAGTTACTAAAATTATATGTATGTTCCTATTTCTGTGTTCTCTTAAATACTATAAACTAAAATTATTAATTACAAATAAAATCTATTTTACAAAATATTGCTTGTTTAGAGAGTGTTAATATTTGAGTTTTTTATTTTGTTTCTTTTAATTCAAGTTTAGTTATTTCGTTGGTAATTAATTACACAAGTCCTATTTTGTTGTAGGGACCTCAATTTTCTTTTACGTAATACTGATACTGTGAATTCGCAAGAGAATAGAATATAGGAAACTATTGACTTAATTCGAATATTTCTTAACTCTATGGAATTTTTAGTTAATTTGTTCATACGTAAACCTAAATAAAATCTCTGAAATAAATAAAATGGTTACGAAAAAAAATATAATTAATAAAAAAAAAGGCCCTAAGAAGTACTGGTTCCATTCCGTCCTTATTTACATGTGTGCTCCTCGAGAACTTTCACACAAATATCACATTTCACTTGACAACACCAATGGAATTTGCAATTACATCTTTCCCGTACTACAATATTTTTGGTGTTGTAGCCTCGACCACAGCAGAGAATACCACAACCATCAAGACCTGACGAAGTTTTATTGCAAGTTCGACCATGGGTTCCTGCCAGAGATATGAAAAGTTAACGAACAATTTGGTACAAAAAAGCTTGTCGGATACACTAACCTGGCCATTGAAGCTGTCGATTGTTGCGACACCAATCGGGACTTTCATCTAAATATACCAAATCATGTGCGGTTGGCACTTTGAATTGTGGATCTTTTACTTGTAAACGCCCACGTTTGTTTAATTTCACCTCGGTAGCTTCGTCGTATCTTTCGCGCAGATAGTCGCCTAAGACAAGAACCAATGTTACAACCCATTGTCGGTTAGGCTGTTTGTATAAAAATCTCACCTATTTCCCGTATTGAAGAGAGTTGTTGCCAGCATGTAATTAAACTACAGGAACCGGAAACACCATGACATTTGCAAGTAATTCGAGTCTTCTTAATAACCGCCTAATTTGAAAAGAAAAATTTAATTAATCAAAATTTGTGTGAATGAAAATGTTTCTGTAAATTAATTGTTTTGACGATGTAAAATATCTCAGCATATTTGCATTATTGATATGAAGTGCAGACAAAATTGGTAAATAATGTTGTTGCGCTGCGCAGGGCATTGTAACACAAACTGAGAAATTAAATGCAGTTCCTTATTTTTTAGCAAGACTTTTTGTGTAGTGTTACGACCTGCTACAATCGGCGGTCTTGGATAAATGGCGGAAGCCCCACAATTTATTATTATACGGGCATTGTTCATGCCTTCTCGTTTTTTTCCGTATTATATGTATTACTTTATTTATTATTTGTGATTACCTCTGTTTATATCCCTATTTATAAAATCCTCGGTCAAAATATATTCCAGGAAATTATATTTGGTCAAAATATTTCTTTTTTTTATAATTAGCCTGCGCTAAAGAGATTACTTTTTATGTAGTTGATGGTTGTTTGGTTGGTTGGTTGGCACCGGCCCTCGATGAAGATGCACTTAGACCAGAAGTAGGTCCATTGTGCTGCCGATGTGTAAGGTGGGTGGGTCACCCTCTTACTCAGGGAACCATTTGCTCCTCTGAATGAAGGAGCTAATCCTTGCTGTGCAGGCGTTGTTAAGATCGTTTAGATCATTGAAAAAGTATTCACTCAATGTACCCTTCCTAATGTTGGCGAGTGCATGAAGTTGATACAGTACCCTTCTTTGTATGTACAACAGCGCAGGCATTATTCAAATCTGCACCTACAAATGCAATGTAATATGTCGACATATTGCATTGCCTACTATTAGGGGCTAGAACTAGGAAGAAGTAGAACGATACAAAAGATTGGTTTGTGCATTGGGTAGGGTTTCTTTCTCCACGGGTGGTATGTAAATAACTTAGGGAGCATTTACGTTGAAATTTTGGCTTCATGGACATGGTCGCGATTTGAAGCAAGTAAATACACAACCACTGCACTGTTGCTAACCGCAAAATCGGCCAAAATATCCCCTTTAAAATACCCCTTGAACATACTCCCCTCAAAATCACTCAAAACAAGTTACCCCAAGCATATCACAAGTACCCAAACACTTCTTTCCTATCTCTCTATTCTTTCTAATACCAAGTAGCTTACACTGTGTTCATAGCATTATGAGGGTACTGTAACAACAGAAAAAAATCCCTTTAGCGTAAACAAATTATAAAAAAAAAAAAAAAAAAAAAAAAAATATCACAAGTCAATCCCATAATAGTGGCCCGCTTTGCGGTTAAAAGGTTTTTAAAACTCTGGACACCTCTTCGACTCACAAAAATTTTAACTCTGGACACCTCACAAAATGATATTTTGATCAAGGACATTCCCCGGGGAAATTTTGGGGATATTTACACCCTGCAACATTATTTGTTATTCTTATTTGTATTGGAATTTTAAAAGCGTGTTGTGCCTAGAACCATTCATAAGTTATAGCTATTTTAACGTTCATGCGGTGTTGTAAAAGGAAGAACAAACAACAAATAAAAAACAGGAGCTACCAAGTTTCGAAATCGTTAAAAACGAGGCAGACCTAGAACCTCCTCGACCACACAAATGCAACAACACCCGCATTTGAACGGTGTCAATGTAGAACTAATCAGCAACCGGGAGGTCTGCCGTTGTCGACACATTTTTATGTTGCTCCGGATCAACTCATAAGATCAGTAGCACAGACTACCTATACTAGACAGTCAACTGAGAGGAATTTTTTTCGGATTGCCTACAAGCTGAAAAACTCCACTAAATGGCTTATCTGTATTAGTGTTTGCATGCAAATCAAACGGGAAGCTTGCACACAGATAGGATATTTAGTGGAGTCAGGTGTGAAGTTGGCAGCAAAAAAGAAA
This sequence comes from Portevinia maculata, assembly GCA_949715645.1. Lineage (NCBI taxonomy): Eukaryota > Metazoa > Arthropoda > Insecta > Diptera > Syrphidae > Portevinia > Portevinia maculata. The sequence continues at coordinate 309,108,299 of OX454526.1, read as the reverse complement.
ATTATCGAAATCCTCTCTTAAAATCACCTCAAAATGATGGCACGGTTGCCGATGTTCAATCTACAAATGAAAAAAAAAAATATTCAATTTTAACAAAATTTTTATTTTGAACAATGAATCAAAAACTTACAAATATGTAAATACATAATGTTAACTTATAAAAAAAAAAAACAAATTCAGTCTCAAAGTTACAATAAAAAACAAAATAGTTTTTAAAATCACTACAAATCAGAAATAATTAGATCGATTTCATGTTCATCACTTTCATTTACCTCAATATCGGAGGCATTTTTAAAATTATTTCTTAAAAGAACATTTTTAGGAATTTCGTATTCATTCAGAATCAAAATAAATTTTTGTCACTAAACTTTTAAAAATTCCACTAGATATAGCAACAAAGTCATTAAGACGGCAACCGTGGAAAAGACAGAAGAATAAAATTTTCCAGCTGTTAACTTCAGTTTTATTGATTCACATATATTCACCGATAGGACATTTCGAGAGAGGATTCGGCTCTCCCATTTGAGGGGCGCAGCGGACGGGGGTAGTGAGAGTTGACTGTCTAGTATAGGTAGTCTGTGATCAGTAGTGATGCAGTAAAATGTGTATAACAACCTCCCCTTTTCCTTGTGTAACTCGATTTTGATGAAATCCAATGCAGCAAAAAAAAAATACAACATTGCAGCCTTAATTGCTTAGGGCTGAGTACGAGTTCTAAAAGTGAACGAGAAAATAAGAGCACCGGATTAAACGAAACAAAGGGCCTACCGGCAGAGTTCTTCAGATATGCAGATGACATTTTGAAAGGGCGCAAATCATCAATCAAATCTGGGTGAAAAAAAAACATTCCCGGTGATTGGACTATCAACTCTTATCAATAAAAAGGCGATCCTATGTCCAACTATCGGGGCATGTCCCGGCTTAATTTCGTATGAAAGATCTTATAACGTACTGCGTGAACGTCTCCAGCCGTAGTGCAACACACTAATCGGGACTTACCAGGCTTTCGTCCTGGCATATCGAAAACGGACCAAATTTTCATACGAAGGCAAATCCTTTACAATACCAACGAATTTCAAGTAGAGACTCGTAATTTCTTCATTTACTTTCAAGCTGAATATGATTGCATTTATCGTCCTTTGTTTTACATGGCGATGACCGAATACGAAACCCTGTCAAAACTGATCCAGCTGCGTCGTGTGGAAAACATGCGGTACAATTTGCAATTTGGAAGTAGCTATTCGCTACTATTCCAAACTTGCACCGGATTTCATCAAGTCCTAGCGTGCCGTGGAACAGGCTTTTTACAGCGATTGAAGAACAGGCGAAATTGGTTGGTCTTTTAAAGTTAACTAAGACAAGGCTAGTCATCTTATCAATTCACTGAAAACTAACTGTTAATAGTCGAGATAGTTAAGGAGTTCACTTATTCGGAGTGAATTGACCGCTCTTTGTTCAAATTAAAAGATTCGTCGCAGTACAAAAAAACGACATCGCAGCGGCTGCAGTGATGGCAACGTAAAACCGGTTTCACTTCGTGGTTTCTCTTTAAACAATAATTTTTTACTATATTACCAAAACATTATGGGACTAAGTTAAATCAAATGCTTCACTTCTCTTCCTCTTCGTACTACGATGTAATAGCTCTGACTGAATCGTGGTTAACAAATAATCATTATAATTCTGGACTCTTCAATACTTCCGAGTTCAAAGCTCGAGACCACCGTGGTTTAATAAAAGGCTTGGCAACTTCAACAACCGTAAAAATAAAGCGTATAAACTTTTTCGTAAATCACATAATAATTATGAATTGTTCCTGTACAAGGATTATTTGTCTCGTACTGAATCTAATTTTAAAAAAATAGTTGATATTGTTTGGAAATATATAAACCCGAAAAAAAATTCGAACGGTATTCCAAACTGCATGCAATATTCCGGTGTTACATCCTCTGACATTCATTCCAACTGTTTGCAATTTTTTATTATACTACATCCTTATCTCCCACTACTAGCCACAATTCCATGACATCAAAAAAAATCGGTCAATATCGGTAGCTTACATATAAGCTTCACAGATGTTGAGCTTGCCCTCCACTCTTTGAAAGATGATTTCCAAGCTGGACCGGATGGCATTTTTCGATCGTTTTGAAAAACTGTGTTGCTGCTCTTTCGGAACCATGAACACATTTATTCAATGTTTCACTTGAGAAGGGGACTTTTTTAAACGATTGGAAAATTTCTTTTATCAGCCCAATCCATAAATCTGGACCGAAACATGATGTTTCAAGCTACCGGCTTATATCAAAAATGTCTGCTATTCCTAAATTATTTGAAAAAATAATTTATAATAAATTGGTATTTCACTTAAAAATATAATTTCACCTACTCAACATGGTTTCATGGCTGGAAAGTCTACTACGTCGAATCTAACGATTTTCTGTAACCATGCTACGAAAACAATTGAAGAGGGACACCAGCGTGATGTAATTTACACGGACTTTTCTAAAGCATTCGACAGAGTGAGCCATGAAATTCTTCTAAGAAAAATTAAGTCTTATGGATTTCATTCTAATATGCTTCAATGGTCTAGGTCGTATTTAGTTGAAAGAACTCAGTTCGTTCGGATTGGTAATATTATGTCTGATCCCATTCATGCCACGTCAGGTGTTCCACAGAGTAACCACCTTGGTCAATTTGTATTCTTGATTTCCATTAATGAAATTCCAAAAGTAATTCGGAACTCCCAATGCCTGATGTTTGCGAACGACCGTAAGCTGCTCCGGACCATAAAGTCAGTAAATGATTGTATTCTTCTCCAGAATGACCTTCATAATCTATCCGATTGGTGTAATACTAACAATTTATATTTATATATTTCTAAATGCCAAGTTATGTCATATTATCGCAGTCATGTTCCTGTCTTTTATGATTACAACATCGACAACCTTTCTTTAACAAAGGTAAACTCTAAAAAAGACCTAGACTTCAGATCATAGCCTCGTTTCGTTAAAGCCAAGAAGATTGAAGCACTGCAGCATCCCGCGTTTGTTGCGCAAGACGACTAAGCGCAGAACTTACATACATCAAGCACACTTTAGCATTGTACTCACATTTAACATCAAAGAACTGTCCCGCAAATCCCTTCAGTTCATACCATAACCTCGTGTCGTTAAAGGGATCATAACGCTCCCATTTCACTGCATCCGTACTGGTCCGCCTGTGGGGTTCGCGGTTCGCTGCAGTAGTGCTTCCATGCGTATCAAAGGTTATATACGTACATGTTTATACCCACCGCATTTGTTGCATATTGATTTATCTATATATTTTGCAAGACCGCCAGCTTCAAATTGCCTCCGTGTGAAAATTTGGTCTATTTTTTGATGTATTCAATTAATCATAGTCTTATGAAATATTGATATTGACAATCTGCCTAAAGTTAGTACCTACTCACAACACGCGGTGCTATCAAATTAAAAACTCAATATCCTCCCTACGCTATATACCGATATTAATTCCGAACTTGTTGGAGGTGCTTTTTTTGTTGCTCATTTTAATTAAAATATTTAAATAGATTTTTTTTTTAATTCAGACTGACTGGCTCGCTGAAAAGGAAATGTGATAAAAAAAATAAAACGTTTTTATGTCTACAATCACATAAATCTTTTACTTTACTGAATTTGTGGCCAAGTGCACCAGCATCAATGTGGCAACTTTAAGCAAGGCCGAAGTACCAAGCCGATGCAATTAGGAATTGAAAACACACAGGCCCGGGGCTAGTAGCAGTAATTTACAATAATATGTGACTATGCAACAGTACATGCAGATATATCAGTTAATCACTGGGGCAGCAGTCAACAGGTATTTTAGGTGAATGGGCGGCACAGCTGGGAAAACGAATGGTTTCGGGCACTGCTAATGAGTTATTTTATTTTTGCTTAAGAGGAAGTTTGTTCTATTTCTGGGCGAAGAACCCACTTTTTAGTTTATAACTTCCGTGTCTACCTTAGGAGCAATGGTGACATAAATTCCTGAAAAGCATTTTACTTAGCCTGGTTAAGTAGAAAGCTTAAAATGTATTTCTTTATCTATAAATGTATAAATAGAAAACCTCCATTGGCTGACGAACATATTCTTCGTCCCATTCTTCTTTAACGACAAGGTTATGATCTGGATCATAAACCTGCAAAGAACAGGTAATCTGATTTGATATTAGTGGGAATTGTTACTGTACGCAAATTACTAAAGAACTACAGAGTGAAAATGCATCTTGCTGATGATGACCTATGCAGACGCAGAGCCGGATATCTTTCCTAATGGACAGCAACAATAAGACAAAATAATACAGCACAAAACAAGTGGATCCCTTATGGGCATCACAATGGATCAACATTGGCCTGCGTGTGATGAGGAAGTGTATTCGTTTGCTGAAAATAATTTTGACTATCCGATTTCTACGTAAGCACATACGCGTTATGGTTTTGTTTTTGTGATCAACGCCTTCTGCAACTTCCCCAACATGACGTACATCTTAGGTGTACCCAATCCGGGATCTTTTAAAAATGATCTTCAATCGCCCACGTCCAACAAGTGGCGAGAAAATGGCGCTGCAGACAAACTACATCGCTTCAACCGCACGAGTTTAAAGTAAGTCAACTCATACGGCTATGTTGTGTTCGCAACATTGAATTCGTGTGTATTCATTATATATTCATCACCTGCATCCCCTGCAACTTCAGGTTGGCAAAACAATAAGTTTTGAATGAACTGAAAAGAAAGATCAATCAACTAATTCTGTCATATTTGATCGAATGCTGAGGCTTATTACAAAAAACGATTCTCGATATCGTTACACCAAAGAAAACAAAACATAGGGAAAGGCCAAAAGCCGCTTGGGCGAACTTTTGGATACTCTATTCCTATCCCCCAAAAAGTTGGCATGGTATAAATCTAAGTACGGGTGAATTGTTAAGAAGGATATTGTCTACATATTTTGTTATACATAACTTTTTTGTACGTTTTTTAAAGGATTTTGTTTAAAGCACAAAGTTTTCCGTAAATGGGCGTAGGGCAAAAAAAACCAAACAAGATGAAGAACTAAAAATCCTAACACACTATTTTGTTTTCTTTTTTTATTTATTCGCATTGAGATGCTTAAGTCATTCAATCATTATGGAGGAATTGTTAAGAACGACTTTATCAACATAGTTTGCAAAGAATGGAACTTTCATTTCCATTGAATTTTTCAATAAAACGTTAAATGGGCGCATCAGTAGGCGGATTTAAAAAAAATACAATCCAACATTTAGGGTTTCTAGAGAGTATTCCTACCCATAAATTCCAGCTTTGTGGCTCTAATTTTGGTGACTCCGATAAAACGATTTTGTTTTTTTTGAAATAGTGCGCGTATCAGTGGGCGGATATTAAAAATCTTTAAACTTGATCATTTGGGTCGCCTAACGATTAAATTTTTCAAATTTCAGCTTCCTAGCTCGATAAAAAAAATTGTTTTTTCACAATTTTGGGCGTGTCCGTGAGCGCATTAAAAATGTTTACACTTGATCATTTCGGGCTTCTAGGGAGAATATTTTCTAACTTTCTGTTTTAACCAACGACCATACCACGTCGAGTTAATCGGTTCTCGGCAGATCACCGCAATTAAACGATGTTGGGCGCGGTTAGTACGTAGATGAGGGTTTAAGAACAAGCGCGTGTCGTTGGCGTTGAGGTAGATAGTTAATACGTGGTATCACAATGGACCTAAATTGGTCTAAGTGTGTCGGCTTCTGCCGACAGCCACCTAAACCTAACCTAACCTTACTTTCTGTTTTCCAGCTCGAATTTGAGGGACAATAATTTGACAACGGATGGACGACATGGCTACATGGACATAACTTTCGATGCTGATCATAAATATAGTAACTATTACGGGTCTAGGAGCCATAGTAGGGACAAACTATGAGTCAAAATTGTAAAACTCTTAGAATAGGGTATAAATAAATAAATTTCATCTGCCGCAATGTCAAATGTCGAAGTGAGAGGCGATCAACATTGTTCTTTCTTAATTTTATTTATTTTGATTTTTGATAAAAAAGATATTTCAAAATAACTTTAAAGTAGGAACAAAATAAAACAAATGAAATGAAGGTGTTTGAATCCTAGACTAGGGTAAGTTGAAGTAGCATGATGTCGGCTGAGATCGACACACGTAGACCATGATACGGTCCGTTGTGATGGATCCCTCTCCACCCTAATCGTTGAATCGGTTAGAGCTTCAGATGTTGCGCAAGACACTTATAATGATAGTGTTGATAAGATCGTTATAGAAGAAAGCTCAAAAAAAAAGTTTTCGTCTTTGGGAAAGAGCGGGTTATGTGCAGAGAAGTTAGAGAATAGTCTCTTCCATCTCCTCGTCCATGAAGCTTCTACAGAAGTAATTTGTAAAGATGCCACGCCTGGTTACAAGCTTGGTTATGAGACAGCGTCCAGTGATGACACCAATTGTAGCACCGATGTGCGGTCTGTTTAGATAGAGCGTTTCAGATCCACTTGGGCAAAACCTGTTTTGTCGCTTTGTCGCAAAACAAGTTGTACCAGTTGTTAAGGTTAGTTTTCTCGATGAAATCCAACTTAAATTTGCATGTAGCCATTGGAATGCCTAAGGAACCTCTATCACGTAGAAGGGGCAATGTTCCAGTGGTTCAATGTTTGGCGAGGTCATCAACCATACAGTTGCCGGGGGCCTGGAATGTCTCTAAATACCAACACCCAGTACATGTCAATTTTGAAATGGTCCGCAATCCCCGCAAAAGATGATCTGCAGCATAAGGCTGCTATAAAAAATTGCATATTAAAATCTGCTGCAACTTTATATTGCAACTATAGGCAGAAAAGCAGATCTGTTGACAATTGGTCCTGTAAAGTAGATAACAAGATGTCTAGAGATTGCAATTCCGGGATCCAGTCTAAAATATTCGCATCGTAGAAAATTTTTTTCTGCCTGCGGTTTTCATTTCTTACAGCAACAAAAGTAATAAACATTACGACATAAGCGCTATATCGCCTAACCATTAAGTTGAATATGTGTTTATATGGGATACCAATACTTTTTCATTTGGTACGAGCTGCGTACTCCCTTCATTCAGTCATATCGATGTCGACTTATAACTTTTGTAGTTTTCTACCAAGTTTGGATCGTGTTTCTCTTATTATTATTTTTTTCAAACGTTGATTTAGTTGCAAGATTTATATTCAGGTGTCAGCCACTTGCGTTTTATATGATATCCTTTTAGGTTTGATTTTATTTAACAGTGTTCTCGCCATGTCCATGACATTATGCATGCCGAGAAGTTAAATTGAAAACCCAATGTAAGTAGATAATTCATTCTGTGTTCTAAGAACCTGAATTGATTTTTTTTTTATTAGCACTCAGACACGGTTACGGTCCCTAAATCCTCTTTTTTGATGTAGAGGCTGGAGAATGGGTGGCGTATGTTGTTGTTTCCCATGGGGACTGAACCTGCACCGTACGGGTCACAAGACAACACATTAACCTCTACACCGTCGCCACCCTATCTGAATTGATTACTTTTAATTCTAAGATAAATAATATTTTTAAACTCCATTTTCCAGATTTACTATAATCTACTAGAATTTCACGAGAAAATGCATTATTTGAGAAAATTTACGCATTAAACATTCCGGATTTTTTGAAATATATAATGGTTGGTTTTGGTAAATAATGATTATTTTATGTTTAAAGAAAAATAGACTTCGATAGGCAAATTTTGTTATGACACTCCATAATATTAAGTCTGCGTTTTTTTTGAATAAAAAAAAGGGAACCAATGGTGAAACCATTTGTGTAAGCTGAAATCAGTGTAATCTTTATGCTTTGTTATTTGTTATTTTATTTAAGACGTAATTATTGAATATTAGAATTTATCCTTTTTTGTTTATCTTTTTTTCTTTTTGTTATAGATTACTTTTCTTTCTAAATTGCTGTAATTTGTATTTCTCTAACTTCTTTTTCACGCCATCCTTTTCTTTTTATCTTATTACACAAAGTAATAATATCCAAATGTGGCATCATCTCTATTTTTTGTATACACTATTCTAAGAGTATATTAAATTTGACGTATAGTTTGTAACATACCTAAATATTGCCCGAAGACCCCTTAAAGTTACTATAATTATGATCAGCATCGATAGTAATGTCGATCTAGCCATGTCCGTCCGTCCTTCCGTCTGTCGGCAAATTTAGGCCTTTAAACTGGGCCTAGAGAACCGGACCTAGAGAGCTATATATGATCTATGGCTCTTAAAACTGCTCGGGAGATAACATTTTTAAAATCCGCCTACTGACACGCCCACAATTAAATAAAACAGTTTTATTGAAAAGTCAAAGTTTGAGCTATAATATAATATATACTTTCTAGGAGCCCTTTATGCTCATGTGTAAATATTTTCAAAATCCACCCACTGACACGCCCACAATTAAAAAACAATTACAGTAGAATCCCGATTATCCGGATCAAATAAAACCAGGGGTATTCCGTATAATCGAAAATCCGGATAATCGATTTCAAAGCAAATCGAACAATTTTAATATTTTTTTATTATGTAATGGGTTTTACATGCGTCGTTTAGATAATACGATATATAAAAACGAGCTATATCGATAGATAATTAATTACATAATACCTATGTAATTTAAAATTTCGGTTGGAAATAACTTGTTATTGATTTTTGACGTAATTAATCACACCTTTTTATTGCGGCCAAGTCCCTGATGCGCCTCAGTTGTAACAACTGTATGGGATCCGATTCGTCCTGTCTTTTACATCACTTAAAAGCAACATCTAGAGCTTCAAAAGCTTCTGCGTGAGATGGTACCTGACATACATCCCCAGTTTCAGTCTCTTCTTCATCTTCTCTCTCGTGACTGTTCAAACCCTCAATGATTTCTTCATCTGTATATATTTGGAATCCAGGGCTGGAATCGGCTAAGGGGATAGTTCATTGTCGCTTTTTGATTGTCGTTTTTGATTATCAACTCCTCTTTGCTCTGCGTAAAGCGATCACTAAAAAAATGATTGATTATTGGCAGCACTTAGAGTTTTAAACACCACTTCCTTGCCGGCGCTGTCATTCCGAGCAGCTGATGTGTGTTTATTGGTGTTTATTTTTCATGATTTATATTTCAAATATGATTTTGTTGAGTCCTTAGGGAAAAACTTTATCATAAATGGACAAAGTATTGACTGCATTTTTTTAATGAATGCAGCAGTAATTTCAGCCACCGTACTTTGACCCATTGGTGCAGCCCAGTCAGCCCCAACTTGTCTTTTATAGCCACCACCCCCAAGAAGATTTTAAGTTGCAGCCAATTGAAGGATGAGTGGAACATGCGTTGACCTTATTCCAGTTGGTAAATCAAGCAGTCCCAAAACAAACACAAACGCTTCTTTTGATAAGCGAAAGTTTTTCAAAAATCTAAAATACACAATAATAAATGATAGCAATCAACAATGAATATTTATACTCGTAATTCTATGAATTCTTTCATCGGGTTTGAAAGTTCCAAAATATTTGCTTTATTTCTCATTTTTCGTCTTAATAGTGTAATTATTTTCTTCATTTGTGTAGAAAAGTTCTAATGAAGTAAACATTGCACTTCACTAATTTTCCAATTTCACTTTTTTATTTGAATTTATTTAATATATATTCTTTTTTCACTAAAGTATTTAATTTATTTGGAGTTGAAGCCGAGGTGCATACCTATGAAAATAACAAAAAAGTATGAAAGCGACACCTAAATAGCTGTCACATGAAATTGATGGCAAAAAGGTGATTGTCAATTTGATAATCACCTTACGTGGATGTAAAGGTATGATTTTGATTGTGAACTATCAACTATCACCTTAGCCGATTCCACCCCAGGATCTTCACTATCGCAGTTCAGCCGCTACTCCCTAATATTCTCTTCATTACACCCTTCACCAATGCTAAGAATTTTCATTGTTTCCGTTATTTCTTTAAAATCGTCGTCCGGTTTAATTGAAGAATTAGATAGAGTTAATTTTAATAATTTATTCCTTGCCCTTTTTAATGCAATTCTACAGAGTTCCACGCTTTTACCAGCATATAACAACAATCTTTAAAATTAATTTCCTTAAAATCTTTAACATCGTTTCTATTCTGTTGATAAAAGACGACGCAGTAGCTGCTTTCTGTATAAACGTTTTAAAGTTTCAATGACACTTTGGTCCATAGGTTGCAATATCGACATTACGTTAGGGGGCAAAAACTTAAAACCATTTTCTCGATTTAGTGTTTCAGTGGAAGGGTGCGTTGGCACATTATCTAACAACAACAATACATCGCCCTCAGAATTCTTTTTAATGTCTGATATCGTAGAATACACCATATATTTATGCCAACTTACTGCCAGATTCACCATTTTTTATTCTCTCAATTATCTTCAATTTCTCTTGAAGAGACAACACTACTCTTTTTCGCTTGGACATTTTAAATTTCTAACACAAAACGTTAATAAAAATAAAAGAACATGTTTAAATTGACAATTAGAGCCGAGATCAATGAGTCCGGATAATCGGATGTTCGGATAATCGAGGTTCCGATAATCGGGATTCTACTGTATATAGAAAAACCAAAGTTTGAGCTAGGGAGCGTAGAAATAAGAATAGGGTATACAACAGTTGGCTCAAGCGGACTGTAGCCAGTCCCTATGTATTTAAATATAGATGCCACTGATTATTCTGTTTGTACGAGCATTACCACCATGTAAAATAGTTTGAATAATTTGTAAACTAATTTCTATACTATGTACATATTTGAATAACGAAACAAATTGAATTGAATTGAATTGAATTTAATAAAATCGTGGGATTGTAGTCCCTAACCCTAACCTATATCCTAGGTTTCAAAATGTGTTTAAAAGACTGAGCAATTGCATTTTTTAGAAAGCTAAGTCATTACATTGGAAGCAGAGTGTCTCTGATCGAAGAAGATGAAAGGGTGCTGCCGCAGACGTCTGGAAGCACATTGCGTACCTCAGTAAGTAAATTATTATGTAAATAAATACTAATTAATTCAAAAAAATCAATGAAAACGATTTATCTCCGTCTTTTTTGCTTAATAAAAAAAATATACTCGTACCTTTTCTGTTTCAGCTCAATGGAACCAAACGAATTTCTTATATTTATCATAAGGATGCGATGTACCTACCTACCAAATCTCCCTGAAGTTATTATTCAAAAATACTTTGAAATGTCGCGTATACATTCTAAAACGAACAACAAAGACCGATGAACCGAACACAGCAACCCAAAAAATAACTTTTGATATTCACTAATAGGGGATACATTCCAACGATAAATGACATACGATTTGTTTCGTTTCAACCCCACACTGCCACTACCATCACCAGCCTTTCAACAGTAGTTGAAAAGGAATGCTGGAGGACGAAAACGTTTTAATGAAAATCAAACCAAGAGCTAAGCTCATTCTTTACATATACCTACTGTACGTAGACGCTTGATGATGGAAAGCAAAACTGTCATAAATTGTCAAGGATATTTTTTTGGCAAATGGGGTGAAGTGGTGTTCAATCTGCCTCTTCCAGTACCATACTTTAACGCTGCACGTCGAATTTGATATCATGCTCTCTCAGTCGTCGCTCTTATAGCTTTTAAAGCCCTAAGAACAACTGAAATAAAAAAAAAATAATTTATAATCCTCCTTGATGTTGGAATTGCTCTCAACTTGTTTTTACTATTTTTCTTCGAAGCTCTTAAGAATCACGTAAAATATACGAAACGACTTGGTGAGCACAATCTGTTTCCATTCACGAATAAACTTCTTCCACCATCGCCAGCAGGTTTTGGCATATCTGATGTGGTTGTTGGTCGTAACCTCAGTCATTTGATCCTTAATGTTGCCATCTTCTAAAAACGATAGCAACAAAAGGTGGGTTTACTTTTGCATTGCATTTCATTTTTTCGATTTGGTTTTTGTTTTTTTCAGAAAAGCAAAAGATATGTCAGGAACAGCAACGGGAATTTGTTCTGTGAGTCCTTTATCGGTTGTTGACGACAAAAACACACAACTTTAAGGCACAGACAGGGATACAAACTAAACATGAAACTTATTCGATTGGCGTAGTGCGATTGGGTGAGATGATTGAGCTTAGATGATAACGCGATTTCATTTCAAAACAAATTGCAATTTTCCGCACTTTAGAAAAACAATCGAGAACAAAAAAATGACCAGCAATTTGGCGACAGTTTTTATCTTTCGTGGAAATATTTGACAGTATCGACGACGTGCTTTGGCAGCGCTTCAAGGTATTACTGCCTCAACTTTTATTTGGCAAATGATATTCTGTGTTTGCATGGTTTTAAAATATGTAATATAAGGGGAAGGTACATCGGCAATATTTAAAGACCAGGAATCGTTATTCTTGTCGCGACATCACTAAAACGTGTCTATATACTATAGGGTATTTCGAGAAAACGTCAGTGTCAGTCGCGGTGAAACTTGTAGGAAAACAAACGCAGTTGGCACAATTTTGTTTTTATATTTCATCAAATTAAAGTGAAAAAAGCTTATTAGGATTAAATGTTTAAGCAAGTAAAACTAAAAAATAGTTATGAATGTATCATTTGTTTACCTGCAAGCAGAAATAATAGAAAGAGAGATCGCAAAGTTGAGAAAGAATGACTTCGCAAAATACCGTATATCTACATGTATGAGAACAACATTTGTTACCGCGCCACACGCCATTTAGCTGTTAGCGTTTCAACTCGGCCAACTAAATGATTGCGCAAAATGTAGAAGTGTTCCAACACACTTTTTCATCGGTCATTAGGTTAAGAATCAAAAATACAAATGGTAAGTGATTCAATTTAATAATCAGGATTGCACGTGATTTCAAAATGGTTTTAGTCCTTACCAACCTTTGATATTCTTTGCCCGCGAAGGGACCTCTTTCGAACGTCTGACAAACATCGAAGTGTATCAATTGTCATGAGAAGCTTTTAGAATTTGCCGTTCAGATTCGGCTTAAATTTGTATGTCTCTTCCGTTTCGCAGAAACGGTTGGAGAAGCGAGATTTTAGGCCCTGTATGGGCAGTTAGTGCCTTACATTTATTCTTTTTATTTTTTGTGATAACTACTTTACTATTATTTTTGTAATTATGTTATACAATTTAAGCTTTGTTTCATGCTTGAATCAAACTTTGTGAAACTCAGTATACCGTATCGTAATGGTAAATACATGTTGACTCATTGTTTGTAACATAGATCGTAGAACCCCAAGAGCTACTGTATGTGTGATCAGCATCGAAAGCTTTGTCGCTCTAGCCATAACCATCCGTCACCAACTTTGGGTCCCTAAAACTCGATTTAGAAAGCTGAAATTTATTACATATACTCTCTAGGAACCCGAAATGATCAAGTGTAGTTTCAAATACGCTCCCTAAGGTGATAGAAATTAAGGTCGTGTTCTTCGTAGTCGTTCTTAAAATTCGCCCATACAAATTGATATGCCACGTCCATTTTTCCAGGACGTTTTTGACACAAACCTTTTTTTTCGAAAATGAACAAAATATGGTGACTCATAACAATTTGCCCAAATACTCCACACCCACTTTTTAGGGACATTTTTGACAAAAACTTTGTTCTGCTTTTACAATTGAATGGCCAATTTTGTTTTCAATTTTATTTTTTATAATTTGCGTTACAGTGCCCTTATAACAGAGGTAGGAAATATATTAATTATCTCTGCTTGTAAGCGCTTATTGAAAGCTGATCTGTAGGGGCTAAATGCAAGCATTATGCTTATGGCCATATCTAACTTTAAGTATGCGGATGATTTGAAAGTCTTTTGGTGTATAAAAACTCAACATTATTGCATGTCATTACAAGAAGATCTTGAGAGATTATCGAACTGGTGTTTGGTTAACTCCTTCCACCTTAATATTGCAAAATTGTCAAAGTTAAACGTTTTGTCGGAATCGTTCTTCAATTAACTTCGCTTATAAAATAAACGGTACATTTCTACGGGTAATTTTTGACCAAAAACTTGATTTCGTAAAACATATAGACTTTTTAGTTGCCAAAGGAAATTCCATGTTGGGATTTATCTTGCGCAATTCAAAGGAATTCTGCGATCCACACACGTTGAAATGTCTGTTTTTTGCGTTTGTTAGATCTACTCTTGAATATTGTTATACTATTTGCAGCCCTTTGTATGAAGTTCACTCTTTCAGAATAGAAAAAAATACAAAAACGTTTTACAAGAGTGTTAGTGAAAAGGCTTCACTGGGACATGGATATTCCTTCCTATGGAAAAAGGTGCAAATTATTTGGTATCCTGCCTCTCAACATTCGAAGAAAGTTCTCTGAAGTTATGTTCATTCGTGACGTATTGACAAATCATATTGATTGTTCCGATATTCTGGCCTTAATTAACTTCAATGTTCCTGCGAGAATATTTCCATACCACAGAACAAATTATGCTGCAAACGAACCATTGACTAGGTGCTTAACAGAAACCAATACCGTTTGCGATATGATCGATTTTAGTCTAAGTATATTTTCATTTAAAAATAATTTACTATTAATCTTAAGTAACTTTAATGGTGGCTATGTGTAATTTTTTTTTTCTTTATATTATTTATATAATTATATTATATTATTATCAAGTAATCACTAAAGTATGTGAAAATAAACTAAACTAAACTAAACTTTCCGTTTTTTAAAGTTAGTAAGTTGGTTCGATGATTGATTTGAAATGGCCCTTAATGATATACACATTAAAGAAGGACCATTGTGATATCAATTGGGAGGGAACAGATGGGTCACACTGACTGATGGGTCACTATTCTAGTTCAGTTTCGACCATAGTCCGGGGTTATGGTAGAAACAGATCAAGTTGGATTTTTCAATGTATTTGACTCGGCTGCAAATGCTGAAGTTCTCGCTCCTTGCAAAGTTCAAGTCGAAGTTGAAGTGTTGATCTGTTTCTTCTATTACAATGGATAAGCCAATGCTGCCGAAGCTGGCTATAGTCTATTTGTACAGGGAAAGCTTCGTCAAGCCATTTGATGCATTTATTTTACCACAGTTTTAATCAATGTACACACCCGTCGTTCTTAAATGCTAGAAAGACTGATCCATATCCATCTTCGTACTAACATTGATATAAGAATCCTGTCTACGGCACAACATGCATATTGCAAAGGCAAATCTGTTGAAACAATACGTTAGTACGTTCAATCGAATATTCCCTTCACCATAAATAATACACTATGGTTGCATTCCTGGATATTGAAGCCGCTTTTAACAACGTCAACACATCCGCGATCGCAAATGCATTGTCAGCTCTGAAAGTAGATGACTCACTTGCAAGTGAGTCATCTACTTTCAGAGCTGACCATGGTGAGCTTATTAATCTACTGCTCACAAGCCGGACTATAAACTCAAAACTGGATGTGACATCTGCCAGAAGATCTGTCATTAGAGGAACCTCGCAAGGCGGAGTCCTCTCCCCCTTCTCTGGAACTTAGTGGTGAACGAGCTGCTAATGTGCCTGGAAAGGGAAGGCTGAAGGGTGATTGCCTATGAAGATGACATTGCAATTGTCGCCTCAGGGAAGCACCTAAACACTTTGAAAGAACTTCTCCAAAACGCTCGCAACAAGCTAATTTCATGGGCAGATCGTTGTGGATTAGGTGCCAACCCCCCCAAAACT
Organism: Portevinia maculata; assembly: GCA_949715645.1. Classification (NCBI taxonomy): domain Eukaryota; kingdom Metazoa; phylum Arthropoda; class Insecta; order Diptera; family Syrphidae; genus Portevinia; species Portevinia maculata. The sequence continues at coordinate 309,092,523 of OX454526.1, read as the reverse complement.
GAACTTGTTCAATTCACTAGGAAATATTAAATTCCACACATTGACCCTCCCTCAATCAGGGGCAGAAGCTTAGTCTTTTCTGATGAAGCTAAATGCTTGGGTCGCATTGTAGATAAAAAGCTTAGCTGGAAACCTAACATACAAGAAAGAGTTCGGAAAGCTACGGTAGCACTCTTCTCTTGCAAACCCATCGGTAATAAATGGGGTCTTCAACCACGCACTATCAACTGGCTATACATCTCGGTAATAAGACCGATACTTATATACGGGGTAGTTGTTTGGTGGACTGACTAAGACAAAGCGATAAATCACGATAAGCTAAGCAAACTCCAACGATCAGCGTGTCTCTGCATGAGTGGTGCACTGCGCACTACTCCCTCTTCTGCAATGCACTTTCTGTTTTACCTGACACCCCTTGACATCTTTAGTGAGCAATCGGCTAATAGTATGGCTGTCCGCCGTAAAACAAAGTTCCAGTGGTCCGATAAGGAAATCGGCCACTCCGCGATTCTAAAAAAAATTTAGAATCCTCCCTAGCAACATAGACTACACCACTCCTCAGGTCCGTTTTAACAAAAAAACTTCAAAGTCAACATCCCCCTCAAAACATTTTTGGGGGAAGGCCCGATGTCGAAGATGCATCGATCCACTTTTGCACCGATGGATCGAAAACCGACGAGGGGGTTGACAGGTTGAACCTCAGCCTCTATTTTCGTCTCCCTAATCATTGCAGTGTGTTCCAGGCGCAAATCATGGCGATTAAAAAAGTTCTATCTTGGGTGTAGAGGAACGTGATATCCGCTATGGACATCTCTCAGATAGCCAACCTGCGATAAAATATCTGGATTCTGTCTCTACAAACTCCATCGTAGTCCTAGACTGTCGATCATCTCTCGCACCTATGCTGGGTGCCGGGACACAGAAAATTTTAAAGGGAACCGTAGGGCTGATGAACTCGCCAGAAAAGGGACAACACTGCCCCTTCTTTCAAGTCTTTCTAGCTTTATCAAAAGCTTAAACTATATTTTTTATATTTTTATTTTAAGTGTGTCGGCTATAGCCGAACACCACTATAACCTAACCTAACCTACCCGTCCAAAAAAAATATTTTTAGAGCTCAGAGCTCAAAATCAAGGCCGAACATTTTCGAAACAGATTTTCATCTGTGCAGGTATTTTTTGTTTTATCATTAACAACTAGCACCTAGCAAGAAATAAGAAAGATATAATAGATCTTTTGATGAATTTGTAAGTTTTTTTTAGTACCTATAGACATTAATAAATATAGGAAGTGGGATATGTATGAAATATAATTATGTGAACAAATATTTTTTTTTTTGGGATTAATGGAACCCTAGAAATGTGCAACTGGCAAAGAAACACTTATCTATTTGAAAGTTTTATTTCTATACTATAAATTTATATTTTTATTGCACATTATTTTAAATATTTGTTTTTATTTTCTTTTCTTAGGGCAGTAAGTAAAATCAAATACCTGTTGTGATGAGTTTATGAACGCGAAACAAAATGTGTTATAATGTTTAGGTAAAGTAGTTAATATTAATCACTCTATTAATAAATAATTCAGTTCTTTTAAACCAATTAATCAGTGTTATCGCATGAATATCAATGGCAAAAATATCAATCTAGTTTTCGGTTCATCTTTAATGCACTAGAATAAATTTAAACTTCACGTTCTGTGACAAATGAAATATGTCCAACGCTACCAATTTTTAACCCAAAATCTACGAAATTAAAACTTTCGTTGTTAAATATGAATCAATCAAAAAACCTACCCTTCGGCCAGCTTCGTTATTGTGCAGATTCATTAAACTTCGTGCTTTCGTCGACATAACATTTTTGAAACGTCCAGGACTAGGGCCTCCATTGACCATAACTCCCATCATATTACTGCCACCGTTTCCCATGCTGTTCACAGCTCGCTGGTTCTTTTTTTTCTTTCCGTATATTGGGGTGCCGTAGTGCTCCACATTGAATACCTTCGAATTTAATATTTCCCGGTTGATTTTTTCCTGTTCAAAGGATAAACATAAACACACAAAAATGAAATTCATTCGGTAAGCTATCAAATTAAGATGTTTTCAAAAAAGTTGCGCTCATAATGAGTAAAAGTTTGAGGATACAATTTTTTATTTAAAATTGGCTTCTCTTGAAGGAACGAAAGCGCGCGAAAAAAACATCAGACATTGTACCATTCAATCAAAAACGGATCTCGTTTCTGACATGCTTTTTCTTGTCATCGGTTGTCACGATAGTAAAAAGAAAATGAGGAGAATGCTAATAATAAAAAGTTTTCTCCTTTCATGAGTCCTATGCCTTACCTGTAACTCTAGCATTTCCTTTTCTTGTAATTTCGAATTGAGAATCTCCTTTGTTATCCTTTCCTGCAATTCTAATAAATCTTCTGGCTTGAAACGACTGCCTGTTTCAGTGCTTTCCTCCTCCCGTTCGGTGTTGTCTTTGTCAGCCACTGAGAAACTGGAAGACGAAGATGCTGTATTGGAGCTTCTGCTCTTATTTTTATTATCACTATCGACATTGACAGTTATATTGGCATGTCCATCTTGCAAGGTACGTAACGTTGTTGACGTTGTTCCATTTTGTTGTTCTGCTGCCGATGCTGACACTAACGCAGGTGCTCCCCCTACACCAGCACTACCGAAAGAGAAGGTATCAGCAGCATCTGTTGCTGTGTTATTTGTTTGTCGCTGTAATGAGGAGGGTGGCGATTTGGGCGGAGATTTTTCATCATTTTTTATTCGAGGACCTGATGCAAGACCACGAGTGCCACGTTTACGTTCTTTCTCTCTGATGTCGAGGAAATCTTGAGAGAACCTGCAAAGGAAATTATGAAAGTGTGCCTTATTAAAATAAATATTAGCTACGGGTATATCGTGTATATTGCTAACAGAGAGAAATGAAAGAATATAATATTTTTCTGAGAGGAATTCATCGTGTTATTGTCATATTATCAATCTGAAATATACATACTCGTACCTCATAAAAGTGTTATGCGATTGGATTCTTATAATATGTAATGTAATACATAGTAATGATAGAAATGATAGTGGCGTGTAATGTTCCAGAAAAACCGGTGCCAGGAAAGTCTTTGATTTCAACGGTTTGCAAATGAGGAACAAAAAATGTACTGCAAACCAATAATCACTGAGTGTTGAATATTCGTTCATGAGTTGTGTACCTTTGGTTTAACTTATTTACGAGGAGGTTATGGTTGCCTTTTTATAGAACCTGTCATGATGGACCAACACTGCTAACAGAATCGATTGATTCGCCTTCTATCGAACGAGACCTTTTTCACCTTCTTCATACCTAGACTTTTATTTTCCACTTCTATCGCTATCGTAAATGTATTTTAGGGAAGGACGGGGTCTGGAGACGTGGGAATAACCCACATAGTTCGCTACTATTTATTTGCGTGTAATACTTTGTAATCACAAACATTTGCACAAGCACTCATACACATTCATTCTTTAACATTTTTATTTGTTTAGAACGGAGCTGCACGGAACATCGAAAACATATAAAGTCAATATAAGAGGCCTTACACTATTTCCTACATTATCAACATACATATATGTTCTTTACTCAAAGAACGCAATCAGTAGGCAGCCTTATTACCTACACATAATATGTACATAATTCTAAAATGTTAAAATATTGCATCATCACTCACAAAAGTGTTGCTCCTCCATCGTCTTGCGCCGACAAATGCCTTGTTCTTTCGAATTTTCTGCAACCAGAATCGCAGAGCTGATAGCAGGTAAATAAATTCCATTGCATTCTCTGAAATAGCTTTTGAAGAATGAGCACCATTTTCGACAGGATGTCTACATCCACACAGCATAAATGAAAGCTTTCTTTCTCGTATAACTGGGCTCCCACTTTCCGCATGCTGGCAGCACATTAGAGACGAATTTATTTCAACATACCGAACAACGCATAATCCTTCTTACAGGAAAAGAATTTTACGAGTTTGCAACAAAGGAGCGAGCTAAATTCCTCAACAAACGAAATATTATAGATTTACGTTTTATTTTCAATGGGAATGCAGGGCATGGTACAAGGATAACTCTATTCCACTGTGAGCTTTTTCCATTGCTGTTCAAAAATAAAGCAGCATATTTCAGTAGATTCCTTTCACTAACGTTTGAGCTCCTGTTAACATGTGAAACAAACGCGCCTCTGTCCAAAAAGTTACGTGAATTTGAACTCATCTTTGTTTTTTGTTGTGTACATTGTCTAGACGTGAAGGAGTGTATATCATGCGGAGGACGACCACAGGATAATTATTTTCACGTTAAGTTGATTTTTTGTATGGAACTTTGAAAACATGTGTTGCAACTTTGCCAGCATTACCTCCCGAATGACGGTAAGTAAAATTTACGAGCACCACGACAACGAGTTAAAAAGTTTCACTTTCTCGTTTTACTGCAAAGTCAACTGTGTGATATGAAAGAGAGGAATATCTTTTGTATACTTGCTTGGCGGATGTTCTCTTGCTTTCGTCCCGAAATCTCTTCAAAGCATCAAGTTTTGCCTGTAAAATTGCTCACTACCAGGCATTAACGGTATCTAGTAAGGGTTTATTTTTAACAGGCGTATGGCACCTACATGTTATACTGTTCGTAGTCCTCAAGATTTGTGTGTTACAGGCAGTTGTATAAGTTCATAGAGCATTTGCAAGTTGTTAAGCTGGCGAGTTGAAGAACCTGCATTATATATTTTTTTCTAAAAATCTGAAGATACCCCTCATTTTTCGCAACGAAAGATTGATTTCTGAATATATTCCGTTGTTCAGTGTGAGCAAAAGAAAATTGAACGGTAGGATCATTTGAAACGTTTTTTGTTAAGATGCATCGTTGCCAAGAGTTAATTATTTTACTGTATGTATTTAAAATAATAAATTAATATTAATTATTATTTTCAGTCGACACAGGACCTTAAATTCAGCCGGCCCAACCATTAGTGCGTGCGAAGCTATATTTATTAGCACGAATCGAAGGGATCTACAATCACCCGATTCCGAAAACAAAGATTTACGTCTATAAATTTGGTATTGAATTTAATTTAAATGAGCTCTTAGTACATTTATTAGGGTACCAGTAATCTAAGTGAATTTTATTACATAACTTCGGCGGTTTATAATAGGAATAGTTAACATGTAACCGAAAGAACATACATGTTTTAATCGAGAATGCAAAGTACATAATTTAAATGCTGTATTTAAGGGATAAGCCCCAGTGTCTATATTCGAGGGGCTCTCCTATCGGACTTATGGAACGCAAGAATTGTAACACTTGTGTTTGATTTTTTTCGAGTTTACACGATTCTTAGGGGCTTTTTTATAATTTAAGAAAAAGCTTCGCGAGTGAAATTTTCGAATTTAATTCTTAAAACAATTTGTAGGTCTCTAGGCAAGCAAATCCGAGTGCTTGCTACTTTCTTTTAAAAAAAACGTGTTTGGGCTGTCAAAAGGTCATAATTGATTGTTAACTTCTTGAGGTATATTTCACGAAATTCGTGTGAGTTTTTGAGCCATTGGGTGTAGTCTTATGAAGTCACTCACCATAGTGAGTCATGAGTTCACAATTATTTATAAGTGTTCACATCTTCTTCTTTTCCTTTACGCCGAAGATTACGATCTGAATTAAAGATATCGTAACCCACCCACTTTATGGTATCTTGCCCGGTTCGACCTCAATAGATATCCCATTTTCGGATCACTTCTTTACTGAGGCCATCAAAAACTGGTATTATTGTGTTTTTTTTATAATTAGCGTGCGCTAAAGGGTTTTTTTTTTATTTTTCTGTAATTGATACAGTACCCTTATAGTGTTGCCACAGCGCAGGCATTTTTTCGTTGCTGCAAGCAGCACCCAGATTCATTGCCTGTTTTTGGGTGCTGCTTACTAATGAAAGAATATGAGGATAGGAAAGAAAGTTTTTGGTGCGATAGGGTTTTTTTTATCTCCACAGGTGGCGCCTTAATTGCTTAAGGGAGATTTGATTTGTTGTGTATATTCAATTTTACAAAGCATGGCTCCGGTCGGGATTCGAACACACGACCTACCAATCACTTTGCGAATACACTACCATCGCACCATTGCCACCCATCCGTGTTTGCCTATTTCTTACGATCTCGACGCCTGCATGCTGCTGTTACTGATTTTCGTTTGACCGTCCTTTTACGACACCGGTGATACCCATCTCCAAGCGGTTCAACCTAAGGATTTGCATGTACACTCGCGGGAGAGTTTCAATATGTTTAATGCGTCGCTAGGTTCACCTATATGTGAAAATTGCCTAGAAGTGTTCTTATATTTCGTAACAAATCAAAAACAATGATTTTCATTCAATTTGCCTTCGCTCTCCGTTCCTTGAAGTATGATACATTCGGGTATACGACGTGAGGTGCCATGACATAAGGGGTCATAATTAAAGGTAAACTATTTTGACTTATGCTCAAAAATTAAAAACCTTGCGTTCAAAAAGTAAAAACTGCTTTCTTAATGCAAAAGATCTTCAAATCAGTTACAATACAGACATACATATCTCTACATATCCGTCTGTCTCTAAGCCTCCGGTCACTAATTTTTTTTTTCTTAATTCCGAATTTCCATCTATCTATTTAAATAACGATCCCTACAATACAATTGGTTTGTAGCAAAGTGATTTTCTTAAAAACAGCTCTAACGATTTTGATCTGTTTAAAAGTGTCGGAAAAGTTGGGAGAGGGTAAGCAACTCACATACTTCGTCTCTTCCAAAAAGTCGAATAGCGGTGCTTACTTTCGCAAACCGAAAATACCTCTTAAACGGGTTAAGTGATTACAAAGATATTAGAAAACATGCTTAGTAATTTTATATAATATTTTTTTTATTTTTTGTAACAGTTTAAAAAATTAAAAAAAAAAATCTCAAAAACGGGTCCAACAAATTTGACACGTACCTATTTGTCTTTTTGATACTTAGAGAGGAAGTAAGAAAATGGTTTACTCAATTTATCCCTAAAGACCTTTATGCGGTACTTTAGAAAACCGGAAAAAAAATAAAAAAAAATGGTATTTTAGCTGATACTAGCATTTGCGTAGGAGTCATGTGACGGGAAAATTCAGCCATCTTCTGTACCGAAAAATCCCCCCTAAGCTAAATAGAAGGCTCTACACCGCAGTTGTACGCCCGGCGCTAACTTACGCTTCACAATGTTGGACAGCGTACAAAAAGTATGAGGGCAAAAAAAACGGCAGCTGAGATGAAAATCGCATGACAGCTATCGGGTCGGAATTATTCTTAAATCTCCAGCGCACGACGAAAACGTGGATCAATTATATCGCGCACATTGCAATAAAGAATGCCACTAACAAATTATAAATGAAATCCTACGTCAATCTGACGTCAAGAACACTCATCGCGCCCTTAATATATAATAGTTTCAATTAATCGCATGTCAATGAATTGATGATGCATGCGTGTCTATACAGACAGACGAATGCCGACTTGGAACCACTATTGTGCCCTTTGCAAGGCATTCAACAAGTCTTAATCAGGAAGTCCAGATGAAGACTAATCTATTAATTATATGGAATACATTTCATGGACAACACGGGATAAATAACGGATAACCCGAAGATCGTAAAAGTGTATCTTTTATTGCCTGCGGAATACCCCCTTTTGCGCGCTCTATATCATCTAAACTGCAAGGTTCAAAATTATATATAAATCCATTGGCATACAAGTATTTTCCGAATATGATGGATGTGTCTCCCTGTCTTGCAAACTAAACCCACCAATATAATTTATGCACCCTTCGAATAGCACAGAGTTACTGTTTCGCACATATACACAACACGCATATAAACTGCGGGGAAGTAAAGCCAAATTATTCAAATTTCTGACTGCAAACAATAACCCAGCATAGATTTTAACCCACGATTCATAGTGCTTGTAAATGATTGCATATTTACAGGCTTGAATAATTTTGCACTTGGCGACCGTGTTGAGCCCCTGCCACCAACATTCATATCACTTTCAATTTTGCACAAGTACACCACCCCAAAACCACGACAAAACCCAAACAAAAAAAGTAAAAAAATCTTAACAACCACACGACCACAGAAGTGAACAATCTCATTATGTAAATACGAGCATCCTCTGTCGTCATCATCATCGCAGAGAATTGTTTTTGGTTGGTCGCTTCACTCTGTTATCCTGTCGTTTGTTTGCTTCTGTTATTTGTGCTCCACTAACTTATCCAGGGGAAGGAAAATATAAAAAGGCCGTTGTAATTACATAACAACCCTCTATTATCCTTTGGGGTAAAATCAAATAAAGTGTATTAGAGAACGCAAGCGAAAATTGCTTGGGTCAATGTTGTTTGTGCCCTTCTAGACATTGTAGAATAACAGGGACTGGAACTGTTGTTTTGTATCGTACAATTTACATAATGGATTAGGTCAGCCGTCTTAACAAGCCCCCACCCAACGAAATGTTGAAAAGGTGCAAAGTTCATTTAGGTATGGTAAGGCGGCTGTGAAACTCCGGAAGGCCGTAAAGCCATATGGCGGCAGTCTCGTTTTCGACTTAAAGGCGGTAAATTGATAACGTTAAGCAAAGTGGTTGTAGGAATATGTAACCTACAAACATAAAGGGTTCCTCACTCATACTCACTCTGATAAGTTGCTTTATTGTACTCACTTGTAAGCATATTCCAAGTCATCACCGCATCCACCCCATGCCCAGTCGTCATGCAATTGCCTGGGGCGAGAACCGCGCGAGCACCCGCAGGATGCCAGCTGTCCATCACGACAGGCGCGCGCTATAAAGCTGGTAACAGTTGCCGACGCCAAAGCGTGTATGAATGCCATTTCAGGAGACCCTGGAAGAGAGAAAGGGAAAACTGTTATTTCAATAATTTATTTATAAGTTTTGAAGAGTTATTAAAGTTGATGCACTACGTTGTTAAAATTTTCATTAAAGATACTATCTTTCGTATTACTATCAACTGAAATCTAAAAAAATTGAATTTAATTCAAATAGGTATGTTCAAACATTTTAGAATTTCAGGAAAAGACGTCTAGCAGTCTTTAATTTTTAATTGTTAGGTTTTCCAGTTACATTAAATCGTACATTTAATATTTATGATTAAATGTACGATTTAATGTAATGCCGATTTCTGTGTGCCAACTTTTGTTTTGACTTCGACAGTTATGACTACAGTTTAAGTTGGAGGGGCAATTATTATTATTTTTTAAACATGTATGAATTCATGCTAGTTTAATTTAATTAAATTAACAGAACAAATAATTCATTTCCCTCAGTTCAAATTACGGAAAAAAGGATCTAGTTGCCAACCAAAGTCAATGTGAAGCTTAACAGTCATTATCGTCGTCAGTCCGGTTCATTAGCAACGTTAAATTCAATTAAAAAAGTATACCTAAGTAAAATCACTTAACTTTTCAAGTAATTGTATACAAGCAATTCTATCCGCAACCATCTGCTCCCAGGAGTAGACTTTTTGTGATCTCTTTTTCCATTTTCACATTAAATAAACAATGAAATGGGACATTGAACCACCACCAATAACGTGGCGCTTAACAATTGAACTAGATGCTTTTCTAAGGTAACCAAGGTATTACACAGCAGCAGGAGCAGCATTCAGTCGAAGACCCGACGACGACTGTTGCTTAAGGATATTTTTATTTACAGCATTTCGCCACCACCGGCAGTAGAAACATTGCCCACAGAAAATACTTCGCCATCGACCGGCTCTATAAGTACAGTTACATTTATTCGATTTTTGTGAGTGAAACCAGTGAGAGCTGAGTAATTGGGGTGGGGTGTTGGGTTGGGTAGCATACAAACTCAGTGATGTGGTTGTTATCCTTTTCTCCAAAACCCATATAAGAGGATTACTTACGCTTCGACAGTCTTAACATAGCACTCAGTACGATGCGCTCATTTAAAGCTTGCTCTTTTTGTTTCCTTTCTTTTGGCGATTCAAGCGGTGTTTAAACTTCAAATTAAAGGATGTTCTCTAAGTGAAGGTAAATGGAAGGAAAAACGATTCGAACATATACATAGGGAGTTCAGATAAAATTTGGAATTGCTTCACCCGACAAATTAATAAAGGTCTATAAAGCTACCTGCAAGTAGGCTGTTGCTTTTTTTTATATAGAAAAATTGGCATACATATTTGCTAACAGCCGTTAGCTCCACGATTTGTGTGCGAAATTATATATAAAAATGTTTATCGCAGAACGGATCGAAAGTTTTATGCCGAATCCGAAAGGCTAATTTGTGAAGATTTTCTATGTCAGTTGATCTCCAATATTTATCATACGTTGTGAGAGGTGGAGCATTCAAAAAAAGTTGGTTTCATTTTCGAACAACTGTCGTAGTAGTCAGGCCAATGCACATCTAAAGTCGAAAGAGTTACCATTTAAAAAAATATTTCATCATTAATTTATTGAGTCTCCCGTGACTTCGCTCATATTATTTTTTGTGAGTGTATGATTGGCATAGCTTTGGGAATAATTAGGAACTTTCTTTTCTGTGTGCTCGACTAAGCATTACAGTTTTTAGAACGTTCCTCATCTGAGGAACCGGAGATTTTTTTTCAGTTTCCTGAGACTACAGTTTTTAGGATTCACCTACTCAGTCCCTATGTTCAACCACTTTTATTGCTTATCTGTGAGAAAACCGTGTTGTTGCGTGCTTTTTAAGTGTTAGTGGAGACAGGGAAAGCGAAAACAGTTTCTTTTGTTTCTTGTGGCAGAAAGTGACAATTTGTGAACGTTTTAACAAATACATTCTTCCTCCGGTGAAAATGTTGCTCCACTTAATAACAAATTCTCAATTGAGAAAGCGGATGAAAGTCTCAGAGGGAGCCGCTGGTGGAACTCACCAATTCAATCGTAGTGAATGAATACTAAAGATTGTAGTTTAAAATAATGACTGTGAATGGGAGCATGTACCTACACAACCCCAAAAGATAAAAGAGACAAGCTGTGTTTTACTACCTATATATCTACTTTACAGCAAAAAAAAAAGTATAAACGCAAGGTTTGTGATTTCGATGTGCGCCCAATAGCTCAAAACAGAACTAGGGGTACGTTCAGGAACAATTGTTTGGCAGATTTTTTCATTCCAGTAAATATAACATTTTAAAATGGACCATAAAACCTTCATAAAACCATATTCGGGCAATTCATCAATCCATACATGAATCTTAAAACAGCTATCGAAATATTGTCTCTTCGTTATCACCATGCAGAAATTCGCATTATGTTTGACGCTTTGTAAGCAACATTTTTGATTCTGAGGCCTAGTAGCTCTTGAGATACAGTGAGTGCATCGTATTGTTTTTTTTATATATAAATGATTATAATGCAACCTGTTTAAATTTTCATATAGTGTTGATTCAATCAAACAAATAACGCCGCCAGGAACTTTCCAAAAATTGCAGTTTATATTTTTAAATATAATATCTAAATTTTCCTAGGAAAACTAAACGTTATAAGATGTACTTAATGCTAAACTTAACCTACGTTTATTCCGAATCCCTGGTGCTTTTTCCTGCTGGCTGCTGCTTACCACGATGTCTTCCTTTTATTCGCAATTGCCTCACTTTCCTTTTGACGTTTGCTAGTTTTCCGCTTGCCATGAGTAATGCCAATCTTACACCACCACCTGTGATGCCACCATACCTTGCGTTGTGCTGCCAAGTTCGGTTACACTCCCCCCCGGTAAGCTGAGCCCCTGGCCCTGGTTACCCTGACCACTATCTCCGAACTGCCTTACATCCAGCACCGCCAGCTTAGCTGCCGGCCGAGTATAGATACCTCTCGACGTCTGAACCACCGCACTGCGCACTATGCCGTCTCTCCCATGAAGTGCTTTGATCACTTTACCCATAGGCCAAGTCTTCCGTGGGTTGTCCCAGTCAACTATGACTACAATATCGCCTTCTTTTATTGACGTGGATGAGCTCCACCATTTTTTACGACGGGTTAGGTCTGGCAAATACTCTCGAACCCATCTTTTCCAAAATGAGTTAGCATATTTTTCGCTCATTAGCCAGTTTCTTTTTATAGCCGCCCCATCGTTGGCCAACTCTGCACCTACCTTGAACCCATTCGATGAGCCTACCAGGAAATGGTTGGGTGTTAGAGCCTCATTGCCTTCGTAGTCACTCGGAACGTAGGTAAGTGGTCTGGTGTTTACTATGTTTTCCACCTCTGCCATCATGGTGACCAAGAGTTCATCGCTGGGATTATTTGTCGGTGTAATTTCTGCCAGGGTCCGTTTAACCGAGCGTATAAGGCGCTCCCAGCTTCCTCCCATGTGAGGCGACATCGGGGGAATAAAGTTCCACTTAAGCTGTAATTCAAACTCTTTTGCCAATGCCGTCTCGTCGAGCTTGCCCAGTGCCTGTTTCAACTCTTCACTAGCTCCCCTGAAATTCGTTCCGTTGTCCGAGAACACCTCTACTGGCATGCCCCTCCTGGCGATAAAACGTTTGAGTCCTAGAATACATGAATCGCTTGACAAGCTGTAGGTGACCTCGATATGAATCGCGCGTACTGTCAAACAGGTTATCAACATTCCCCATCTTTTCTCTTGGTGTCTGCCTACCTTAACGTATAGAGGACCAAAGTAGTCAATGCCTACGTATGAAAACGCTTGCGTATATGACATTAGCCTGGCTGCGGGTAGCTGAGCCATGAGTGGTGGTTTCGGTTTCGCATGCCTGATTTGGCAGTATTTACAATTTCTTTGGCAATCTTTCAAAACGGCCCTCAAGTGAGGTATGTAGTATTTTTGTCTTACTTCGTTGACCACTGTCTCGCTAAACAAATGATGAAAGCTCGTATGAAAGTGCTGCACGATTAGTTTGGTTATGTAGTGTCGCTGCGGTAAGATGATCGGTCTCTTTACCTGCTGAGAGACATTAGGAGCTGCGTCGATACGACCTTTCAGACGAATGACGTCGTTCTCGTCCATATATGGAGACAGTCTATACAGGATGCTAGCTTTGTTTAGATTAACTTCTTCCAGGGTTTCTTTAGCTCTTTTTAGTACTTTATATTCCTCAGCAAATCCTTCCTTTTGGCCTTCCCGGTAAAGGAAACACTCTGCCCGATGTCGTTCTGCTGCCGTAAACAAGTTAACCGCCTTTTCGGTGCCTGTTTTGCATTTTATGTCGATGAATCGAAACACGTACATGGTAGCTCGTAGAATACTTGTCCAGCCTGAAAATCGCGTGTAATCAAGTATCGGCTTGTACCCGCCTATTGTTTGTGTAAAACACACCCTTTCTTCGTGATCTTCTGCTGGGCGATGACACGTTAAAGCAACAATTTTAGGCCATTCTTCTTCTTGGTGCCGAAGAAATCGCGGTCTAACGAACCACCTATCGTTGCTGCTAAAGTCGCTTTCTTCTTTGAATTTGGTTGCGTCGTCCGCGACGTTCTCATGGGTGGGAATCCATCTCCAGTTCCTTTCATCCGACGCTTCGAGAATTTCCCCGATACGATAGGCGACGAAATGTTTATACCTGCGATGACTGGATGTTACCCAACACAGAACGATCCTAGAGTCCGTCCAATAGAATACCTCGTTGATTTTAACCGAGTGTTCTGTAGCTATGGATTTCGCAAGCCTTGTGCCCAGCACGGCAGCCTCCAACTCCATCCGTGGTATCGAAATGCATTTAATAGGACCTACTTTCGTCTTTGCGGCTACTAGTGAACACTCAATAGCATCTCCATGTGTAACCCTGAAGTATGCGACGGCGGCATAGGCAGATTCTCCGGCATCTACGAAGATATGCAGTTGGACTTGAGTTTTGCTATTAAATTTCAGCAGTGATAGGTATGGTCTGTTTATGGTTATTTTGCGAACCGCTGGTACAAGACCAAGCCAGACTCTCCACCTGTCGAAGTGTGTTTCGGTTATTCTTTCATCCCAATCTATTGAAGTTCGCCAAATGTCTTGAAGGAGGATCTTTAAGATGACAGTGAAGTGGGCTATTAAGCCCAGTGGGTCAAATATGCTCATCAGTACTTTGAGCACCTCTCTTTTAGTTGGAATGTTGCTGCCTTGAATTACGTCCTTGCTAATTCCTTTGGATTCCAATGTGAACTCGAACTTATCCGTCACAGGTGACCACCACATGCCCAGCAGTTTTTCTACTCTATCCGCTTTGTCAAAGCATGCAAAATGCTTCTCGATATTGGCAGTTTTTCCTTCGAGTGCCTTCAAAACTACTGTCGAATTGGATAGAAAATTACGGATCTCAAATCCGGCTTGCTGGTGGATGTATATTACTTCTTTGGCCAGTTTTATAGCTCCTTCTTCACTATCAACGCTGTCAAGGTAGTCGTCGACATAGTGGTTCTTAATAATGGCTTGAGCAGCCTGATTAAGTTGGCCAGAATACCTCTCCGCATTCTTGTTCTTTACGAACTGGGCACAATAAGGTGAACAGGTAGCGCCGAATGTCATGACCTTCATCTTATATTCTTCTATCTCCTTGGTGATCCGATTCCGCCACAAGAACCGTTGAGCGTCTTGATCGCTTTCCATTACCCTCACCTGGTGGAACATCTCGCGAATGTCCGCGGCAAGTGCATACCTTCTTTCTCGGAAACGGAAGAGGATACCTAACAGTGCTGGCACTATATCAGGACCTGTCAGAAGTACAGAATTGAGCGAAACTCCTCCAATTTGAGCGGCGGCATCCCATACAATTCGAACCTTGCTTGGTTTACTTGGGTTAGACACTGGAAAGATGGGTAGATACCATACGGGCCCACTGCTTCTGATGATCTCGGATGAATTTAATTTTGCCGCATATCCTTTCTTGATGTATTCCCTCAGGTGCTGATCGAGTTTTATCCAGGTCTGGGGTTCTTTAGATAGTCTCTTCTCGAGGCATACCAGTCGTTTCTCTGCCATGGACTTGCTGCTTGGTAGTTTTACCTCATCGTACTTCCATAAGAGGGGGACTGTGTAGTTCTTTCCGTCATAGACCGTTTTTGCCTCAAGGATACGAGAGGCTCTCTCGTCGTTTGATGACAGTAGTTTCTTAAAGTTAGTGATGCCCGCCGTGTCGATTGCAAAGTAGTCTTTGATCATTTTGTGCATTTTGGCATCCGAGCTAAGCTGACACTCGCATATGTGGAAGTGGTGAACGTCCTTTGACCGCCTACTCTCTCTGTCATTGCTCCAAAGACCGTCCATCCTAGTCTGGTTTTAATCGCGACTGGTTGACTTTCGTTGCCTTCCACCGACTTCAATGGAATTCCTAAATTCCAATGCTGTAATCCAAGCAAAATGCGAGGCTTCCCATTATGATACGAAGTGAGGGGCAGGTGCTTTAAATGACTGTATCTTGTCGTCAACTTCTTCGCATCGATGGACTGCATGGGGAGCTCCAGGGATCGAACGGTACGTACATTTGGTAGGGCGTATCTAGTCAGTGCTTTAGGCGCTGAGATTTCCAAATTTATTCTTTTGGAGTCACTTTCATTACGATGGGTGCTTCCCGTCCACCTGAGGCATAGCGGGTCAACTTCGCCAGTGGCGTTCAACGCTTGGGCGATTTCCTCGTCAATTAGCGTGACGGAAGAACCATCGTCAAGGAACGCATATGTTTCCGCCTTGTTGTTGTTGCAGTACAAGGTAACCGGCAGAATCTTGAACAGCATTGTATTTTTCCCGTCGTCTAATGTTAGGCTAAGGTGCGTACTCGACGTCTCATTAGATGCATTTCTTACGTTACTTTGGTGGTCTGGCTGTTGATCGCTCCTATGAAGGAGTTTATTATGCCGATATGTACATCCTTCAAAACCGCATACTTGTGAGGAGGCGCATCTGCGTCTTCCGTGCTGGCGTAAACATATCCGACAGAAGAAGAGGCGTTTGACTGTTGCCCATCTCTCTTGTAACGACATGTCTAGAAATTTTTCGCAAATATTAGCTGACCTGCAGTCTCCATCACATATTGAACATTTTCGATGTTCCTTACCGACGAGCCTTGTATCGTTATCTTGGTGTACGTTAGTAAAACCTCTTGATTTCCTACCTACTTTATGTTCTATCGAAGGTATCACTGAAGTGACCTCAGCCGCTGCGTTGGCTACATTTGAAATCCATTCGCTGAATGTCGATAGGTCGACCACACCAGTCCGCTGTTTGAACATTCCCCAATCTAATTTAAGTTGAGCAGGCAAGCGCTCAACAAGCTCTTGAATCAGACAGGGATTGTTTAGGTGGGAGGTAAGTCCACTCGCTTGGATCGTACTACATGCATTTTCGACTGAGAGAGCGAAACTAATTATTGTGTCTAGCCTATCGGCTTTGGGTGGAGGGTCGTTACGAATCTTTGCTATTACTGTTTGGATTATTATTTCAGGACGACCGAACAACCTTTTCAGAGTGGACAAAACACTATCTACCTGCTCCGGATGAGTCAGTCGGAACCTTACTGCTTCAAGGGCTTGGTACGTCAAACATCGTTGTAAACGCTGAAGATTGTCGTACTTCGTGTACGCACACGCCCGTGTCGAGTTCGTAAACCAACTAAAAAACAACGACCACTCCTCTGGCCGACCAGAGAACTTAACGCATTCTTTTGATATGATTTGTCTAGCGGCTATTTGATGTTGGTTTAGGATTGGCACAGCTGAATCGTGCATTGAGTCAGACCTATGCCGAGGGTGGTTACTACTATGATTGTTCGGCCTATGAGGAGATGCAATTGTGGATGCTATAAACCCTCCCGTTGCATTTTCCTCTTGATAATTATTTATGTCGTTAACCCATCTACCGACATGATCGCGTTCGAAACGATTGGCGTTACTACTGTCCTTTTCCTCCTCACCCTGCTCTTCTTCCTCAGAGCTTGCGTCCTCCAAAATCGCGTACTTTTTTTCTATGTAGTCCTGCTACAAAATGGCGTAGGTTAAGCGTGTGCAGCTAAACGAAAATTTAGCTTGTTGATTCAATCAAACAAATAACGCCGCCAGGAACTTTCCAAAAATTGCAGTTTATATTTTCAAATATAATATCTAAATTTTCCTAGGAAAACAAAACGTTATAAGATGTACTTAATGCTAAACTTAACCTACGTTTATTCCGAATCCCTGGTGCTTTTTCCTGCTGGCTGCTGCTTACCACGATGTCTTCCTTTTATTCGCAATTGCCTCACTTTCCTTTTGACGTTTGCTAGTTTTCCGCTTGCCATGAGTAATGCCAATCTTACACCACCACCTGTGATGCCACCATACCTTGCGTTGTGCTGCCAAGTTCGGTTACATATAGGTTAGCACGTGGAAGTTCCATGGTACGGTAATTACTTTTTGATTTTACAAAAAAAAAGAAGTGCCCTATTCAAACATGAAAAATCCAGCAGCCACTTTAGAACAAACGAGCTTCTATTTAATTATTCAAATATTATCATGTGCAAAATGTACGTTCAAAACAACTAACGCAGTTTCTTATCATGAAAGGACCCAGCATCCCCTCTCTAACATGCTCATCCATTGCGTCGCATATTTCAAAGTCATCCGTTTCATCTGACAGGGAATTAAATTAAATTTTTGGTAAGGGGTTCGCTGCTAAAGAAGGCTTTGCGTGGTTCCGCCTCGTTCTCTCTTTTCCCAAAAAGGAAATGTAATAAATGTGCACTAATTTACCAATTTGTTGCGGTTTACAGTTATGATGAGGATTGCCTATCTCTGTAGCATTTGAAAAGAGCCCATCTCTTCTTGTTTTAGATGGAGGCTTATTCAACATGCAGAGACCGAGGCCAAATGAGGGTTTGCTTCAACAAAGGGTGGTTGCTCTTTAATCGCCCATTATAGAGTCGTAAAAAGGAGTTGGCGAGACGAGGTTGGTGAAAAATCTCGGCATATCGTCGCATATATTATACACGGTGTTGTTTAGTCAGGGATCCTGTTTTGGCGGCAAAAATTCCTTGTGTTTTGAGCATGACCCAGTCGTGTAACGATTGTTATTATAACGCGGGTAGCACGTTAAAATAAAACATAGGGACGGGCTACAGTCCGCTTGGGCGAACTGTTGGATACCCTATTCTTATTCCTATCCCTCATAAGAGGGCGTGACAAAAGTCTAAGTATGGTTGAATTGTTAAGAACGCTCTACATATTTTGTTATATAACATTTAAAGGATTTTATCAAAAAAAAAACGCTCCTTAGCTCAAACTTTTGTGTTTCAATAAAATTGTTTTATTTAATTGTGGGCGTGTCAGTAGGCGGATTTAAAAAAAAATAAAACATGAGAATAAAGGGCCCCTAGAGAGTATATATTATAAATTTCAGCTCCCTAGCTCAAACTTTGAATTTAAAAAAAAAAAAAAAATTAATTGTGGGCGTGTCAGTGGGCGGATTTTGAAAATATTTACACATGAGCATAAAGGACCCATAGAGAGTATATATTATAAATTTCAGCTCCCTAGCTCAAACTTTGGATTTTCAAAAATTAATATACCTACCCTTAGAATAGGGTATAAAAAAAATATTTTATTTATTTGTGGGCGTGTCAGTGGGCGGATTTTGAATTTTTTTTATCCCGAGCAGTTTTAGGAGCCATAGATCATATATAAAAAATTTCAGCTTTCTAGCTCAAAATTCGATTTTTTCCAAAATTTTGTTTTTTTGAGTTTGTGGGCGTGTCTGTGGCGGATTTCAAAAGTTCGTAACCTTGATTATTTCGGGACCCTAGAGAGTATATGGTTAAAATTTCAGCTCTCTAGGTCCAGTTTAAACATTAATCGACATTACTATCGATGCTGATCATAAATATAGTAACTTTTATGGGTCTACGGGCAATATTAAGGTATGTTACAAACTATGCGTCAAAATTAATATACCCTTAGAATAGGGTATAAAAAGAGTATGAGTTATACTGATGAACAATGAACACAGTTGCAAACGTTGTTAAGTGAAACAAGGCGACACGGCATACAAAAATATAATCGCCGTGCATTTGTTTTCTCTTCGTGAGTTGAATGTATTTTTTGTTGCCTGAAAGTGTGTTTCATAATTTTGTTTATATATTTATAATAAATTCTAGAAAAGTATGGATATAATAACAAAGTATTGACAAGATGAGACATTTTTAGAGCTTGTTGAGAAACAAAAACATCAATACCATAACTACCTTAGGTTGTCAGTTTTTGTACGAATAAATATGGGAAAATGTTTCATTTGCATTTTCGGACGATATAGAGCGAGAAAAGTCATAAGGCATCCAGTGTTAATCCGTAATGCATATTTGTAGGCGCCGAGCACATTTTCAATGTACATTGTTGAAATTATCACTTGAAGTCGGTTTGTTTATAATACACTTCAGCCAAGGGGATCTGCGACTCCCAGCCAATATGTTCAATATGCCATCGCGGATGCCACAGCACTGGGTCTAGACGACTAGATGCAGCGTGCCCGGTGACGCAAAGAATGGAAGGGTTCAGGAGCCCGCTAAGTAAGAAAGATTTCATGGACATTGTTTATGAATCGTTTATAAATTTATTTTTTAATATCAATTTCCTCATCAAAATTGAGTTGGAGCTTCGCAAATTTGAACGTTATGATCTTCTTTCTGCCTATGCCAAAAATATTCTTGGGGGCTCATTAGACGAGTACCCAAAATCTTGCAATTTTAAATGTCTTTACAAAAAGTCTCCTTATTTGTTGAATAAACTAATCTTTCTATGAGTTTAGCTCCGCCGCGATATTGATGTCTTCGAGCGTCAATTGTTACTTCATGTCTTTCGCATTTGGAATGCAATTACTTTCAGTAAAGAATTTTTTAAAAATATATATATTAAATTCATGTATAAAAATGCAATACTTCCCAGATGGCTGGAAGATTGCCAGAGTGATACCAATTCACAAGCCGTGCTACGGACCGATAAGTCTTCTTAGCAGTCTCAGCAAAATCTTTGAAAAGATTCTGAAGAAAAAATACTAGTGTTAATTGAAGAAAAGAAATTGTTTACCAATGAACAATTTGGATGCAGAAGCCATCAGCCATCATCAAGTTTATAGAATTAACAAATATGTAAAAAGCAAAAGGTCAGAACAAATCAACTGGTTTGGTGCTTCTAGACATTGAAAAGGCCTTTGACTCTGTGTGGCATGATGGTCTTGTCCATAAAATGTTGTGCTTTCCGTTGTACAAAGTGAAAATCGTTCGAAGTTTTTTATCAAATAGACGTTTTTGCGTGTACATTAACAAGTATTGCTCTGAAATGAAATACGCTACAGCTGGTGTTCCCCAAGGCTCAGTTTTGCGCCCAATTTTATACAACATATTCACGTCTGATTTTCCAAAGCTTCCCTTCTGTAAGTCAGCAAATTTTGCTGATGACACAGGTTTATTCTCGTCGTATGAATTTGGTCTCACAATTGAGACAAATCTGCAAAATTCAATTGAGATATTTTTTTTTTTTTTTTTTTTTTTTTTTTTTGTAAGAGGGTAGGTGAAGATCTTCCAAAGACACTGTGAGAATAGCAAGCGCGTGCTCATAGTAGTGTCAGATTTTTACTGACTAAAAACACCTCCCTTCGATAGATTGATGGATACTGCAACTAAGATATAACTTATCAAGCAATTTTTCTATCACGAAATAATAACTTTTGACAGGTTACTTTCCAATGAAAGATCCTGCATGTTCCGCAATTTAGGCGCGGTTAATCTTATCTTGCCAAGTCGAACGGTTTCGTTCTTTGTAGTCGGCGCAATAAATTGCTCTCATCCAAGATTTGTCGGACTGTATTGTTGGTATGTCCGATTAGTCGGTTTCTATGCTTTCTCGCGAAGCTTCTAGTTTCAGCTTCGATTGTTGGAATTCCGAGATCCCTGTGGATATCGTCGTTTCTAATATACCATGGTGCTTGTACAATTTCTCTAAGCACTTTATTTTGAAAAGTTTGTAAAATATTGGCATTTGTTTTCTTGGTACAACCCCAAAGTTGTATACCGTAGGTCCACACCGGCTTTAGCACTTGCTTGTATAAAGCAGTTTGTTCTCGGTACTGAGCTGGGAATGTTTTCCGAGTAACCAGTACATTTCTCTATATTTGATATCGAGTTCTTTACGTTTCATTTTCACGTGCGAACTCCATTTTAGCTTTGCGTCGAGAGTCATTCCCAGGTATTTGGCCTCGTTTGCAAAGGGTATTCGGGACATGTTTAGGAAAATTGGCAAGTCATTAGTTTTCTTATACGTGAAATTCACGTGAACAGATTTAGTTTCGTTGAGGGCGATCCGCCAGTCCCTCGTCCATTCATTTACCTTATTCAGTGCGATTTGTAGTTTTGCAGTCGTTTCTTCAATTGTATTACCTACTGTAAGGATAGCGGTGTCGTCGGCGAACGTAGCAAGGGTAGTTTCATCTTCTCTTGGTATATCGCGTGTATATAAGAGATAGAGAAGCGGCCCGAGGACGCTACCTTGCGGTACGCCGGCCGAAATTTCTTTAAGCTCCGAGTATTCGTTCCCATTTCTAACACGGAAGAGTCTATTCCCGAGATATGATTCTAGAATATCATATAGGCATACGGGAAGAACTTGTCGTAATTTAAATTTTAAGCCGTCGTGCCACACCTTATCAAAGGCTTGTGAGACGTCAAGGAATACGCTTGAGCATATCTTTTTTTCTTCAAATGCTTTCTCGATTACGTCAGTAATTCTATACACTTGGTCAATCGTCGAATGCTTGGTTCTGAACCCAAACTGGTGGTCAGGGATAAGATTATTTTCTTCTATAACCGGTTGTATTCGTCTTGATAGTATTCTCTCGAAAACTTTGGATATCACTGGAAGGAGGGAAATTGGTCTATATGATTTTACTTCATTTGGCGGTTTTCCTGGTTTTAAAACCATTATGACCTCCGCAACTTTCCATTGGCTCGGCACGTGTTTTAGTCTGAGTGCCGCATTTATAATCTGAAGAAGCTTAATTAATGCTTTTCTTGGTAGGGCTTTGAGAACTTCTCCAGTGATCAAATCATAACCAGGAGCTTTCTTAGGTTTTAGAGATTCGATTTCAAGTTTTAGTTCCCTTAGCGTTGCACTTGTGAGTGTTAAATTGTCAGGTAGTAATTCCGTCCTATTAATATTGTCGTGGACCGCTTGACCATCGTACGGTTTAAAGGTTTCTTCTAGATGGGCGGCAAAAACGTCCGCTTTTTCCTTATCTTCCCTTGCCCATTCATTTTGATTTATTTTAATTGGCGGCGCGGGGATTTTAGGCCTTTTGGTGCCTTTTATAGCTTTCCAAAGTGAATAATTGGAATCTTTTTTCGCTGTTAAATTTTCAAGGTAGGAACCTATCGCCCGATTTTTAAAATCCTTAATAGCTGTCTTCAACAAATTGCACAAATAATTCAAATGTGCTTTATGTTGCGGAGCGCGACTCTGTTGTCATTTTTTACGCGCCTTCCTTTTTTCGTTGACCAATTCTTTTATTTCTTGAGGATATCGTAAGCCGTATTTAGCCGGCGTTTTTCTTGGATTAGGCGTATTATTCCAGGAGGCGAGCTGTACGATCTCAACGAAGCGATCAACTTCAACCTCAAGTTCATAGGGTGTCGTAAGTGGAACTCTCAGTTCAACATTCTCTTCAATTTCGTTCCTAAGGCCTTCCCAGTTAGTTGATCTACCAGTTAATCTCGCTGGCTCTAGGTTATTGGCTAGTTTTACGCTCAATGTTAAAATAACCGGTGAATGATCAGATGACAGATCAAAGCTCTCTTAAATTTTAATGCGGTTGGTAGTTATTCCTTTCACGACGAAAAAATCTATCAGATCAGGTATTTTTGAAGTATCAGTTGGCCAGTAGGTCGGTTTGCCCGTCGAGTGGAAATCGCAACTGTACTCCATACCTGCCCCATAGAGCATTCTACCTTTTCGCGAGATGTATCTAGAACCCCAGAACGTGTGTTTCGCATTAAAATCGCCGCCAATAATGAAATTTGGTTTGAGCGATTTAAGCAAGTTCGTGTAATCACTTTTTTCAAGCGCGGAACGCGGTGGACAGTAGATAGATGAAATTCTAAGAGTACGCTGACTATTTTTTACTCGAATCGTGCACAGTTGCATAGTTTCAAGCTCTATCTTCAGGTCTTCGTATTGCTCAATGCAGTCTTTAATAAACAATGATGATCCACCTCTCGCGTTTCCCGAAGGGTGACAAGCGTGGAAATCATTATATCCTTTTATTTTTAGATTCGATCCCTTTTTTGCGTGAGTTTCAGATATCAAGCAAATGTCAAGATCTTTCTCACGTATGAATATTTCCAATACGTCAAGTTTTTGCAAAAGTCCGTTTGCATTCCAAGTGCATATTTTTAACATTGGTTTTTCATTCATGTTGTATTTGAAGTGCGCCTTTTCCATGAATTATTTTCGAGCTTAACCAGCCGATCGAGAATAATTTTATTTATTTTACTTTGTTCTTCAAGTTTCTCGAGAATAACTGAGAAAACGAGAGAAACAGGGTCCGGCGAAGTTTCAACGTTTTTTGCTCCTTCGAATGCCGCGGCCTGAGCGTAGGTCTGCACTCTGGCTGTCCGAGGGCTACTATTCGATGGCTTTCCTGATGGTAACTTTTCAATAGCGTTTCTTTTGACAACAGAGGTTGAGGGCTTTTCTGTTGTCTCTCTTTCTCTGACATTTTTGCGCTCTTGAACCGGAGGTTTTGTATTGCCTACTACCTCCTGGGCAGTCTTAGACTTCGGCTTGGCTAACGGTTTTGTATTCCTATTTTGAGGCTTGAGGAACGCATCTCTCCGTTTTTGCAACTCCTTAGCTACTTCACAACCTCTATAATTTGCCGGGTGCTTTCCCTTACAATTAGCACAGGTAGCGGAGGATTGTTTATTTCCTCTACAGTCTTGGGAAAAGTGATTTCCGGCGCATTTCACACATCGCGGCTCTTTTTTGCAATACATTTGCGTATGATTAAATTCTTGGCAACGTTTGCACTGTGGAATAATTTTCGAATTTCTACGCATAGGCTCGATTTTTACCACAATATTTACTATAGATTTAATTCGGTATATATCTTCGATGTTATCAGACCTATCGAAGGTAAGCATAAAGAGCGGAAGTCCACGCCTTACCAGGATATCCCTATCTTCTTCCGTTTGTTGCTTCTCCTTCTTGATGATATTAACGGCATCAAGAATTTTAAACCCTTTGGCTTGGAGGTCGTTAATAACCTCTTCTTTGGTGCATGAGGGGTGGAGTCCCCTTGCTACAACACGATGTGGCCTTTCAGACTTTATTTCGAAAGTATACCACTGGAACTTCTCGGCATTTAACTTGTGGGAAATTGCCCGGTAGTCTTCGTGGTTATCAACGTTAATTTTCCACGCATTATTCCTCAAAGATGTGACCTTAAATTTCGATTTTAACGTTCCTTTAAGGAGGCTGTGCAACTTATTATACTCCGTTGCACCAACGACATTTATTGGAGGCGGTGCGCGAATTTGCGCTTTGAGTTGTTTTTCTTGCGGTACTTTACGCTTTTGTTCTTTCGGGGACTCGACTTCGGGCGAAGAACCAGCTCTCCTTTTTTTAGTAGGTCTTTTCTTAGGGACCCGATTCGTTTCGCGTGCTAGCTCTTCTTCGTCGGTGTGGTATTCCGGACTAGCTAGGCGTGGAGGAGTACATTCGCGTTCTTTCTGCAAATAAGTGTTCCTTAGGACCTTATTTTCTTCTTTTAACAGATCTATCTCTTTCTTAAGATCTTGATAGAGTAGATCCATTTCCTTAAGCTTGATTCGGAGTGCTTTATTTTCTTCCTCAAAACTTGTATTTTTCACTGAGACCTGTTTTTCACGCGCTGGCGCTCCCGGCGGACTTCTTTTCCCGGGGTTATTCGATCTTGATGGAGGTGATCGAGATACCCTTGAACTTTTAATAAAAGGGTCAATGGATTGCAATAAGCGGCTCTCCCCAGAATCCGTAGAGCCGACCTCCGAAGAGGGTGGATTTTCCAGTAAAGCTGGACTGCCACCTGGGGTAATTAATCGTTTCGTTTTGTTCATTGCATTTTTTGTATACACTATACGCTCGGTATACGGAGGTTGGATTTTAGTCGCCTCTTACGACAGGCATGCCTACCTCGGGTAAATTCTAGCCCCTACCCGAAGGGGGTAAATTGAGATATTACTCAATTATTACAACAAGTGAAAAATTAAAGTTAATACTAGTAAAATACAAGCAATTTTTTTCACTAGAAACAAGAAAAGCTTGCTATTTCCTAGTAATCCACTCAACGTCAGGGGAGATTCCATAATTTGGCAGTCATATGTCAAATATATAGGAATTTATCTGGGCGGCTTACTTACAGAGAGCACTTTGCGGAAACAAATCAAAAAATTCAAATTGCAATCAAAATGCTCTATCCGTATATCAATAAAAGGTCCGAGCTGAGCCTTGGGAATAAATATCACAAAGTGATATTTCAAGCAATACTATTGTATGGTTGCCAAGTATGGGATGATTTTGCAATGTGTCCCAAGAAAAAGTTGCAAGTAACGCATAACAAATTGCTCAAGATGATGCTTAATCTTCCTCGATACCACTCCACAATAAACTTGCACCTTCATGCGGATGTTGAATTGATTTCTGATAGGCTGTACAAACTAAAAGAACGTTTTTTGAATAACTGTGATATACCAGATAATTCACTAATTAACCAAATAAAGGTGTAACTATAATCAATGTACGTATCTATGTTATTTATATTTTACTATATATTATATTCTACATGTTATTTATTATTATTTGTTATTACTTTTTATTGTTTGTTATTATTTATTATTGCTTATTATTATTTATTATTATTTGTTAATATTTATTATTATTTATTTTTATTAATTGTTATTGTTTATTTTTACTTAAAATTATTTATTTTACTTATAATTATTTATTATATTCTACATGTTATTTATTATTATTTATTATCATTTGTTATTATTTATTAATATTTATTATTATTTATTAGGTATTATTAATTGTTTATTTTTACTTATAATTATTTATTACCTTTTTTGTTTTTTTTGTAAAGGTTTTTCTCGTTGGTTTCCTTTAAAATAATGTTTCAAGAAAAATTGGAAAAACGTAAAATGTATAAAAGACATTTCTTCAGTAGAAAGATAAAATAAGTAAATATATCAAACCTCTATGCTTTTATTGTAAATTGGGCGATAACTTATGTAAATTTTATAACGAATAAATGATCTATCTATCTATCTTTTCTCAGTAAAAAATTCTTTTGGTTGTATTCTTAAAGTTTCATAAACTTTCCAAATTCTTATTTCTTATTTCTCCCAATTGCATCTTCATTTAGATATAAATTCAAGATACCATTAGTCCATTTTGAATGATGTTGATATTTAATAAATATGGAACAGAAAAACAAACACAAAAATATGTAATTAAAAAGTGTAATAATCATTTTGCGAGGATTCATCGTAAAATAGCCATTCATAAATCTTTTAATTTCGGCAATCTGTTTGCATGCGCGACATCCACAAAAGTGCAATAAAGCTTAGTTTACACAGGGCTTTCAAAATGTGTCCCTCGGTTTAATCCAACTTAATCTGTGTCAACTTCACATGCTAA
Organism: Portevinia maculata; assembly: GCA_949715645.1. NCBI lineage: Eukaryota > Metazoa > Arthropoda > Insecta > Diptera > Syrphidae > Portevinia > Portevinia maculata. Next base: position 309,065,817 of record OX454526.1, on the reverse strand, counting down.
TATTCATTCCTTTCAGCCACACATAGACAAAATCAACAAGCCAGCACCCGCATATAATTACTCAAATCTTTAACAGAGGGCAATCACTAAATCAAGATTTTCGTTCCAACGCATCCGGGCGCGAGACTTCCCTCGTTAAAGGGACTTGCGAACGACCACCCCTCCTACCACACACACGAAAATTACCATTAACATATGAACTAGCAGCGAAGCAAACGCTTGGGTATCCTTTCCCGAAGCCATAACGCAACAACATTTTTGAATATTAAATATGAAACGGTCAAAACCGAGAAGCACTTGGAGGTTAGCATATCGTACGTAGCGCACGTATTCAAATATTAGTTCAGTTGAAACCGCTTCCGCACCCAATGGGAAATGACGATAATGGATTTGCCTCTATTCTCTGATTCAAGTCTTTTTCAATGCTTTGACAATACCGTCGAAGGATTTAGATTCGAAATCAGAGATTGTAATCAATACCCGGACAGGGTTCACGGTTTTGAATTGAAAAAAAAATCACGCATACACAGCAAAAAAATCCTAGGCAATGGTAAAGTGAATCCTGGATGTGCTCTTTTCCGTGGCTGCTTGCCAATGATGCAGATGTTGTTCCCAGGGGATGAATAAATACGATGGTAACTATGCAAAAGAGTGGTTCTGTTTGGGTGAATATAAGGATCATGGTATTTGGAATTTTCCGTGTATTTTCATTCTTGAGTGGATTTTCTGATTTAGGTATTTTGCAGGTCGACTTCCAGTCTGACATTAGTTCAAGGATTTCTCTCTGACAAGACCAAAGTGTTTGCATGCGAATGTCAGTAAATTCAACGATTGATTGCGATGCTTAATAGATGGTCGATGACAGACTGAATGACGTACAATATACAGATTTAATGAACAGGAGAAGAGATTATCAGATCAGATGCGTTCATGAAGACAAAAGTGATATGATTACTACAGCGCTGATGGATTAGTTGAACGAAGACGTAATAAGCCAAATCTATTGATATTTTTACGGGGGGTGTTGCGTTCTGTTGTCTTTGCGGCTATGCATATATTAATACCTACTAGTGGAACCTGGCGAACCTTGTTTAGCCCTACCCTGCTTTGTTTGTATATTTTAGTTTGTCTATTTTAATATTAGATCATAAAATCTAAATTACAAAACTTTATTTTTATTTATAGTGCTTGTTCACAAACGATATTTTTTGTTTGCCCGACCTGTGTATAAACAAATACGAGTACATCGGAAGGATTTTCCCTCATGTGAACGGTAAACATACAATTACCCGTGAGAAAAACATAAGTTTTCTAACCGTAATTCACTTACATATTTGCATAGATTAACCCCTTTGCTCCATTTATGGTTATCCGACACGGCAACAATACACCTTTTACTATTAGTTTCCATTTAAAATTGTTGACTCGATAACACCCACATTAATTTAAAATGTGTAGTCTTTCCTAAGGGTATACAGTGGAACTTCACTACTCGAATCTGGAGGACCGGAAAATAAATTCGAGTTAAGAAATCACGAACAAAAACTCAGAAAACAAATTACGAGCTACTGTTGCCCATTTTAACATAGCTTCATCAAAATCATCATAGTGACAGTTTGCGAGCCTCTTTCTTCTACTGCTTCTAACATGAGCTTTTATTTTCTCCAAAAGAGAACTTTTGGTATTCTAAATGGTTGAATTAGTATTTGGCTGAATACCGAATTGTGCAGCATGTCTTTCTTATTTTTCTCACATTTTTCCAAGAAACTTATTAATAACAACTTGTCCTCAAGTGAAAAGCACTTTAATTGTCGCTGATGTATCTTCTCACACGTAAAATAATTAAATCCCTAATAAGGCTCCTAGAAAAACATGATTCACTCTGCGAAATCGCCAAAAAAAAAGAGTTCAAATATAAGCAGTTTGTAGTTAATGTTACTTTTTGACTTCACCTTATTGTTCGTGTTTTTTGTCACGTACGACCATGAATTTGTCAAACAACCAAGCTAAGGGACCAACGCGGAAGGCGTGGTATTAGAAAAATATAAAAAGAGCCATTGAGATGGTGCGATGGCTCAAAAATAAACAATCTTAAGTTTAACTGGTTATAAAAAAAAACGTTGATCTTAAAACATTGGTAAAGACTATTTGTTTGGTCGTAAACCAGTTTTTTCCAGAAAATGTGAAAAGATCATGGTGAAATTGTGCTGACTATTGAGTCCAAATTTTTTTGGATTCAAGGGATGTTAAAAACTTAGTGTCGCAACTAGTAGACAAACAAGGAATACTACATCCATTTGCGTTTAAAAAGAAAATCCAAACTTGCCATTTCGGTACAACCTGGAGCGATTTTGATTTTTACCAAAATGCGGGCTTTCGTTTTTCGAACGTGCAAACGGTGCGCCCAATTGAAAAGGTGTAAGGGCGGTTCTGATTCCCTGGCAAACATCTTTATAATAAAGTTAAGTATAGTTCTTTAGAAACAGAAATGTAGAAGTTATTATTTTGCGGACCTCTTTGGGATTCCAAGTACCTCTTGGTAAAATAACATTCAACACATAAATACTGAGCGGCTTCTAAGGAAATTTTAAAAAAAATATCTTTTTCAAGGACCTATGGACCTTTTTGGGGTTTCAGGGATCTCTTGGTAAAATAACCTAATGTCAAATAAATTAATGTCAGTCATTGCTACTTAAGTCATATCTTAGATTAATAATCCATATTTAGTTATTAACATGTTTTTCAATAAAATCCTTTTTTGGTCTTCGACTACATTTTTGTGCGACATTCTCAATTTAGCCAACGGTAACCACGGAACAAAGTCGAAATTTGTCCAAAACTTTCAACTGATTTCAGCGCCGCCTAGTTTTCAATCTAAACAAACTATACTGAGTTCTGGGTTAACTGACAAAACAATACTAAAAGGAGATTAGTTTACAGATAAAATGAGTTATTACTGTAGAAAAAAAAACACTATACTTTGCGATGAATAGGATTTTAATCAACAATGATTTCTTCAATAAAAACGTTTTTTTTTAAATAGTTGGGCGAATTTTTAAAATACTTACACATGAGCGTTAAAGGGCCTAGAGAGTATAATATTACAAATTTCAGCTTCTTAGCCTAAAATTGACTTTTTTTTAATAAATTGTTGGCGTATCAGTGGGCGGATTTTAAAAATGTTAGCTCCCGAGCATTTTTGGCCCCTAAAGACAGTATATTAAAAATTTAAGCTTTCAAGCTCAAATTTTTTCGATGAATTTGTTTTTTGAGATTGTAAAAATTCTTAAACTTGATTATTTCGAGCCTCTAGATTATATGGTTCAAGTTTCAGCTTTCGAGCTCGAGTTTCAAGGCATAATTTTTACCGACGGAGGGATGTACATGACTAACTCGACTTTACTATCGATGCTAAACATGAATAAAGTAACTTTTAAGAGTCAAAATTAATACCCCACTAAAATAGGGTATAAAATGGGCACCAATGCAACCGGATTAGCTATATCCAGCATGTTTATTTTTACCAGATCTTAGTTGTATGGAATGTTTTGTACAGAAGTCTTGGTAACTCACCGGGTAACAAGGGTTTTCAAGTCTAAATCACTCCGGTGCCCAGTAACCTTAAGTTTTTTTCAACTGCCCCACCTCTTGCGAGTAACTGCAAAACCTAAAAATCTTGAAGCTTCTCAAATTTGACGCTTGGAGTCGGCGTTAAATTGTGGGTCGTTAGCATTATGTACCATAAAAATATCTTCGCACACACCAATGGTTGCGGTCGCACATATACGTTAATGCATTAAATTGTTGTTTTTTAACTGTTTAAATACAACAAGGGGACACTAAGTTTTGATCAAGATCAGAATTCCTAGAACCTACTTACCTAAACTAGACATTGGCCCGAATACAGTGTTATCATCTGTTGTGCTACAATTCCACCGTCGATTTTTAAACTGATATTGACATTCCTGCAATCAAAAAGAAAAAACTGTTAATGTAAATAAATTAGAGTTTGTACAATCAAAAGTAAAAGCAAACAAAATGAAATCAACTCTTCACATCTCAAAAAAAGGGTTAAACTAATTAACAAATACGAATGAGATTTTTTGCACGTTCGATTAAAAGTTTGCGATTTAAGCCAGCTGCACACTTTACCACCAGTCTACCATTGACTTTATAATGAGTAAATCCACATGGATTAAAGCAAAAGCAGACGCATAAAATTCCAATTTCAAGGTACATATTATGTACTACACAATCGTACATCCTATTTGCCTAACAATGGAAACATTGAACTTCAATTTTTTTTTGCTTTACACCACCCCCGGTTAGCGAGTTCGTATTCCACTTCACAAACAATCGAATTAAAATATTTGTATACTCACTGGCTTTACGCCCGAAAAAATAGAAACCATTACAAAAAATCAAAACCGAGGAATGGTAGCAGCAGCCTCATTTATTGGCAATTGTAATTGCATATCGGCGACTAATTTGAATTTAAATTTAAATTTTCCAATTGAATAGGTGGCTGCGAAGGGTTGGCATAGAAATCATCCCCAGGAAAATATCAAAGTTGCAATCGCACAGTGTGGTGCATCTATTGCATCAAATTTTTCGTTCCTACAGGAACAGGAACAGTAGGTGGTCGTTTCCTGCACTTTGCATACAAAAACGTACAAATTGCAGGGGTCGAAATATGCATAGTTGTAGGATTTACATTAGCTTCTATATGTGCAGCGCAGTCTACCCACATAAAGGTTTCCTTTTTTTGAAGGAATATCCACCTCAAAAGTGTGATTGTGTCCTTTACAATGTTGGTCAGTGCGGAAGATTGACAGAATTCGCCAAACACTGAGGACTGAACTACTGCAACTGGCACTATTGATGCGTTACCACATACATTATTTACTTGTACATAATACATATGTTCAATATATATATGGCTGTAGTCTGATACGAATCGTCTTTTTATGCTAAATTGCTCAGAAAATGTTTGGATGTGTGAAATTGATGCAATTCAAGTTTGTGTCCTCGAACGACAAGAAGTTGAGAGTAGCTTCCTATTCTTATCTTATACTCGTAATACGAATATATTCATGGACAACTGTTGCTTCAGTAAATGCTTTCTTTTTAACTTTCTCGTATACTTATGTTAAAGAGACAGATATTGCAATCGTGCTGAAATTTCAAACTCAAACTCTGTATGAGGTATGACATTACGACTATAGAGATCTATTTTCTTTATTCTATCATTTGAAATAACGGTACTTACCATACAACTGGGGTATTCAACACCAATTTTCTCAAAAATAGGTATTAAGATTTTGAAAATTTTTGAAATATAAAATATTTGAGCTGACCGTAAAAAAATGGCGTATTGAGTTTTTGCGAAAACTTGTCGAATAACAGTATTTTACAAAAATGCTAATACATACATACTTCAAAAACTTGTCAAGTTATTTTAAAGAAATTTAAAAAAAAATATTAGGCATTAACGGCCCATACATAGCTTAAAACCTAGCTTCTCCAACCACTTGCTTGTGCGGAGTGGAAGGGACCTACAATTTTAAACCTAACACGAACGGCAAATTTGAGAATCTTCTCATGACAATCTATACTCTTGGATGTCTGTCACACGTTCGCAGAAGGTGGGGCAGTCGAAAAAACTCTAGATGTTAATTGGTCTCGACGGGATTTGAACCGGGGACCTTTTAACCACTGCGCCCGTTTTTAAAGAAAATGTACACACTATTTTGTACTACTATTTGGAACAAATAAGTATATAACTACACATTTTTTACAACTTTTTTATTTATTTAAAAGTTTTGAAAATCTCACTTTTCTCTAAAACGGCTCTAATGATATTGATTAATTTTAATATTTTGAATACTTGGGTTCAGTGTCAGAAGATGAGGTACTAAGTTTTTCCAAAATACTAGATTAACGGTACTTTATGAAACCAAAAATATCTCAAACGGGAGATGCGATTTCAAGGAAATTTGATATATCATGCAAATATGTGCATTGCATGTCTAGATTTTGAAAAAAAAATATTTTTTTTATAACTTTTATAGCAGTTGCTAAAATTTTGAAAAACTTCACATTTCTTCAAAACGGCTCTAATGGTTTTGATGAATTTCGGGGTTTGTAATACTTGAAACAAATGCAAGAGGATGGCATGCTCACATTTTCGCAAAATACTCAAATAACGGCACATTAGCAAAATTGCTATATTTGAAAAACCGGTGGACCGATTTCAAACAAACTTGACGCTGAAGCTATTATAGAATTTTTGAAACAAATTTGAATTTGAACACTCAATTTTAAAAATTTCAACGGCTTTATCGAAATTGATCTGTGCTGGTATTTTATATACTTGGAGCAGAGTTTAAAAGTAGTTTAACTTGGTTTTGTATGTGGTATCTCACAATTTTCCCGTTTTTTTTTTGTTTACATCTATTTCCTTTGCGTTGTGGAAGAGTGCTCGCCTGAGAAGCAGCTGGTCCTAGGTTCGAATCCCAGTGGAAGTAAAAATGGATTTTCGGGATACAAGGAAAAAACACAGACCAGTACCATAGAAAAAGGAGTCTGATGATCGGTTGTGGCAGACCGTGAAACAGCGCTGTAACTCCAGCCTTCCGCTTCACGTGGTAGCAATTGTAAGAATTATGGTTGTTCATTCAAAACAACGCAAATTTAAAAGTAGGCTTACTCAAATTTTAACAAAAGAATAAAGCAACGATACCTTCGAAACACGGCAATATATCCACAATTGGTAAAGTGATTTATTTGCTTCAAATAGACATATTTAGATCGAAAGCTATTAGGGTGATGGCACCAGTAGTCGGCCCTTAACTTTAATTTTAGGTTTGACTTGCCTTTAAAAATCCGTTATTCAAAAAGTGAATAGACTATTTGAATTAAGTAAATATTTGAAATGTGTAAATTAGGTATTTTTAGGTTTTTTAAGTATAATTGTTACCCATTTTAAACTATTTACAAAAATGTAAATGAAAACCACATTCTTCAGTAGTCGGCCCCCCTAACTGTAGTAGTCGGCCACATAAGTACTCAGTAGTAGGCCCCCATTTTTACTTCTGTATTTCCAATGTTTTGACCAAGTTAGGAAAGCAGATTTTTTTTTTAATTTTTAATAAATATATTTTTTATTATAAGAACAATAATAATACAAACTCATTTAAAAAAAGAAATGTTTATTACATTCAATATCATTTGAAATAAATTGCACAAGGTATGCCATTTCCTGACCTTATAAAAAAACGAAAAACACAATAATTTCCTTCGAAAATTAAAAGAAATGGCTCTTTCAGACATTATTATACGAAAACAAATAATTTGGAGTTCTCCTGTACTGGCTATCAGATAGGTGCCGGTAATGGTTCCATCTAGCTCAGATGGGCCCGATGGTGTTGATGTAGATGGCAAGGAAGCCGCAATATCCGTAGGAAGCTCAATCGTAGCATCTATGGCCGTCATGGTGTCATTTGGCTCAGATTGACTAAGGTGACTACGCTCCATCTCTTCTACTATCTTCAACTTCATAGTTAAGGTTGTTTTTAAGAAATCCTTCCATTGTCAAAGCTAGAACTTTCTTCGTTTCATCGAAACTATGAGCTGTGACTACTATGTTTTCCGTATTTAGGTGCAGCTTCTCCAGTACGTTTCGCACGCATTTCGAGAGGTCGATGGCATCAGGTTTTTTGATTATTTCACTTCTATCCGAGCTTTCCAACACTAGCTCCAGAATTTCGCAAATGTTTATTTTGGTGACGGCTTCCCCTGCATTGCCAGGTATGCTTTGACATTTGTGAACTGTGGTCTTATATTCCTGCTTAAGCCCTTTGAATGCGCCTACATCGGCTGGCTGGGTAATGTGTGTCGTGTTTGGCAAAAGGGCATACAAGATAATACCATTATTCCGGCAAAAATCACTCAGCTCCATAGTGAGATGTGATTTGTGATCATCGACAAGAAACAACCGGCTTTTTGATGTTGTTTTCTCTTAGTCACCCATTAAAACTGTTCGCCACGTACTGATAAAAGGTCTCAAAACGCATCCAGCCACTTTCTGATCTACCTAAAATCTATGTTGGGTGCATGCTTTTTATTAGCGCTTTCGGGGGACGCACGTATGGAAACACGATCAGAGGTGGTAAAGTCTTGCCACCAGCACTGAACACAAACAGAACGGTCACTGTTTCCTTTTCATTTCCGTAGCTTACTTTGTAAAGATTTTTCCAACCCTTTGGCGCTAAGACAATACCAGTTTTCGGAGATAGGCAAAACGATGTTTTGTCAAAAATGAATGTAGGATGAGGTAAACCTTCAATCTGCATAGTAACTTAAGCATAAACAAAAAAAAACATAGTCTTCTATAGTCGGCCGGAGGGGGCCGAGCCTAGAAGAACCATGCAAAAAATGTCTCCTTAGGTCGACCCCCTCTGTATTTATTTTAAATAATTTTTTTTTCTCCACTTTCGGGCAAAAAACAATGAAAAGAGACTGTAGACAACTCAAATAAAATCATAAAATGCCTTTACCGATAGTATTTTACTAGTTATGGAGGGTTTCTGACATTCACTTGCACTATTTTTTTGTTAACTCAAAATGACAAATTTACCACTTCCAAGAACTTGAATCAAACTAACAATTATCAAGGAGAAACTAGCAGCTGCATGGCATTCTGACTTTGCTCACAGACAGGAAAACTGTTAGCCTTTTGAGGAAAAAAATGTCTGTGTGTATTTAACAAACGCATTTGCTATTACGCATCATTTTATGGCACGCCGGCCGAGTACTGAAGACGGCCGACCTCACATGCCATCAAATGACAAATCAAAAGTCATTCATAGAATCACATTCATAAAGTCAATTGCCGTTATGTATGCTTCAACCGGAAATGCGGTATATGAATGCGCCTAGTTTAAGTCAGTTTAAGAAAAAAATCTATGCCACCGTTACAAAATTTAAAATGTGACGTCTATTACGTGTAAGGAATTTGAAACAAAAATACCATCAGGTTTATTTTGCAGTCATGAGATTTGGATCATTGACGAGCACAGATCTTTCATAAAAATATTTACATATATCATCTTTATATGTTGTGCATACTCATACGTCATACGTCATACTCATACCCTATGAAACGCGACTATACTTTTATTACCCATTTCCGGCATCTGCTGAAAGGTATAAGTTTAAATGTCAAGATGATTTTTTAACTTACCCACTCACAAATGCAATTAAGACAAATTAAATTTAGCTATCTACATGTTGTCGATATTGTTAGGATTATTTTGTTCCTGATTTTACGAAAAAAAATCTTGAAAAGCGAGAAAGTTATCAAAGGGCAAAGTCGTAAACTTCAAGTTAATGGTTTAAAGGTGTTTTTTTCTGAATTTTAAGCCGTTTTAAATGATTGGCACTGTTGATCACTCTTCTTACCGTCGAAACACTAGCACTAACGCCCGCTTTTTGCTTTATTTTCGCAGCTGAGTCGTAGGAATTGCACGCACCTCGCAAAATACTCTTCTATCAGCCTCTGTTGTGGCCGTTTTATAACCTCCTTTCATATTTTTCCCGTACGACTCTTTATTTCTCAAGTACGAATAGATCAAGTTAAAGCTTCGTCCAATTTTGGTAGCTATAGCATGCCCGGTTAATCCTTGTTCCTTAAGTAAATCGATCTTAGCCTTCTCAACACTGCTAAGTGATTTTTTTCTACCCATCGTTCTTCAAATTTACAAACAAATGACAATTAAATAAAATAATTCACTCAGAAAACTTTAAAAATTGTTTAAACGGGTTAATCTTCTCGGAACACACATGAACAATGAAGATAATGACTATGTACCTATTCAGTTGACGCAAAAAAAAACTGAATTTTTCCGTATGAAATGCTTTGCGATAGAGCCAGAGAAAAAGTAACGGTGCTTTTTGAATTATTCTTTCTCATTTCTTTTGGCAACATTATAGACAAATAGTTAGCAGCATCAAATTAAAGATTCATGTACATTATGTGGAAATAATGAGCCATATAGATTTGAAAAAGCTTGTACCTATTCAGTTGGAACAGAGTGTACATATTAAACAATCTTATAGCCAGTTAGACTGCAAAATTGCAGACCATCTTCGAACCATAGCATTTATTATTGATTTTGAATAATGTGTTGTGTTTGCTACAGTGCAACGCACGCAAAGGGTTGAATAAGATCATCCCTACATTATATCAAAAGTTAAATGAACGCTTGCTTACATTGCATTATAAGGACCAATTTGTGTTGCAAATTGGCATTTTAATTCGATTTCGTGTCCCTTAGTTAAGCAAACAATATCCGTCTGGTGCAGATAAGAATACAAAGAAGTTTTCTAGAAGTGAATGCAGGTGGGGATTTATTGGAAATTTATATAGTATAAGTGTCCATTGTCTTTAGGGGTATTCATGAACGAACACCCACGTTTTTTACGATCGCTTTTCGTTCGATTTTTTTTTTAGGTTTCGGCTTCTTATTCCTATGATTCAATAAGAGATTTAGAGCTTTTCAAAATGCCGGATGCTTATTTGGTGGAACGCACGAAGCATTTGAAATCGAATAGTCTCTGGTAGATAAACGAAATAAAAGAAAACAAATGCTTTGACATTGAAAATTGATATGGCTTCTACAACGAATATGTATTCATTGGACAAACTGGACCACCCTTACAAACAGAGTATCGCTATGATAATAAATGAAAATAAGAGAATGCTGTATCGCCTTTTATAGGCAACATCCGTCTTAAGTCGGTAATCATAGTATTGAGATTTGAAATGAACTTCGCTTTGAAGTTGGTATCGTGCCGCAAAAGACAATGAGAATTCAGTTATGCAGAGTGTAGAATCTTTCATCAGCGGTATAATTTGGTTTGCCACACCACCTAAAAAATATACATCTTGCAGTTAAGACGTTAGGCAATTTGTCAATATGGAATTCTTATGGATTATAATCAGGCTCTGTCGGTTATATAATATAGAAATTTTAATTATGAAAGTCGGATGATCAGACAGAGACGCTGATATGAAGTTAAAGAGCAAGATTAAGCTCCTACGAATATTAAGTTTGAGAATTGAATAAGGCCGTTTCGATCCTAATGCCTCCGATTATTTGAGCATAAAATATAAGGTTCTCCGAAGCCGACGCGATGTATTCGCTAAGCAGTTTATGTGTTGCTAGCGGTTACTAGCGGTTACTACACGATAGAATCGGTCGTCCAATTGAAATGTTCTATGATACAAAAAAAGTTTCATCTTTCAAAAGTAGGGCATCCATGTATCAAATTCCCCAAACTCCCTTCGATTTAAATTTATGTCATGTATATTACACCCGTGCTTTACTTGTGATTAATGTACATATTTAATAATAAATAGTAACTTGAGTACTTTTTTTTCTTTTAATCGTTCTTTGTTAAAACACTAATGGCATAAGGGTTACTCTAAATGTGTAAAGTAAATTGTCAGTTTAATTTCATCGAATTAATCCGTTTTGCTGGTGTTAAATTAATAAGGTTCTGTCAGAGTTTTGATTTGTTGTTTTAAGACCTTCTCTCGGGAAAAGCGACAAACGCACAAGATGCTTTCATATAAGCGTATACTCTTAAATTGTTGTAAATTGTTCTAAAACGGAAAAATTTTCCTTTGATAAACAGATGCCTCAGCACTTAAATTGCATTCCATTTAGCTACCTTATTAGAAGGACTTACAAAGAATACGTTTTAAGAAACAATCTCATTTCGTCCAAAAATCTACCATAGCAGCTATAGAATAAACAAAGTTTAAGGACAAGTCTTCAATGTCCCAATGGTTGGAGATTGAATGTCAATTAGTCGAACTGCTCGTCTTTGGAATATATTGGAATCCGAACTGCAGCGGTGAGAGACTTAATGCTTCATAGAGGAGGAGGAGGAGGAGGAGGAGGAGGAAGAAGAGGAGGAGGCTATGTTTAAACATATGTTCGCTTGCACGAACTGTTGGTTACCCTATTCGAACTCCTATCTCCCGTAAAGAAGGCGTGGCAAACATCTTAGTATGGGTGAGTTGTTAAGAAGGATCTTGTCTACATATTTTGTCATAAAAAGGTGTTTTTTAAGGATTTTATCAAAAAAAACAATGTTTTTGTAAAAGAAGAAAGGAAAAGGGACTTGATCCCGCTAATTTTCTCACGCACAAAAACAAAAATCCTAAAAAATAGTAAACATTTTGATGAATTTTAGGTTTAAATGTCCGTCACGGCCAATAAAAACGATGTCCTTGTATTTGTAGAGACATTAAATTTTGAACGATCAACCATATTTCCTTCTAAGGTTGGCAGAAAAATCTGCGGAGTTTAAGCGAATACAATGACAAATAACGATATTGGAAAGATCAATTAGATACAGATTAGGAAAAATAAATAATTCCACTTTATACAAGGTGGCGCAAAAGTCGTCTTCCTATCGGAAGAAGCATAATTTTTGCAAATGGCGGCAAATGTAAATTCTACTTTGATATTTGTGAAGTTAACTGATACAGAAAAAACTTAAGACACCAATTAACATAATCCAAAAGCAGAACCAAAATTTTTCATTCATAAACAAAATTACAGCGAAAGAACATCGGGTGACAACTTTTGCGCCACCTGACAACTTTTGCGCCACCTTGTATAAATATTATTCTTTACGTCGATTGAGGTTACGTTGATCTTGATCATCATTTGCACGACGGTTTGCCTTTACTACACGATCTGATTTCATTTTCTCTTTCTTAGCAACTTTGTATAGCGGAATTGTAAAGAACGACTTTATATGTATACTATGCGCAGAATATGACTTCCATTTCCATTGATTTCTTCAATAAAACGCCTTTTTTCAATAATAGGCTTGAGCATTTCCGGCCCCTAAAGACTATATATTCCGAATTTCAGCTTTCTAGCGCTAATTTTTGTTTTTCAATCAAGGTTTTTTTGAAATAATGATTTGTTAATGTTAGAAGGTTTATTTTAAAATTGTTTACACTTGATCATTTTAGGCCTCGAGAGAGTAAATGTTTCAATTTTAACTTTCTATTTAATTTTAGGGCCTCAAAATTGACAACGGACGGACGGAAAACATAAGTTTCGAGGCTGATCATTGATTACAAATAAGTAACTTTTAGGGGACTACGAGGATAAGGTATGTACAAACTATGCGTCAAAATTATAATACCCTTAGAATAGGGTAGTTATAAAAAGACACACCTTCTTTTTCACTCAAAAACAAAAAAAAACTAACAATTAATAATTAAATTAGTTAATTAGTTATCAGTGTCAGCCGTATTTATCTCAGTTCTATAATGTTTATTATTACGCCGCAGTCAGTTACAAGTCATTCCTACCATTGAATACAACTAAGATTATCCTCAATGCAAAAACTCATTATTGTGATACATAGAATTCGTTGTAGCTCTATTGCAACCGTCATTTTGATGATGGGCGAACTTGAAATATAAATAACGAATTTTGCCAAGCGTCTCTATTTACAGACTTACTGCTTATATTAATTAGTTAACATCAAAGGTTACCCGACCATACCAACTGTCATGAATCAACTTTGGAATAGAAGAACAAGTTAATAATAAAAAATATGTGGACCGCATCCACTTCAAACAAGGCTCCTCTCTGCAAAACGTCCCTCCAGGGAGAGAAATTGGCTTCATTCTCCACTCTTCACAATGCCAGCGAAACTTGTTTTGTAACATTACTGCATCAACTTCTACAGACCGCAAAACAGTTCAAGTATAGTAATGGCGATTTAATGACTGAGCAAAATGATTTATATCCCTTGTCGGGGACGACATCAAATAGCACACGGCGCGTCCATAAGTAAGCAAACAAGCGAGTAGACAGAACAGTGGTACTATCTCCTAGGCAAAAGGACAATGAGGCATTTACAAATGCGAACCGTTCTTCAAGCAAGACCAATGAGCCTGATCCAATGAAGAGCGCAACAAATGACATCGAAACTTCTTTTTTCAAGAATGTGTTCTATGCAGTCGTTGTGAAAAGCGAATTCCAAATGAGTTCAGGCGATCCAACTTCAGCTTTAATTCTAATAGTACTCTTTTGATGGTGGTATTATGAGTTACATGTGGAACTCAACGGTACCATGGAATAAATCATAATCACGGGCTGCATCAATGAGAGGATGTGGCAGAAAAGTCTCACCAAGAATTTAATTGAGAGGAACAGAACATGTATAACTAAATTTGTTTAGCATGTTGTGCTAGACGGAGCGGCGATAAGATGGATTTTTGTTTGTTTGCTTCGGATTTATTCAAACGAGGTTACATATTGATATAATCGGCATTGGATTATAAAGGCTCTTGGTTTGTTTCTACATATTATTGGGACTTAGAAAGCTAGAAAGACACGCGCCCACAAGACACAAAAATACCTTCTTGATTGAAGGGCTGATTGCTTTTTGAATTGCATTTGCAAACATTTGCACAAAGACAGATGTGAAGAAATCGCAGAGGTGGTTTTGTTACGGCGAAAGGATAATCCTAGATATGCACCACTGATGTGCTTAATATTGATTCGTTATCAAAATAACAAACATACCTATTATACAAACTTCGTAGAAGATATTAGCACAACAGTTTTAAGGGGATGACGCAAATTCTTGGGACCAGAATACATTACCAGGCTTACCACAGCACTCGATTACCATTTCCAATTGATTTCCATAACTTTCTCATATTCAAACTCCACTTATATATCGTATAAAGCTCTTAGTATAATTAAAGCAGTCGACATTATTTATTTGGGAGCCAGCCAATACTTTGGAGAAATAAATTGAGACGATGCTTCCGCCCAGTGCGAACTAAGGAATTGATGATTGCTTGAGCTTTGTCCTTTTTTTAATATCAGATGTAATGCAATCTTAGCACAGTTAACCATTATTGTTTGTGTGTATAGAGCCCTACACGCGATCAATGCTACTTGCCAATGTTACTGTCAATGTTACTTGAATGCGTCAAGTAACCGTGATCGTTTGTATGCTCTTCAATGTTCCCATCACGTTACATTGATATGTACATTGATTAAAACCAAAATCGATTTGGTTTTCTTCAATTTTCATTGATGGGTGCATCAATGTTACTTGTCGTTGGTGAAAGAAGAATGAATTTCATTGGTTCGTGTGTAGGCTAATTTTCATTATATATATATATTACTTGACAAAGAAAATCGTCGACAATAAGTATTTTTAAATCATAAAAAGCACAATTAAGCTGTATAAGGTTATTTATATCCGTCTTAAATTAGAAGAAATGTTAAACTTGATGTATGGGTGGATGTTTTGGAAGGTAATAGGCATCGTCCGAAAGTCCGAAAGACATGCCGGTGCTGCCTGTTCTCTGACT
Source organism: Portevinia maculata (assembly GCA_949715645.1). Lineage (NCBI taxonomy): Eukaryota > Metazoa > Arthropoda > Insecta > Diptera > Syrphidae > Portevinia > Portevinia maculata. The sequence goes on along the minus strand of OX454526.1, from coordinate 309,050,387 downwards.
TATTCCGACATATTGCAGACATTTATATAAATGGAAAAGCGATTCCAAAGAACGAAAAATTCGAAAATTTGGGTTAAATGATTAACAGCAAAGCAACCTATGAAGAGCCAATGATCGCATCGTCGGATAAAGTGCTGGGAAAACTCTAGAAGAAGATTTTTAGGAAAACGTCTTAAGACAAGCCACGTTTTCTTAAATTTAAAGTAACAAAAAAATTGTTTGAACCGTCAATTGTCATCGATATTGCCATCATTCAACAACAGCAGATTCTCGTGAAAACTAGCCCAAATTATTCTAAGAACTAACATTTTAAGAGACCAACTTAAGCAATTCAAGAACAGAGATGGAAAACAGCATTTATCTATTTACTATTAGAAGAATGGTAAAACTATGTACTTCATTTTAATATTTTTTCCACTCAAAGGAAGCAATTCAACTCTTTTAACGAAACCATACACAATTTAACTATCGACAGTCATAAAAAGAAAAAAAAATATTAAAAGCATGTACATATACGGCTCCGGGCTTTGAAACGACCTCCATTTAAATGTAGTACAACGAAGCAAATCTTTCAATCGCTCGAAGATGCGATATGCTTTTTTCCCCACAGGTTGTCTTTGTCCTTCACTTTAATATGGCAACAAGGTGTCAACTGTACACAACACATGAGTACAGATCTGTAGAAAACCTGACAACTAGGAAGCCCCATTTGGTGTAGGCAGTCTCAATTCTGTGTGCAATTTGCGTGCCCCAGAACTATTTCCACTTACACTCCCGCTCAACTGAATAGGTTAAAAAATGTTGTTTTGTAATATGTCTTCTCTGTCAGTCTATTGCATATATATATATTTAATTTTGTTTGCATGTTTTGAACCTATATTTGTTTGCACATAACATAGAAGAAAAAAAAAACGCGATTTGTGAAAAGGTCAATTAGAATTTAGTTTTTATACCCTATTCTAAGGGTATATTAATTTTGACGCATAGTTTGTAAAATACCTTAATATTGCCCGTAGACCCCTAAAAGTTACTATATTTATGATCAGCATCGATAGTAATGTCGATCTAGCCATGTCCGTCCGTCCGTCCGTCCGTCCATCCGTCGGCAAAAATTAGACCTTTAAACTGGGCCTAGAGAGCTGAAATTTTAACCATACACTCTCTAGCGTCCCGAAATAATCAAGTTTACGAATTTTTGAAATCCGCCCACAGACACGCACACAAACTCAAAAAAATCGAATTTTGAGCTAGGAAGCTGAAATTTTTTATATATGATCTATGACTCCTAAAGCTGCTCGGGAGATAAAATTTTCCAAAATCCGCCCACTGACACGCCCACAAAAAAATAAAACAATTTTTTTGAAAAACCAAAATTTGAGCTAGGGAGCTGAAATTTATAACATATACTCTCTAGGGGGCCCTTTATGCTCATGTGTAAATATTTTCAAAATCCGCCTACTGACAAGCCCACAATTTAAAAAAAAACTTTTTTTCAAAATCCAAAGTTTGAGCCAGGGAGCTGAAATTTATAATATATACTCTCTAGGGGGGCCTTTATGCACATGTGTAAATATTTTCAAAATCCGCCTACTTTTACGCCACAATTTACAAAAAAAACTTTTTTTGAAAATCCAAACTTTGAGCTAGGGAGCTGAAATTTATAATATATACTCTCTAGGGGCCCTCTATGCTCATGTCTTAATTTTTTTTAAATCCGCTAACTCACACGCCCACAATTAAATAAAACAATTTTATTGAAAAACCAAAGTTTGAGCTAGGGAGCGTTTTTTTTACAAAAGCTTCGTTTTTGTTTGATAAAATCCTTTAAATATTATATAACAAAATATGTAGAGAGTTCTTAACAATTCAACCATACTTAGACTTTTGTCACGCCCACTTATGAGGGATAGGAATAAGAATAGGGTATCCAACAGTTCGCCCAAGCGGACTGCAGCCCGCCCCTATGTTTATCATTATATTCCCCAAAAGAACTACATTTTTTTGGCTCATCAGATTAAGTGCAACGGCAATGATTTCAGTTTGTGATCAGCTCAGTTTGATGATTAGCGATAACGTATCGACATATTTTTTTTCTTTTTTAAATTGAAAGTAACTTTCGCTGTTTTTTTTTGTAAAATGGGTCGTGGCAAATGAACGATTTCGAAAAATGCCAAAGAAAGGGGTATGGAATCTGGGCTAAAACAGTGCAAAATAGCTAACAAAATTGGTCTGAGCCAAAATGTGGTTAGTTATTTCAATCGTAATCAATCCCATTATAGAAATATGTAATATGAAAGGAGGTGCTTAATACGCGACTACAACAGCAGATAGAAGACTTATCATCAGAACTGCTTCAAATTCTCAACGTTCTGCTGCAAAAATCAGGGAAGAATGCGGAGTTAGTGCAAGTATGGCAACTCTAAAACGGATTATTAGGAGTCCCAGGCATTTGAAGAGGCTAAAAGTAAAAAAAACACCTCTCAATGATGTGCGTAATGCTGCACCTTCGGTTTGCTCGAGGCCATATGATGTGGAACACTGTCATGTTTTCGGACGAAAAAAAAGTCAACCTCGATGGACCGAACGGCTACAACTACTACTTTCACGACACGCAAAAGGATTAATGCGTGTTAAGTCGTCACCACACCTGTGCAGCGGGCTTAATGATGTAGGGGGCAATATCGTATTATGGGACTTGTGAGCTGCAGTTTGTACCATCAAAACTGTACTACAAAAGGCTTTTCCACCTTTCTCAAAGGTTTTCGGACGGATTACATGGACCTATCAGCACGACACGCTCCCATTCATACGGTTAGGTTAGTGAAACAGTGTATGAACGACCAAAATGTAAAATTGCTTGAGTGGCCGCCGTACCGACCGGGGACTATGAGGGCGGAAGACAATTCGATGATTCTGCATGATTCTGCCGCCCTGATTGAAGCAATTAAAAAAGTCTGGTCTACGATTTCGCTTAGGGATATTGGAAATAATTATAAGTCTTTGCCAAACCGAATGTATGAAGTTATTTTGAAAAAATGAGGGAGTACAAAATATTAAATTAGCATTAAATACATACTATATACTTATATTAACAAGAAACAAATCTGTGCTTTTTTTTAATTTTAAGTTTCTGAATCTATTCAGTTGAGCCAAAATAAATCGGTTTTTTTGTTGTTTTTGAAAAAACGTATGGTAGACACCGCATATGTTTCATTATTAATTAATTAATTTATGCAAAAAAAATTATTTCATTAAAATCGGTAAGTTGATTGAAAAGATATTGCTATATTACTTTTTAGAAGTGTAGAACCTATTCATTTGAGCGGGAGTGTATATAAGTTCTCGTAGCTGCCGATTCGTTCTCTTGAAAAGTTTATTTTGGTATCCATAGGTTAAATTATTGTGCAGCTTCTGTAGGAGATGATACTAGCCGTGTTTCTTTGCACGCGGATATAGGGATGGCATCAGAAAACGACTATCGCCGCTTAAGAATTCATCAAAAAAAAACTTGGCAGCACACATACATCTATGACATGCACCGTGACACAGCTGTTAGTTGTAGTTAAGAAATTTGTATTGAAAATCCTGAAATTGAAAAATATTTACCTCCGCCAATGGAAATTGATGCCAAGCATATTCTAAAATTATGAAAAACAATTTCCCATTAACTGATTTGCTAAATTCAATTACCTTTATAATGAAGTTTGAAAAAAAATAATAATAAAATCACGAACAAAATATTCGGCGGGATGTGTTAGTGGTCGGAGGGATGTCAACCTTTGACATTTCCTGAAAAATTCATCGCATCGGTTCATCAGAAACGAAGAAAATGGGTTTTGGAAGCACTGTTTATCCCCGCTAACTGACTTAGCGGCGAAAGCTATCCCCGCTAAATTTAGCGTATATAGGATAAGTTGTTGTTGTATTTTACATGCTAATTTTAAATTATCCCTATATCCGCGTGCAAAGAAACACGGCTACTATCCAACAATATACACAATTTGTTTCTTACTTTGTTGTGCCCCAGATGAATAGGAAGTGCCGTTTCAAGGAATTGAAATGTTACACAAACTCGTTCATATTATAAACAATTAACCGTTAAACTATGTAGTTTAAGTAAGTTTTCATGGCAGCTACCCATATTAGCAACTTTACCGTCTTGCACTGGAAATGTAAATGCTATTGCAGTGCTTGGTTGTTAGTCAGGCGTTTCGTAAGGAGATGATGTGCACGAATTATCTACACGCAAGAAAGTTTAAAACCAAAACCTTCAAAATGTTTATAGTGGCGGTTTCGGAACTTGTTCAAAAAGAGAGCCATTGTCCCTTTCTACCTAAATTGACGTATACCAGAAAAAATGAATCCAGTGTATATATACAATATGTATGTATATACAAAGATATATCCAACCCGTGAAGCGAGCGGATGAGCTTATCACTGCAGCACCCCAAAGGAAAGCTCATCTAGGCAATTTTAAAATTCAAGTGACCGACACATTTAACATTTTGAAACCATTCCGTAAGTGCATATGCAAATCCGTGGGTCTACACGACTGGAAAGGAGCGGTAGTTATAGTAACAGTTCATGGTCATGACGCGTGTTGCGTCGCGCAGAATTAACTTGCTAAAACTCATAAGTGCGAGGGTTTAACAAGAAGTAAATAGCAATGCTCTCTTCAAAACGACTGGCTGATGAGTCTCAGAAGTCTTGCCTTACGGGTGAATTCAAGTCATTGGTATACAGCCAGCACGGTAAACAGCCAGTATGGCAGATACCTTACGTGAGCAACTGAGACATTTGTGTAACTGATATCATTAATGATTTTTAAGACCAAGTAAGTCAGGGTATTGAAATAGATATAGGGGCAGATGAGCCCTTATTTTTCATTGGCAGCGCATGCGCAATGTTGGCCACCTCTTTAAGACCACAAGTTGGAAATTTTGCCATGGTTCGCGTTCTATAGAAGGGTGCAGTGTCTCAGGCAAAACCTCTCCACCAGATTTAAGGCGTGGAGAAAGGCATGCACGTATATACAATACATATACTCGTATATTTCCTAAAGATCACAACCTGGAGCAAATCAAAAGATCATTAACATTTACCACGTCTAAGCAAAGGAATTAAAAAGCCATTTGAATTAATATAGCCTTGAAGAAATGTAAAAAAACAATTGTTCATTTCTCAATATTTGTTTTTAGAAATTGAAGATTTTTATAACCTCACTAATCGTCGTATACATTGCCTAGGGGAATTCGTGTGCAAACATAAAATAGTATCGAGATATCATTTTATCATTATCAAAACGTAGAATGTAAATAAATTACAAGCCATCAGCGAAAGTATCCAGATCTACTCAGTAAATAACAACTTAAAATTGATGAAAAGTTATATTTTATTATCAATTTACCTGAATAGCAGATCTAGCACCACGACTAATAGCCGGCATAACACTCGTATGTATTACGCAGATCTTTTTTTGACCATAAGACAGCCCATCAGCCTCATAGCACAGATCCGGATTCAGATCTATTGGTTCTGAGTAGGCGGCTACCGTTGGATTCGGAGTGTTGTTCATAAACAATTGGCCATTAAGCCCCAACTGTCCTCCTGACATAATAAAGTCTTTCGATGGAGCATCAAAAAAAGTGGAACCATAGGTTCCGATGAATTTGTTTGAACCAATGTTCCGTCGTTTGTGATGACTTCTTGCGGTTCGTGAAAGTTTCAGCTCCTCAGGGCCGTCTTTGGTCTGGTTTTGTTTGATTTTAAAAGAGTCTGGAATCTCAATGGATACTGCGAATCTTCGAGTATTGTTGATTGTCTGAAGAAATGGCTGAAACATAGGTTGATATTGCTGTTGTGTCTGTTGATCCAGCATCTGTTGTTCTTGCCTTCGCCTTTGGCGCTGGCATTTAGGAGAATCAGGATTCTTACAGGGTTTTCGTTGATTTTTATTTCGCTTTTCCCCATTATTCCTCGGACGTTTGGGATTTCTCCGAAAGGGCTTTTCCGAAGTTGCGGTTGTCGTTGACGCAGTTGTTGTTACCACACTCGAGGGAGTGCTGGATTTGCGAAAGTTTTTTCTTCGAGAGTAGATGACTCTTTGGTCCTTGTGATCGCCTAAGCGACGGCCGTCCTCCTCATTATCATCGGGGGGAGTTTGATCGTTCAGCAACAGGACTTGTGGAACAATGGTAATCTTCTCACGCTGTATCGCCACCATTGGATCATCGTGATCGAAATAATGATCAAATTGATAGGAACGAGGAGTTGATGATGTTGAGTAGGATGGAAATGTCACTCGTCTCGTAGGCGGCGGTATTGGTGGTGTATACCGAAACATTGGCCGTGGAGTAGTGGTAGTCGTCGTTGTACTTGGTAAAGCGACTGAAGGACTTTTTTCCTTTTGTAAACTGGGGAAGACGACAAATTTACTCTGGAAGTTGCTATTGTGTTTGGTCAAATTTTGTAGGAAGAGTATGTGATTTTTTAGATCATCAATGTTTGATGCGAAATCTGGAGTGGCAGTTGTAGTCGTTGTTGTGGAAGTTGTTGATGTAGTTGTACTCGATGTTGGAGGAGCTCTTGGATCCGGTGTAACATTTTTCAGTGCCATGGGTACTATGAATTTTCGATCTTCGTCCGTCAGACTTGCTGGCAGACCATTTTCATCTGTATCTTCATCCAGAAGGACTATTTGTTTTTGTTCCATTTCTTCTTGGATTGGGTTAACATTCCCCCGTTTTCGCCCAGGTGTTGTTGGTGGAAGTTTTTTCGTAAGATTCGCTTTCACAAAACCCGTTGTAGCGTCCCGCAAGTCAACCGGCTTGATAAACGTGCCCAACTTTTTTAAACCTTCCTGGTGCATAAGGGCTTGTTCGTCCTTTGTAATGTTCAGCGAAATGCTTGTGTTGGCCAGAGTTTCGATTTCGTTGCTGAATTCGATAAAGGGTGACTTTATCCCCAAACACCTAAAAAGACAAAAAGAGTGAAAGCTATTTAGTAAGGAACGTGTAATATTTTGACGAAAAAAAATCAACAATAATGTTGATAATGCGACAAGCACAATGATAATGAAAAAAAATCGCTTCCGACGCAAAGTATAAAAGTAAGATTATTCTTTGAAATTAAATGATTTACAAAATCACAACTTGCAAAAAATTATTACAATCAAACTGTAAACACTCCCAATATTATTTAAACCATTTGTCCTGCGTAGCATGTCATGACACGATATTCAAAACAGTTTTTTTTAATACCAAATACAATAAACATTTTTCGTCAATTGTTCCTGTCAATTTGATGCCAGTGTTTTTTTTCCGATTTCGATTTTTTTTTATGAAAAAATGTATTGACAAAGTGAATAAATTTTTATAAATAAAATATGTTGCTTATAATATGAACAGAATTAAGAAAAGTTATTATTGCTTGCATTTTCCCACATATTATGTTCAAACGTAAATACTCAATTTTGTTAAAAGTAAACACTTTGGGGTTGATTGCCTTCAATTCTCCATGACTCTTAATTTGCTTAGCGCAACAAATCAATTTATATGAACTGGTCAATTGATAGATACATTTTTTTTTTGTTTAATTTTTCGTTATAACGCAAAAAATATTTAAAAAATTGAACAAACAATTCTTGTAAATGAGCTATTTACGATAATATTTACCAAAAGTTGAACGTTAGAGGACATGGTGCCAAGAAATATATTTCTACGATGGTTTTAAAACTAACTACCTTGGTCTTCTTTGTTAACGCCGAACCTTCCACTTTACTGTGTCCCTACTGGTGCGCCCGTGAAGTTCGCCGGCTACACCTCAATAAACATCCGCATAATTAAATAGTGTTTTTGCATCTGTGTGATCCAGGAGCTTTTAAGCCAACCAACCTTCGTTTTAAGATAAGTCTCTTATTACGTGTGCGACGTGCCCTTATGCAAATAGAACTAACAAAGCTTTTAGCGAAATAATGTCCGTCGCCCTTTATTCCGTTACAATCGTGGAAATAAAACCGCTCGTCGAACTTTCTTTCAAATATATGGCTTTATTTTCTGTAGCGCTTATTTCGAGGAGCGCTGTTTCACGTCACCCGTGAAATAACTTAAAAAATAACAATTTCGAAATTGGTACAGGTTGTACCAAATGTCTAGCCTTCTAGGAAAATTCCCAATAATGCAATGTTCGGTTAATACTTCGAAGAGGACAAGGATCTGGTTCTATCATAGGATACTATGGTTGCTGATCATTTACCTTCGATAGCAAGCCATATAAGCAGTTAAAAGCAAAACCAGTTTAAGGTCACATCTGGCCAGCTTACTCGCCGGCGAGTTCTTTTCTGTTCCAACACATCCAGGAACCCAACAGAGCATTCCTGAGTGATGATTTATTGCTCTAAGTACTGAATTTGTCTTACACACGATTGAATCGCTTTAAGTGCTGCCAAACATGCAAATGGGTATTTCCATTGCTGGTGGTTACATATCCTTAACAGTTTATTAAAAGTAAGTAGTCAAAAAATCGCCAAATGAACTTAGAAATAGCATCATTTCGGACAAAAAGCGTAGTTTTCTGATAAATTTCTTAAAAAACGAAAATGCAATTGCAAAATGCAGCCAATATCCTTCTTAAAAACTCCCCCATCCTAAGCCGTTACCCCGCTCACTTTTGGGGCGTTCTGAGAAAAATTCTAATAAATTAGCATTTTTTTAGGAAAACTTAAAAACAATTCCAATTTGTTATATTTCTATAAACATAGTACCACGACCGTTTTGGGGGATAGAGGTATAGATAGGGTACCGAACCACTCACCCGTACAGATTGAAGCCTTTCCATATGTCTATTTTAAATTGAATTCTACATAATAAAGTTGATAGTGTTAGGCCTGACAAGCTGTTTCTAAATACCAAATACTATTATCATGTAGATAGATAAAGAAAAACAATTTGTTACTATAGGTATCAGAAGGCCAACAATAATATGCACTTTCCAGTCGAGATATGATAAAGAGTGGAAATTAATTTATAAATCAAAGCAACAACGAAACTAAAAAAAAAAACATTAAACCTATCTCAGCGGGGATACAGTCATCTATATCTTTGGATGCAAGAAGTGTTAGAAGTTTCACCACGGTTGTGTGGATTTTTCTTACGGTTAAGTACCTATTCATATTTTAAAGTGGTTCCAGGTATACAGTGACGTACGATACCGCAATGTAATTGATAAATGTATACATTTACCTGTCAATCGGGGTTCCATGTCGATGATGGAATAATAAAATTACGATTCTCCTCACCTCGATCACCTTATCTGGTTGAATTCAAAGTGAACTTGTGCACAACTAATGTCTCCTTAAGAGGAAAGACTCAATGTTAAACAAAGATTATTTCTGTTGGAATTAAAATAACAAATTAACAACAAAAGAAACAAAGTAAAAATGCTTTTAAGAAAAGAGTCATCTTGTGATTAATACATTTCATTTCGGATTTCCACTTTCTGAGAAGCTGATAAGTATGAATAGATTAATGGCCATTGCTCACTCTTTCTCTCTCTCCTTTACTGATGGAACAACTTGTATAACTTTGTACCTTAGTTGTAAAAGGTTTGTTACATTTTTACGAGCAATAAAAACGTGATTCCATTTAGAAAACCAGCACACACATCTAAATGTTTACAGCCAAAAAACAAAGAAGGCGTCATTTTTCCTTGTGTATGAATTCATTTCACTAAAATGTGTTTGAAGGATATACAAGAGCGGCCATTGTCATTTTATACATATAATACTCGAGCACATGACAATGCATCTAATAATAATAAGTGGCAATCAGCGAGTAGCTGATTTTCGCAAACAATTATGCATAGAAAATTGAATCCATATTTTGTTCGGTAGTTGTACTTACATAACTGCAATTACAAAAAAAAAGTGGTCCAACTCAACTTTTTTCAAAAATCTAGCTCTGTGATTGCATGATTTATGTCTTCCAGCGTAAAAATTGACTTTTCTAAATTTGCAGTTCAACTAAAAAAAATGTGATTTAAATAACAAAAAATAACTATAATGAACCAAGTTGAATTTCTTCTAACGATTATTATAATATAGTAACCTTCGGTTATATAAAATATGTATTCCAATATATGAATCGTCTAACGTTTGTACTGGAATCGAGTTATATAAATTGGTAAGTACTCAAAAAAAAAATATGGTACACTTTCATATAACTGCAATTGAGTTGAAAGTTTATAAATGTTAGCATCAGGTAATTCACAAGATATATTTAGTTTTTTGTCTTCTGCTCCAATCGTATCTGCACCTGTATAGCGTAAATGCTTGAAAACATGAAGAAATATCGAAATCATTATTTCCAATATATTATTGTCGGATGGGTTTGTTCCAATAAATAAAATTTTTGGTTGTATGAACTGGCCCAACAATCAATAGTTCATATACATAATTAACAATTTTAATTTACCTGTCAATAACAAACCAATCTATTTTATTTTTTTTTTATTATTATTAAAAAGGAAATCCAAATCCCAGAGCACTCAGACTCGGTAACGGTCCATTGTACTACCAGGCAGAAATCCTTCTTTTGGTGTAGAGGCATGTGAATGGGTGGCGTATGTTGTTGTTCCCCGTGGGGAACCAATCTATTACTTGGGAAGCAATCTTAAGTGTTGTCATCTTCTTAGAAATTCTTTGTTATAATACTAAAACATTCCTAAATACTTAATTTTTGATGATTTTTTTTATTGTGTCTCTCCCTTTTTGCATTTTGGCCATTATGAACATTTTGCGTGCTAATTCAAAATTGCCAGGATTTTACCGAAATTGATACGCAAGCGCCCTTTATACTTCTTAAACCTGACGTGGGGGTTTGATTAGGTGTTTTCAACTATTTTTTTCCGAGATAAGATACTCGTACATTCAACCCCCTCTTGCCTTATAGGTACAGTACTATATGGGCAATTAAAAATGATAGTAATACATACTTTACAGAATCTTGATAATGACACAAATCAATTGGTTTTAACAGTAGAAGAGCTTTAAGTCTTAACTCAATTCATCTGATTTTCAATAAATTGCTACGACTTTGGGTCTATTTACTTCAGTTTGAACACGAACTCTCCAAGTAAATGTGAGTAAAGAATATATCAAATGTTACAAGTAAAATAAAAACATTAACATTTTTTCAGATGAAGTGTGCTATTTTTTTAACATTTTTGACTGTATTTTTGGCTTATGCCAATGGTGCCAACTACCTTTGGGGAAAAATTGGCCAAAATGATCATCTCATAGCAAGTGACAAAGTCAGCAAAATTTTTTTTCTTGGTCTAGTTGTGACAGATACATATGTTTTCAGGCAAAAGGTAAGCACTTGAAGTGGAGAAATAGTAAAAGGATTTTTATAAGTTGACTATCACTGCGATCCAAGTAACTGACCTCAAAAAGAATGGAGCCACTGCTGAACTCAAAAATGGAGGACCAGGATCTAAGGGTGCAACTATTTTATTCAAATCTGATCCCAGTCATGGCATTAAGTCTACTGTGGAGATTTGGGGACGCTAAGCGATTAAAATTATTGTGACGTGCACAAATGTTGCTATATATTAATGCTTTCAAAATAAAAAAAGTTTGTTTAGTAAATAATTTGTTATGTCTTGGATATTGATAGCATTGCAGTAGATGAATTGCCATTTCTATTTAGTTGTCGAATCAGTTGTTATGAATATCAAAAGATAATATTTCCATTTGTCATGTAGGAGCCGATCTTGCAAATACCTAATCGAAATACAGCGAGAGCTTAGCAATAGAGCATGAGACAACTTGAATGGCTTAGGACATTATATTAAAAATGTTCAGGTCAAAAATATTTTCTTGGCGGACAATAATATATACAGGGTGGCGCGCCAATTGTGCTACAATAAGCAATTCAAATAACTTCTTTTTTTTAATAAATGTACCTATTTAATTTTTTTTTGTTATTGTATAGAAAATTCAATTTTATTTTATATATCCATTATATATATATTATTATACATCCACGCATATGCGACACCTGATCAGAAAATCATTCATTGCTGCCTAAAGCGTTGAAGTCGGGATCGCCTCAATTATTTTTTTATTACACTGCTTTAATTCAGACAAATTCCTTGGTTTCGTTTTGTAAACCTTTTGCTTGACATAACCCCATAAAAAAAAGTCTGGTGCAGTAAGGTCAGGTGACCTTGGGGGCCAGCGGAAAGTGGAGTTTCTGAATATTAATTTGTTTGGAAATTTTCGTTGGAGCTCCGCCATAACCGGTCTGGCTATGTGTGCAGTTGCTCCATCTTGCTTGAACAAAATGCTGTTGAAACGGATACTTCTTCGGCGCAGTTCTAGGTAAAAAAAAACTCCTTCAACATCTTTAAATAACACTCCCCATTGACAGCTACTGTTACACCGTCTTCTTCAAAGAAATATGGCCCACAATGCACCTTGATAAACCTGCGCTGCGACTCGTTCTGGGTGCAGTACCGTCTCATGGAGTATTTCTGGATTAGATTCACTCAATATACGGCAATTTTGTTTATTTATATTGACGTTTAGATCCAACTTTGCCTACTCAGACATAAACAAGCAATTTACCAAGCTGTTGTCTTCTTCGGTCATTTCAATCTTTTTTGCCAAAATTCCAGGCGAATAGGCAAATCCAGAGGGTTTAGCTTGATTGCAATTTGGACTTTGTACGGAAACAAGTTTAAGTCATCATGAATTATCCATTGTAATGACCGTCTAATAACTTCAATTTGCGCCGATAAGTTTCGAGTCGAAACGCTTGGATTTGCCTGAATTGACAATACTACAGCCACGATTGTGTCTTAAGTGAACATAGGGATCTCGATGGTATGGTCTCCGTGCGATGCTTCCAGATTCGGCAAACATGTTCACCAGCCTCATAATGGTCCATCTACTCTAGGGAGTGCCGCCAAACTCTCGCCTTAATTCCCTATGGATGGAAATGAAGGACTGCAAAGCATGGTACCGCTGCACTATCCAAATCTTTTCGGTATCCCAAGCATTCATTTTACTAAATCTAAATAGTAACCTGCCAAATAAAAAAAAAATAAACCGATTACGATTACACAAAAAAAAATAATTTCGTTTTGTTTTTGTAGCACGATTCGTGCGCCTACCTGTATTATGTATATAATTATTATAAATTAATTATGATGTCTATAATACCTAACTTAAGTAACTGTAACTTGCTTTATTTTTGTAACTTCTTTATTTTTAATTTTTTTTTTTGAAAACTGTTTCTGTAGGGTCACCCCACCCACATAATTGTAAGCCCTTTGAAGTGGCATTCATCACTATTTTCTTATTAATTAATTTGTAAAATACAGAATGTCTCATTTTTCTAATCTATCATCTTTGCACCATTGGAGTTTTAAAATTGTACGTACATATTTATAATATATTTCAAGAAAGAAATAATTTCAAGAAAATAAGAACAGATTTTATCCTGAGCCGACTGACTGACGGCGGTGCTAATCATAGTCTTAAATCCTAGAGGATGTATTTCGCCGGATTTTTGTTTGGACTGTATCCCCTCTGCCCGTTCGGTTGTAGTTTTGCGTTATTTTGAAAAATACGATAACTAACTTCTAAGTAAGTCGTATTCTTTTTAAACTTTGATGTTAGTAGAGAAGTAAATATGATTAGTAAAGTATTTCCGTATTTTGTTTAAATTTACCGTTTAGACCTCTTATTTAAAATATGCAAAATACATAGGAATATGAGACAGTTTACCCAGTTATACAACATATTTTTGGAATATTATAAAATGTAGCAAACCAAGTACGCGAACTGCTGAGAATTGCGGTTCTGGAAAGCATTGACATTGATCAGTGCCCAATAAAAACAAATCTATAGAAAACGCAAGTTAACTGATTAAGATAAGAAACGTTCGTAGATAACTGGATTAAAACTAGAAACATTTACCTCTACGAAATGAAAAGCCTCAATGCTCGCATCAAAGTTTTGATATTGAATTTCAGAAACCGGTCCTGGAACTATAGCTTCAAGGTTAAGAGAAAGGGAGAGAAAAACGGTCGAATTCCTGCATTCAGGGAGGGGAATTCTATTATGCTCACCAACACAGAAAAAGCTAATACATTGCCACGTGAGTTTTTTGTAAATTATCTTATCATCAACAAACAACATTTCTGGCAGCAATAACAAATTTTGCAGTTGAGCGTTCTATCAATATTCTATATTCAAGTCCAGTAGATGCAGGGGACAACTTTGTATCCATTAATGAGATGGAGGCTGTATTGACAAGCTGGAAAACCAATAAATCTGCTGGTTTAGATCAAATAAAGAACCTGTATCTAAGAAATCTTCCAATTATAGCTATAAAGTTTCTTCAATGTATGGTTAATGGTTGCATCAAACTGGGATACTTTAATAAGAATAGAAATCAGCTACAGTTATCCTTATTTTGAAACCGGCCAAAAATGCTACCATGCTATAGACCAATAAGTTTGCTGAGCAAATGCTTTGACAAAATTATAAAATGACAATTGCTAGCTCATGTAAATTATAAAATTATCCTTCCGAGAGAACAGTTTGGGTTTAGGACTCATCACAATACGATTCAGCAGGTTCATCGAATTACGCATCTCACAAAAAGTAACTTGGTCTCAAGAAGAAGTAAATGTATGGTTTAACTTGATGTTGAGAAAGCGTTTTACATCGTATGGCACAATGGTTTGCTGCACAATCTTATCAGTCTTAACTTCCCGAACTACTTAATCGAAATTATGGAGTCCTCTTTGACCGGGCGTACTTTTAATGTGCCTGTTAATAACTGGTTATCAGAAAACTATTTCATTGTTGCTGGCGTACCTAAAGGTTCAGTGAATGGTCATTTATTATTCATCATCTACACTGCTGACTTTCCACAGCTTAGTAATTACGAGACTTCTATTTTTCCAGACAATACTCGTACCAATCTGGAATCTGCTTTGAATGCAGTTCACATTTATTTCAATAATTGGAAAATAAAAATAAATGATTTAAAGACTCAGACTGTCTTTTTTTATCAAAAAAGAAAAAGTCTGTATCTTATCAAGCAACAGTCTGCAAATTTAAGGTATTCAGACAGAATGGAAACAGAGTGCAAAGTATCTAGGATACCTTATGGATCCCCTGTTTTGTTTGGGGGAAGTGTGCAATAAGCCATATTCGTCGGTTGCAAATAACCCAAAATAAAATTTTAAAAATGATTTTAAACCTACCCTGCATTTATTTACAAATATTGAAAAAGTATCAGAAAGAATTTTAAAATAACATGATCGATACAATGTTTTATGTATCTCTTCCGACAACATCCTGATTTCAAATCCAGCTTTTTGGTTATTATATTATGATAATTTATATACTCATTTATTTATTTATTTTATTTATAAATTATTAATATATTTATTGTTTTACTTATATATTTATTTAACTTTCTTTATTATTAATTTATTTTTCTGTTGATTGATTATTTGTTTATTTTTTAGTATTTTAGTTTTTCGTTTATTTATTAATCAATTGTTAATTTAAATTGTTGTCGCAGTAGTTTGTAAACATTATCTGATGAAATCAGGATGTCTTCTGCGTTTTACCGCTAATTAAAATCGGTCAAGGCCTCTACTACGTTCTGTGTGTTTCGTCTATTTTTCCTAGTCTTATTCAAAAAAAAAAAAACACTGTATTGTTGTCTTTTGACCCCACAACAACCGATTTTAATTTAGTGGTTTTGTCGACCAATAATTTACATAGTTGTAGTATACCGCTATCTATGATAGGGCAAGTGAACAGGTACGGATTGGACAAGATCCTGACGCAGTTAATCAGCCGGATTCAATAATTGTAGTGAATATTCGTTATTTTAACGAAATAACTTATAAGTAAATTCAAACTGTCCGGGTTTTAACCGGGCCAATATTAATACTCGTAATTACAACCCTATCAGTAACTAAGGAAATAATATTGAACGCTGTCTTAATCTAATTAGTCTTCTGGTATAAGATATTTCAATTTTATTGAGTGTTTTATTATTTATTTTGCATATACCATTTACAATAATATTTTGCGTCGTTTGGAAATGTAGGGTGTTAATTCAGAACCGCTGGGATTTTACGGAAACTGATAAGTAATCGCAATTTAAACCTCTTAAATTTGACGTTAGCTTTTGTGTTTTCATTTTGTATTAGAACAACACTATCGAGATAAGATACATTCAACCCCCTTTCTAGCAATGCAGGTACTTTGTAGGCAATCAAGAAATAGAGCAATACATATGTACATACTTCACAAAATTTTGATAATGACGCAAATCAATTGATTTTCAAGAGCGAAGGAGCTTTAAATCAATTCTTCTGACTGTCAATAAATTGCTACGACTTTGGGTCTATTCTATTCAGTTTGAGTTCGAGCTCTCCAAGTAAATGTGAGTGAAAAACAAACCTAATATTCCAAGTATATGGGAAATAAAAACGTTAACATTTTTTCAGATGAGGTGTGCTATTATTTTTACATTGCTTGCAGTATTCTTGGCTTATGCCAATGGTGCCGACTATCTTTGGGGACAAGTTGGCAAAAGTGATTATCTCATTACAAAATACGAAGTCAGAAAAGCATTTTTTCTTGGTGTAGTTGTGTCAGATAAATATGTTTTCAAGCAAAAGGTAAGTGCCTAAAGTGGGAATAAGGTTAATTTTTTATTGAAATGTTTTATGTTTAGGATTTAGATGCTTTGACTATCACTGCGATTAAAGTTACTGATCGCAAAAGTAAGAATGGAGGCACTGCCGAACTTAAATATGGAGGACCAGGGTCAAAGGGTGCAACTATTTTATTCAAATCTGATCGCGGCCATGGCATTAAGGCAACTGTGGAGATTTGGGGACGCTAAGCGATAAAAATGTTGATGTCCAAAAATGTTGTTATTTATAGTTAATAAATTTTGAATATAAATAGTATAGCATTTGATACATTACATATTTTTTTAATTGTCGTATTTGCTATTCTTATTATGAGTATCAGAAGATCACAGTTCCATTTGTCATGTAGTCGGCCATCTTGCAAATACATAATCTAAATACACCCAGAGCTTGACAACATAAACCAAAAGACAACCAGAATTGCTGGGAAAAAATAACCCAAATTTACAGGTTAAAAATATTTTCTTTCGGACTAGAATATATATGTTATGTACAAGGTGGCGCAAAAGTTGTCAGGTGGCGCAAAAGTTGTCACCCGATGTTCTTTCGCTGTAAATTTTTTTTATGAATGAAAAACTTTGGTTCTGCTTTTGGATTATGTTAATTGGTGTCTTTAGTTGTTTCTGTATCAGTTAACTTCACAAATATGAAAGTAAAATTTACATTTGCCGCCATTTGCAAAAATTATGCTTCTTCCGATAGGAAGATGACTTTTGCGCCACCTTGTATATAAAAGTTTTTGTCCTGGTCCAATTTTCCCCAGATTTTTTTTGGATATGATCCCCTCTGCCCGATTTGGGACGTTTTGTGTTCTATTGAAAAACACACTAATTAACTTATAAGTAAGTCGTATTGATTTAAAACTGCATGTTGGTAGAAAAGTAAAAACTATTAAGCTATTACGACGGTATTTCTGTTTTTTTTTTGTGTTAATTTACCCATCCAGACCTCTTTGGTAAAATATTAAATATTAAATAGTTATGTAGTACAAATAGGAGTTTTAAAAGGCAACCACATTTTGAAGCCAAATTGTTCGTTTTGGCAAAGGATTTAAGTTTCTTAATTATTGATCTTCAATTTTGGCTGAATTATCGCTTCAATTAAGTTAAAAAAAACAACGACTTTAAAACTAAGAATGGAATGGAGACGAACCAGAGTGCGTTAAGTCGGTAGATGAAAGAGGCGAAGGCATCGTAAATTTCGAGGGTTATTATTTAGTTTAGTTCAGTTTAGTTCAGTTTATTTCTCAGTTCAAATAATAATTACGGTTATATTTACAGTATTGCGTAGACATGATATTAATACAAAATTTTAAATTAAAAATCGAACTGTAAAGAGATGCGTAATCGACAAAACCTTAGAGGAGATGATGAATCAGTATAATGGCGGGTACGTTCCTGCGTTCCCTAAGGGTATTCATGTTAATAAAGTTGAGGCGGTCTTGGTAGGAAAGAAAGATAAAAGGGGCGTTCAAAGATAGGCTTCAATGAGCAAATCGAATAAAGAGACTTTGGATACATGTACCCGCTGTAAGGAGAACAACAATTCGCTTGGAAATATTTTAGATTATTTTTCGCTGGGCCAACTATTGAATATGGCTGGGGCGGACTTGAGGGATAACTCGTTGTCCTATGGCGGGCTGTATGTGGCTTGCTCCAGAGTAAGCACACAGTTCAATTTCAAAACTCTGTAATTGTTTTCAAAAAGTTAGCTAAAGAAAAAACCGAAAACATATAACAAAATACATAACCGCATTAACCCGCGTAACAAGTTTGCTACTTTTAAGGAAACAATAAGAAACCTTAGCCACTATAAACTTAGCAACTACTGAACCGATCAATGTGAAATCATTAAATCTGGCGGATTGAATTTGGAGGGAGTATCACCTCAATTTCTTCGTTTCCTCATAATTGAAATCACCGAAAAGGAAATGAAAAGCTGTCGCATAAAAAGTAAACGAAAATATCTATCATTCAAATTCTCAAATTCTCATAAATCTGCAATCCCTGACAAATTGGCGGGGGTTCAAGAAGTGGTTTTAATTTGTTTGCAATATAAAGTTAGCCAAAAGAAACGAACAATATAGAAAATTATGGAAGTATTGTAAAACAAAATTAATACGCAAGTTGCTGAGACATTAAGAAATAAATTCCGGATTTTAATTTGGCGTGATCATTATTATTAACGAGTATGTAAATTTCGTCCAGTTAGAATTTGTGATACGAGTACATAAAAATGTTTTGTTTTCTCCTGACGGGGATGACGTTCAATTTCAAAAATTAAAATAGGTCCAAATAAATGTTGGCATTACCCAAGGCTCTTTTTGTCTGCGACTCTCTTTTTCGTTTTTATAAATCATCTACTGTCTGTTACTTCTAATCCAATTCGTTCCTTTGCTTTAAAAATATTAAAATTTGTAATGATCTTCTAATATTCGTTTCCTGGTTCACGTCACTTATCTTCAAGCTTAGAACTGGAGCAGAAGCTTATGTTAAGGTCATTGAATTTCGACCTTGATATCGTACTTACTGGCATAGAACCCATTGGGTAGAATTGAATCCTCCCAAGACACAATGCTGCCTTCTTAAAGCGAAACTCCGACAGTCTGTCATTACTCATGAATGGCTCTTGCATCGGTGAAACCAAATAACTTTCCATTCTCGGTATGTGCGGTATATATAACCTCCATAGGAATGACAATGATCTCGTAGAGGACGCTGCTAAAATGTCTATGCTTCCTCAAGCGATGTAACAAAAACCGCTTTTGATTTAGTTACAATTTATAAGGCATTTATTCTCCTTAACTTGAGAACAACGCTCATATTCGCTCGGCTGCGCTAATAACCTATTTGAAGCTACTCGACGGAACTCAAAAACGTGCGAAAAAACTTTTTGACGACTGTGAAAATTGGAAATCACTCGACTCTCTACGCAATGTCGCACCTGTCATTCGTTTTTTTAACCGTA
This sequence comes from Portevinia maculata, assembly GCA_949715645.1. Lineage (NCBI taxonomy): Eukaryota > Metazoa > Arthropoda > Insecta > Diptera > Syrphidae > Portevinia > Portevinia maculata. The sequence continues at coordinate 309,030,668 of OX454526.1, read as the reverse complement.
TTTTTAAATGTAATGCTCAAACGCAATATTCAGTTGCATTCCAACCCTAGAACATTTCAACCGCAATACCCGACATGCTAGGAATGCGCATCAGTTCACCACCAATCCCGTATTCGGAGGAACAGTGAAATACAAGGACCCTTTCCTTAACCGAACCATAAGAATGTTGAACGCTCATCCAAACTCTGTTTTAATTTGCATCAAATACGTGGCGTTAGTTCACATTTAAGTGATAGTTTTAATTATCATTTAAAAGTGAAATAAGGCCATAAGTGGAATATGGCGTTAATTCGCATTTGAAAATGTATTACCACCATTATGGCGTTGGTTCATATAGCCTTAGTTCACGGCACCTAAGATTATTACTGCATGTATGTCGCTAGAAATATAGCTATATTTTTCCGTTTATTAATACTTGGTATTGATAATTTCGCAATTGGCTGATAATATATTTTCTAATCATTGACGTACTTGATAATCTGAATATCATAAGATTGGATTTTTTTTCATTTAGGCGGCTTTCTTTCGATTGCTAAACGAAAAATAGCAAAAGCTTACAATACAGAACACGAGGAAACAAAAACGGGCTATGAATATTATTTTCGCGAATCCTTATATTCGAAACTTATACATACTCGTACATCGTATCTTTTTGTATAAAAAATAAATAAATATTAGGCAAACAGGGCCTAAAACCTAACTTCTCCAACCATTTGTTTGTGCGAAGGGAAGGGACCTACAATTTCAAGCCGATTCCAAACAGAACATTTTGAGAAGCTTCTCATGACAATAAATGCTCTTCTCTTGGATCTTTTTCAGACTCAAGAGGTGGGGCAGTGGAGAAAACTTTTAGATGTTACCGGCGGGATTTGAACCTGAGACCTTTAGTTTAGTAGTCCAACAAGCTAACTCTGCGAGACTGAGCCCCAGGCGGACCAATAGGGATGCCATAATGTGGGAGGGGTATGATTTGACCGTAAACTTGCCGTAAACTTGCCGTACAGGAAAAGAAGAAGAATATCGTATTTTGCCAAAACCACTTTTTGGGTGTGTTGTTGAAAGAAACATTGGTTTTTTGACTAATTGCTAAAAAAAAAACATAGGGACGGGCTACAGTCCGCTTGGGCGAACTGTTGGATACCCTATTCTTATTCCTATCCCTCATAAGTGGGCGTGACAAAAGTCTAAGTATGGTTGAATTGTTAAGAACGCTCTACATATTTTGTTATATAACATTAAAAGGATTTTATCAAAAAAAACGCTTTGTTTTGTTTAAAGTTCAATCGAAGTTGTTTTTTTTATTTCAACAAAATAATTAAAATCTAAGTGGCGCAGTCGATAGGATTTCTCTAATACTTGAGAAATCCATATGAGAACGAACTTACACGGAAAATTTTAAATTCAGTGAAACTTGTAATTAGTGCGTACCGAATCAAACTAAAATTGGTATCGGACCCCTAAAATATACGGAATACAAAAAACGAAAACAATTTTTTAAATCTGGTAATTAGGGTTTACTACAGTGATCAGTGAAACCACCTAATGTACACAATCCTTAAGTGATTTGTGCAATAAGTAGAAGAGGTACTACAGTGAAAACTAAAAATCAGTAAAATCACCTTGTGTGCCCCCTTGACTAACTCACACAGCGAATAAAGGAAAACACTTCCAAAATTTCGCTTAAGCAAAGAACGCATAAGTTTTGGAAAAAAATCATCCAAAAAGAGGAAATGGAGGCTGAACTTGCGGCACGAGTTGCAACTGCTCTTGAAGCATTGGTTGGCATAAATCAAATGTCAAACATAAATCGACAAAGCAGAGCAACCACGATAATGAAGGAAGTCAGCTACATAAAAGAGTTCGATGGGGATAGCAATCAACTCACCCAATTTCTGAACGTACTAGAAACCCACTTAAGGGCAGTGGATGAGTCCAGCAGGAGCAGCGTATGGCAGGCGATTTTTCAATCCAAGATTACCGGAAGGGCAAAGGAACTTTTATTAAATAATCCAACACAATCCTGGGAAGAAGCACGGAACCTTTTAAAGCAGCACTTCAGGCCAGCGTGTAATTATAAGGAAATCTCCAGAAAAATAAATAACCTCAGAGTAAGTTCAATATACGAATTAAATGATAAGATAGAAGATATTATTAAAGAAATAAACACATTTTCAACTTATGAAACTAACCCCGTAGAAACAAAACAGACATTTTACATATTGTTAGTAAATAGAATAAAGCAGGCAGTCGGAGGAAATTTATCTAGGGAGATTAAAGACAAATTTGATTTACATAAAATTAAGGACATTTTTTACACATACATCGGGTATGACCAACATAAGTTAGACAAAGACTCCATGACACAGGTTCAAGAAAGACGACATCCACAAAATACAAAACCACACAGAACAGACAACAATATTCCTACAAATAGTTCAAACAAATTCCACACACGCTATAATAACCCCCCAAATAACAACTATCATAGCTACCAAAATTATCAGAATGGGAATGCGGGACAGTATAGGCAGAATTTTCAACAACCAAATAATTTTAGAACAAATCAAAATAGAAATTCCGGACAATACCGGCAACCACATTTTAATCCATCGGGTCAATTTAGAACTGCTAATCAGCATCCAGAACCAATGGAAGTAGGTCAAGTCGTCCACAATGACCAAAAAGAGGTAAGACACGAAGAAATTCACAATATCGAACCGCAGGTTTTTCTGGTATGAGCCTCGGAGACAAAATATTTATTACTTTAACTATCGACAAGCGAAAATATAAGGGATTGATTGACACAGGCTCAACCATGAGCATCGTCAATTCTAGTAGAGTAGATTGTAGTAGATTTAAGATATACGATCGCACCAAAATGCGATTACAAACGATCAACAATATTACTGAGGAAGTGGTCGATCGAATCATAACAAGTATTCCAGAGGAGTTTAATTATAACAAAGCAGGGCTTACTAGATGGTATAAAAGGGATTTAGGTGAAAAACCTTACGACATCTTAATAGGAATGGACGTACTAAGTAAAATTGTTAAAACTCTCGACTTTAACAATAAATGTCTCATTTTAAAAAATGATACCCATATACCACTCTATTCAGTAGAAAACGAAACAACTCTTGATTGCTTCGAACTACAGTCAACTGAAAAAGAAGTGGACCTTTCTCACCTGAATGAGGACGAAAGGAAAGAAATGAAAACCTTACTACACCAATTTAAGAATCTAATATACACAGATGGTGACATTTTAACCAATACGAACACAATAACCCATGAAATCCGTACAACAACGGATCAGCAGATCAATGCTAAACTTTATCGACTCCCTCCAAAGCATGAAGAGGAAGTACGAAGACAGATAACTGAAATAGAAGAACAGGGCATTATACGGAAATCTAACAGCAGGTATGCCTCGCCAATTGTAGTAGTGACAAAAAAAATGGATAACTCCGGAAAGCAGAAGTTTCGACTTTGCGTGGACTATCACAAACACAACGAGATAACAATTGACGACAAATATCCGTTACCCAGCATTGAGGGTATACTAGATAAGCTAGGCAGAGCCCAATATTTCTCGTCCTTAGATCTTGCAAAGGGCTACCACCAAATTAAGGTTAGCCCAAATGATATCCCAAAAACAGCATTTGTCACACCTTGTGGGCTGTACGAATACGTTCGAATGCCGTTCGGTCTGAAAAATGCACCGGCGACATTCCAGCGCCTAATGAATGACATTCTCAGGGACTACATTAATAAGATCTGCGTTGTCTACCTTGACGACATCTTGATATTTTCAACCAGCTTAAGAGAACATATTAACTCTCTAAAGATAATATTTAGTAAACTGTCTGAACATAATCTCAAAGTGCAATTCGACAAATGTTCATTTATGAAAAAAAAACACAGAGTTCTTAGGTCACATCTTGACAGCCGAGGGAATGAAACCCAATCCGATTAAGATCAAATGCATTGAGGATTACCCTCTACCAAAAATTGAGAAACAACTCAAAGGGTTTTTAGTGCCACTGGGTACTACCGGAAATTTTTGAAGGATTATGCCAAAATCGCTAATCCAATGATAAAATACCTAAAAAAAGACAAAAAAATAAATACCAATGACCCGGAGTATATTCAGGCCTTTGAAACCTTAAAATTAAATATAATAAAACACCCTATTTTGAAATTTCCTGATTTCAATAAGAGTTTTACGTTATTTACGGACGCAAACAATTATGCAATCGGAGCAGTACTAACACAAGAAGGACAACCTGTGTGTTACGCTTCGAGATCGCTCCATGATCACGAAAAGAACTACTCCGTTACCGACAAAGAATTCTTGGCCATCGTATGGGCAGTAACGTATTTTAGGCCGTACCTATGGGGCAAAAGATTTGGAATTATAACAGACCATTTACCAATAAAATATTTAAACAAAGAGTTTTCAGGAAAAGATTTTTTTTTTTTTTTTTTTTTTTTTTTTTTTAGATTAGATTTCTTTATTTTTTCCAATTCCATGTACAATATAAATATAAATAACAAAAATTTTATGGGTAATGCATTGGTAATTAATTAACAGAATTTAGTATATCATAATTTAAATTTAATTCATTTTAATGTAATATTTATTAATATCTATAAACTACAAGTTTAACCATGAGTTATTATTTAATTAAAGTGTTATTTGATTAAAATGTAATCATGAAATGAAAAAAAAAAAAAAAAAAACACTTTGTGGTTGGAGGAACCAGTGGCAAGTGTTGCAATAAAATAAAATGTAGAAAGTGTAAAACCGCACAAAAAGAATTTAGTCAAAGAACGCAAAGATGGCTACTTAAGCTACAGGAATACCAATTCGACATAGAATACCTTAAAGGCAGGGAAAACAAAGTAGCAGATTTTCTGAGTAGGATTCCTAATAACCAAGAAATTGACTGTAGCAACAATCAATCAGTTAACAATCTGTCAGATATCGCGACAATACACTCACAAGAAGAACAACAAATGGACCACATTCCAATACATGAAACAATCGTAAATAAGTACAAAACGCAACTCATACTAACTAACGACGCTGACAAAGAAATATAGACACTACACAACAGATGTTTAATATTCATTGACATGACGAAAGGAAAAGACTACTGAACAGACGTGCTTAGGAGATTCATAAAACCAGGCCTAATAGGAATCTATACTGAACTCTCATATCATGAATATAACAAAATACAACAGTTAATGATAGAACTTTTCGGACATGACAAACAAATTAAATTTATAAAAGCAACATTAAGAGCAAGAGAAATAAAGACGTTAGAGGAAGTACATAAGCAAATCTCGTTGTACCATACCCAAGAAAGCGCATATAGCGGAATAGTAGAAACCTATCACAGTTTAAAGAATGAAATATACTTCCCTTACCTAATTAGAGAAATTACTAGAATAATTAACAACTGCAGGACATGTTTAGAGACCAAATATGAACGCAAACCAATAAAGCTTAAATACGAACTTAGTCAAACACCAAGCAGGCCCAATGAAACTATTCATATGGACATATATTACTTAAGGAAACATCCATTTTTAACCCTAATTGATAAACTCACTAAGAAGGCATATGCCTATTTTCTACCAAACAAAAACTGGACTAAGAAGATAGAAACGCTTGAGGAGCATTTCTCCAAATTTGGTAAACCATCACAAATTATAACAGACAATGAGTTCAAATCAGAGCATCTAAAAGAATTTCTAAGAGAACAAGAAGTCAAGCTCCACCTGACCAAACCCAATACTCACACAGGCAATAGCGATATAGAAAGGTTACATTCTACTTTACAAGAGATACTAGTATCAATGAGGAATTTAGATCTAACACTAATCCAAAAAATGCATAGGGCAATAAAGATATATAACAATAGATACCATTCCACTGTTAAAATGACACCTGAAGATGCAATGTTCGCGGACCTTGCAAGTTTAGTCAAAAATATACAGACCCAGAAAGAAAGACGAACCCAGAAAGTTACCAGGAAAAGAGAAAAATTATACCCGTTAAGAACTACAAAAGAAACTATTACAAAAACGAACCTAGGTACCGATTTAAAAAAATGGATAGGGAACATCCTATAAATATTAAAAGACCACGAAAATTTGCAGATGACAACATTACTATGCACCCTTCTGACAGTGGGAGCACTGTTTCAGGGATTGTTAAAATACGACAGAGATAGATTGATAGTAGCTATTAAAATACCACATACTTATAAACTTGTTGATTTGAAGCTTTTAACAGCTATACCCACAGAAACTAAAGAAGAAGTCATAATAGAAGATGAATATGTCATAGAAATAAACCAGACTAAATATAAATTCAATGATAATACTTTGTATGAAAATGAATTAGTACCAATAAAGAATTGTATCACAAATAATAATTGTAAACTAAGAGAAAATAAAGTAGTTGAAATAAAGACATTAGACGATTACACTATAATTTGCAAAAATATGAAAAATGAAGAACTAATAAATAATTGTGATGACCGGAAAATAATGTTAAACGGAAATTACTTAGTTATTATCAGAAATTGTTCAATTCAGATATTAAACCAAACTTTTACCAAAACAAACATACAATTTGTTGACAGATTCGTGTACAGTGACGATATAAAGTATAACTTTACTAAGCATTTAAGTTTTGAAGACATTGTAATAAAAAATTTTGAAAATTTAGAAAATATAAGAATACTTAAGTTTCATAAAAATATTAATTATATTACTAGCTCAGCTTTTATTTTAATCCTCGCGATATTAATTTTTATCATGTCTACAAAAAATAAAAGAGTTAAAGTTTCAATTAAAAAAATTAGTAAAGAAATTCCTAAAATTCAGGAGAATTTTAAAATAAAGGAGGGAGAGGTTACATATCCGAAACCCTACCACAACCATTCCATATTCGCCATTCCGAAGTAGGGTTACATTTTATTCATCGATTTCTTTTCTCTTGATTTCCCACGGAAACCAAGCACATTCACCTTGCACTTGACACACGCGCAGTTTTTTATACCACGGAAACCAAGCGCATTCACCTTGCACTTGACACACGCGCAGTTTTTTATAAGTTCATAATGCACGCGCCGGAACTGAATCCGCTAGCGACTTCAGTTCTCACAGTAGAATAAAAGCTGAGTCAACTAAATAAAGTTAACTTCAAAAATAAATTAAGAATGTTCAAGTTAGTTAGTAAGGAACCCGTGTACCAGTAACATCGATCGAGGAAATAAAAGTTTGTTTTGTTTAAAGTTCAATCGAAGTTGTTTTTTTTATTTCAAGAAAATAATTAAAATCTAAGTTATATAAAAAATTTCAGCTTTCTAGCTCAAAATTCGATTTTTTCCAAAATTTTGTTTTTTTGAGTTTGTGGGCGTGTCTGTGGGCGGATTTCAAAAATTCGTAAACTTGATTATTTCGGGACCCTAGAGAATATATGGTTAAAATTTCAGCTCTCTAGGTCCAGTTTAAAGGCCTAATTTTCGCCGACGGACGGACGGACGGACGGACATGGCTAGATCGATATTACTATCGATGCTGATCATAAATATAGTAACTTTTAGGGGTCTACGGGCAATATTAAGGTATGTTACAAACTATGCGTCAAAATTAATATACCCTTAGAATAGGGTATAAACATATGACCAAACGTTTGACCAAATTTTGAAATGTTGATAGCATAGGATAGGAATAAAGATTGAATATCCAACAGTTCGCTTAAGCGAACTGTAATCTTTGCTCTGTTTTTACTTGAATATGATATTGTAAGGCTATCAGGATCGAAGCTGTACGTAAAATTCCTAACCAACTGTAAATTAAGTTACTTAAGGTCCTTGAACAGATGTCGGAAACAAGAAAAACGACAATTTACAATGAACATTGTATTTACTGGATCTGATCTCAAATTGGTTCAAACAAGCCAATTCAACTTAACCGTTCCGGAAGAAATAAATCATGCCACAAAAACTAAAACAGTATGTATATTTTTGTTTGTATATATGACTTGGAAAATAAACCTTGTTCGTCTATTCTTCAGTCATGTTAAATATTTTTAAAGTTTCAAGATAGTAAATACGTTCTTGTTTAATCCCATCTCACTTGTTCCAAATGTTTACAGAAAAGAAATTTATTTCGAAAGCTTAAAAATAACTTGCAGATTGTAAACATAAAACACGTAATAATTTAGCAAATCTTTTGTCGCAGGATAAATTGAAGCATATTTCAACTTTACCAATTGCAAAGTTAAGAGTAAGGGTGTGTTTTAGGCTTCAAATTAAGTACACACAGCCAGTGACAATTTTATTAGAAAAGTACAGGATTACCGGATTGCTTATTAGCCGGCTGTATTGAAACAACATTTGTGTTCTACTTTAACGGTACGGTTATTATCTTTATTAGAGGGATAATAGCCACTTCCAGTTCACTGCATCCCTACTTGTCGGCCTATAGAGTTCTCCGATTCGTCCCCAAAAAGTATGTCTGAGAAGGTGACTCATATTAACAGAAGCAGATTTTGCAAAATAAGATAACTGATTATACCAAGTTACAAAAAGTCGTCAAATGCGTCTTCGTCGGATTGAGTGCAACCATATTGGCTCTGCCTTACATACGTATTTTTATAGATCTTGGTTAAGACATTTGTTCTCATTTTTGACGATATGCAGTGCTTGCAGTTATAGGTCAGTCGAGAAAAAAAGATATCAGAACGCTTTCAATGGATGGAGAGAGTTTCGATCCTTGTGCAGCAGGGGTTTATGCCAAGTTTAATCTTCTTCTTCTTCTTCTTCTTCTTCTTCTTCTTCTTCTTCTTCTTCTTCTTCTTCTTCTTCTATCAATAGCTTTGCTACAGCTCCAGATTCGCCATGCTGTTCGCTTTCATCAGTCGGAGAAATTACATAGCTGAATAGGAATAATAAAAATAAGAACTTCGTTTCTTTATTATCATTTGTTTTATATATATTTATGATACAAATATAAAAAATATACAAAATAATAGAAAAAGCGCCTGATGATGAAACTATTGTTTTCGAAACGTGTAGCGTAAAATATAAAATAAGTTGTGATATAATTTAATAAAACAAACGATAATATTCATAGACACGCAACAACCGGTGATAAAAATAACAATAAATCTTACATAACTGAGTAGGTAACCGTAAACCATCGGCTTCGAAAGCCATATTGCCGATCATTTATTAGGCGGTGACTTTCTAAATATCCATATTTATTGCCATTTCCATTACTTTAGTAAAGCTATTAAACTATGATTTTGCGGCATGCACTTTTTCCCGTCTTGAAAATCGGTTGAAATCGGGCGGTTTTCAAGCAATAAGAAATATGTGCAAATCGGTTTTTGAAGAACGAATGTTTTGCATTAACGATTGCCTGCTACCGCTATGGATTCTTGTGTGATTTTCAATTCACGACAGCACGACGGTGATCTTCACTTATGGCAAAACACTCATATTAATACACACTTGCGAGACAGCTTTAAGATGTAAAATATGTCAACTTTGACTTGACCCTATTGCTTTATCTAGTCGCTATTCAGATGGGCGCGCTGCATTGATATTGTCACTCAACCATCCGTCAAGTTAATGCAATAAACTGTTTGGAAATATTGAATATGGTGTTAAATTAGTTGAATAACAAGATTGTCATATTTCTTTTATAAATATTTGACAAATATATTTCATTGTGTAATATACTTTGCAAATGATGTACCTTCATTAGTTTGGAAAATTCTTGAAGAGTATTAGGCACCATAGATCAAATGGTAGCAATGTGCTAAAACTTCTGCCGCAATCTGTATAAAAAAATTCTATAATAAAAAACTTATCCTCCCGACCAAGCCCCCAGATAAGATAAGATACTCATACATCGCAAAACACTGCATGACTCAGAATCGCTGTAACTGACGGCATGCAATAAAAGTGCTCTTGGTTTTCACAGATCAAGGAGAATACTTTTGCCAGTCAGCTTCCAGAACCATATTGGCGATGAAGTATTTTAAGGTTTTTACACTTATTTTCGTGGCTGCGCTTTTCGTTGACATATCGCAAGGGGTTAATTCTACTTTTGGTGCAGTTTCTGTGTACGACAGATTGTTGCATCGTGAGTTTGTTGTATTGCAATACCGTTTTTTCCGATCGGTCTATAAAGATGTGCAATATCCAGCAATGGTACTTAGAATTATAAAATAGATATACTAACATAATATAATGATTGGATTTGTACAAATGGTTTACTTTTTATATTATTTTATTTTAACTTTTTTGTTGTGTAAGGGCTATTTGAACAAGAACATAATAACAGCTATTCGCGCTGTTGATCAAAGCCGTGGCAAAAATGGAGGCTATGCAACCTTATACAAAGGAGGACCTGGGTTCCGAAATGTTACTCTACACTTGCAATCATTCCGTGGCCAAAGTCTGAACTTTACTGTTGAAGTCTATGGACGTTAAATAAAGTTTTAGTGATAATAACGATTACATGAGTGAATGATAATTAAATTTAACAAAAATTAAAACAAATAACAAGTAATTGTATAATAATTAAAATAAATGTTGTCAAGCTTTTGTAATTGCAATAGAAACTGAGGAATTGTCATCGATTAGTAATGCTTGTAAAGACTTAACACTTAAATAAATGGTAAATAGTATGTACATTGTACATACATCGTATTAAAACAAGATCCATGTACAAGATTATAAGTCCTATTTTAAAAGAAAATATTTTAAGTTGCTTGCGGATAAGATAGATGAAACTATGGAACTATGCCCTAATGTTTCATAGGGGTCATACTGGTATTTTCCATGGCATTTACAAAGCGATATCTGCAAATTCAATCCCTTTGAGAAAGTCTCCAATTCTGTAGATAATTGAGTTTTAATAGACGGATGATCATTCTTATCCAGTGAACTATCATTTCTTGTGCCTAATTGTATTGGATGTCTAATGAACAATGAACGATCGTTCATTAATTAATGCAGCTGTTCACTAATAACGTAAAGTTCGTTGCATTAACAAATTTAATTCATGGATTTAATGTCAATTTTTCATAAAAAAATGTATTGTATTTAACGTTTGACGTATTCTGTTCGTTGAATAAACGAACTTTGTCTATAGGTTATTGAATTTTGTTTATTGAATCAACGTCCAAAGGTTAATGAATTTTGTTCATTGAATCAACGATTGTTGTACCTAGAAATAACGTATTTTTGTTGCCCTCAAATAATAAAAGCGCCGCAGTTCTTACACAGAGTAGAAGCATCTGAAATGTTAAAAACGTCTATTTAAAAAAAAAATTATTTATTTTTTTTCTTTGCTCTTGCTATACACACAACAAAACTAAATATCATACATTGACAAGCACGCGCTTTTTCTTCTCATTTTTCGTCGCGGGGGGGTTGTAATCTGGATTTTATGCTCACCTGAAAGCCAAAATTTAAACTAAGCAATAATTCGACATTATAATATACTATAGTCTAAGTCTAAGCAATAATTCTGTATTAAATGTAATCAAATAAAGGCATAAGCTGTAAATACTTTCAAGCAGTTGTTTAATCTCCTGACTCCGATAGATTGATATTGCGATCAATTTCTCAGAAAATTCTTATGTGTGCTAAAATGAGTTATAAACATGTAAACAAAATATACGAACATTTTATGATTATGAAACATTGGTCTTTACTTTAAATCTTTACATGATTTTCCACAAACGACATTCGTTGCGTAATAAGTTGCCGATTAATTATTCTTTCTTAAAAAAAAAACTATTTCAATAAATTGTAATTAACTAACAAAATCATCTTTTAACAAGAGATCATGTTTCACACTCATTTTTTTTCAATTTAATCTTCCCAAAGGACGCCAAGTGTCAAGAGGTGAAAAAGTTCAATTAATTTTCCCAAATGAGTCTGCTTGAGCTGCAATTAAATATTTCTCATTTATAAGTTGTTCTGATGTATGTTCCGCAAACAGCACTTACCGTCAAGAAAAATCTTGGTCTGTTGAAATACATGGCCATAAGAGAATCGTTACAAATCCATTTTCGTGTTGAAACTCTTTTTTGTTTTTTCTTGTTTTCGTCATATTTTCACCAACACTTCTGATTTTCAGTTTTTATTTAATTATTTAAAACTTCACTTTAATCTATTTTATTTTCGATTTTATCAGTTGTCGTTAATTTTTCGTAGAATTATACCTACTCTAAGAATGGCCGTATCCCTCTGTTACTTACTTATAAAGGCTAAATTCAATTTCAATGTTTCATACATTAAGTAACGAATAGCGTTCATTCTTCAATGAAAATCGTTCGTTGGCTGAATGTGTCGTACATTTAGTTACTAAATGCGTCCGTTATTCTATAAAACCGTTAAAATAATTAAGTAATAGTATTTTCAACAAGGTAACCAGAACATGAACAACTATAATATTGCAAACAAATTACGCAGAACATCAGACCCTCAAACATTTTAGTAGGTGAAAGTAAAAGATTGGTAGAGAATCTGTCACTGCAAAAACTTTTAATACAAATATTTTTTCTTGTTAAAGTTTCAATAAAAATGCAAAAGTCAGCACAAAGTGGAACCTTTGTATTGAAATGAAAACATTTTTTTTTTCAATTCGAAATTTCAGGACTCTATAGCATATGGATTCATTTTACATATACATATATATGTCAAATAAACGGATATTATTTCATTAAAAAACCAAGTAAAAAACTATTTCTGTAGAGTATAATCCTTCGCGGAGCTATAAAACCGAACGTTTGTCAGAGTAGGACAAAGTAAGGCTCTTGTTAAAGCTTTATCTTGATGAATTTTGGGATGTACCTAAGAATTAAAATGGGTGATTATACTTTCTAAAAAGCATATAACACCTTGTATATTTAATAAGGCCGCACAAGTACAATAACTGTGAAGATAAATAAAATCGGCAATTACGCCACTTAAAAAAATCGACTTATTTCATAAAAATGTAGAGGGCATATTTATTTGTGGGCGTTTTAGACTAAAACGTTGTATTTGTGTAACAAGCTAAAATGAAGCTAGAACGAGAGAAGGAGACAAGTTAATTTTTAACAATTCACTCATATGCATACATTTTCTTTGCCAAGACCACTTTCTGGAGAGGTTTTTTGCACAAAAAAAAAATAAATTTTCAAATGCATTTGTTAAATAACAAAGTTTTAAATATTGTGTTACACGTCGTTTAAATTCCGAGACAGATGGTATCGCTTGAAGTATGAAACTGTTCATTGAAATAAAGTAGTTTTTTTTTAAGCAAGGCAAACATTTTAACGAACACACATTCATTAAATAACGAACTGTTAATTAAACAAAAATTATTTTGTATGTATTTGTACATTGACTCAATAATTTTGTACATTGAACCAACGAATTTGTGCATTGAAATGATAAATTTAAGTTAATGAACGAAATTTCATAATATTACGAACAATATATTTTTTTCCAGCGCAGAAATTCTATGATTTTGGTTCTTCTAACATCAGTTATATCACTTTAGAAGCATAATGTTGAATGTGCCTGCATTTTGATATCAAAATTGAATCGAGGTGTCCCGAAAAAATTGCCTCTAACCACAGAGTGTCTCCGTACTTAAGGGTCAATACTTTGCATGTACAACTCCACAATCCCATTTCCTCCATATACTATTCATGAAAATTGCCATTCGTTATCATCACTCTTCGAATTCTTTTATGTAACTAGCCAATTTTCATCACAACCACAAGTTTGAATGCACAAACAAAAATATAATAGGGTCCATGTTAAAATGGAACCTTATACTAACATTTCACCAATACCCATGTTCCAACCTAATTAAAATATTTGTAAAATGTTTCATTTCTCATTCAATATAAAGAAGTTCAGGTTTAAATTATTCTGTTAATAATACGATTGTCTGGGGCTCCTAAATGAAGATAGAAAACCTTCACTTCCCCATTTAATATGTGCATTATGCCGTGCGGCTACTATTATTTGGCAACTTCTATAATGAAATAAAACGAAATCTAACCCCTACACCAAACGAAGCCATAACAACAACCACGCAGCCTAACCACAATCGCAGCGCATTACATTTCAAAACGCTGTTTTTCCACAACATTTACATTAACAAACTCTTCACAACGTAATCGAGTGGATCCTCTGGGTAGACAGGGACTGCAGTAGCACAAGCACATCATGCTGGGTTTTGTCAGATTTTCAATTAAAGTTTGAAATTTGTTCGAAACGTTGCAGTTTTCATAAAAAAAGAAAATGGATACAATTTTTATTTCGTTATAAATAGTATTTTCTTTCTAACAAGACATAAAAACAACAACAAAATTGAAACAAATACAAGGTGGCGCAAAAATAACCTTTCGATGTTTTTTGGCTGTAATTTAAAAAAAAAATGAAAAATTTTGATTCGTCTTGTGGATTATTTTTATTTGGTCTTTTAATTTTTTTTACATCAAGTCGAGAATATGATGTCATGTAAATGGCCGCCGCCACAGTTGATTGTCATTTGAGCCCTTTTTATGGCATTTTCCATCACTTTGGCCAAAACTTCCGGCGATAGGTCCTCACATTGTTGACGGATATTGTCTTTGTGTAGAGCTGCAAGAGTCTGAGGCTTGTTGACATAAACCCGCGACTTCAAAAAGCCCCACAAAAAGAAGTCTGGAGCGGTCAAATCAGGCGATCTTGCTGGCCAGTGCAAATCGCCAAAACGGGAGATTAGGCGCCCGGGAAATGCATCCTTCAGCATATCGGTTGTGGCACGTGCAGTGTGTGCCGTTGCACCGTCCTGTTGGAACCACATCTTTTCCAATCCCAATTCATCAAGTTGCGGCAAAAAGAACTCGTTGATCATTGCTCTGTAGCGCTCACCATTCACAGTAACCGTTTGGCCCGCGTCGTCTTCGAAGAAAAAAGGTCCGATGACTCCTCCAGCGAAAACAGCACACCATACAGTGACTTTGAGCGGGTGTAATGGCTCTTCGTGGGTTACACGCGGATTTTCAGTGCCCCAGAAGCGTAAATTTTGCTTATTTACGTACCCGCTAAGATGGAAATGGGCCTCATCACTCATGATTATTTTTGATGAAAAATCATCTTCCTCTTGGTGGTGATTAAGGATGGCTTGAGCGTATGTTAGACGCGATTGGCGGTCAGCAGCTAACAGCTGATGCACCGTCTGGACTTTGTACGGAAACATCTTCAAATCTTGTACCAAAATTCGCTGTAAAGACCGTCGACTGATACCCATTTGCGTGGCACGTCGTCTGGTCGATATCGACGGCGCTTCCATGACATCTTCGGCTACAGCAGCAATATTCTCTGCAGAACGGCTACTCCGGGGTCTGCCACGCCTGGCATCATCTCGTGTTGTGCCAGTCTCTTCGAGGCGAGCGGCTAAACGTCGCAGTGTTTCACCAGTAGGCGTTGGACGGGTACAAAATCTGCGACGAAATTCACGTTGTGCCAAAGTCACCGACCGATTATTGCTCAAATAAGTAGTCACCAATATTCCGCGTTCTGGAGCAGTGTAGCGTAACATTGTTTATTAGCGTGTATTTCGCATGTGTTTACTACACAAATGTCAAAACAGAACTGACATTATGGGCCAATCGCAAAATTTATAGCATTTTCTGATAGGAGGATTACTTTTGCGCCACCTTGTATTTACAATAGACTTTAATAAATTGAAGACTCTGAGTTTGATTATCTCCTGTACATATTTAAGCGGAAATTAATCCATACTTGTACTGTGATTGTATTTTACGTTAACAAAATTAAAAACTGGACCTCCAGAATAAATTGTTTGCATGACCTATAGTTCCCTTTGTTACTTCATCGAAGGAAGAAAAACCATTTGTGTTTCCCTGAAAAAGTTTCAAAATGCTTGATAAGTTGAAGTACTTAAATTGTTTAACCTGTGATTTTTGTGTAATGCGTTTGTTCTCCGTAGATATCATTTATATTGGTTTCTCTATATTCGATTACACATTTATACTTATTCACATCAAATTGATCGTTTTTGATTGTAAATCAGAATCGTAAATCAGATACATACAAGTTATTGCACTAACCGTAAATCTTTCAATGTAATCTTGCCATAAAGCAATCGATTACGGTCAAATTACCAAATTTCGCTTCAATTTTGTTTAATATTTTAGATAGAAGAATGTGATAAGATCGAAAGTTATGACGATCTAGAAAAATCCGTCACCAATTTGCGGGTGGTAACGGTGCAGTAGTAGTGAGGGTCTTTCGCCCTATTCCAATCGTTTAATAGTTTCATATTTAGTTTTTGAATTATACACGATTGTCAAGGGTGGCGACGGTGTAGACAACAACATATGCCGCCCATTCTCGAGCCTCTCCACCAAAAGGAGGATTTCCGCCTGGTTGTACAATGGACCCGTTACCGAGTCTCTGGGATTTCCTTTTATAATAATAAAAAAATACCCGACTCTCTGTTTTTTTAATGCTTGCTTGGGAGGTTGCAAGATGTGGAAAGTCTTAATGTGCGAATTGCGACTACTAATTTTAAAAATTACGTGGTTAAAGATATTAGATTGCATGAAAATCTAAAAACATTTGTGATACCTACCAACTTAGGGAAGTCAACAACTAATAGTAATAGACGGAGTAACACAACAGCAAGCAAAAACAGCAGAAATATGAAAATGCAAGGTAATCTGATGCCCATGCACATAAGAAATTGCAAATAAATGTAAATCGCCTTTTGGCGATTTTTTATGACCCACATAACGAAGTTTTTATGAATCGCACTTAAGCACCGTGTATGCAGAGGTCATTTCGGAAAAACTGATTCGCGTATGTGTGGGGTTCAGGTGCTTAAACACTTGATCTTCCTAAGCCAGTGTTTCCCAATGTGTGCGTCGCGACGCCCCTAATTGCTCCTGTTTTCTCTTCTCCGGAAACTAAACTTACTAACAACAACCGTATTGAGACGAAAACATGAAAACAGCAGGATAAATTTAAACAAATGGCAAAGGCAAATACACAATTCAAAAATCAACTCGATTTGTGATAGGTAGGTTGTAGGAGTTGGACGGTTGGGATTTGAAATTGATAGGAGACTGGATGGGGATGGGATTATGGGAAGGGAATCGTGATGGGAAGGAAGGTGTTGTGTGCAAGGAGCATAGCACGCTTGCGTTGCTCGGCCGAGGTCGCCGGACTGGGAGGGATTCTTGTCCCCGCGCAACAACGGGTACCTATGCACAAAAACATATATCGTGTCAAGACTTACAAGTTGTCACATTGAGGGGGCGTAAATTATTCCTCCATTAAGCCTTTATGGCTCAACAAAAAAAGATAAAAGACCTCCGATTCTTTCGAAAATAGGAGTAGATACTATTTATTAAGATTGATTTTATTTTAATTTAACAAAGATGAATAAATAAATAAAAGAAAAAAGGGAAAGGAACTTAGGATACAATTAATTACACTTCACAGAAAATATTACGTTAAGTTGTGTCTCCAATACGTGCAGACAAGGGGACGGTAGTTCAGGTCTTTTCTCCCTAACGCGGTATATCCTACACTTAAATATTACGGTAGGCCTGCCTATAAGGAGCTCTCTATAGGGGGTACAAAAAACGCTAAACGCGATCGTGAAAGACTGGCAGAGAAGACGCACCCGCAACTTAACTTATTACAAAAAAAAATAAAAATTTAAAAACGAAATATCAAAATAACAAAAAGGAACAAATCCATACTACTCTATAATATAAAAATGTAATAAATATTTGATGAAACGTGGACTTAAATTTATCTAAAACGAATGATACTTCCTATAAATTGTATAACTCTCAAAAATGTAATTTTATTTAAACATGAATGAATAACTTTTACTTTATACTTATAATATCGCAACTGTATGGCGGTGCCCGGGTACACTTATGTGCCGTGACGTGTATGTTTAATTAATACTTACGTGTGGTAAATGTATTTATAAACACCTGTCGAAGCTTACTGAATGGTTTGCAAAATATTTTGCGGAAGGCAATGTCCATGCTTAGCTCAAGCAGAATTCACTTCGCAAGAAGAATAGAGTCTCATTGAACTCTCTTGCTTCAACAACCTTTAAACAAAATTAACTTCTTCCGACTTTGTGCAGTTTTGGATAACGGTCAAAAATTATTGTTGAAACGAATATTCGGTTACTATTCGGTATTCGGCCTATTCGGCCTATATTTTCTATTCGGGCGAATACCGAATAGTTAGAAAAAGGAGCAAAAACCATGGTCATTTTCAATTAATTTAAGCTTTTAAAACTGAATAAAACAAAGCAAAACAAAGATTTGAAGGATTTTGAACGATATTTTTTGTGAAAGACAAAGAAAAAGACATAAAATAAATGCAGCGATTAGAAAAAGCTGTTAGATTTGTGTCCCAAAAATAGTGGAATTTGTATAGAATGATCTTATGTGCAATCAACCATGTTCGCCCCAACTGTGTTCGTACTTTTCAGAACTTTATAGATTGGCCCAATAGTTTGGCCGTTTTTTCGGCTATTCGGCAACGGCCCTATCCGAATATACTATTCGTTTCAACACTAGATATCAAAAATACATATCCAATTTTAAGTTTAAGAAAAACTATTTTCATTTCTTTGCAATATCCTATTAACGCAAAGCCTGTAACAAAGAGCAAATAACGCTCAAAAAATTAGATGGAGCAAGAAATTAGAGCCTCAGTGTCAAGCCTTATTAAGGGCTCATACGTCACACTGCCTAACTTGCCACTGGATTTGTTTTCCTTATTTTTCTGTAATTAAACTACTATTTTAATATACATACAACTACAGTAGACGCACGATAGAGTGAATTATCCATTATAGTGAACACAAAAAAAAACTTCTATAGTAAACAATACAAATCTCAATATAGTGTACACACATTTTTCTCAGGATCAATTAAGTATATTCAAGCTGGAATGCGTCTGGCTTTTAAGACACTTACCGTTCATTCATGTGTTTTCAATATTCATTTAGTTTTTATTAGTTCACTATATCGAATGTCTACTGTATACATAGATACCAATGTGAGCATCAGATTGTGGTTGGTTACATTTTCTTGCATACCAATAGGCTGAGTGCCCCAATAATCTTATTCTTGTATTTATGTACAGTACACTACCTTTTTTGTTATTTTTATTATTATTTTTTTGTTCTGCTTGGCTAGTTATTTTGCTGCAGGGACTCACGAATCTGGTGTTTTCAGATTTGGTCGACTATTTTTTGATGGCTATGTTGTTGCCTTCTGTTTGGTGCTTTTTCTGGTGATCCTTTTTGTCGCTACGGGTGATGTTCATCTGGATGGATTCACACGATCTAGGTACACTGTCCTTTTTATACCCTATTCTAAGGGTATATTAATTTTGACGCATAGTTTGTAACATACCTTAATATTGCCCGTAGACCCCTAAAAGTTACTATATTTATGATCAGCATCGATAGTAATGTCGATCTAGCCATGTCCATCCGTCCGTCCGTCGGCAAAAATTAGGCCTTTAAACTGGGCCTAGAGAGCTGAAATTTTAACCATATACTCTCTAGGGTCCCGAAATAATCAAGTTACGAATTTTTGAAATCCGCCCACAAACTCAAAAAACAAAATTTTGGAAAAAATCGAATTTTGAGCTAGAAAGCTGAAATTTTTGATATATGATCTTTGACTCCTAAAACTGCTCGGGATATAAAATTTTCAAAATCCGCCCACTGACACGCCTACAAAAAAAATAAAACAATTTTATTGAAAAACTAAAATTTGAGGTAGGGAGCTGAAATTTATAATATATACTCTCTAGGGGCCCTTTAAGCTCATGTCTAAATATTTTCAAAATCCGCCTACTGACACGCCCACAATTTAAAAAAAACTTTTTTTGAAAATCCAAAGTTTGAGCTAGGGAGCTGAAATTTATAATATATACTCTCTAGGAGTCCTCTATGCTCATGTGTTAATTTTTTTTAAATCCGCTTACTGGCACGCCCACAATTAAATAAAATAATTTGATTGAAAAACCAAAGTTTGAGTTAGGGAACGTCTTTTTTTTACAAAAGCTTCGTTTTTGTTTGATAAAATCTTTTAAATGTTATATAACAAAATATGTAGAGCGTTCTTAACAATTCAACCATACTTAGACTTTGTCACGCCAACTTATGAGGGATAGGAATAAGAATAGGGTATCCAACAGTTCGCCCAAACGGACTGTAGCCCGTCCCTATGTTTTGTTATTTTTATTATTATTTTTTTGTTCTGCTTGGCTAGTTATTTCGCTGCAGGGACTCACGAATCTGGTGTTTTCCGATTTGGTCGACTATGGTTGATGGCTATGTTGTTGCCTTCTGTTTGGTGCTTTTTCTGGTGATCCTTTTTGTCGCTACGGGTGATGTTCATCTGGATGGATTCACACGATCTAGGTGGATTTGATCGGCAGGTGAATTTGCTTGATTCGCCATCAAGTTGGGACTTTGATTGGGAGCATCAGCATCGATCGATGGGTCAGTGAAGATTATGACCTCTTGAGCGATCTTGGTGTCGAAGATCGGCAAATATGGAAAATCGCTGATTGGTGGTGTGTCGCTTGTCAAATTATTTAGGTTAGGCTCAACCGATTGAATATCAAGCCGGTATCAAGCCGACTTCTTGGTCGGTATTTGCTGGCTTTGTGGTGGACGATATAAAATGATTGCGGTGTTCGAAAAAAATTAAAAATTTGTACCAACCGATGGTGGCTAAAGTGGACACTTAGGGTGATTGGTGAAGTGATAATTTGTTTACGGTGCTTTCCCACGCGCGATATAGGGACTTGCCCAATGTCTGAACAGCTGAAATAATGATTTTTGTACGTGGAGAAAATTCGTGAATGTTATGTTAGTGTGTTCGACTACTTATCAAAAGGTTCCCAGTTCAAATCCCGCCGGGGCCGAGTAACATCTAGAGTTTTTTCCCACTGCCCCACCTCTTGCGAACGTCTGACAAACATCCAAGAGTATCAATTGTCATGAGAATGTTCTCAAATTTGCCGTTTAGATTCGGCTTAAAATTGTAGGGACCTTTCACTTTGCATAAGCAAGTGGTTGAAGAAGCTAGGTTTTAGGACCTATATGGGCCGTGAATGCCCAATAGTTATTTATTTTTTATGCGTGGTGGATGAAGTGGCGAGAAAACTCAGCCATCTTCTGTGATCGAAAAATGCACTTACGCTGAAAGGAAGGCTCTACAGCGCAGTTGTGCATCCGGCGCTCGCATACGGCTCACAATGTTTTAAAAATATGAGGGCAAATAAACTGCAGCTGAGATGAAGATGCTTCGCATGACAGCAGGAGGTACAAAAAGTGGTCGAATAAGAAGTTGCAAGATCTGAGGAAGCCCTCACTTCAAAGAAGCTATCTCGAAAAAAATGGATCGCGACCGCCTCAGTTGTTACTGTCATGTTCAAAGCAGTCCTGCGAAACCTGTCAGTCAAAGGCAATATCAATCAGTGTTTCCATACAAACGCGGCAGGCCTTTAATATTCTGGAACACACAAATGTAGGAACACGAGCATTTGATTGGTCTCAGTGACGAAGTGATTCCAAATAGAGGCGCCTGCCGTTATTTTCTGAGATCGAACAGGCGAACCCCACAGGCGGACAAGTAGGGTTGTAGTTAAGCGGGAGGGTTATGATCCTTTAAATCCTGATCATAGCCTCACCGCCATCAAGGAAGAAGATCATAGATTTCAAGTTATTGGTTTGGTAAGTTTGGTGATTTTTAATGGTGGACCCACGACATTGTGGGGACAGGGGTCAGGGCAAGAAATCAAGTTCGACAAATAATTGGAGGAATCTAGATTTTTGGCTGCATTATAAAAATCGATCAACGATCTAAATACCCACACGACATCGCAAGAGGTGTCAATTTGTCGCAGATCGCATATTTTTTCTCTGAGTCCATTTCTGGATGAGAAAGAAATACCGGATATAAATAATTCGCAGTTTTGGTCTGTACTTCCCAAGCCGCTTATTCGACGGGTCATCAACAGTTGTATTTTGTGCACTAGAGCACTTCTCGCTTTCAATATCCCAGCCTATTGAACTCCGTTGGAGGCAGTCGTGAAATCTGCAAAGCACCAGATGAAACATTTATTACACCTTTCAGGTTTGAGTTATAAGGGATTCAGCACATTAATTTTCCAGATAGACTGTATCCTTAACTCCGACCTCTTTCTCACCTCTCTGAAGATACCAGTAAGCTAAAACCTTTAACTCCAGGCCACTTTTTAACAGGTTCTTCACTGATCACGATCCCAGAACCAGGCTCCTGCGCCGAAACCATTTCGTATCTAAGCCGTTGCCAGCGAGTTCAATGGGCCATGCACTAAATTTGTCGTCGCTGGAAAGCAGAATAACTGCAGACCTTGCAGCAGCGAAACAAATGGGGAAAGGGCAGGCCAAGTCTTCGCTTAAATGACATTGTTACCATTAAAAATGACAATATTTCTCCTCTCAAATGGAAGCTTGTCAGAACAATCGAAATGTTCCCTGGTGTGGATGACATCGTTCGAGTGGTGACGTAAAAAACAGCTAGTGGTAATCTAAACGAGCGAATCTATGCCGGCCATGAGTTGAATCAGCTTAAGTTCTTCAAGAGGGGGAGAAGGTTCGATCTACTTTGCAAAACACACATCCTAAAAAGTTAAGTAATTTTATTTGTAAATAGCTATCGAACAATGTATGTATTTGAATTAACTGAATTTAAGAAGTATGTTTTTGTTTTCAAAATGGATGTATTCGCTGAATCATTTAATCATTCACAATGACATTTGAGGAGCATCTGACAAAAAAACCACATTGTTTGAAAAAAAGGGTATTTTGTCCACTTTTTCTCCGAGGTTATATTGAAATTAAATTAAAATTCTGCTTACTCAAATAAATCATACATACACATTAAAGTAAATTTAGGTTAGGTTAAAAATGGGTATGCAAACGCATAAAGCACACAGCGCCAAAATGGCCCATCGTGATCCCTGGGGAACCGATTGAATCTAAAGTTCAGAAGGAGGAACCTAAACGCTTTCTCGCAAAACATCCTTTACCCCTGCAGAATGTTACCAACTTCGAGTCTCTGCCGAAGAAGTATTCTCCAAGAAATCTCATTCCGTGTTATTCCCTCACACTCACAGTATATGGTTTACGTCTTCTTTGGCTTGCAGGTCCTCACAGAATCTGCACGTATCCACTTCTACCAGCCTATGCTTCCTTAGGAGACAGTTTGCCGACATAATCCCAACTAAGATGTTTCGTAATCAATTACATTTTCCCTATATCTTTTCTGGTCAAAATACGGCCAAAACGCCTTACACCCTTTTCCAACCTAGATTTACCCATCTAAGGTCAGCTATTTTAAAAAAAAAAATTGGAGCTATTGAATTATTCCCCTGATAACGCGAGTGGTGGTTTGATGTCCAGTTCCCCTCCCTTTCTTGCAATCTCATCGCCTTGCTCATTTCCTTCTAAACCATTGTATCCTGGTACCCAGTACAGTCTCATTCGGTGCAGAAAGGTTTCAAGTGCTGCCGTGGGAGTAGTACGGAGTGCAACTGTGATGGCTATGCTGGCCGTTCTCTCCACCGTCGTTAATTTTTCAATTATGGTTCTTTTGTTTGCCGTGTTCCGCCACACAAGTGAGCCATTTGTTAGCATGAATCTAACCACCACTGCGTATGTCCAGTGTACCAAATCGGGTTTCAGGCCCTAGGTTGTGCCTCTTGTTCTTTTACAAATAAAGGACGTTATACGCCTTTTTAATTATTTCTCCTATGTTGAGATTCCAATTTTATTTCCTTTTGAGACTTTTCTTGAAGACAGTACGGTTATAGCAAGGGACGCTCCACGATTGGAGCAATTGAAGAAGTAGTAAGGACTGCCCCAAACGGCACAGCAATGAAACTACAATTCAAAAAAAAATCATACTATACTATTTTTTTTTGTTTTTTTATAAAAAAGGAAATCCACATCCCAGAGCACTCAGACTCGATAACGTTCCATTGTACTACTACTATACTATACAAGTGACTTTAGATGTGTGAAATGCCTTCAACTCAGCTAGATAGGTGAAATGTGCTTGAGAACTCCTTTGATCTTCCCGATGATGGTAACGGACTGCCTAAAGGGCCGCGAGCTTCTTTACTACAGCTTTTTTACTACACTACCTGAAAAGAAATTACCGCTTGAGCAGCACAGGGATCAATCCTTGCATCCGATCTGTGGAACATACCTTAAGACGGCATTCCTTGTATCGAGATGCCCGAAGACACCTTCCTGGAGACACCGAAACCGCGAAATAAAGTACTTGGGGAGGGACTTAAATACGACGCTCACTTTCTGGCAACAAATAAAGTCTGTATCAGAATTGGCAGCGAAGGTGACAAGCTCACTGAGCAGCCTAGGATAGTCTATTGGTTGTACCTGTTGGTCGTCAGGCCTGTCATAACATTTTGTATCGAAGCTTGGTGGCTTGCGTTATCAAAAAAACGCAACGCAAGCGCCTTGGAACGAGTCCAAAGCAAGCCTGCATATACGCTATAAGAGCCTTAATGTCCACTCCGACGACTGCCTTGGGGACTTTGTTTCATCTCCTCCACTTTGAGATGCACGGCGTACCTACTGCACGCAACCATGTGTCGGGCTTGATGAATTGGATTTAGGGGGCATTTGGTTCCAACAGGACTGAGCAACGGCTCACACTTCAAGGGCATCGACGGCTGTTTTGAGGGAACAATTAGAGTGGCCAGCCCGCTCCACCGATTTTTTTTTTAAATCTCTCGTTTATATCCAAGGAATGCCAACATCCGGGAAGAAATTGACAACAGACCTGTTGCTATGCTGGTAAGGGTCATGACAAACGCCAGAAATCGTATATTCAATGGACAAATCTTTAGATTTGTTGCTACATTTAAAAAAAAAATCGTATTTATAAAATGGGTTTTACTGCATTGGAGCCAGGCAAGGAGCACAACCAACTTCAAAATAGCCGAAATTGGGAACGAGAAAAGACTCCAACAAATGAAACCAGTGGATAAATAGAAAATGGCGATACGCGAAACTCTGATAATTCACGTTCCATCAAGCTGATCATTGAGCGGGTATAACATAGCCGATTGCGGAAAATAATACGAATGTTGAGTATCGCAGGTGAGTCAACCAGAGATGTAATTCAAAGTATAAGGTAGATGGTGCAAAAAGATCGTGATTCCTTAAAGCATTTGTATAGGGTGTCAGTTGACTTTGATAGAGAACTAAGAGATCTGTAATGGGTTGCACTACGACAACGAGAAGTTCCAGTAACTTATGTATGAGAGTAAATGCAAGAGTAAGATGCCCCGCGGGGATCACCGAGGAGCTTCCAATCAAAGTAGTTGAACACTTAAGTTCTTGATATTTACAATACTCCTGCTTAAGGAAAATTGACGGACTTAAAAGTACATCAGTTATTCTGTGCTGACGATGGAACCATCATAAGCGAAGTTCAAACATCCTTGCAACGAGCACATGATGCATGGGTGGATGTGTTGGAAGAAAGACAGAAAACCTGTGCTGTCCGTTATCTGAGCCACTCCGACCGGTTTCAGATATTTATATGAAAGAAAATCCCAACTGCAAAAAGTTCCAATATCTGGGATCTATGATGAAAAGCGAAGCAAACTGTAAGAACGAAATCAATCATTGCGTAGGCGTAGGGTGGATGAAGTGGCGAGGAACCCATCCAGCTTCTGTGACCTATCTGTAGCAAAATCCGCTTGATTTGACTTGATCATATCATAAGTTAAGTGATTTATCTAACATTTTCATGACTTTCAAACGCCTGATTTATTCTAAATCACATATTGTCGGTGAAACGTGAAAAGTGTGTACATTTTAACAAATTTTACAGGAGCCTATTTAAACTTCCTATTTTCTGAATGAGTGGCGTTATTTTGCTCAAATTTTAATGAAATATTTGTTAAAGTAACCAACATATATCAACATTACCTAAAATGAATTTAATGCGACTTTTTTATGTTTTTTGGATATACACACTTTTCCCCAAAAAGTGTGCCTGGCACCTGGGACTTACACAGTTTTCATACGAAGATTGTGTGAATTAGTATCTAACTGAAACAAGAAATAAATATCAAGATTCAAACTAAAAATTTGGCAGGATTATTATTTTTATTACAGAAACATTAAAAAACAAATAGTAGTGAAAATAGTTCAAATTCATTAAACATAGAAAAACAAATATTTATAATAAAAATTATTAGTGGTTTGAAAGATCTCTATTCTGAACATGGCAGTACCAACTGAACCGGTCGCGTTCCATTTACTCTCGGTTCTTTGCCGTGGAGGCTTCTTCGGATCTTAGAACTTCTTATTCAATCAATCTTTGCCGTTAATTTTCCCTCATACTTTTAGTACGCTGTCCAATATTGTGAACCGTGTGTGAGCCTTCCTTTATGCTTAGAGGGTATTTTTCGATCACAGAAGATGACTAAGTTTTCCAACCCCTTCATTCACCCTACTCCTACGCGATGCTTAGCGTCGTCATCATAGTTAGCTTCGCTTTTGATCATAGGTCCCAGGATAAGGTCGGAGAGGATCAGAGAACGGGCAGTACAAGTTAAAACTCTGGACACCTCTCCGGCTCGTAGATCCCATAATAGTACCTTTGTGAGCCGATTCGCGGGTAAAATGTTTAAAACTCTGGACACTTCTTCGACTTACACAAATTAAAACTCTGGACAATTCCTCGACTCGCAGATCCCATAATAGTACTTGGGTAGCCCGCTTCGCGTTTAAAAGGGTTTGAAACTGTCGACACCTCTTTGACTTACAAAAATTAAAACTCTGGACAACATTGCCCACTTCGCGGGTAAAACGGTTTAAAACTCTGGACACCTCTTCGACTCACAAAAAAAGGATATTTCGACCGAGGATATTTACTTCCTACACCCTCGCTGCCAACTCAAAGACAAAATATTTGTTTGGTTTTTAATAAAAGCTCAAATCTTGGATGTTTATAAGATCTTCGCAAGAGGCGGCACAGTCAAAAAAAAAAACCTTGGGTGTTACTTGGCCCCTGCAAATTTTAAATCTGAGACCGTTAGTAGAAGATGACAAAAACGCCTACCAAATGTATAACATTGTCACACTGAAGCATATAGTACTTATCGTCAGGAGCTCTACGTGGGGATGGCCGACTTTGGGATCATGGCAAAACTGATCCGGATGAGTCACGTGACGCCCGCAAGGGTATTTAGTTGAACATAGATCAAAACACGCGGAACTGTTTACGTTCGTTTGAGTACGATAGTGACCACTACGGACTCGCCGCCGCAATACGGATCCCGAACGAGCAAACGCTGCTGGAGGAGTACGAAGCAGTGTGTTCATTCGATTATCGGAGGGCACAATGGTCGCGCTTCTCCAGATTTTTAAAGCGAGATATACGTTCGAGTGGGATCGACCCACCGACAAACAGTAACATGACAAATGATGACATTGATCGGCATTTATTGCAAATGAACGACGCCATCAAACGAACTATGGAACGAACTATTCCTCGGGTAGGACGTTCCGACGACGACCAGACAGAAAAGTACAGAAACCCTACAATCGACGCACTATACCGACAGAAAAGTAGACTGCTCTCGAGGCTTAAACGGCTGTACAGGCAATTTACTGATCGCAACGACCCGGAGGTAAGGATGCTGAATTCAGAGATCCGAATCCTGAAATAGCTGATAAAAGAAAATTACAGAAAATCTGTAAGTCTGTATTGGGGCAATAAAATTCGGGCTATTAAAACCTGTAGTCCGAATATGTTCCCACAGATAAATAAGTTGTTCAGGAGGAAAGATCACAATGATATTCCTTGTGTTCGAATCTCCCAGACAGCAGAGAACAGACAGACAGTACTGACTGCTGGAATAAGTCCAGAAAGTGTCGCTTCAAACGACGATTTTTTCGTGGTCGAGGACCCACAGGAGAAAGTGGATTTGCTGGGCGCTTGTTTCGAGGCCGTGTATACGGTGAATAATCCTGTTCGCCGTAACCACGACATTGAGAATAGGGCTCTGGTGAGCCACTTCGATCTGCGCACCGAACTTGAGAATTGGCGATCTGAGAATAACGGATTCACCGTGTTCACTGATGAAAACCATGCTAATGCAGTTGTCGCCAATGGCCGAGATGCATCGCACTTGTTCGTGTCGAAGGATGATCTTCTGTGCATCTTCGAGTCACGAAAGAATAAAAAGTCGGCGGGGATGGATGGTGTCCCAAACGTCGTATTGAGACACCTGCCTCTGGAGGCTGTAGATATTTTCACCACGCTGTTTAACAATGCGCTGAATAATGCACATTATCCGGCCCATTGGAAGGTAGCTGTGGTCCACCCTATCCCGAAAAAAGGTAAAGATAGGACGAACCCTGCCAATCTCCGGTCAATTAGCTTGCTTCCGAATATTAGCAAGGTCTTTGAAAAGGTTGTCAATAGAGTCCTGTTAAAGTGGGTCGTGGACAATAACATAATTCCGGACAACCAGTTTGGTTTCACGGCGAGGCATGACACTATTCATGCCGCGTCGAAACTGGTTTCCGACATTCAGTGGAATAAATGCAAGAACCAATGCACGGGTGCTTGTCTGGTTGATTTTGAGAAGGCTTTCGACACCGTATGGTTAGAGGGACTTTTCTACAAGTTGATCAGGCGGGGGATGCACAAACCTTTGCTATATGTAATTTATAATATGCTTATGGGAAAGAAGTTCGTTGTCAAATGTGGCAACGTGACTTCGAGCAGAGTCTTTGAAATTAAAAACGGTTTACAGCAGGGGGCGGTCAATTCTCAGATCCTGTTTAACATTTACACGAGTGATCTGGTGGGTTCACTCAGACATGCTATAGCGTATGCCGACGATTTGGTGGCATACAGGTCAGGTCCTAAAATCGAGGTCATTAACATTCTTTTGCAGCGTGACTTCGATCAAATTAAGCGATATTGCGACGACTGGAAGTTGAAAATCAACTTTCAGAAGACGGAAACAATCTTGTTCAGAACTCCATTGGCTGGGGCCTCTAGGGATACCAGAAAAAACTGGAAAAAATTGGCCATTATTGGACAAAATGGGCAGCCATTGGCGGTGAGAAGCGCAGTTAGATATCTAGGTATCTGGCTTGACCAGTATCTATATTTCGATAGACATATAGTTGCTTGTCTTACTGGGGCCAAGAAGGCTTATGCTCTGACAAGGAGACTGTTTCATAGCAGTCAAGTTGACTCCAGAGTGAAGGTCATTTGCTACGTGGCCCTTATAAGGCCGATAATCGCTTATGGCTGTCCATTATGGTTTAATATAGCGCCTAGCTATATGGAAAAGATTCGGGTTTTGGAGAGACAATGTCTTAGGACCTGTCTCCGGTTGTTCCGAACGCCTGAATCCAACTATATAAAATACTATCCCAACAAGGTCCTATACGATGGGGCTCAGTTGAATAGGATTGACAATTTCCTCATTAAGGTGACTCGAAGGCACGTTGCAAGGGCGATGGCCAGCGACAATAGTCTGATCTTTGGGGCTTACTACCCCAATGAAATGTACATAGAGAGTACGCTCCGGTCTGGCTTTATCCCGCCAGAGGCATTTATCCATATTGATGCAAAAGGGCTGGTACAGACGAGGGATGGTATCCCGGTATTATACCACCGCTACCGCAGTGCGAGAGATAAGCGGCTCATCCGCGGCGAGGACGTCGCCAATGCTCATGAGCTCCTCCGTTTTAGTACCGCAATAGCGGAGAGGGATAAATTCGATACAGAAAAGCAATTTGCCGAATTTTGGTGGCTTTTTGAGGGTGGAGGGTTCAACATGCCCTCCCAAGACGGTGCGTTACTCTAGGTAACATCCTCTTAGTTTGTAAGATAGATTAAGTTAGCTAGGGCGTTTCTGGGAGGGGCCGGGCTCGCCAACTTGTGGTGGTGCTTCCGGGAGGTGATTGATTCTGTAAGGCATCAGTCAGCTCACGGCGGCGCATGTGCACGTTGACGACTGCCAGGCGCTCGGAAAGCAATTGGGATTTTGACCACTTGTTTCGTAATGCAACGAGTGCTCAGAATCCTAATTATAGTTAGAATATGTTAAGTAGTTTAAGTAAGTAGAGTAGGTAGTTTGTAATTTGTTTTTTTATATAAAAATATAAAATTTGATAAAGATGCCGAGTTTTCTTAAAAATTTTCTCGATGAAAACATAATATGTAAGATTAGTTCGTAAAATAGTTTTTAGGCCGAAAGGCAATAATTATAAGATAGAGTTAAGTTTAGGGCGTCCGCATAAGGATCAATAATCTAGAATAAGTATCCTGTTAATTTTAAGTTAGATTTACTCATTTTTGTCTAGTATATAAGTTGATTATAAGCTAATAATTAATAAAAATGAATTTAAAAGTAAAAGTAAGGGCATTTAGTTGAACTCACTACAAACCCAAGTTGGAACCAGGCTGGAACTCTTTGTTTACAAGTGATGTCTAATCAAATTTCCGACCTTATGCTTGCACAGCCTTAGAAGGTAAGGGGTCTATCTGGCGAGAACATTGGTTGCAACGCTCCACGGGATCTGGATTCTGGTACATCCGGAGACATTCGGCTAGCCCTGATGTTGGTAGTGGGAGTAATCGCGGTGGCTATGGTTATCCGAATACGCTAAAACAAAAGGTGTTCTTGATCTCAAAATATGGTTGTGATCACAAGAGGTGTTGATGGGCCTCCATGTTCCTTAGATATAGACTATAGAATTGTACTAGTGTATTACTTAAAATTAGCGTTATGCCAAGCGTTTATCACTGTGTCACTCACAAGCTTTTACATACGCGTAATGGGGAGATACTGGGAGATACACGGTTTTCTTAAACGCCTGATTGGTCAAGGAGTTACACAAATTTCTAAACTGCCGTTTATACCATACTTTGAATAAAAAGGGTATTCCGAGTT
Organism: Portevinia maculata; assembly: GCA_949715645.1. Lineage (NCBI taxonomy): Eukaryota > Metazoa > Arthropoda > Insecta > Diptera > Syrphidae > Portevinia > Portevinia maculata. The sequence continues at coordinate 308,999,550 of OX454526.1, read as the reverse complement.
TAAGGCCCTGTAGATTCCGTTTGAACTAACAGATGGCATTAAAATCTCATTTTTAGAAAATGACACCTAGCAGGGGGGTTTTTACTACTTTTTTTTATTTTTATATACAGATAAGATTTGGTGATGACACAATCATAACTTAAGACACGACTTCAGGTAAGCTTGTGATTGGTTAACAAAATGAACCTTTTTTGGTACAAAAGGATGAGCAATAAATGAAGTTGCCAAAGTATTACTTGCACCTTATAATCTTTTCTTTCCATTTGAAGATGAAATTTCCCTGTGTTGCATTATTTTTGATTGCCTTTGACTTATGGTATTAAAAGACCCAACAGCTCTTCACTATCTGGGCAAGTTGTTTTGAAGTAGCCCAAAAAATAGAGATGCATTTCCTGAATTATATAAAATTTCGAATAACGTAAGTTTTTGACATTACAGTTTTTTTTTCTATATACATAATCATGGCAATTTTGATATATATTTAGGGAAAAATAATCAGACGTATCATCTTTACAGTTCTTGTAATTGCTAATTTCATAAACGTGTCTGGAGCCGCTCCCAATTTGTATTCTGATGGTGCAGGACTTACTTCCGCTAGTATCAACTTGAATTCGCAATTGAGCCAAGCCATAGTCGACCATTGAAATTTGGGATTAAAATATTAAGTTGTTAAAAAAAATTAAATAAATCATTTAATCGCTTTGTTAACAAAATTGTAGCTATTGAAGAAAGAAAATCTGATTAAATAGAGGAGGTATCTTGATACTAAGCAGATTTAAGGGTTAACTATTACGCAACTCGCTTCATTTTAACACTAAAGTTGAAGTAAATGTTTCAAAAATACACAAGTATTCATCTAAAAGTGTAACCACAGGTCAGATCGCAAATCAAAAACGAATACATTGAAATACGTATAAATGCAACAAGAGTATTGAACTACAGTTATTCGGGCTAAAAGACGTAAGTCTCAGCTATCGAATCTATGTCAACTAGCTTAAACTAATGTTTCTCTCTTTTTAAGTAAAATATCCAATCAATATAAATACATTTTTGCCATTTAGAACAATTTGAAATTGTAAAATATACGAGTACTTATATCTTAATGTACCAACTTTGTCAATACTGTAACACACTTAAAAGATTGCATTGTATCTATGTGTTAACATGAATTATAAATAAAATACAAATACAAAATACAAATACAAAATATACAAAGAGTAGTTTTCAACCCTCTTTAGTTGTACCCTACAATGGTGAATAAGTGTTTGTAAATAAAACTTCTATCACACTTGTTAGTTGAATATTATTATAAATTTAAATAATAACAATAATCAGTACACAATTCAGATAAAGAATAATTAGTTCCGGGAAAAATGACACCAACAATCTAATTGTAGTAAACAAACTTTAATTCAGCAAAACTTATAACGTCGCCAAAAAAAAAATAAACAAATAGTAACAGCATGGTGAAAAATTCATTGTAAACACACAGGTGAGTTTACAACGTTACATTGTACTCTGACAAAGTAGACGTTCTTTCCTATAATTTAGTATAAAAGGATGAAGAATCGTCGAAATCACCATTCAATAAACTGCGCCGCCGTTTAGATAACATCAAAGTAAATAAGTTTTTTCCGACAATATTGGTACTTCCTCGTAGTTGCTAAAACAATTTTATTTTATTTTTAAGATGAAATTCATTTGTCTTACACTATTATTTGTCGCTTTCGCCGTTGGTGCCTTGTCATTGAGTGGTACTTATGGCAGCATCAACAGTACAAACATACTCTTATCAAGGGATACAATTATAAAACTTCCAATCAACGGACAGTTCATTTCGGAATTAGTTTAACTTGAATTTCGCATGTGTATATGAAATATTTTCAATCTTTTGTTTATATTAGGGTCAAACAAATAGCCGTATTATTTCTGCGGTCCGGGTACTTGATAATTTCAAAAACACCACCGGAGCCAATCCAACTTTGTATTCTGGTGGACCAGGATTTACCTTTACCAGTGTAAATCTGAGATCGCAATTGAATAGGGGTATCAACTCAACCGTAGAAGTTTGGGGAAAATAAACTTGAATTGCTGTTAACTACTCTCAACGTCATTATCGTGTAACGGAATACATACATGTATCATTTATTTACTCCCTTGACAATTAAATAAAAGTAATACTTTTAATTTTACACATAAAAGCTTTATTCCTTAATACTCCTTTATCTATTTTCAATTCATCCGTGAAAATACAATGCAGCCGCGTGATGTGTAGCTTATTTAAAAAAAAAAACCTTTTAGCTTTAGACCTGAAAAAGTATCGAATCACTTTGTCACTGAGGATTATCATATGCTTTTGCACTTGTGTGATCCAGGAGTTTAAAGGCCTGCCTTTTGTTCGCGATTGAAAAGGACACATTTGACGGGGTTGGTTATTTCTCTGCATTAAATTTGACAGTACAAACTGAGCCGGTATCCCTCCATTTTACTTGAGATGTCTTCTTTGACGTGAAGGCTTTCTCAGATCTTGCAACTTCTTATTCGATCAAGCTTTGTTACTACCGCTGTCATGCGAAGCATCTTCATCTCAGCTGCTGCAAATTTGATCTCATACTGTTTGTACGCTGTCTTTTTAATAACAGAGGAACTAAAATATCCACAAAAGATCAACAACAACAAAAGAAGTATTTTTTAAGACTACAAAAGTTATTGAGTTTGCACACAACAAATTCTTTTCATTTAAATTTAGGTTTATACACATTAAATTTTATAAGACAGCAAGAAAAGCCGTTAAAAACAGAACAAAATGCAGTTGGAACACACGTCAAGCTGCATGAATTATATAGAAACAACTACTTGTGAGATACATCAAATTTGCAATTTATTCGCAAACTATTTTGAATCTGTGTATTCCTTAGATAATTCCTCAACTCATGAGTAACCTACCTTATGCAAGTAAATTGTTTAATATTGGTTCAATTATTCTTAGTCATAAGGAAACAGATGAAGCTTTATCCGACTATCTTTCTCTTGCCAAGGGACAATTTTTGCATAGCTGGGAGATTCCTTTTTTAAATCCGGATTTGGAATCTGGGTCAAAGCAAGACATCACAAATTATGGATCAATTTGTAAGATTTCAGCCATACCAAAAATATTTGGAAAATTCATTTATAATATAAAGACTATCACTTTTGGTGTGTGATACTGATAACATATCGGTTCTTCAACATGGGTTTGTTACAGGTAAATCCAGGGCGTCTAACTTAGTTCTATTGATTAATGCCATTATTTCAGATATGGAAATGAGAAGGCAGACCGATGTTATTTTTAATGATTTTGCTAAAGCGGTTGATAGAGTAAACCATCAAATATGGCTTCATAAATTATTTTCTCTGAGTATCCACTCCTCCAATTTGAAGTGGATAGAATCATATTTGAATTTTAATATTATTATTATTAAATATCTTTTTTTGTTCAATAACTGTTGTATAACTTCAAGTTTTTAATGAAATAAATAAATAAAAAAAAAATTGCAGGGCTCAAAGAGTTGAAATAGAAAGTTCTTATTCAATTAATGTTTCTGTTCCATCGGACGTCCCGCAGGGAAGACATCTTGGTCCATTACTCTTCTTATTAGGTTTGTTAATGACATTCCATGTATATATTAAAAAAAATAGTTTTTGCTTTCTTTTAGCGGATGATCTCAACATTTTTCGTATAATTACCTGAGAATCAGACTGTGTTCTTCTTTTAGACAATCTGAAAAGATTAGTTCATTAGAACAACCAACCCATTGTTACTGTTCTAACCATTCGCGACCTAGGTGTTCTGTGTGACAGAGAGCTTAACTTTCGGTCACATATTGACGAAATAATCAATAAAGCTAGCTCGGCCCTTGGTTTCGTCAAACGGTGGCCTAAATTTGCCAATCCCCACGTGACAAAATCCCTTTACATTACCTACGTCCGCCCTCTCCTGGAGTACGCTAGCCAAGTGTGGGCACCATATTACCGGGTCCACATTACAAGAATCGAAAGCATTCAACGTCGATTTCTCCGTTTTGCTCTTCGTGGGCTACCGTGGAATAATCACCTTCTGTTCATACATCGTCTCCTCACTGGCTCCGTTGATGTTCCTATCTTTTGAATTATATTGCCTTTAACACCAACCCTCGCAATTTAAGATCCTCTCCTCTTTTCTAACTTCCCAAACGTTGCACGTCGTACGGCTTGAACAAGCCGATATCCCGTATGTTGCAGACGATCAATTCTAACCACCTCCTCTTTGATTTTAATAGCATTTTACCAGTTATGCGTTCTTTAAGTTAAATTGGAGGATTGTAAGGCCATCTTATAAAGGTAGATGCTTACAATTTGGAATGCAATCTCTTAAAATTCGCCGAATAAATAATTCTGTAATTTTTTTTAGAGATGTAATAACGTTAGTATTGGTAATACTCCATCGAGAACTACGCGTGGTCGATTTATAATTTATAAGCCGTTTCATAGAAGTAATTATGGCCGTAATGAACCTATTTCCCGTTGTATCAGAGAAGCCAACTTAATTTGCAATAGGTTTGATTTTTATCGAGGGATTCTTTTAAATCAATTGTCTTAAATCAACTTCAATTGTTATCATAGTTATATTTGTAATTAAGGACTTTTATTTAAATGTTAAAATCAGTTTTAATTATCTTATACACCCACCTACTACTTTTTGTGTTGTAGTCTGTAAGGTTGTAATCTGATTGACGAAAGCAAATAAAAAATAAATAAATTACAATTGTCATCGCGACATAATAGCTCGATCTAAATTAACCTCATTGAAACAACTACTATATGGAAGACCTGGTCGAACTTGAGATTTCGAGAGCATACGTCAAATTGACGTGGATTATGCTTCTATGGTTAATGTGGATATGATAAATATCCTTGGAAAAACCCAAAACTCGGATTAGCGCACACAAATTGTGAAAAAAAATAATATCTATTCACTTTTAAAAATGTTGAGTAATGCAAAACATGAACAATAAATTTTGTTTACTCGGCGCCCTTTACTGTCCCTACTTTCACTTTATTTGCTATATCATGATTTGCCTTAAACTCCACCATCATGATTGGGAAGCCAGACTTCTAATTAAAATTTATTTCCAAGCCAAAACCTCCTTTTCTTATCAAAACGAAGCCATCAACAGGCAAAATCTCCCTACCAAAAAGTAAAAAACCACTCAGTCATTATTCCGAAAATTCAACAAAATAAGCCTTATCAGACCCCAGAATCCAACAAAAGAGCCATCATATTCATCTTCATTTTAAGTCACAATTCATCACGATAACACAGAGCCTTTTAATGTAAATACTCTACACACTGCCAATTTACATCAATTTGAGTAAGGGGCTCTCTTTTTCCCCCGCTGAACGTCGAAACCCATCTGTACGCTTTCGTGGTAATTATTTTCATTAAAAGTACACAAAGCAGAAGAATCTTAGACAGAAGATACTTAAGAAGATGACCTCAAAACCCTCAGTGAATCTACCCTTTGCAAAAATCTACCCTATTAAGACGTCAGCATTCAATATTTAAAGTCTTTTATCTCTCTTTCAAAGAGCTTAGTATTGTAATGAATATCCTCAAAGTTAAATATACAAGAGTCATATGTTTAAAGTATTCTCTTTTTATCAGAGATCCCTAGCCCTAGCTCACTATAACGCAAAACATTGTTGGCATACTTCCATATATGTACTGTGAATTTCCTTTAGGGAAGCCATCTATTCAGTTGAAAATGATATGTTTGCATCATACGCCACCGTGTGTCTTGATAGAAAACCGCACACATCATCTTCCATAGTACGAATATGATGTGGAAATGGAAAATTTTACTAAATTTCTAAGAATAATAATTTTACTCGACAAGTAATCTGTAACTGTACTCCCTCTGTACGCATATTTTACTCTCAGAACGGGATTCTACTCTTATATGTGGCATGGAAATTCTTCAAGTACTCGTAGCAGCGGTTGGTGGACAAGATACGAATATTTAGACGCTCTTTTGATTTTCATCTAATTGTTGGCATGCATTCTTTGCCACTTGACTATTTTGAATTGCAGCGGACATCTATCCGCTGCCAGTTATATAATTGCCTCCATGCACCGCGAAATTTGGCACACGCAGAGAACATAAGGCCAAAAAATGGTGCAACTTGCAAATCATATTTATTTTAATTGAACAGTTTTACATAAGATTTGACGCAGCGAAAGCACACAATACTGAAATTGTAGGAAATAGATTTTGTTTTATGGAGAACACATTTTTCACAAGCTTTTTTGCGATTTAATAATGGACGAACAAAAGAAGAAAACGATAGGGTTCAATCACCATCGTATGCTGTGGTTGATTTACATGAACACCCACCCAAAATGCAGGATTTTATAATAGATGCAAAATATATCAAGAGAAACAAATCTCAAAAATTAAGATATGATCGAAGTCAACGTCTTTAAATGGCGAAACGTTTTGACCTCTTTTTTCTGAGCCTACATGCATGTTTTCTAATAGCATCCCCCAACCGATCACACACGCACCAAATGTGGGGGAATTTTGAAATCTATTATACATTGTAGGTACTCCAAGGAGCAAAGTGTGACGCTATTTTAATTAAGACTACCGATGCAAACTCATCCTAGGAGCACATTTTCATAATTTGTTTTTATTATAAATATTTACTCTCAATATATCAGTGCGCTTTTCGAGTTAATAATCGAGTGATTTTGCATATGAGTAATTTGGTCGGATCTAGGATCTATACAAAATCTGTTCATCAAAATACATGAACATATTGAAATAGCTTAAAAAGACAATTCCAATGGAAATGTCCGCATTTCTTAATAAAATCTACTTCAAATTTTCAACATGAAATTTCAATAATCATAACTTTACCATCAATGTCACCCACTTTTACCCACCCATTAACATAATGTACCTATTCAAAGTGTCCAATAGATGTCCCATTGAATGCACAATGGATGCATTTTAGAAATCATAAAAATCAAGATAAAACAGCCACACGGATAAGACTCCTGAACTGGCCTCCATGGTTTCGCACGCAGACACCAATAAAGCCGCCGGTAATCAATTTAGATAATCTAAAGATGAAATTGTTTGATATGGATATACACAGCCTCTCGATGATATTCGACATTAATGACCCATCATCAAATCTTTGAAACTTCTCATATAACAAAAGATTTTTTTTTTTTTTTGAATATCCAATTCTGTGGGAAAACAATTCTAAAAATTAACACACAAAAAAACTGCCCAACTTTAATACAAAGAAAGAGAGCAAAGGCGCAGGCATTTGGAACGCTTTACAATATACCTTGAAACTTTGCATAAAAATCACCTGATTAATCGAATTCATTTTCTGCGTTATCTCTTCGTCGAGATCTATTTCAAGCCCTTCACTCACAGTCACACTTGGCCCAACGAACAAAAGAATCTTTGCGCCTCGACGAAACAACTTTCAAAAATTTGAAAAACGCGTAAACAGAATCGGAAAGCCAACTATGTGGTGTGTGTGTGTGCGTTGCCTTAAGTGGATCCGGGCATGTTGGAGTCCGATAAGGACTACATTGTTTTGCTACAATCTAAAATAATGTCAACAATTGAAACTCAAAATCTTCTGTCAACTCATCTTCGGCCAAAAGAATGCGAGGCGCGGTCATTATAAGTTGATTAAAGATGATGAGTTGAGCAGTATCAATACAAACTGATAATAAAACTAATAAACAAAATTATTAAATTGAAATGACGCCCGCCCCACCTGCGGCGATTGTCTGGAAGTGTTTCTCTTAAGACCAGACCATTGTAACTGCACCGATCATAATTTTGTTGATCGATGATACTGTGGTATTCAGACGCTGCGATAAGGCTCACAGAGCTTAGTCTATCGATACATAGATCTCCTGCTGCTGCGCTGCTGTGTGATGCTATTGGCTTGAATCAGTATAAATGCACCTGCTACACGATCAAACGAACCAAAGTGTTAGTTTTATTCGAAATGGAATTTATTTTTTATTTTTGAATGTTGGTGGGGTGTCCTATGGTTTGTAATTTGAGGTCGCATATGGAATTATGAACATATACCTACCTTGTTGTAAAGTTTATGATGTTTATCTTGAGACTGTGGTGAGTTGATAATTTAATAAAGTTGTTTGCCCAGTAGGGAGTATAACTGTTAAAGCAGTAGCATCGTAGGCGGATGCGGATGTTCATTTCTGTTCGCATAACTGAACGCAGCGGAAATTGTAGATCTAGCAAATGGCAAACGAACAACTCATTATTACTTATACTTGTAGTTAACTGTTTGAATTTGTTGCTTACAAAAAGTGAATCGCTTAAGTTGATTCGGATATTGTAAATGACATTTTGAAGCAATTCTAGGATGATGGATTTTAAAAGAAATGAAACAAATTTAAACATCGATGGTTATACAATTTTAGAGAAAAGCAATGAGACGACATGCGCTGGCATATTTCGAGTGGAACACAAGCTTTAAAATTTGTAATTTTTATTGTAATAAATTTATGTATTATATTGCCTAGATAAAGAATTATTGCAATTTTGCGAACCTTGGTTTTGAGAAACGAACGGGCTCCAATATTCTAGTTGATACAAAAGTGTCCTTGAAATAAGACCAAGTAACATATACCCAATCGACTTCAATTCACCCAATTGTTGTAGCATGGATACAAAAGGCGCGCAAAAAGGTTAATTTAATAATAATAAAGTTAACGATCGATAGTTTTGGTAATGCTAAAAAGTGCGACACTTTATTTAATTCGGACGATGAAGTAGTGCGCATCATAATCAAGGAGTACCCGGATTACAATTGAATAATAAAACAATTTCTTACAAAATAACGTAAAAAAATGTATTTAGTGTCAAATATTTGCATTTCCCCTTTGTCGGGTTTTTGAAAGTGTCAAACCAGATTCAAATCATCTTTAACGACGAGGTTATAATAGTGCACGGAAATAAGTCGACGGGAATTAATTCCACATGGGAATCGAAACCACCCTGAATGCGAACTAAGTCCGCTTAACATACTTGAAATTATTTCACAGCTAACTTGACAAATAATTCCACTGGGAAATAAGTGGAATTATTTCCCTCGGACAATACAAAAAAGTGAAGTATAACCCGGCTCCCGGAAATTACGCCAAAATTTGTTTTGGAAAAAATACCAGGTTGCTCTGCCAACCTTTCCAAAATGTCTGGCCTCTGGCGTTTTTTATACCCTATTTGATATTTATTTGATATTTATTTGATATTTATTGATAAATAAACGCTGTACATTAAGATAAACTTATAGCTAGTACAGGATATAAATTACATATAATTACACGTATAGTGTGCAAACAAAAGGCAAGTTAGTTACAAAATATTTAAAAGGAAAAGAAAAAAGAAGAAAGAAGAATATAAAAACAAAGCAGTATTTAAGTTTAAAAAGAGAAAAAAAAATCGTTAAAAATTAATTAACAGAGAAAAGCGCAACCAAGTACAAATTTAAAGTAGACACAAAAAAAAGAAAAAAATAATAATATTAAAACCTAAGCTTCATCAGTTCAAACTGGAAAGATGTTCAAAACAGGCTCTAAGAAATTTTTTGTGTTCGACTATAGACCTCACATAAATGGGTAGATCATTCCAGAGTTTGACAGCATAAACGAAAAATTGCCTGCGTGATGTTAAGCAGGTAAAAATAGCAGGTCGCAGTATAATATAGCGATTGGATAAACAGAAGTTAATTTTTTCAAATAAGTAGTTTGGTTCCTTCCTGTGAATAAGTTTGAAGAGTAAAGCACAACACCGATATTTGAGATAAGCCTCCAAGTTGCATCCAAGAAGTTGGCGAGCTTCAGATGAGACATGATCAAACCTTCGAAGATTGAACACGAACCGAGCAATTGAGTTAAACGCAACCTTTAGTTTTTGAAGCGTGATATAATCGGGATCAGCAAACAACTCACATCCATATGAGATTATGGGAATTATTAAAGCTTTGACCAATTTTAGCTTGACATGTGTGGGTAAAATTGTTTTTGTAATGGATAGTCCACGTAAAGATGCATAAACTTTATTTATTACAGAATTTATCTGAGCATCCTACGTTAATTTATTGTTAACAATTATCCCGAGATTTTTTGCATTTCTGACGTATTCGACTTGGTGAGAGTTTAAAAAGATAGGTGGAAGGTCAGGGAAATGAGGTTGTTGCTTATATATTGGAATAGCTTTAGCTTTGTCGGGATTAAGCTTTAGACCATTATATGTGGACCACTCGACTATAGAACACACATCTTCGTTTATTTTTTGGATTGCGTCTTCAACCATACCAATAGGAAAACTTTTGTACAATTGAACATCATCAGCATAAATGTGAAAGCGGCAGTGAGATAAAACAGAGGGTAAGTCATTAATAAACAAAGAGAACATTAAAGGACCAAGAATCGATCCTTGAGGAACACCACAATTAACAGGAAGAAACGATGACAGTTTGCTATTACATGAAACAGCTTGCAAGCGATTTGTCATATAAGAATAAATAAGTTTGTTAGATGAGTCAGAGAAATTAAAATATGTTGTCAGTTTATCACAGAGAATATTAGGGTTAACACAGTCAAATGCTTTGGAAAAGTCAAGTAATGTAATCACAGTTGTGTAATTAGCGTCAATCGCCTGTCTTATATCGTCAGTAACTTTTAATAAGGCTGATGTGCAACTATGCCCTGAACGGAAGCCTGACTGAAGAGGGTTTTGAAGTTGTCTGTCATGTATAAAGTCTTTTATTTGGTTGCTTAAAATGGATTCAAAAGCTTTGGATAAGAATGGAAGGATTGCGATGGGTCGAAATTCAGATTTCGTACCTTTTTTAGGAATGGGAATGATTTTAGATTTTTTCCAGATGGAGGGGTAAGTACATGTCATTATAATAGTGTTGAAGATATGGGTGATGTAGGGAAGTAAAATTGGAAGGAGAACTTTTAAGAAGTCAGGATGAATGTTGTCTAATCCAATAGACTTGGATTTAATAGAAATGACTGCGTTTCCTACTTGGTTTACATCAACTGCAGTCAGGGAAAATTCGTTTTCCCTATCATGCTGTTGTGAGGATAGGCGAGTGGTAATTGAGCTTATCGGAGTGGAGAATTTCTGGTTCAATGCGTCTAGGTCAATATTTTCTTCACAAGCTGAGGTAATTTTCTTGTTTAATCCAATATTGCGGACTTCATTCCACAAAAACTTAGAAGAGCGATCGGAACTGAATTTATTATTATAATAATCAAATTTAGCTGATCGAATAAGCATAGTAACATGATTACGGTATGCTTTGAAAACTCTAAGCATTTCTGCACAGCCGAAACGTTTCCAACGACGGTATAAGAGATCTCTCCTTTTGATGGCGTTAAGAATTTGATTTGAAAGCCAAGGACAGATGGGTGATTTGATAACACGAGTTTTAAGATGCACATGCTTATTGAACAGGTAGTCAATTGCGATGGTCAGGAATTCCGTTTGATCATTTACGTCAGATGTATAAAAAATTGAGTTCCAATTAATTGGCATGCAATCACTAAAAAGACTTTCAACGTTGACATTGCGGAAATCACGATACTGGATAGAAAGGGACGAGTTTTTATGAACATGCAAGTCAAAGCTGGCAAACACGAGGTCATGATACGAAAACACAGGGACAGATAACTGACTAGAACATTTGACCAAACTGTTATCACTAGATATAAAGACACTTAAAGTGCGTTGGTTCAGTAAAGTTAAGAAAAGAAAGGCCCAGAGAATTCATTGCGATTTTAAATGAGTGAGATGAGGAGTGAAGAAGATTTATATTTAAATCTCTACAAAGAATAAATTTTGGTGCAAGATGGGATATTTCTTCCACAATAGGTGAAATAACCCGAGAATTTGCGATATGTGGTGGCATGTAAAAGGTCCCAATGATGCATTTATTTTCGCAGCGGAGGATATCTATAAAATAAAAATCACAAGACTGGATGCCGTCCGAGCGCTTGACACAATTAGACCTGATATATTTTTTAACATACTCGTATATAGCAACGCCTCCTCCAGTTGTGTGGGTTCGATCAGCTCGATAAGGCTCTTTAAATCCTTTAAGAGAAAATAAACTGCTATTCATACTGGGGTGAAACCAAGTCTCGGATACGCAGACAATGTCAATTAGGCTATTCTCAAATATTATTCTGAACTCGTCGAACTTATTCACAAGACTCTGTGCATTTATGTGGCAGATATGCAAGCCATTATGACTCTTGCAAAGCGTATTCAGTACCAATCTGTTTTTTACGTTTATGCTGCCAAGACCAGCGTTATTGCTGCTTGTCATAGGAAAAATAAAAACCCACAGTGAAGCTAAAATCGAACTCTAGAGCGAATAACAACAACGAACATGGACAACCAGTGTAAACTGAGGTAGCTTGAACATTAAATAAAGAAGTACGTACAAACAAAAAAAACAATATACTTGGTGCGAGTGTTATTAAGATATTAAATAGAAAGTTTACGAGAAAAAAAAAATAGTTAGTTTTCATTGTTTCCATTAATTTGCAGATTATTGTAGACGTCAGGTCCGATGGCATTCCTTAGATCTCCAAGATTGTGAATGATGAATGGAGTTTGACTATTTGCAGAGCTGATGTAGATTTGCCCATTAAATGTATGCACGGAAGACAAAAGAGATTTTTGTTTGAGTCTTAATGCATGACGCTGCAGTTGATAATTGCTTTTCGTATTCATATTCTAAGGGTATATTAATTTTGACGCATAGTTTGTACCATACCTTAATATTGCCCGTAGACCCCTAAAAGTTACTATATTTATGATCAGCATCGATAGTAATGTCGATCTAGCCATGTCCGTCCGTCCGTCCGTCCGTCGGCAAAAATTAGGCCTTTAAACTGGGCCTAGAGAGCTGAAATTTTAACCATATACTCTCTAGGGTCCCGAAATAATCAAGTTTACGAATTTTTGAAATCCGCTCACAGACTCAAAAAAACAAAATTTTGGAAAAATTCGAATTTTGAGCTAGAAAGCTGAAATTTTTTATATATGATCTATGACTCCTAAAACTGCTCGGGATATAAAATTTTCAAAATCCGCCCACTGACACGCCCACTATTAAATAAAACAATTTTATTGAAAAACCAAAATTTGAGGTAGGGAGCTGAAATTTATAATATATACTCTCTAGGGGCCCTGTATGCTCATGTGTAAATATTTGCAAAATCCGCCAACTGACACGCCCACAATTTAAAAAAAACTTTTTTGATAATCCAAAGTTTGAGCTAGGGAGCGGAAATTTATAACATATACCCTCTAGGGGCCCTTAATGCTCATGCGTAAATGGGAAAAACCCAAGTTTGAGCTAAGGAGCGTTTTTTCTTACAAAAGCTTCGTTTTTTTCGATAAAAACCTTTAAATGTTATATAACAAAATATGTAGAGCGTTCTTAACTTATAAGCGATATGATTAAGAATAGGGTATCCAACAGTTCGCCCAAGCGGACTGTAGCTCGTCCCTATGTTTTTTTTTTTTAAATTTTAGTGATGGAAAATGGGCCTGCAAAAATAATTTGGAAAAAATGACAGAACAAAATTTGAGAAGACGCCTATTCCAAATCCAACAAAGACCCAATGCATGGGGGTGGCAGAGGCAGAATGCCCCACACACATTGCACAATTTATGGGATCTACTTGTGATTTCACAGCTCTACGTGGCCATAAATATCACAAGTAGATCTCATAAAGAAGTGGAAAATGACTCCCTGCTTGGGTTCACTATTGGATTTGGTGTAGGTGCGAGGTTGCGGTAGGTGCACTGTTTGATATGTTATTAAAATATCTTTTAGAATTGATTCTAACTTGTATTCTGCAGATATGGGTGAATTCTCATAGTACAGTCAAGTTAATTCCCAACTTAACTGGGAAATAAGTCACTCTTCGTATTTTCCATTGAGGGGGGTTTAAATTCGCATGTGGAGTTAGTTCCAGTTTACTTATTTCCCCGCACCAGTTGATCTGCACAAGAAGGATCTTAACCTCCAGATTCACTGCATGCCTATACCGGTCCACTTGATGACCTCAAAAAGTATCGGCGGCATCCAGGTTTCAAATCACTTCATTACTAAAGTCAATGATATGCTTCTATTGTTGTATTTGTGTGGTCCAGAAGTTTTGAGGTCCTCCTGTTTACTCGGTTGTATAGGAACGTTGATTGTTGCTTTTTCGCTTGGGGTTTGCAGGATCTCTCCTTTGAACGAATCAGTACCAACAGTTGATTTACGTGAATACCTCCTCGGATCTTTGAACTTCTTACTCGATCAAGCTTTGTTACTCCTGTTGTTATGCGAAGCAACTTCACCTCAGCTGCCATCATACTTTTTGTTCGCTGTCAAACTACCCAAATATTGCGAGCCGCACAAATGCGGTAAAGAGCATTGCTTCCAGCTCAGGGGACATTTTTCGGTTACAGAAGAGCTGAGTTTTATTGTCACCTTATTAACTCTACGCCTACGCGATGATTGATGTCGTCATATGAAGTTGCTTTGGTTTTGATCACAGATCGCAGATCTTCAAACTTGTCGCACTTCGGAATCACATTTCCTTTCATATAAATGGCAGCACAGGTATTCTCTCTTTTTCGGACTAATAGATACCCATTCCTCTCTTGACATAAAGCAACCTATAAACAAGATTTAAAAACTTGGCTTAATGGCACAGCACAATCCAAACCTACACGCATTTTAGATATACAAATATTTTAGCAAGATTAGGCAGATGCAATCTTCGAGTAGGAAACAGTGAACTTTTTTAATTGGGTAATCCAATGATTCTCAAACCTAGCGTCACATTTAATAATTTGAAACTACCCAACAAGTGTGCATTTAAATCCGTGGCTTAACGACTCGATATCACCGCTGTCGTAAGAAGACGATCGAACAATTGCAAGATCACATTTTTGCTGCATTAAAAACCCATTTGATTGGCATCAGCGAGACAGTGATCCGAAACAGGGAAGCTTGCTAATGTCTGTTGAGGTCGAATTTGTGAACTCCACATGCGGACCAGTAGGAATTAGGCTTGTATAGTTTGTGACCTAACTTATTCAAAAAAGAGCTCTGACAAGTGAACTAAGTTGACTTATTCACAATCTCACTATATTTAGCAAGTTTATGCATTTTTTAATATCATTTATTATGTAGCCCTTGTTATTTTTAAATCATTATCCAAATGCGCTCTTATTAAAACGTTTATGTCTCTGCATTTAACGATTCACTAACTTGCTTGACAAGCACTGCCACAATATTATAAATTATAACTTTCGTAAATACGCAGGTACTTAGGGTTGTCGCTACATTTCACTCCTTTCAGACATAAAATTCCACTGAAACACATTTAATGGTTCCAGACTTTAAACAATTTTTATGATTTAACATTAACGTTGGAAGAGAAATAAAATCTATCATCGGGAAATATATTTAGGTCTTAAATGAAGCACAACGAGGGATGATGAAACGTGCTATAATCCCATATAGACGCTCGATCCCAAACCTCTTTTTTCTTATATCTCTTATATTTGCATCCAATGATCCCAAGAGGTGGAGTGCATATTACATCTTCAAAAGCGCCAAATAGACATAAAGTCAATTGTGATTATGATATTAATATGTACGAGTTCGCCCATGCTCTGCCTCCTGTGGCGTGCCAAATAAAGTGAGATCCCATTATAAATGACCACTTGGTTGTGGTCGGGCATTCGTGTTGTCCGCGTCGTACTTCTCTTTTCAAGATTATTAAGGATTTAATGCGAACCGACGTATGGAGGTATTAAGTTTTAAGAAAACATTTGAATGTACCTTCTCGGGGGTTTGCGGATATTCTCGCTGTTACTTATCTGAGATTAATCGATTCGCTCATAATTGGATGGAAATTAATGTTGAAAATATTTTGCATGGAGTAAATTTATATACATCACTTTGCAAATACAGTTTTCTGGAGAAGTACCTACAAATATTCCAGACACACACGTTAGGTCTGGACGAAGAATGAAGTAGTCGATTTTTACTCGTTCGTAAGTCATCGCATTACACTTTATCCATTTGTGTTAAATGCCTTGGGGTTAACATCCCTATAATATGTAGCGTGTCGCTTTTCTATTCAGCTAATTTCTTGTGATAGTCTGGCAAAGCCAGTCTGCGTTATGTCAATTTAATGAAAAGCATGTTCTTCACTATTTATTAAAATTTGAAAGGGTGCGTGCATTTCATTCAAACTTCACATCTATAATATCTATGTTAATGTGTCTGACAGACAGTAACAAGTAACCTGAAGAGATTGATTGCATGTCACGCAGTGTAGATGGGCAATGATGGATGATGGATAATTGAAGAGCGCAAATGTTTGTTGAAAATGATTTCGAGTGAAGTTACCCGAACCATTATTGGAAGGTTCTATTGTTGTAAATGAAATCGAGAATATATTTCTGATTGAATAAGTTTTATATAAGGGTGATTGGTTTTAAATTGAAATATGATATATATATTAAAAGAACACTGCTGTAATGGAATATAGTTTTATCTATAACTTGGCGATTGGAACAGTTGGATAAGCAGAAAAGGAACGGATCTTTGGGTAAGTCACAGATGTATTTTCCTTTTAATGCTTCTTTTAAAAAAGGCAAACGTATACAACTTAATAAGGTCCTCGAGATGCTTTCAGATAAGAACTGCTTCTACTCTTAAGCCACAGCAAATTGTATTGCCCCTCTTAAATGAATTCAAAAGTTCACATGTGTGTTATATGCAGCATAATTATTGTTGCGTTCCTTTCTCTATTATAATAATGATATTATACGAGTATAAGAAATTTCTGTGATGAAGAAAACGTCTAGTCTTTTAAATTCGATCTGTTTTTGAGAAAAATAATTGTTTCGCTTTTGTCGAGGCTTACGAAATGTTAATCAAACCTCTTACGGCTGAACAATACTGCGCAACAACAAACTATTTATTTTAAAATCCATCGAAAGCATGGGATTGCTTTAACTTTTAAACCTTCATTCTGTCAAAGTACAATTAAACGAACAACACGCATGTACTGTGAGAACAGCACATAGTACTTTAATGACGGTCGTCTATTATCTTTGCGTTCAGTGCAAACCAGACCGAAAATTGATTCCGCATCGGAGGTATAAATTTACCACCCATCAATGAAGTATTAGTCTACTACCTCTACCTCCACATACATACCAGTTATCCCAACCACTCTCATTATAGCATTTTGAAAATCTGATTCTGATGTTTTATGAGGTGTAATTGGCATTTCTGGTGTTGCGGTACACCATGGGCACTTTCTTCGTCTTCTTTAAGTCAAAGAGTATACTTTTTCTGAAAGCCTTAATTAAGTTGTAAAATATTTTTAATCAGTATTTTGACGCAAATATCGGAAGACGTGTAACCAATCTTTAATTTTATAAGCTATGATCCGCTCTGAGCAATTGAGGTGATTTGGAAGATGAAGTGATGCGAGAAGAACACCTGCATGAGGCATAAAATGATTTACGTTTTAAAAAGAGCCAACAGAATATCATTATGAAATGCGCAAAAGGGGTCATAAATATATCAGATGTTTTGAGGGTGTTGTGTTTAGCTGTATGTTGGAGTAAATAAATGCTGTTGTGAAATTGATTTATGAGAATGTTTTCTGCATGTCAGTGATTTAAAAAAAATTGTTACGATTTTTACTATCTATCTTTTTAGTATCTATCTACTTAGTTGGTGAATCATCACTTTATACTAGCGTCTAACTATTTATAATATTATTACCGCTGCCAAGAAAATGCTACTATAGAAGGTAGATAGATATTCATACATATTATTGATATGTGCGGCTTAGTATTTGACTTCAAACTAATTTGTATCCTATAAAATTTTGTCTGCAAGATAAATAATTATTTTAAATATATGTTTATTTGAAATTTTGAATAAACAAATTATCAATATGCTCCCCGCAGGTGGTCCATTTCGTTTTAGTGAGAATATTGACCAGTCTAGTTCTCACAAAAATATACAGCAAATATATTTAAGGCAATCAGAAATATAAAAACTGGGAAGAAATAAGGTCAACACTTATTTAAATATGCAGTGTCTAAAGGGAATCGAAAACAAAACCTGCAGATTAGGAAAATAATAATGTGCAGTCCGAGATATTCAGGGTTACCAGATTTTTAGGTTTGTTAACATTTTGATAATTTTCAAGCCCATCTCCAAATGAAATAGATACATATTGACATTATTAAAAAAAAAAACATTCAAGATATTATCTGCAACAAAACATTTCTTTAGAAAGATCTTCGAACATGCCGTCGTCCATTTGATAAAGCATGTTTTTTATGTAAAAAAAAAATTACCAAGTAATTTCCAGGTGTCGAAAACCAAACCAGCATTGACGAATGAATACAATTCTTTTAGACATAAGTATGCTTTTATGCAAACGTCAACTTGTCAAAGGTTTTGGAAAAATGATTGAAGGATAAGCTTTTTTCTTTGTTTTAGAATAAGAAAATTTCGAAATGGTTTTGTGTCTGAAAGCAACCATAATATCATACCTCTTCTTTTATCAAGAAAAAAAGTGGCCAAGTGCGAGTCGGACTCGCCCATGAAGGGTTCCGCGCGAATTATAATTATTATTTACGTAGGCACCTATTACAGATTTATTATTACAAAATAATGGTTCACGGTCTACGCATACCTAAGGTTTAAGTTTATGAAATTAAATGTTTTTTTTTTTTATATTTGAGTTGATTGAATAAAAGGTAAATTGCGGTTTACGATTTATGACGTATTAAAAAGAAACTACTTGCTGGATCTCGTTGAAACCAATTTTCGTTGGAAGTTTGCATGGTAATGTACATCATATTTTTTTTTTAGTTTTATCATTCCCTTATTTTAGAAATTAGAGGGGAGGGGGGGGGGGGGGGGGCAACATGTTAAAACTTTGAAAAGTGTCTCTCGCGCAAACTATTCAGTTTAGAAAAAAATGATATTAGAAATCTCAATATCATTTTTGAAGACCTATCCATAGATACCCCGCACGTATAGGTTTGATGAATATTTTTTTTTTTAGTTTCAGTTAAGTATGGGGAACCCCCAAAATTTATTGTTTTTTTTTTTATTTTTGTATTATCGTAATGCGGTTCACAGAATACATGCACTTACCAAGTTTCAACAGTATAGCTCTTATAGTTTCGGAAAAAAGTCGCTGTGACATTCCCGGACAGACAGACAGACAGACAGACAGACAGGCAGACATGACGAATCTATAAGGGTTCCGGTTTTTGCCATTTGGCTACGGAACCCTAAAAATGTCGTTAAAAAAGCTAAAGCAGGCAAATCTTTATCCAGTACCTAACAACTCCTTTCATATACAGTTATATAAGCAATGTAAAGTCTATCATTGATCTTTGGCAATCATAAATTGGGCAATAGTCTGCTAAGCTGAAGTCATTTTTTTTTAAATATTTGGCTCCCAAATTACGTAGTTTGGGTTCGTCGAAGAACTTACCACATATTTTTAAAAGTAAATCCCACAACTACTTTTTTAACCGATAGATTTCAACTTACCCAACGTTTTGGCTAGCTTAATACATAACCTATGCAATCACTAACGTCCTATATGATACTGTCGATAATACAAATTTAGGAGATGCATAATCTTAAAAAATATTAAATGCCTTTTTCAGGGCTTTCCACAGTATTATCTGGAATACATTTAAATGAATTAATCTCATTTAATTTTATTCCATAATTTTTTTGTGTTAACGAGATTATTTTTCAGAAATGATCCATATCGGGGAGTGCCATAACTAGTGTAAGAATTGATGTATTACAATATGTTTATATCTGTGGCGGCTTCTTGTAATGTTTTGACATTTGACAATTAAGATCAGAAATGGAAAGTGGCATCTCATTCTTTTGATTTTTAGAAGGTAATTTATTTAACGGTTTAACCTCGTTAATTAAATGCAAAGAAAAAATGTGTGCTTTTGGGATTTAATAAATTTTAGTTATTTTCATTTTGGGGTCATGATGGGCTGTATTTTTCACATTGGATGTACGACCTGATTTGTTTGTTAATTTAAATGATAATGTTTCCGATTTTTCTTTCATTGATTATTTGCTTTGTCTATGGAACATATTTCTAATCTATTTTTAATCAACTACCATTAAGATTTCCAAGAGTGCATTGAGGCTTGTAATTTTTAAGATAGCATTGTCAAAATTACTACTTTATGTCACTAAGATTACCCGGGAAACAATAATTCATAGAAAGCAATGCAAGACTAAAAGGAAAATTAAAGAATTTCGGCGATTAGGATTTCGAGTAAACTCTGTTTCCCAAGAAGACGTTTGCTTTCCTAGATATATCGCTTTAAATAATATAATGTATCGAGAACAATTGATTTGTTCTCGAAACGTTTTTCCAATAGCGAAAAGGAAATATTTAAAAAAAACGTAGGTAATGTGCATTAGCAAACAGATACATATCCGACAATAACAACAATAAGATGTAATTTCCGCATTTTCTTTGGAACTTTGGTTAACCGTTTGTATTATTTTTTCAATATCGAAAATAAAATTATATCAGACCCTCCTCATAAATTACACTTTCATTTTCGTAGACATTCAATCAAATAATTTTAGTTTTATGAAATTCAACTTCTTTCTCAGATATACCTAGACAACCATCCCATTAGCATCGAATTGGACTTCATCAATCATTGCACAAGCAGTATTCAACCGACATTCAGATCATTTGGCTTATTAAATTTAAAACTCCTGATTTTATTTCCGATAAGCCAGCACTCTCTCCATATAATGCATAAATCATCCATCAATGAAATCGGCGAAGGTGGATGTGGACGAATCAAAAAATAAGTAGAATCTTTAAACCACTATCGTCGATGCGTCGCAAATAAATGGTAATTGCTTGACAATCTACGACGTATAGCCTCATGCCTTCGTTCCTTTTAATCGCAATTATACTCCTACAACATTCAATGCCAATTTTCAAATTGAGATTTTAAAATGAGTAGTGTACGAGCAAGAAATACAGACTGCGATCACCCTACATCCACACTCAATACCTAACGATCGAGATACTGTTGATGTTGATGGGCGGAGCGGAGCATAGTAAGTGGTTCACTAAACACCCTCACCCTAGAGGTATCCGGTGATCTGGCACTGGAATTCCATGCACAATGCTGGTGCAGATTTATCAACATCACCGTCATCGAAGCCAGCGAACCAAGAGTGAACCAACAAAGCCCATGTTGGAGTTTTCTTCAAAATGTTCAACATCACGACGATTTCGCAAGGCATCGAGCTGAAGCCACTGCTAGGTACAAGGCAAACTATTCCCATTCATCGCGCACTTCCATCGATGTGCTGCTATTAAATTTGATCGATAATTTAATTGCGCAAAAAGGTTGAGAGGTGTGTAGCTCGATAGATGGTCTACAGCCGTCATTCGATCCACGGGGGCATCTCTTTCCGATTAAGACCGTAAAATATTGCCTGTGGCCCTATACCCATTTGGTAATGTGCTCTTACCAGAAAATATGGATGTGGGAGTCAGCAATGACCATTGAAAATTTCACTGCAACATGCGATCCGTTTGTTAGTGTTCATTTTCCTCCTGAAAAGGAAATTGCTATACGTATTTGGAAAAAATAAAGCACAAATAATCACGCATGTGCCTACAAGCTCTCAATGTTCCTATCTCCACTTTTGGTTTAAACAGAAAGGTCGTGACATTGTAAGTACCACCTTCAGCTCTACATTTTTTGTTTAATTTTTATTGTATTAAGTAAAACTTCTTTACGCACGCTTGACTTGGGGAGTAAGTTGGTGAATGCGACACGGAAGTGTAGACGGAATGTAGACTTCCGGCGCAACGGAAGTATAGACCAATATAGACTTCTGGCGCAAAGAAGTATAGACCTTAGGGTACAACGGAAGTGTAGACAAACGTAGACTTCAGTGATGGGACTTTGTTCTACTAATCAGTGATGGGACTTTGTGAAAAAATGTCCGAAGTAGATTTGAAAAAAAAACGCAGTAGATTCAATTGTTTCGCAGTAGATTTTTATATTTTGAAAATATAAACAAGAAGAAACATATATACACATAAATAATTTAAAATAATAAAATAAACTTTAATTTTTCTTCAAAACATAACAAAAACAGATCAAAACAAAAATTCATATACATTCATATCAGTCACATGGTATATCTGTGTTCAATGTTATTTGACTATGAGGTCCTTGCAACAACAAAAAAGGTCCTTAAAAGTCGAAGAAAGGATATTTTTTCCAAAATGCCGTTGAAATCCACACGGTATATCTGTGTTCAATGTTATTTGACTAAGAGGTCCTTGCAACAACAAAAAAGGTCCTTAAAAGTAGAAAAAATGATATTTTACCAAAATGCTTGTTGTTCCTAGCACCCCTCATTCGAATAACATTGAACTCATATATACCGTGCCATTTCTAAAGACATTTTGTTAAAATATCCTTTTTCGGGTTTATTGTGGCTCCATGGACCTCTTTGTTAAATTACCTGATGTAAAATAAGAGGGACATTCAATCAATTTTTATTTTAAACGCAATATGCATAATAAATCCCAATAAATTATCACCATTATAGCAAAATAAAAAATTTTGATTTAGTTATTAGTTATTACCTAGGCAGCTAAAAAGCTACAGCTAAAAACTAACCAAAAACGGAAGTGTAGACCAATGTAGACTTCCGGCAATACCGAAGTGTAGACAAACGTACACTCTTTTGTTACAACCTTTCGCCGGGAAGTTTCGTGGAATGGGTAAACACCCTTGAATCTCCTCAATAGAGGGCAATACTAAGCTCATCATCTATCCAAAACGATCCAAAGGAGAACAGTTGCCGACAGATGGAAGTGAGTAAAGTCATTGTGTCCATGAATCGCAGTTCATTAGTTGGAAATATAGAGCGTCACCGTCATCGTCAGATTTTCAGGTCGGACGGCAAAAAACCAAAGTTTCAGCTAGGGAGCTGAAATTTATAATATACTCTTCAGGGACCCTTGATGCTCATGTGTAAATATTTTCCCACTGACACGCCCACAATTTAAATTAGATGGAGCGAAAGAAATTTTACTTCAGTCGTGTGGTCTTAAGCACACTCAATTTTTTATTTGAGTTGCCACGTTCGGCGGGATTGTACCATTTTTAGATCTACTCGTATGTAACGAATATTAGTAATATACATCATCAGTTAACATTTAATTGACAAAAAGAGCCATTATTTCGTCCCTCCCAATTCAACTCTAATCCTCTTGCAATCCTTTTTTGCCTATTGAATATCAATGTAATCTTAAAGTATATCATATCTTAGTTCCATAAAAGGTGTTATTATGATTATTGTTAAATAAATAAATTGTCAGAATTGAAATGATGCATTATGGTTTATTGAGAAATACTATGAGTTCAAGTCCCTGGAGTTTATGCTCGTTTTCGATATAGACTAGAAGTAAGACTTTTTGGTTGCATTCATTTGGGAACAATTTATTGTATTAAATTTAAAAATGGAAAATTCATAGAATCTAAAAAAACCATTTATTTACTCGCCATTACAACAATGGTGCATTAAATTTACAATCGGCATAAGCAGAACTTTTTAATAGGTTTTATTAGCGCTTAAAGTCAGTTAACTCTCTTTCTAGATAGACAACAAAAAGAGAAGAGCGCACTCAGAATCAGAATGAAGAAATTCGTGTATGTATTACATTTGGTTCAGTGTGCGGTTACACACAAGTCAATGTATTATAATTTATAATGAAATAAGCTGAAATTAAAAAAATAGGCCCCAACAAATGAAATTACACCACAAATTTCGACAAATGTGGTTGTGACTTTAGTTCATTTTTATATTTGAGGCGTTATTTCGATCAGCCGTGCGTCATTTTGTTTAAAGTGCCGGTGCTGAAATCCATTCCTTGCACATATTTTATTTTCTATTTACTACTACGCCGACTTTCCCTACAAAGACACGGTGCCGCGCAATAAAGGCTTTTTTTCTTTCGTTCAGCTTTATTTCGCCTTGAAAAAGTAAAATAATACCAATAAGGTCAATTGAGAAACAAAGTCAAAGTATTATTTTCTAGAATTCAGCTTTATTTTCCGGCTCTGTTAAATAACGCCAAAGGAAATAACGCCCGAAAAGGCAAATTGAAATAAGGCTAAAAGTGTTAACGAAATAAAGCCCAACAAAATGAAAATAATCTCAACAAAAAAACATTAAATAAACCTTTTTTTTAACAAATAAAACTACACTCATAAAACTTTAAACAACTCTTCATTGCATCTTCTAGTACATATTTTAATAATACACCCAAAAATGTGGGGCTCATTTCAAATGCAATAGCACCAAGTTTCAAAAAATGATTTCATTTCAAAAAATTGAAATAACACACATACTTTCGTTGTTTTGCACTACGAGTATCTATAATTTGTGGGCCTTATTTATTTATTTTTTGGCGTTTTTTTTAAATCATGAATTGAAGAGTTGCACATTTCTGAATCTATTCCTTAAGTAGGTTTTCCGATTGATAAGGTGACAAAATGTCCACGAACATTATGTCTATGGACGATATGTCCGTTCGAAACTGGCATAATGTCCCTTGGCATTAAATAGTTCAACAGATTAAAGTACCTGGGTGGCCCACTTCGCAGGTTAAAAGGGTTTCAAACTCTGCACATCTCTTCGACTCATACACCTGCCGGACTTTAGCCTCAGATTCAGGTACTCAGGGCGCCGCTTGGCAGCGTTTAATTATTAGAATATATATAAATAACTAGCTGCACCCGCCCGGCTTTGCCCGTGCCCGAGAATTCTATTGGCCAATAAGTTCGAGTAGACTTCCTTATTATTGTCTATAGGGGGTATCCCGTATGTTGCTGCGCCTAAAAAAAGAAGACTGATTTTGACCAAACTTCACAGAAACACTCTCAGGCCAATACCGAGGATTGCCTGATTTGAGCTCAACCGGTAAAAGGGACTGCACGTTTTTCTCCGCATGGCTTAGGCCGCTCACGAAACTTCGTTGTTCCGCTTAGGGTAGGTACTTGAAGTTAAAAACTTCGATAGAATCACTTTTCATTCACTTTCACACCGATTGTTATCAATGTGGGAAAAGCAACTTTCCGATGTCCGATTCACAAAAAAAAAAATACAAAAAATTCAATAAGAGTTATTTGAATAAAACATTGAACACACGATATCTCAAGAATGAAAGTGCGCACAAACACCGCAATAGGCTTGAAACGTTCATTTGGTCTCCCTCTTTTATATGCGCGTTCGGATAACAAAATAGGTAACATCTGTACAATGGTTTTTTATATGTGCGGTTTCTGTATCTGCATCGGTATTTACACACATACGCACATATACATGTGTACTCACTCAAATGCCCATAATCCACACACCGATGCAGTTACAGACATCGCACATACTCGTACATTTTTTTTTTGTACAGACCTAACTTTCATGGAAACAAAATTTCATTGGAATCGGTTATGGCGTTTGGCCAAACACCGGCAACAAACACAAATATGGATTGATTTTTATATATATAGATATATATTTTAAGGAAATTTAAATCCCAGAGTACATAGACTCGAGTACGGTTCATGGTACTACCAGGCAGAAATCCTCTTTTTGGTGTAGAGCTTGGAGAAAACAAGATGTCATTCGCATCTCTCCATTTAAGAGTGGCGTATGTTGTTGTTCCCCATGGGGATTTAACCTGTACCACACGGGTCACAAGCCAACCCACTAACCTTTGCACTGTCGCCACCCTACACTATAAGAATATATGAAATTTTCATTCAAAGATAATGAGATTCTTATAGTTAAACACAACGCTGAATAGCAGCGCCTGAGCACCTGACTGTGAGGGCAAATGACAGTCTTATTTATTTATTTCGCTTTCGGACAGTGAAACAAGGCCGAATTTTGAAACTTGGTTTCACGTTTTCCGCCCTGCTGGTAAGATTCGAAACGACACAAGACGGAGGGCATGTGCATGGAGTTAAAAAAGTGTTCGGGCTTTTGTATCGTAAACGTACTAGATTTTTCTTATATCTTCCGGTTGATGGCGTGAATGCCAATATGCAATTATTTGAATTGTCTACATATTTTACACATACTTTGTTATAACTTTTAAGGACTTTATCGCAAAAACCATGATTAATTATGTCAAAACGACCCAAAAAAAGTGTGTTAAACAAAAAATTTGGTATAGATAAGCAAATTGTCGCGAAGTCTCTTGTTTTGCTATAACTATTGTTTTCGTTTTACTTTAAAAGTTCTTAGATCAATATTCAGGCTTGCAACGAACTATGAGTCAAAATTATAATACGCTTAGGATTGGGTATAGAAACAAGTGCAGTTAAAATAAAGAAAAGAAATGAAATTAGAGAATTGTCGCTGTTAACGTTATTTACAAACAATATATAAATATATGTATATACAAATTACATTAATTTACAAATTTGTAAATATGTTTAATATGCGAGTATAAAATGTTTTAAATGTAATCCACTCTGTAAGCAGCATTTCAATAATTGTTACATATTCCTTGTTCAGGCCTTTTTTGACTGATCAATAGAAATAAATTTTAATAGCCTTTATAGCTTGAGGCCTTCGTCATAGTCGAATAAAATTAGTTCAAAATACTTCACAGTGAGAATCATTTTCGAAAATCTTTATTTAATTTTTTTAGGAAATTTGACTTCGATATTAAGAAAATCGTTATGTAAATATAAACGAGATCTTCTTCAACCGTCTTTCAGGCAATCAAATTAATAAGATCAAGATAAAAATAATAAATCATCACTGATTGATTCACCGATAGTGTGAGATAGTGGTCATTTTATGACTTTGATACCACGAATTTACACTGAAAGAAAATCAAGAGCCAATTAACTGTTAATCGTGTTGCACTTAAAAAATATAAGCAGGCTGATAAAAGCGTCAAATATTTTTCTAAGCGATTTTATGCAAAATAGCCTGTCGACTTGTTTGAAATTCATTGAAGATTTAAACAACAACATTCTGGGGATTCGTATCAGCGTAACATTGCCCTTATCTTTAAGATATCAAATTTATTAGCTGTTCGTATTTTATGAGACTCTCTGTTTCATTAAGCTAATAAAGAAATAAATGGTTTACAAATTGTCTGGAATATGAATTAGATGGAGAAAGTTTTTCAATACTTTCCAAAGTGGTAATGTGTCCCTTAATGAAAACGAGGACTTAATTATCATGTGGGCAGTTCCAAACAGTGGAGTCATTTAAATTCATTTCAAACAAAAAGTTTCAAAATTGTTTGTATATTAAAAGCCGTCGTTTTTGTACAGATATTTTTCCAAGAAAAAATACACCGTAGGTATATGCATGTTTAATTGACAACAATAACAAATCTAATGCTATGATGAAGAGTGTCTAGTTTAATAACTGAACACTAAAGTGTATATACCTGTTCGTCGGGGCTTCTTAATTCGGCTATGCGTATGTTTGTGCCGCAATGCATTTAATAAAATTTAGTCGGCTCCCAGAAAATTACAGAGTACAACGTTTTTATACCTTGTAATCAATCAGATACTCAGAACCTGTTCTTAACACACATAGTTCTCATCTAAACGACACAAAGACTCCAAGAACTATCAAACAAATTTATGAACATTCCAATGCTGCCACATGCCGATGTATCAGCTGAACTAGAGGGGACTAATTGCAGTCCGAAGGGATACCAGTCGGGGAAGTGAGTCGAAAACTGAAAATTATAGAACAGTCCTCGTGTGTCATTCGATACGGCACCCAATGCTGAACGTGTATCTGGGGTCGTTTCTTCTCGTCGTGTTGTTTTTTTCTAATCTAAGGGAAGTGAACTTTTTCTCCCATCCAACTCTGCTATTTCCGATCAATTGCAGTTGCATGAAATATTACACACAATGCTACGTCCGTTGTCCATAATATCGATGAAGGATGACTCAATTCGTCTGCGAGTATGTATATTTATTTACGCTACTCGAATCACGAAAAAAGATTAATAAACTCCATATAGAGTGAGTTTGTTCTTTGATACTCCGGTGGCAGTCCTCTACGGTGCGTTATAACAAATCAACAAAAATACAAAATCGATGACACAACACAGATGTGTGATGATGGTGGGTGGTATGGTAATACAGTCAGATGGTGTTGAAGAAGCTCTTTGGAGTAGGATCGGGGTTTTCGCTTTTGAGATTGGAATTTTTCTGTAAACAAGCACAGAGTTATGGTTGGCAGTTAATTAAGGTGGATATTTTTAGGCTTAAATTGATGATATATATTGCTGGATACACACATGCATGTTTCTATGTACCTACCTGAATTCAGTGTAAATTTTAATACATATTATGTATCTACTTTATTCAATTTTTCGTGTACTATTCAACCGATGCATCTGGCTTATTTACAGAAAGCGAACATCAAACGATATTTTGGCGTCTATTTTTTTTTAAAAAAAAGCTCAAACCTGGATTCGATGGAAATGGAGCACAATAGCTGGGCAAACTCGTTTTCCGTAACACAAAAAGGAATACCCTTCGACTATATTCGGAATTAACTTCTTGTAAATTATAGGTAACGTTGTTTTTGACGATATCTCAAAAGGGTAAACAAAACCAGAAATTCTCTATTTCGTGCATTCAGGTAACGACATGTAAACGCGGTTTGTTCTTTTTAAATAGGTACCTATATAACATATTAATTTTTGCGTAGTGGTGCGTGGGACCACCGAGCAAAGGGTTCGTGTTTCAATTCCCATCCAGCATCACCTGAGGTTTTTCACTGCCCATCACTTGCAAAAGTCTGACTAATATACAAGTGTCTAGATTGTCATGAGCTTCTCAAATTTAGAAATGAAATGTAAGCCACCCTATTAATTTGTTCAAAAAATATAACTTCGTTTACAAGAGTATCTGGAGAAGCTTCGCTTGTATTTGCTGTTTTCGGTGAAATATTAGTACTATATTAGCTCTACACCAAACATATTTAAATACCACATTGGGTATACGTTTACAGTGCGGTTCCATGACAAAGTTATTCCAAAAACTCACTGAAACCATCAGCTGGCACCTGCTGTTGTTTGCAGCAATAACATTTTCATTTTCACTTAAAATTCCAAACATTTCAAAAATAAAAATTTCAATGAATTGCACGCAGCTGTCTCCAACAGGCAACCCAAGCCCAACATGCAACGACACTACTCATTAAATTAATGCCATTAATAAAAATATTTTGATTGGTTTGATTGAATCAAGTCCAAAGTTTTCTTCCCTACAAAAGAACTAAATCAAGTGTCGCTCGTTCGATGTACTAGCTGGCGTTGTAACAACATGCAGTTAACCGCTCCGCCTCCGCACTTCTGTAGCTTATGTATATGTTTATAAACATGTTTAGATACAAATTAATTATAACACAACACAGCGATAAAAATGCATAAATTTGCTTACACCCGACACACGCGTGTGTAGTTTGCTCTTTGCTGAGAAAAACTGCAGTGAATGGGACAATAATAAGTGGTCAATTAATTTGTTCATTCGCATATATTTTTTTAAGTTGCTGAGTGTATATCAATGTCAGCGTTGTTATGCGTCCAAATTTGTATCGTCTTATTTTCTGAGTAAACGCCAACAATTATTTTCTCAGGGAAAAAGAGAAGTACAATCTTCGGTCAGTGAATTCTGTATGCAACAGATAGGTTTATAATTAAGCGATCGATATCGCATTTATTGTAAGGTGGTCTTGACAACACGAGGATATTTCAATTAATCATCAATATGTATGTAAAATATATATTCTATTACATTTAAAAGCTATGCCAATGGCAATTTCGAAAGAGTTCGAAAACCCCTATTAAAACCAAATTCTCATTATGGCCCTAAGTGAAAAGTGATAATTGTAATGAAAGGCGTGCTTTACCAGTCCGACGATTGCGTGTAGATTAAATGGTGACTTAATCGAAATCTCCCAAATTTGGATTCGGTTATATTATGTCATAGCAGTGCTACTGCAGAAAGGAGTTTCTCAAACTTAATCAGACTTTCTTTCGATAAGGCTATGATAATTGATAAGCGTATTCGCGTTGCGCTACATGGCTTTTCGTGCGCTCGCAATCGACATCGATACCAGCGATTGAGTTTTTATGACAACGAGATTTTGGCAAGTTTCATTCGTGTTTCAACATAGAAGTAAACAACATGCGCGCTAAAATAAGACGCCTATTATTATTGTAGAGCAGTCAAAAAATATGAACATGAACATAATATGTAAGGGGTCTTTCATTAAGGACTTGACAACTTCTTTTTCAAATAAAACGCAAACTAATTGATATATCTCAAAAAAAAATTATTGACTTGATTTTCTATCAACACATTTATGAAAGGAGTTCGACTTCGTTCATATGTCCACCACGGGAACGTTTGCAGCGATCGATACGTTGAACCCAATTTTAGATGACTCGGCCGCACTTTTCGACCGATATGGCCGCTATTTCTAGTTCAATGTTGAGGCTCCTCTAACGTCACCGGCTTGTTGGCATAGCCAATGATTTAATGTAGCTCCGTTAAATCATACGATCTCGGCGGCATATAGACGCGTCCGTTTCTCAAGATAACATGTTCACCGAAATGAGACTTCAATAACTTGATTGTTGCACCCGCTGTGTGGCTTGCGGCACCGTCTTGTTGGAACCACATATCACTGATGTCCAATTCATGCAATTGCTCAAAGAAATAACGTTCCAACATATATTTGTAGCAAATAATATATACCGTAACGTGACGGTCATTTTCATCGACGAAAAAAAACGGCCCAATGACGCCACCGGCATGAAAACCGCACCAAACAGTGACTTTTTGCGGTGCTCTTTCATGAAGCACATGAGGTTTCTTACCTGTTCAGTAATGCATGTTTTGCTTATTGACGAAGCCGTTTAAGCAAAAATGCGGTTCATCGCTGAAGATGATTTTGCAATGAAATTCTTCATTTTCTTCCATCATGTCCAGAGTCCAATTGGAAAACCTACGTCGATTGATATGATCAAGTGGCTTTAGTTCTTGAGTCAGCTTGATCTTGTAAAGGTGTAAGCCAAAATCCTTACGCAAAATTCTCCATAATGTGGTCTGGGAGAGGCCCAATTCTTGAGAACGCCGTGTAAATGAAATCAGTCAATTACACGGCGTTCTCAAGAATTGGGCTGGTTTGCGACGGACAGCAATATCAATATTCTCCACACTTTGGGCAATACTCTGACTCAATTTTTTTCATTAGACTATGAATTGCTTGTCTACTGGGACAAGAATTACGGCCGAAAATTGGCGTTAAGGCTCTTAAAGTTGCGACCACCGGCTCGGAATTTTAGTAGTAAATTTTAATTATTTGTAAACGTTGTTCCTTCGTGTACTTCAGCATGATGAAAATGTTGATTTTACTGAATATTTTGAAATTGACAGTTCGGTAATCAGTTTAAGGGTGCGTTCACGCTAAAAGTTTGAAGATGTCGAGATGTCACTAATGAAAGGCCCTTTACTAAATAATCAGTCCTAAGCATTATGATATGTAAATAATTTCTTTACTTCATTAGCTTCAATTCGTTTTTCGACTTCCTCTGAAAATGTTTTCATAATTATTTTACTGTGGCAATCTGAATGTAAAAGATTTCCCAAACATTGGTTTTCATGCACAAGTTCAACTAACTTGTCCATCTTGTACAAGCGATTCGCTAAACTGATTCAAAATATTTTGTTTGCAGTTTCTCATCGCTCGCAGTCGCTTACAGTCTCTCAATTCGCTGCGCCATAAATACCTTTATACATAGATATGTACGCACATAAATGATCGCTTAAAGCGAATACGATTAGCTAAAAACACAGCCCTATGCAGCAAATTATAGAAATAACATGTAAAGTGTATTGTAAATGTTTAAAATTTGCTTTAGCTTAAATTTGAAGGTTAGGTTATTATATTAATATTTTTTTTAAATTATATATTTTTGTTTATAAAGTCTGGCACAAAGGATTAATCCGTAAGCTACAAAAATATCTTCCAAAAGAGTACAATGAAATACTAGAGTCGTATATAATGCAACGATTATTTGGAATTAAGCAAGAGAATGAGTACTAAGAATTGAAACACATTAAAGCTGGAGTACCGCAAGGTAGTGTGTTGGGACCAGTACTGTTCCTCCTATGCACGAACGACCTACCACAAAATGACGAAACTACTGTTGCCACTTTTGCAGACATACTGCTGTACTTGCAGTAGGAAAAACCGCACAGGAAGTTACAGAAAAACTGCCAAGGACAGTAAATGATATATCCAAATGGACCAAAAAATGGCAAATAAAATTAAATGAACTTAAGTCGGTTCGTATTAAGTTTACGAATAAAAACGTACAACACATACCTGTGTACATAAATAATAAAGTAGTTCTGCATTCGAACTCAGCTAAGTATTTAGGCTTGACTTTGGACGCAAAGTTGCGTTTGAAAACACATGTCAAAAAAAACGAGATGAACTAAATAATATACGATACAATAAAATGTATTGGCTCATAGGGAGGAATTCATGCCTCTCAATCTACAAGCAAATATTAAAACCAATTTGGGCATATGGCCTCCAGTTATGAGGGTGCACAAGAAAGACAAATCTTCAAAGGATACAATGCTTTCAAAACAAAGTACTACGCAATATTCTTAATGCGCCGTGGTACATACGTAATGCTGATCTAGATAGGGATCTAAAAATTTAAATGGTAGAAGACGAAGTTCGGAAGGTCGCAAGAAGACATGAAGTTAGGCTTCGCAACCATGCTAATTTAGAAGTAGTTCAACTACTTAATAACAACTATTTAGTTAGAAGATTACGTAGAGTTAAACCTTTTGAACTAGTTGCCTAGGTAAAAAGGAAAGAAATATATGCGTTACAACATAATCAAAAAAAAAAAAGGTAACAAACCAAAGTTAGTTCCTAAAAACAGTACATAAGTACATAAGCTAATATTAAAACAAAATTGCTGATTAGTCTGTAGACTAGGTGCGATTACTGGACGGATGGTGACATCATGCCTTCCCTGAGTGTTTTTAGTGGGTGTTTCAAGTCCCACACTATCGCAAAGCGCAAGCGATGTCTTTCAATGATTTTCACCTAGCTACACGCAAAAAAAAATATATTTTTGTTTCAACTCGTCTTAAATTAAAAGTTTAAATGATCGTTGAATTGTTCTATTTCTTTCTTATTTAAACAATATTGAGGATATGTTTTTCCGCGTTATTAAGAACACCACATTCTACTACAATTTAAATCCGCAACGCTACATTTTTAGCCAGTTGGGTGGGCAACACTTGTTCTCAGATTGAAGTTGATTCAATGTGGAAGCACATGCATGTAATATTCCAATATTGGGAATATAACAAATTAATACTGCGTTGTATGCATAGTATTTTAACGAAATACACAGAAATGAGTATCGGGGTTCCTCAACTGATGAAATATGACAGATATGATATACCTACTTGATTTTTGAGTACAATTTGGTGAAATGCTGCCGTTCTTTGTGGTAAAGACCGAATAGCTCAAACAGAGTAAAAATATGATAAGTAATAAGAAAAGTTATTACTTCATGGACAAGTTCGCTATCCGTGTTCTTTTTATTAATATGGCTGCCAGAATGTAGACTTCAGATGAGGGAAGGGTTATAGTATGAATATACGCACTTTTCTCAAATCTTTAATCAATTTTGTTTTTTGAATGACTTTGCTTACAATTTTATCTCATAAATGTAGATGCGTAGTCGCTCTCAAGCAAATATACGGTAATCAAATCAGGTTCCCTAGCTTATTCCTCCTGGTCAACACCTCGTAGATCCTCATTTAACATAGCGTTGACTATCGATTACCGCTTTACCTGTTCCTCATCGATTTCGTAATTTCGGTAAGGAATTTGTTGGTCATGCACAAAAGTTAGCGAACATTTAGGACAACCATTACCTACTTTTTCGGAGCAAACTCTGTTTTTCGAGGAATTTGATATTAATGTTGCGGTTATAAAATGCTGAATTCAAATATTTCGACCAGCCTGACATTTCATGCCTATTCTCTCACTGAAGTGCTGACTGTCACCAAAGGACAGCAAGGTATGTAGAGATAGGCATGATAAGGCTGCAAATGTACGTGACAGAAACCAACCGACCTAACCTTAGTGAGAATTTTCATTACAATCGTTGTAAAATCCTCCATCTCAACTGATGTAATGATCGACGGCGGAAAAAGATAGCCGATTGAGTAAGTTTAAAATATGTACATAGATACAAAAGAGAAAACTTCAGGCTTATTAGCATAACCTCCCTCGTGATGAAAACGCGTTCTTGAGCATCTTCACATAGGACCCCTTATGTATATCTCAAAACCGCCTACTTCAAAACTAAATCAACCCGAAACTGCGCGAAGTAGTGCAAAGAATTGAGATGTCAATCAATCATCACCAACAAACCCTGGTTTCCTTCTCAAACATAGAAGGCTCTTTCATTTACAGCCATACTGAATCTATCCAAGAAGCAATAATACCTCGTGTAAAAGATTGTGGTAGTAGATGTCTTCATGCTCAGAATAAGGGTCATTCAGCCAAATTCAGCATGCAATATACTAGATCTGTAAACAGAATTAGGCGTCAAAGAGGGGTGATTTCACCTCCCGTATGGATTACGGTTCTGAACAAAATCATGGAGTTCAGGTGGATGCGTATACGGAGGACGTACCGATAATGTTTTCTAATGTGTTAAGTGAACTCATGAAAGAAGCTCTGCATAGAATAAGCAATTTAGCTACTAGGTGTGACCTCAGCATTGACTCGAGCAAAAACTAAACTGATGCTTTTCACCAAAACCAAACTATCCAGAACGGAATTAGAATGAAACATCATTACGAAACAGTTAGCATTATAGACTGCGAAGAAGGACTTATTTTTAAGTAAGCATAATTAATAATATTTAAATTTTCCGCCTTGAGGACTGGAATATACAGACTCAGGCTATCCGTCGTTTTAATGTCATTCTCCACCATTGGAATGGCACCACTTTTAACGAATTACTTGCATAGGAAGTCTATCTAGCACTTGATTTTGTGAAGAGAAAAATCTTCCTACACCTCACCTCGACGGCGGAATCTAGGTGGTCGATTGTAACGAATTTCGTTATTTTCAGGATCCGTAAACAATATTACCTATTGCACACAGAAACTCATTCACAAAACACGTGCAGACGTCCACAGACCAGTTTCCATTAGTTACTGGCCCACGGCACGCACGCAGCCAAGCGTGGCATTACCCACATTACCTACTGCAGAAGCTGTGGGGACACTGATTAGAGAGAGACTTTGTTTTGTTTTATTTTCGGTAGTCCAGCTTAAGCCAAAACTAGACACTGCATACTGAGCAAACGTTTCTTTGATGACCTCTCGGACATCTCAGGCATAGGATTCAAAAGCATCATTGACACCACAGTATCGTTTAAAGTTTAACTTAAACCTCATCTCTTCATTTAGAGTGGTCTTAAAACGGCTCTGTCGCAAGCGGATATTTCGTGTTACTGACAGGAAGCCGGAAACGAGCCACTTGACTTAAAGTATGGTTTTATGCAATAAATAAGCTAAGTCGGTGCTTAGTTAGTCGGTTTGTGGACGGAATATGTAATGTGATACTACATAAAAATAAGGTCAGAGCACTGACATTTTGTCGGGCCTATGTATCGAACCCTCCTCAATATGTCTTATTTACCGTTGGTTGATATGTAATATATTCTTACACTCCACTACACAACCAAGATTAATAAATTATACAAATGAACATAGACCTATTTGTTGAGCAATACTTATTCAACACATGTGCCCATAATAAGTCTAATTTGATAATAACGGTTAATTTTATTACACACAAAATTAGCTTACTTAATTACATTCAGTTGATGTATCTGCACAAGTCATTCGTATTTGTCTTTGTGCACTGATCCTATCATTCGCAAAGCAAATGCCGTATACTTTTGCAAAAGATCACAAGCCACCACAACAATTTGTCTCCTGTCAGGAAAAGTTTCCATCACATGTAAATCATGTAGAAAGAGAAACGTATGTTACCATACTTAACTAGTCAACTCAAAGCGCTTCGTCACCCCACACATACTTTGCCTCTATGTTAGAAGATTTACACTCTTATGAGGGACATTTTTTTCGTTTTTTTCATGTTCTCTGATGATTGACATGACTGACATGCTTTGGTTAGCCACAAAAACCATTAGGCTACTCTGCGAGTGCAAGACCAGTCCCATTGATGTTGTGATCTCTGCAATGTATGTAACACGCTCGCCTCGTCATCCACTCCAACTTCTGTTACAAATAAATCAGATGTAACGAGCACAACTGGGGTTAATTTTTAGCTTGTAGTGCCGGGATACGAATCCATACATGTCGAAAATAAATACCCAGTGAGCTTAGCCGTAGTATACCTAGGTGTGTTTGAAGCTTAAATGGCACTTCTTTAGAAGATATCATGTGTAGTGTTCTCCTTTTCGCTTTTGGACGTTTTATATCCAAAAATACCTTTGCGTCTGATCTCCAATAAATTTAACTGATCCACAGAACACTTTTATTGTTATCTACTTACGTGCGGTCAGAAGATCTTCACAAGAAATGGATATAATGCTGCGCGTCCGGATGAATCTTAACAGCAAAATAAACTAATTTAAACGAATGTATGTCAGGGGTATTGTCTAAAATCGGAGAGTTATTTCATTATAAAAGAATACGATTTTTGAAAGGAAGACATTGTCAAGTTTTGATCGTTATCCGATTAGAATGTTAAAACCAACAATTTATGGCTTAATCTTTGGTAAGATGACATATTCTCCTAGACTTAATCCGAGCTCAATGGCCGAGTTTGGCAGTTGTGACAGACCAGCTACTGACGAAAGAAAAACAGCATCTTTTTTTTTCCTTTCACTATCGACAGTACTTGTTTGTATACAACCTTATATATTACAAATGTTCAGAGTACTCAATCAGAATGATAAAAGGCTTTTTAGAAAACAGAAACTTTCGTTTTATTTAAAAAGTGGGTTTACTCATCTCAAAAACGTTTCCCCATAGTTATATACAATATTTATTTAGCATACGATATTTCCTACTGCAAATGTGAAATTATTACTGAAAAGAGTCCAGCCATGCTTTAAAGATCGTCAGGTTTCTTACCACAAAACAATATTTGTTTATTTATAGATAGACAGTAGTATGTATTTTGTTTCTTCTCAAAAATATTTAAAAAAAAAAAAATTTACTAGAAGTACATTTTAAGCATAGCTTTCCCGTCTGCCATAGATTAACAATTTTTTACTATTAATTATAAAATTAAGGTTTTGTTGATTCATTTAACTCTAATGATATTATATGTAGTTAGAAGTTCTTATTTATGATTTTTTATCTGTAGTTGTAAGCTATTCTACTGTAGGCTGCTAGGGTTTTCCAGTCAGTGCCATTTAAGAGATCTGAAACTGCTTCTTTCTTTTGGAAGTTTGCACCGAGATGAGTTCTTCTGATTTCGTCCAGTATAGGACAGCAACCGATAAAGTGCACGATATTTTGCTTTTCTCTTATAATTACAGAGAGAGCAAAGAGAGGGAAAATCAGTATAAGTAAAGTGGGAGGGCTATGATACCGATGACGATACGGCTCGTTCAATATTGTCTCTGAGCTCCTCTAACGTCGCCGGCCTGTTGGCATAAATCAATGATTTAATGTAGCCCCATAAAAGAGGCGTTAAATCACACGATCTCGAGAGAATACGTTCACCGAACTGAGACTTCAATAACTCGATTGTTGCACCTGCTGTGTTTCTTGTGGCACCGTCATGTTGGAACTACATACATATCACTGATGTCCAATTCATGCAATAGCTCAAAGAAATAACGTTCCAACATGTCTCTGTAGCGAATACGATTAACCGTAACGTTACGGTCATTTTCATCGCCAAAAAAAACGGCTCAATGACTCCACCGGCATGAAAACCGCACCAAACAGTGACTTTTTGCGAATAAAGTGCTGTTTCATGAAGCATATGAGGGTTGTCCCCTGTCCAGTAAGGCATATTTTGCTCATTGACGAAGCCGTTTAACCAAAAATGCGCTTCATCGCTGAAGATGATTTTGCGATGAAATTCTTCATTTTCGTAAATCATGTCCATAGCCAATTCGAGGACGTACGTCGCTTCATATAATCAAGTGGCTTTAGTTCTTGAGTCAGCTTGGTCTTGTTAGGGTGTAGGCCAAGATCCTTACGCGAAATTCGCCATAATGTGGTCTGGGAAAGGCCCAATTCTGGTTTGCGACAGACGCCTCTACGGCAGCAATATCCTCCACACATCGGGCAAAACGTAATTTCACTGGCACGGCAACATCAAGCAGCGAATATTCTGACTCAAATTTTTTAACTAGACTATTTATTGCTTTTCTACTGGGACGAGAATTATGGCCGAAAATTGGCGTTAACGCTCTTAAAGTTGCGACCACAAACTCGGAATTTCGGTAGTAAATTTTAATTATTTGTAAACGTTGTTTCTTCGTGTACTTCACTATGATGAAAATGTCGATTTTACTGAATATTTGGACATTGACAGTTCGGTAATCGGTTTAACGGTGCCTTCACACTGAAAGTTTGAAGTTGTCAAGTCGCTAACGAAGACCCTTTACATAAACATATAAAATTATTTACTTTTTTCTATACACCTTTATTTTTATAAAACATATTCTTCAGTAGTATAGTATTATGTAAATTATCACTCTAATATCTGTGCTGTGCAAAAGCGTCCTGAAATGTGATCAATGCATTATGCTATGAATCAAAAAATGTACCTATCTTATGTAAATTTAGACTCATACAATTTTTTAAGATTCCCTCATCCCCCCACATTTTAATGTAAACATGTTTGATAGGTGTTAGATTTTTATATTCGCCCACTGTGTAGTTGCTGAAAGCATTTTATCGCCTGAAGAAGTTATGATTTACCCTTCTGTGTAAGTTTAACACAAAATAACAAGACAGATCGTTGTGAGGTGCACAACAGGAGACTTAACTTCACCTAATTTCAAACCTATGAGTTTCCACCCGCAGACCAGATGAAAATAAAAAAAAATCCACATTAAAGATCGGACGAACCGGAATCCAAAATGTTTAGCCACAACATGGTAAGCATGGCGAGCATGGGAACACAAACTTGACCGACTTTAATTGCATTTTAATTAACGGTTGAGACGTCAAGCGGAGCTCTTTGTCGACATTGACGGTTTCGGGCTAAATCTTGCGGTGTATTTCGCCTTCCTCTTCGACTAACCCCGTACAATTATAAAGCCAATTTGATGCAGTTTCCTTTTACTCGTTTTATTTTATTTCTTAAGGTTTGTGGTTCTTTTTTATAATTCCCTATAACATCGATTCCTTTCTTAGGGAGACTTTTGTTTTATTGCCCAAAAAAAACCATTAAAACAAGACAACGAGTTGCAATAAAGATCAGATTGAATTATCGTATAAATTGTGTTTAAAGATCACTTATTTCGACACGATCTCTCCATTTGAATTTGCTTTCATGGGAGCTGTTGTTCGCTTTTTCTTTTCTCCTTCAGTGGTAGTTCAGTTGACTTGTGACTTTTGATGTTGCATAATAAAAACAAAAATAATCCTTTCAGTGAACTATTGTAGCGCATTAAAAGCTTAAGGATAAATGATCGTGATTGTAATTGTTAACGAAGAGATCCGACGTTCGTGTTACCAAAGGTGTTACTGAGTTGAAAATGAATGTGAGTAGTAGTTAACGTCAGTTGTTTTGATTTCCTTCTTTCCAAACAAATGAGGAATCTACATCATGCACAGACTGGGGAAGATGATGAGGAAGCGGACAGTAAAACGAGCGTCATCTTTAACGTGTGCTTTGGAAGATTGTGCAACTGTGCACTGACTATTGATGTTTATTCATTTAAGTTTTTATCGGAGCTCAGAGGGCATGCAATAATGCAACCTATTCATAATACTTTTTACTTTTCCGATATGAGCGGAATTTTTTTCCACTAATAGGGAGGGAAGGGAGAAAATCTCCGCACGTGCTGTTAATAGTCTGATATCCTCAGTAAAAACAACTCCCTTGCAAATTTTAATTAGGTATGCAACTAGATTACTTCCTATCAAGCCGTATTTCTTCTGTTTTAAAGCGTTTGGCAGGCAATTTCCCAGTAAAAGCACCTGCTGATACCCTAATAATCGTTGGCATGCACAATTCTTTATTTAATTCTTGGTAGCCAACGTCCTTAATTACGTTTTCTTCAAAAAAATGTAATTTTACCATGAGATGTCATGCTCATGAGAAGTGGTTATTCCCACAGGTTAGATTTAAATAATTCACAACATGTTGACAGCACCATGTACGATTCCAATATACTGTGGGTATTTTCAGTACGTCTTTCTATTCAAAAATGCAGGTGATTGAAAAAGTTGTGCACCTGAAAAAGTAGTTCGGTCAGCCTAGCAACAAATTTTCATTTCCTTTGGGCACTCACAAAATCTTCCAAGGATCTTTACATGGCATGTTACATTTTCCACACAGAAAAAACACCACTTCTAAAGAAAAAAAAATAGCAAAACGAGTTCTCGAGTGAGTGGACATTTTCTGTAACGAGATTACAAATTAATCCGCAGACACACAACTCGAATGAACAGTGGGCGAGTGTGGGGTCGCTTTCAAAACACATAAATTGCTAAATTTATGACAACCATTCAGCAAGGTGTGACTAACCCGTCTATTAAAAGTGAGACAAAATTACAATTATCAGGTAGAGTGCAGTCATTAAGAGAGAAATAGTATAAGATAACATTAACAAGACTTACATCCATGTTGGTACACCCTGAAGTCCGCTGGTGAGATCCACTAATGCAGCTAATATTAATGTAATAATCCACAATGAAAAATGTTTCCTTTTAAGGAATTCCATTTTGTCTTCGGTTAATGTCGTGATGGCTGGCGTCCGCCAACGGCGTATGCAAAAATCAAAAGAATCTATTCTTTACGCAGCAACCTAGTAAGATTCGCCTGTAATTTAAATGCGAAGACAGATTCACTGTGTGGAAATTCTTGATAGAAAATTTATTTCCTTTTTTTCACTTTTTCTTTTTTGTTTCACACTTGCATTTATTTCCTTTAACCACTTTTCACAGACATTAATGTCACTTTCTCCTTTTTTTTGCTTGCAATGTGATATTTCTTACACTTTTTTCCAACAAAAAAATAAAATAAAAAAAAATCCAGAAGAAGTTGAGTTCGTTGAACAAAGAGGATGCAAGGTTTGGGGCTATAAATCTCCTTGGCGTGAGCTTAGTTCAATCATATTTCAGCGCTTTTGTCTTTTATTTACAATAACGATTGCTTGTTAGTGTCTGGTTAAATAT
The DNA here is from genome assembly GCA_949715645.1 of Portevinia maculata. Lineage (NCBI taxonomy): Eukaryota > Metazoa > Arthropoda > Insecta > Diptera > Syrphidae > Portevinia > Portevinia maculata. The sequence goes on along the minus strand of OX454526.1, from coordinate 308,957,848 downwards.
GCATGATATTTTATTGGTCAAGTCTCATGGTTGCTGTTTAAAGTTTTCTACTTATATAATCACTTTGTCGCAACCCGTTAGTATAATGACAGTCTACTAGATGATGCCGACTTCTATCTGTAAAAAAAAGAAGAAAATTTAAGATCAAGAAGCTGTCGTAAATCTTGTTGTATATAAAAAATTTAGAGGCAATGTGTAGTGCGGTAGTAGGAAAGGATCGTTTGAAGCGATCCAACACTACCTGGCAGTCTGGCACATCTGGGAATAGAAGGAATAAAATGTATGAAAAGTATCACTTGTTGTCTGAGTTTTCGTGAGATTTATGATGCTCTCTGGGTGGTCATGAATTCCTACTAACGATTATCTTCAAAATAATGTACTTGTTGTCAACCAAAAAAGGAAACATCGCCCATGAGTAATGGGTTAACTTGGCTACAAACCTCGGAATGCCACAAAACACGTCTAATCACTTGATCGTAATACTGTTGCTCAAGGTGTAAGTCGTGCGAAAGCGTAGACTCACATCCATATCTCATACCCAACACCATCTTAAAAATGCCATATCGAGAAAGGGCTCTTACTAAGGTATGGAAAAAGGGAGCATGTCCGAAAACTGGATTATCAGCTCCCTATGCGCCATTCATAGTCGGTAAGCACAGCCTCCACGACACGACAACAGACAACGGCGTCCGACTAATCGACTTTGCAGCAGCCCGTAATACGGTGATAACTATCACTAGGTTCCAAAGACTGCGTATCCACAAAGCAAGCTGGCGCTCTCCAGATGGTCGAACCGCCAACCAAATCGACCATGTGCTGATCGATGCAAGGCACGCATCGAACATCTTAAAAGTGCCCACATTCGGAGGCCAAACTTCGACTCTGACCATTTCCTTGTTCCGGCTAAATTTAGGGCTCGACTGTCCAACAAGAAGAAGCTGGGAACCGCTCGGAAAAAGAAATTTGACGTTGATCGCTTAGCACAAGTAGACTAGCCAGAGTCTATAGCCGAAACACAGGGAATCGAAGATGTCTTTGAGCAGCATTTCCAGCAGCTGTTAAATTGGAATCATGTAGAGAGAGTGACAAGAAGAGAACCCAGTATCGAAGAGGTTAACATAGCTGTAAAAAAAACTAAAGAACAACGGGGTTTTGATGGTTTATCAGGTGATCTTTTCAAATACGAAGGTGATGTTTTGGTTATGCACCAAATCACCAATCAAGTATGGGTGGAAGAAAGCATGCCTTATGACTGGACTTTCAGCTCCATATGCCCCATCTACAAGAAAGGCGATCCTATATCTTGCAAAAACAATCAAGGCATATCCCTGCTAATGTCGCATATCAGATCCAATGTACTGTGCGAATACCTGAAGCCGCTCTGCAGCGCACTAATCGGGACGTACCAGTGTGACTTCCGACCCGGCATATCGATATTATAATATTCCGTTCTTCAGAAGTATTCCAAACCAGTACCCTTTGACAGATTCCGGCAAGGAAAAGCGCTGTTATGTGACTTCTTCAATCTTGTTCTGGAGCAGATAGTGGGCAGGGCAGGTATCAATACTGAAGGCACTATCTACAACAGATCCATCCAACTACTGGGATACACGGACGATATCGACATCATCGGCCGATCTCAGCGTGCTGTGTAAGAGGCTTTCATGGCGATAGAAGAAAATGCAAAATTGGTTGGTCTTGAAGTCAACGAGGACAAAACGAAGTACATACTTGCTTTCAACAAACATCTGTCCACCGGCTAGGACAAAACGTCACTGTTGATAGCAACAACGTCGAGGTATAAAGGAGTAAATATGAACTCCACAAAATTACACCTTAGTGGAGATCCGACGAAGACTTTCCCTAAGAAACCGTTGCTACTTCGGTTTGGCGAAACAAATGGGTTCAAAGCTCCTTAATTGTATAGACCAAGTGTAAGTTCTACAAAACACTAATACTGCCAGTTCTGCTTCACGGCGCCGAGTGCTGGACGATAAGCAGTAAAGGAGAGCTAATTTTGGGTTCTTTCAAAAGAAAAATACTCTATCGGATGTTTGGTATTGTGTGCGAGGAGGGCGAATGGAGGAGAAGATATAACCACGAAGTCTATGAGCTATACCAAGATGTGAATGTAGTGTAAAAAGCTTAGGGGTTACGACGGTTAGAGGTTGTTTGTTGGCTTGTGACCAGTGTGGTGCAGGTTCAATCCCCATGGAGAACAACAACGTACGCTACCCAATAATGGAGAGAAATGAATGACACCTTGCTTTCTCCAACCTCTCCACCAACAAAAAGAGGGTTTCTGCATGGTAGTACAATGGACCGTTATCGAGTCTGAGTGCTCTGGGATTTGGATTTCCTTTTTATAAAATTAAAAAAAAAACAAGTCCAAAAAGCCAAAATACGTCGACTCCATTGGATCGGCCACATTGAGCGAATGGATAGCCGCCAGGTTCGAGACGACAAAGAAAGACCGAACCTCCGTTTTAAGGACCAAGCCATCGCGAATGCCAGAGCGCTTGGTCTGGACAACTGGCGGAGGATGAGAGGCTGCAGTGTCTCAAGCAGAGACCCTCCACGGGTCAGGAGCCCGTTAAGTAAGTAAGTACAAATGAAATTAACGTTATATATAGAATAACCTCAAAATTAAAAGAGTATAAATATGTTTATTCAAAATACCCACTCCTACGTAGATACACAAACACAATGCATACCGACGAGAAATAAGAAATCACTGTCCTTTCCATTTTGTGAATTGTTTCACCCTAAACTCATTATCAGTCAATGTCAAGATGCAACAAGTAGGTTGTTCTTTCAATTTCGGAAAATCTTAAATGTTTTTTATCTGAAACAAATCTATAAAAAAGGGAATAAAAAAAATGGTTCAGTTTTTATGACGATTAAAATGCAGCAATGATAATGAATCCATTAACGATTTTATACGTTTTTTATAACTTTTTTTTTACTCATTCTCACTTATCGGAATATTTCTTTTTTACTTTGAATTTTATATAATAGAAAGACAGATGATGGCGATAAAAAGATTCCATTTACAGGCCAGGCCACATAATAGTGGGGAGATCATTTTTTCAAATGAAAGTCTTTATAGGTAGTGATTTTGGTTTACTAGGTTTAAGCTATCATATCCTCAAGGAAGTCAATAGGAACACTGTCATCGACAAAAGAAATAAACAGTTCAACTTACTAACCATTCTAAGCAATTGGCATATTTCCATCCTCATGGCTTTGTTAATAGGCAAAAGAAACCCCCATACTGACCGTAGAGAAACTTCTCAATCCACATCGTGTAACTGTTTGGTGCGATTTAAGTTTATCATTTATCAAAATGGTGATTAAAATTGGCTAAAACGGATTTTTTTTTGCTTTTCCAACTAACATTACCAACAGTCTAACCTATCAACGCTCCCAAAAAAAATAAGTTCGCATATATAATAAGCAATAAGTTTCACTACGAGGTGATGATCTGTACGGAAGGGATCATGACCCCCCTACTTCACTGCATCCCTACTGGTCCGCTTGTGGGTTTAGCAGGTTCTACCTCAAAATTATCTGCAGGCCTCTCGGTTTCGGATCCTTCGTCACTTATGCCAATCAAATGGTGGTCTTGTTTTATTTTTATGATCTATGCGTTTAAGGGACTGAACAATGTCCCGTTGATTGATTTTGCCTATTTGACGGTCTCTCCTACAAATATGACAGAGCCAACCGAGCCGGTCGCGCTCCATTTTCTCTTAGCTTTAAACTTTTTGTACACTGTCCAATATGATGAAACGTATGTGGACGACGGAGGCACAGAAAAGGAGGCATTTTCAGTGACACAAGATGGCTGAGTTTTCCCGCGAAATCATTCTCGCAACGCTGTCACCACAGGTTGCTTGCTATTGATCATAGATCCTAGATATTTGAACTTTTCGTACCTCGGAATCGCTTTTCCGTTCACATAAATGTACGAAATTGTTTGGATTATGTGGATTATAGGTACATGTCTACAATTGTCTTTACACAGGTTGTTGAAGGTTATGTTATGTTAGGTTTATGTGGCTGTCGGCTGAAGCCGACACACTTAGACCAATTTAGGTCCATTGTGATACCACGTATGTATTATCTACCTCAACTCTGTAGATGGGACTGGCCAACGACACGCGGTTGTTCTCAAACGGTCCCCCATCTACGTACTAGCCGCGCCCAACGTCGTTTAATTACGGTGATCTGACGAGAACCGATTAACTCGACGTGGTATGGTCGTTGGTTTAGGTTGTTGAATCTCCTCGTTGTTTTAATACTGCCCATAACTGATGGGTTGTCTGCCAAAGGCCTTTTCAGAAACAATAAACAGCATTTATGCAAATTCTTCGAGGAAGCACTAATTGTGCATCATGACGTTTATGTCAGCTCAATAGAACGGTAATTAGTACATTTTGGCATATCGCCATTTCCTATGAACAAAACGAGAAGATAACTTTCCCTCCACTGGTTAGGCATGTGATCGCCCCCTCATCAGTTTGAAGATGAGAATCATGAGCGATCTGGACACGATGCCTCCCGTTTTTTTTTTGCAGAACTCAATATTAGCTCGTCCGGCCAAACCGCTTTTCGCATTTTATAGTCTTTAACCGCCTTCTCTGACTAATGCCGGGCACTTCTTCATTGTAAGGAACGGCTCTTGGGAAGTATATACATATACCGGGAGAAAATTTCGTCTTTCACAATACTGCACCAGCGTAGTCCTTTTCCGTCATCAACAAAAAGCTGCCCTTGAGCATTGTCAATGAACATTGTTTCTGAACATGTCTCCTTTCTTGTGTCTCAGTTTGTGGATAACCGTACTTTCTCTTCGGTAGTCCCTTTTCATTTCTTTTTCGCAGGTATCACAAACAGAAATTTGACCTCATATATCATCATCTAGTTCAGGTTTTACTTATTACATACTCATACATAGTAATTATATAGGACAACACTAACACAAATACAAAGAAAACAATTAATTCAAGACACTTAGGGCTGCTTGACAAAACGAAACACATATATAAAAGTTCAAATTAAGTTCTTATCTGACGATTTACGCTGAAGAAAAAGTAGCACATAAACTTTAACATTTACGTTTCGATTCAGCGCGGCATTACAGCGCAAAATACTTTTAAACTTGATTTTACTAACATGCTAGGCAGTCGCATTATATTTTATTTAAAGGTTCTACTCTTGCGACTGATACGCTGATTACTACCATTTCGTTCTATGAAAAAAAACTTAACAATTGTCAATACTGCGTAAGATATATCCTCCATAAAGGAACTCAAAAGTGTGTATTCTACTTGGTGCCGTGACAAAAGCCCAAGCGTCATAAGCCCAAATCTCGAAATTTGGCCTTATGTAGCTTTGTGAAAGTGACAAAAGGCCAAATTCTAGCATTTGGTATTATGTCACGTTCACAAAGTGTCATAAGGCAAATCCGGAAAGTGACATAAAGCCAAATTTTCGAATTTGGTCCCTTAACATTTTATGATAATTCAACAACCGAACCCCGCACCTACTCCAAATTTTGAGATTTGGCCTTATGACGCTTGGGGCTATGTCACGGCACTATTCAACTTTGACCAAGCTTGGAATGCCGCTTGCTTTCAGTTATCACTTATAGCATAGAAACTTGGTATAGCGTAAATACATATGAATCACCTAGCCACTCTTCAACTTCCCGAAAAAATGTAAGAGTGACTGAAGGGACCAGCCCATAGAATCCTTCGCTTCCGTTGTTTCGATGCATCCGTCAGCGTTAACGCACTTAACGGAAGGAACCGTCCCATAGAATGTGTTGCTAACTTTTCAGCCGAAAATCATTGGCCGCATTTAATATTTTGCCTAGCCTAAAATACCTAAATACCACTGAATGATCCAACTACCTAAGATGCCAGAACAGTACAATTGTTCATTTTTCACATAGCTCTATAGCCGAATTAAAAAAAAAACCCTACAGTTTTAAGAAATTTCAAACCAATCAGCGGTCGAGCTGCAGTTTCGCTGTGGTATACTGAACTGTCTGCGTGTGCCTCTCTCAATTTTCTAACGCGTGAATTTCAGTTTAAGAATGTGTGAACTTCAATGTTTGAATGTATTCATACGTCGACGGACAGAAAAGTAGAAAGTAAACCAACTTTAACCGTCGACACTCACGAATCCGTTGGTTATTGGCCATCAATAATGCGGTTGGATACGACTCCTTAACGGATCAACGGATTGTATGGGCTGAGTCCTTAACAGCTTAACACTTATTCACACGATGTCTCCTGGAGGTTTGTTAGACTTCCACAAGTAATGGGGTAGCTAAAAAACTAAAACAAAAAGTAAAGCTGTTCCTGGTGAGATTCAAACCTCGAACCCATGACACACCCACTACGCACCACTCCACCCAAAAAATTGCTCTAATTTAATACTGTTAAAGCGTATTATAAAATAAGACATTTCTGAATGCTGAAGCGGAAGCAATACCCTTCTGAACCCCCTATTTACATGGGAGGATAAGGAATAATAAGTTATCAGAACACCCTCACAAAAACTAACATAGCTTTATTTTTAGATTAACATAAATATTATGTAGTTATATGTGTTTAATCCTATTAAAAGAATTCACCTTTATAATGTTAATTAACTCAGAAATACTTTTAACCTCCCTGAATTCGTCTTGTATCACACGAAACCAAACAGCAATAAGTCACTTCCACGTCGCAAACGCACACGTTCCTTACTAAGTAATTTTGTTTTCATTTTTATCACCTTCAACTCGTAGCTATCTAACATTTCCTTATAACGGTATCAAATTCGAAACCATTAGTTAATTCCCTGACGTTTATTTGTGTAATTTGCGTTCGTCAAATACAACCAAATTGACTTTCCTTCCACAACCACAACGGGTGTTTGTTTCACATCACGAGTTTAAAAGAAATACAAAAAAAGAGACCTCGTGTTTCCATACAATGGGAAACACCAAAGTCAACAAGGAACGTAAAACATCCTAAATCCTACTTATTATTAACACCACCAACGCTTTGTATGCGGTTGAAATGCTAAAACTACACAGGGTAAGAGAACGATAATAATGGTGGAAGAAGGTGGTAGAGCACGTGACTTTTAGTCGCATTGTATGCGATAATTGTGAGAAAGTACTGAATAACATTTAATTACTTTGCACTTACTCTATTTGCACGTAGCTATACACATGATACGTACTTCGTATTTTATGTTAGGAATAACTGTTTTTAGTGGTGTTGGAAACAAAGATATTGAAACAACAACTGCAGTTTTGAAATGCGTATGGCACACCGAATTTTTTGATCAAAACAATTTGAGATTTATGTTATTACTACCTGGCGGCCCGGCTTCGCTCAGAGTCTTTATTAATAAGAAAAAAAACCTATACATATTTAAAATGCGGCTGAAAAAATTTAAGAACTTGTTTTTTTAACCGAAATATTATTTCTTCTCAATAGTAATCAGTAAAATAAAAAAAAAATTAAATTAATTGAAATCATTCTGCGTTTTCTCTTATCATAAACTCCACTGAAATTTCTATACGTCTAACATCTTCTATTGGATCCCTTCAACATATTCCACAACCCACAAGGAAACAAGTTGTTAAACAAGTGAAATTCAATTCAATTTAATATTGAATTTTACTTGTTTAACAAGACTTGTCGTATAGTTTTACAGGCCGCAGGTCTTGAAGAACCATTATATTCGGTGTGCCTATGAATTTGTATTTTGAAAGCATCTTAGGGTTGTGAACCTTTTGCCAATTTAATAAGATAATAGTTGAAAAGCATTAACCGGACAGGAAGTGTATAGAGTTTCCAAGAGTTAAGCTCAACTTAATGTTGCTGGATGGCAGGCCAGAGAAGGGTTTTGGGCCTGTAAAAAGGCAAGTAGATCTTTAACGTGCTAGTTCATTAACCATTTATTCGCCTCCGAAGCCGACGCGATTTTGAACCCAGAAAAGAGTGACATTGTTCAAACCCTTGTTGCTTGAGATTGTGTCATAGGGGGCTGATATTTTGGAACTAGAACTGGACCCTACCCTACGCCGTTTACCATTTTTGAACCATGCGTGTACGATTCTGAGTAGGAGCCATTTAGCCTAGGGCCAATAGCATCCCATATAAATACAACCATCAGTGATAGTAAATTTGTATTGTCGATAGGAATTAATTTTCGTTATAAATCCAATTTCTTGAATCAAAGAGCTGGAAATAAACGTTTCATTGAGCTAAGATTCTTCATGTGACCTTTAAATTCACAAGATTGGAATGTTTTAGCATATAGTATGATTGCAGTTTGAGGGATTTACACAAAGCCCTTTACTTTGACACCAGTTCCATACTATTTTTAAGGCATTTTGCGTGAGACCCGTTAATATAGGTACATGACTGCCTCTGATGATCATAATTAGATCATCGGCATACCCCTGATCGATGTCAATAGACCATGGGAAGGAGGAACGATAGGCGATCCTTTAACAGCTTTGATTGTGGTGGATATTAGTTAGTTGTCTAGGTGTGTGCTCGATTTTTTCCAGTCTAAGGTATTAATAATAAATTCACCCTTCACCATGGAAAGCAAATGTAGCTTAATGCAAAGCTAAATTTAAAGAGAACCAAAAGAATCTGAGTAAAAGTTTCTACCCTAAAAAAATGTCTGTGTAGAAAACCGCATTGCATAAAGTCCGGTTTGTCACGATAAACGTTTTTATCTATTATTTGGTTCTTTAAGTGTTTTATAAAAATATAACTTATTCACAATAAACTTCATACAATTTGAAAAATATGTAACGGGTGGGCCATCTAGTGGTTTCTTTTTAAATCACAGGTGATTTCGACACTGACAGCTGTTTCCCGCTCGAAATCTTGACAGAAAGTCAGTATCATACCTCCGCGGAACGAAATGAGTCACTTTACGCTTGAACAACGTTTTGAAATATTGAAAACTTATTTCCAAATTGAGTGCTGTGTAGCCCAAACAGTGCTTTTTTGAAAAGAAATGAAGCACCCACCGCGCCTGTTGTACGCAACTTTATACAAAAAGTTCGTGAGACTGGTATGCTAGTGGACCCCGTCGTCGCACAGACGAGAATATGACTGCTGTAGCCGAGAGTGTGAGACTAAATTCACGAACATCAACTCGCCATTGATCTCAACAGATCAACATTTCACCCACTAGCCTCAGGAGAATTCTGCACAAAGATCTCGGATTATTCGCTTACAAGGTCCAATTGATTCAGCAATTGATGGCGCACGACCATCCACTTCGTTATCGCTTCGCAGTTTAGGTCTTAGAGCAGCTTGAGTTGAACAACGATTTTGGACAAAAAATCATCTTTTCTGACGAGACGCATTTTCATCTCGGCACGGCGGCTACGTTAACATACAAAATTGCCGTATCTTTGGCTCGGAAAACCCGCACGTTATTGTCTAGAAGACAATGCATTCTCAGAGAGTGACAGTTTGGTGCGGATTGTGGAGTGGTGGCATCATTGGATCATGCGCCATGCCACACAGCCCATGCTACAATCAATCTTTTGCACACCAAATTCCCAAATCGTGTTTTGGCGATGTCAATTGGCCGCCTCGGAGGTGCCCTTTGAACTTTTTTTGTGGGGAACCGCGAAGGGCCGATATAATGCCAACAATCCGGAAGCGATTCAAGCACTTAAGGCCAATATCATCCAAGCAACTTGTGATCTACAGCCCGAAACTATCGACAAGGTCTTGGAAAATTGGAGTGACAGAATGCGCTACTGCAAAGCCAGCCGAGGCAGCCACTTGAACGACATTATGTGCCATAATTAATGGGAATATTTTCTCTTACTAGTAAAGCCATAATACAAGGAGAAAATTTAATTTTCTTTATTTTATTGCATTTTTAAAAAGAAACTTGTATTTGGCCCACCCTCTATGTATAGTTTGCTAGTTTAGGGCTTAAAAAAAATCATTATTATACAAATCATAATAACGTATTTTCAATGTGATTTTCGATATGAAATGTATTTTTATTTTTAATTTAAATACAATAAAAAATATGCCATGCAAATTAATGTGTATGGCGTTAAGCATCCTATCAAATTAAAAAGCTTAAATAGATTTGGTTATAATGTTGAAGCTCTATCCGCCCAGACAAAAATGGTACTTGCAATCGATTTTTGCATATTTATACACTAATTAATGCATTCCATTAAAATTCACAATATGCTAATCATATGATTTAAAACGAAAGTCCCTCTGGCAGGCAGCAGAGGAGTAAGTACCATCAATACCTAATTGCCACCACATAAACCTCAGGAACAGCACATCAAGTGCCTACCTACCATCATCTCTAGAAATAATTGCAAGGACAGCGAAAATAAACCAGCTGCAAGGCATCCGTCATAGTCCTCCTATTATACATACGAGTATAAAGGGAAGAAAAGGTGAATCGAGAGTCCCGCACTCAAAAGGCTCTCGACCCAAATGTGAATTTCCTTTTCACACATGCAATCTACAACCGTGTATCTGTAGCCAGGCTATTACCAAGCTCATGATTAATGCATAGATCCTACCACTTACTTATCCTCCATGAAATATACACATTTTTTCTAAGGTATTCACTTGTGTTCTAAATCATAGAATCAAACGGGACACGTAAGATACTTACTGCACTTAAGGTAGTACTCGTAGCGTACAATTACTGTCATCTTGACATATAAGGTACTGCTAATCATCAATCGGCCGGCGGTCGGGAAGTACTGAAAGTATGGCTGACCTCAGCAGGACACCATTCTTTTCGCAAGAGCATTGTTAAAAAACTCAAAAATGGAATAAAGTAAGTTACCGAAAAGAATGGCCGGGTAGATGTACTTTATTCATGATAATACCTGTAGCAGTGGCAGGTGATCACTTCACTACTCCTATCCAGGTCCTTTTTACCTCACCAACGAACGACTGCGAGACTAATTGTGAATGCGAAAGGAAATCATGATCTCCACCTTCCATACCAAACATGATTTCAGAGGCGGAAAGAAGACGATTCTGTAGAGTAATAAATTCCAAGAGAAGACTTGTAAGTAGATGGTTTCCTCGGCTGCGTATTTCCTTTAGTTCTAGAACCCAATTTAACCGATTTCATGCGTTGCTTAGTTTATACTTCATTGTGAGTGAGTAAGTGGGTTCTTCCTTCGAGGCAACCGGTCTTCGTTATGTCAAATGCTATTGGTGTGGTCGGAGGCGAATTGTAAGCCGCATTGTTGGAAACGTCAAGCGATTATGCATGCATTTGGTTGATGATGATAGAAAAGCTGTGTGCATAAAGGAGGAACATTTACTTGATTCACGGAAGAAATTATTTTAACTCACCGTGAATTTTTCAGATTTCCTGGATTTGTTACGGTAAATGGAGGTAATGCTATGTTAACTTGAAAAATACTGGCCAAATTCTAAAATCTCTGAAAGTGCTACTGCTTGTGATGCAAGTAGCCACTAATAAGAAATAAGGCATTGGATAATTGACCCAACTGGGTGAGGTTTTTCGGGGAATTTGTCACCGAAATATTTTTATTGGTGAAAATATACGTTAGCTTGTTTACACTTCCTTATTTAATTATAAAGAATGATAATTTCGACGATTCAATATTTACTTTACATAACTAAAGAAATGTCAAAAAACTATCGTCAAGACTATAGCATTTGCGAGATAGATAATGAGGTATCGTCTCGCATCGATTTGCAGAAAATTGAAGCAGTTTTCAAGGTTTTTTAAGTGCAATCTATATATTAATACGGAGTTGCATATAACGTGTTGCCCCCATTTTTTGCTATTATTCGTCACATAGATATGCCAACACTATATATATTTGGGTAGGGGGCAATACATAGAAGTGCACAATTCAAAAAATATCCACATATATAACACACATTATGAATTACAGCAGGTAAAAGGAAGCGAATTGGATGAAATTACAACAACAACAACATTGCTGTGTGAGGCAATAATCTGGCAATCGGAACGGAAAAATTTTATATCATGAAGTTACTTGAAAATGCTTGAAGTTACTTGAAAATGCCGGGAAAATTTTATATCATGTGAAATCAGAGAAGGCAATGTCGAAAAATTTCATTCTCCGATTAATACTCGTATGTATAACAGTCGACTTTGTTTTTTTTTCAACTTATAGAATAAATTGGTCGAATTTAGACCATGGGGCGACCCCTAGTATAAATAAATATTAGGCATTAACGGCCCATAGAGAGCCTAAAACCTAGCTTCTCCAACCACTTTCTTTGCGAAGTGGAAGGGACCTACAATTTTACGCCGAATCCGAACCGCAAATTTGAGAAGCTTCTCATGACAATGGATACTCTTAGATGTTTGTCAGACGTTCGCAAGAGGTGGGGCAATGGAAAAAAACTCAAGATGCTACTTGGCCCCGGCGGGAATTGAACCGGGGGCCTTTCGATTAGTAGCCCGACACACTAACCATTGAGCCACTGCGCCCGAAATAGAAAATCTCAACAACCTGAGATCTTAGGATGTGAGTACAGTACAAATTTTTACATTTCAGACTTAACTCCGTAGCCGAAATGTCAAAAATAGCTAAATAGTTTTAACAATTTCAACCAATCAGCGGTCTGTCAATTGGCAACGACAGTTTTCTCTCATTTTTCCAATTTTTCGACCAATGAATGAATTCTTAAATGCGTGAACTTCAATGTGTGAATTTAACAGACGCCAACTGACCAGTAAAAAAAACCGACTTTATCTCGACGCTCATACATACATCCGCTGGTTATTGCCACGGGCCATCTTCCGTATAAAATCGTGTATTCTAAAGGGCAATGAACCCGATATCGATCTTTTGAAACAGAAGTTTAACAATCGCATATTTTCCCGAAGAACAGACGTGAATTGGCCACCAAAATCATGCAATTTAACACCACTGGATTTTTTCGTATTGGGTTTCTTGAAGAGTAAAGTTTATGCCGATAACCCTCAAACTGTTCAACCCCTCAAAGACAACATCATCGAGCAAATATCACTTATTAAACCATCATTATGCGAAAAAGTGATTCAAATTTTGGTAAAAGGTTGACAGTCTGCTGAGTTAGCAGAGGAGGTCACTTGGACGATATTCTTTTTATTATTAGCCGGAACCAATTTACATTTATTTCCTTAATTACTTCACTTTTGCTGGCGTTTCCGGGGTGGACCAGCCTCAACCAACAAGCCCCTCCAACCAGCTCGGTCCCTCGCTAGCTGCCTCCAGTTACGCACACCAAGTTGGTTTAGGTCGTTCGCCCCACCTAAGGTGTGGTCTTCCTCTACTGCGTTGACCCTCAGGGGTGGATTCGAAGGCTCGTCGGGCTGGTACGTAGTTTTTCATACGCTTCACGTATCCCAGCCATCTCAGCCGTTGTATTTTTAGCTTTTTGACCAGGTCAGCTTCGCTGTATAGCCCGTATAGTTCGTCGTTGAATCTTCTTCTCCACTCTCCATCGTCACAAACTGGACCGAATATCACTCAAAGAATCTTTATCTCAAAGCATCGCAGAATGTTTTCATCCGCTTTTGACAGGGTCCATGTTTCTGCACCATACAGCACGACCGGGATGATTAAGGTATTATATAATATCTTCTTGGTTCTATAAGAGAGGGCTTTACTTCTTAGATGCCTTCTTAGCCCGAAGAAACTGCGATTGGCAAGAGTGATTTTCCGCTTGATCTCTGCGCCGATGTCATTTTGCGAAGTGATAGTGATAGTGGAGCCCCGGTAGATAAAGTCTTTAACTACTTTGAAGTTGTATCTGACCATCGTGACGTTTTGTCCGAGTCGCCGATGTTGAGAGTCCTTTCTCGTTGACAGAACGATGTTACAGAAAGTACATGATAGCGCGTCGCCTTGTTTCAAACCTTTTTCGATATCAAATGGCTCGGTGGTGGGGACTTTGACGGAGCAGCGAAATTTATCAAGTAACCACACAGCAATGTTGTTGTTGTAATTTCATTAAATTCGCTTCATTTTACCTGCTGTAATTCATAATGTGTGTTATATATGTGGATAATTTTTGTATTGTGCACTTCTATGTATTGCCCCCTACCCAAATATATATAGTGTTCGCATATCTATGTGACGTATAAGCTGTGTTTTATTATCCATGCGGATCTGGATCTGGATCAATTTAATACGTAAAACAAAAACAACACAGGATCTTGCTATTTATCGGGATCATTAATCGTGATCCAAAATGTAATTACAAAACTCATTACCTGTTTTTTCGTGGCGTTGCTTATTTAAATTATAGGAAATTATAGGACCACAATAATATTGCCAGACCAAAATATGAAACACTATTAATAACACAAAAAATCAATTAGCATATTTTCATATTCGAATAATTTACCACTGCGACTTTTGAGACGTTTTGCTTCGTAATATAATACACAAAAATTAATGGAAATATTAGCAGTACAATACTGTTAATATGTTGCATATTTGAACATAGTTTCTGAAAAAAAAATATTGAGTGCAAAATGTATGTTGATTTGTATTCAAATGGCAACACCCCCGACACAACAAGCGATCATATTGTGACGTCACATTGTACCCTATATTTGCAATATGGCTGAGTGCCAATCGAAACTTGAAATACGTGGTATCGTCTGTTATGTGTTAAAAACAACTGTTGCCACAACTTGCCACTGATGATCCAGATCGTTTTATTATCAGATCGGATCCGTATCAAGATCATTGGGATAATAAAACGCGGCTATAATAGCAAAAAAGGGGGAAACACGTTATAGGCAACTCCGTATTAATATATAGATTTTTACTTGAAAATTATGGAAAAGGCTTAAGCCATACCAAATTCGTCCAATGCATCTTCGGCTATTGACAACGGATTCTATAGCAGTGTTCATTCCGTTCAATGCGTTAATGCTGACGAATACGTCGACGGAACGGATCGACGGATTCTATGGGTTTGGGCCTTAAACACCGATGCAGTCTATAGTTGAGTTTGTGAATGATTCCAATTGCGTTCGTACCAGATTTCGTGATTGGATTCTTAACCGATTGGCGACAGACGAAACGATGGTGATCGTTGATGGTTGTAGTATCACGAGGACGACAATCGTGCGTAGAATTACATGATAAGGGCTTTGTTTTAAAGGCAAAATCGAAAACAAAGATCGTAATCGTAACCAACGAGAGGATGGTCCTACTCGTACATGCATACTTACTATCCCAACACCGTTACTAGTAACTGTCGTGATGGTCAACAAGTCCGATCACAAGGCTCTGTGCAGGGTTTACTTTCCTGAATTAAATTGTTGTGAAATTACCAGCAGACCATTGTTCCAAATGTGATTGTAGTTGATTTTCGCCCATGTGAAAATATTTTCCATTCCCCACAGAGATAAAGTAATTTAATGAAAATCCTCAAACACTACCAACATTTTTGTATTTTTGTCACCGATCGCCTATTTGCACAACCTAAGTAAACATCACAAAACCATTAATACATTTTAATTATAAGAACGTCAGTTATAATAATAACCATGTACAGAAGCAAACAAAAAAAAAACTGAATATCACGGGTATCGTCTTTCGGACATCCTTTGTAAGAATCACATGGGCACGTCAGCTGCGGCTAACTACCGTAATAAAAGGGTTCAGATTTCATCACCCAAATAAGGATTATTCTAAGAAGGGATACATATTATGATATCTTAAAATCCTTTTTATTCATTTGTGTGTGTAGTCAGTATGATTTTGGGAGTGTTTTGTAGGGAACAAGTTTCTTGGTGAATTGTAAGCCAAGTGGAATGAATACTGAGAGAGTATCAATCACTTGAGTGGATCTTTTGTTATTGAAAAAAAAACCTCTCTAGACGATTATCGATTGACAGGAGCTGATTGTACTACCCAGTTGAATGAAACAAGTTACGTAGTTTGATTCATTTTCGATAACTACATATAATCTTTTACGTCTTAATTAACCCTTTTTCATGAATACAAGTTTCAAATCGACTTCATCAATTTAGTTTGAAAGTCAAGAATAAGGGATGAAATCAAATCTTGTTGACGACAGGTAACTTTTCTTAACGATTTCATCAGTTGGTTTTCTGTCGTATTGTTTTCATTTGGAAGGCACGCAACTTGAAACAAATCCTAAATTTACTTATAGTTGCAGGGAAGACTGAAGACTAAACTTGTTCGCAATAAAATAATACAGTGGTACATGTCTTTTATCAAATATCAACTAATATTTATTACTCCGATAACATTTATGTTGCCACGATTTGCATCAACTCAAAAAAGTTATTTTTTAGAAAAGATACAAAAGGCAAAAAACAACTGGATTTTGTTGATACATTTCCGTTGCAGTTCATTTGGATTCGTCTTGTTGTTTACCCTTTTTATACCCTATTCTAAGGGTATATTAATTTTGACACATAGTTTGTAACATACCTTAATATTGCCCGTAGACCCCTAAAAGTTACTATATTTATGATCAGCAGCGATAGTTAAACTGGGCCTAGAGAGCTGAAATTTTAACCATATACTCTCTAGGGTCCCGAAATAATCAAGTTTACGAAGTTTTGAAATCCGCCCACAGACACGCCCACAAACTCAAAAAAAAAAAAAATTTGGAAAAAATCGAATTTTGAGCTAGAAACCTGAAATTTTTTTTATATGATCTATGGCTTCTAAAACTGCTCGGGAGTTACAATTTTCAAAATCCGTCCACTGACACGCCCACAAATAAATAAAACAAATTCATTGAAAAACCAAAATTTGACCTAGGGAGCTGCAATTTACAATATATACTCTCTAGGGGCCCTATAAGCTCATTTGTAAATATTTTCAAAATCCGCCTACTGACACGCCCACAATTAAAAAAAAAAACTTTTTTTGAAAATTCAAAGTTTTAGCTAGGGAGCTGAAATTTATAATATATACTCTCTAGTGGGCCCTTTATGCTCATGTGTAAATATTTTCAAAATCCGCCTACTGACACGCCCACAATTTAATTTTTTTTTTTTTAATCCAAAATTTCAGCTAAGGCGCTGAAATTTATAATATATACTCTCCGCTTACTGACACGCCCACAATTGAATAAAATAATTTTATTGAAAACCCAAAGTTTGAGCTAGGGAGCTTTTTTTTACAAAAGCTTCGTTTTTTTTCGATAAAATCGCTTAAGTGTTATATAAGAAAATATGTAGAGCGTTCTTAACAATTCAACCATACTTAGACTTTTGTCACGCCCACTTATGTGGGATAGCAATAAGAATAGGGTATCCAACAGTTCGCCCAAGCGGACTATAGCCCGTCCCTATGTTTCTCTTTAACAACGAGGTTATGATCTGGACTAGGAAACAAAATAGCCAGTTTCGGTTTTATCCGGCCGGATTTTATGAATTTTGTTTATCTCGGTTAAAACCAGTAATTTTTTTAATCCAATAACCGGGTAAAAATAAACCGGTTGTTTACTGACAATTTCACATCAGCAAAAAATGTTGCAACACTGAATATTCCTCCGTATACAAATTTCTTTAAAACGACCTGTAAATTTTTGTCTCACTCGTGTCGTATTTATTCGCAACATTTGCAACTTAAAATTGATGTTTTTTAAAAGTCGAAAATGCACTCTTACTTAAAAAAGGTTATCCCATTTTTGGCACATCTGCACATTTCACAAAGTTAGTGCAAATGAGGTGCTGTGCTCAATTTGATTAAAAATGCTTAAAACGGAATGAGGTATGACAAACATGCTTCAACATGTAAGAACAAGTAAATTTATTTTTGATTTATAATGTACCTAAATCGTGTACCGAAAATGTATGAAAACCCTCCCTCTTCACTGTAAAGTAAAAAGAGGCACACCGGGGCCTGGGATCAATCAAATGTAGTAACAGCAGCTTTTGTTTGGCCTCAGTAAAAAATTGATCCGAACCCGGACAGCCTGCCGATGTTTGTTGAGTTCGAACCGGCGAACCTCACAGTTGGACAGGTAGGTAGGGATGCCATAAAGTGGGAGGGTTACGATCCCTTTAAGTCTGATCATAACCTGTGAACCGGGATGCCTGCCGATGTTTATTGAGGTCGAACCGGCAAACCTCACAGGTGAGACATAAAGTGGGGCGGTTACGATCCCATTAATTCTGATCATAACCTCGCCGTAAATGAAAAGAAAGAAAGGAGTCCAGACCAGATTCGGCTTCTAAGGAAAGTGATACAAAAGTCCATGTTCAAGATGGGCCTCCATTTAAAAATGTATCTCTTTGGACGGACTATAAGTGCAACTGCTATTCTGTTTTATCTGCAAATTTTTCCACTTGATTCTTCTACGTCGAGCTAGAACAACAGTTATTTTGTTCTAAAAGTTGCAGTTTATTGATATTTTTTAGTTCATTAGTTTGCCAAGTACTAATAGATTGTTTCTTGTTTACAGATATATTCAATCTCTGGATTAGGGGGTCTATTTTACAGTTCATTTGTTTTTAAGGGCGGGTGGGTACTTATATGAGTTCAAATGATTTATTTTAAAACAAAATTATAGACAAACACAAAAATAATCATATTCCTGTGCCAAGATTAAATTTTCATAACAATTAACGAAAGAAAAAACTAATTAAATATTTTTTTGATTTTTCTCCTCTTTGAAGTATTCACTTTTCACAATTTACTAATTAAAATCATTTTGCATTATACATAGCTAATTCCTCAATTATTGCGCGCGCGTTGAGCTCGTATAGTGCATCAACATCACACTTGTTCAACATCGTTAATCATAATCAATGGACAAGTTCATTAGACGGAATGCTACAAAGGCAATTCCGACGAAAATCCAAGATTCTAATTTTAGACTTTCAAATGTACCCCCAACTTTTTTGAGATTATCGTTTGCTGAACATCCCTACACTCTATGTGCCCTACTCTTGAAACAGACACATGGAACTGAAAGAAGAAGTAATTGCCTGGAGCAATTACAAAAATCACAACGTCAGAACGCGCAAGGTGTCATATGATTGCAAGACAAGGCGAAAATCGGAATCATAAAAAAAATATTTTTTTTCCAACATCGACATCAACAGACAGGATATTGAAAGATGTTTTAATTGCAGGGTAAACACATTTCTGTTTGCCGTATGGATGAGTGTGGACGTCATCGCAAAGTAGAAAGAGGGGGAAAGGAATTAATAATATACACGATTGCGAAGAACAAATTGGAATTGCTTTCGTTGGTAACACGCTGTAGGCTGGAAACTCAACAATAAGCCATTTATCTCTGCATTTAGTCTCCTGCTCAGGTGTGACTGAGTAAGGGCATAGATAGCACATCTCTACCTGACTGTGCGTTTTGTTTGTAATGACTTTAAACAATTCGAAATCAATAAAAGTGAAGAATTGTAAATGTTTACCAGTAAAAACACAATTTAATGCTCAAGTAGTATATGCAGATAATAAGGGGGAAGCTGACATCCCAGAAAAGTAAAACGCTATTTGAGTTGAGGGTGAGGACTGAGCAACAGTTGGCTTATGTTGTTTTTAATTGTTTTATTTTATTGTAGGTATTTTTATGGATTGACACACAAATGCTTTATTTCAACAAAATAAAAACTATTTATTTATCTATTGATTGAATAAATATCTAACTTCTCCGAACTCCTGCGCAAATATGAGGGAATCACCTTGATTCATAACATATAAAACGTTTATTTACTTGAAACTTGAAGCGATGATTTTGAAGCCTGTAAGAGGGTAAGCCTTGATAGTACCAACTAATTCCAAGCACATAAGTGATTAAAAGAACCGATGATGTTAACTCTTGAAACAGGGATGTTCAAATTTCTTGCATAATACACTACTAAGATTTCCAGCAAGGAAAACCTTAAAGTTTTCTTATAGCTCCACTTTTTAGGAAACTTTCAATAGTTTTTATTGTCATGAGAAACTTCTCATACTTGCCATTTGGAAACGTGTAACTGTAGGTCCTTTGTTCTTGTTCTCTTTTTTTAACGGCGAGGTCATGATCAAAATTAAAAGGACCGTAGCCCTCAAGTTCTTGGCATTCCTACTGGTCCGCTGTGGGGCTCGCCGATTCGATCCCAACATCGCCAGGATTCCCGACTTTGAATTTCTTAACTGACTGGCGATATAGGTTATGTATGATCCAGGATTACATCTTCTTTACGATTTCAACACGCGCATGCTCCTGTTATTTATTTTTGATTGATCGTCCTTTAGGACGCTGGTGATATCAGTCGTGTCAACCCACGGGGATTTGCATATACACTTACAGGAGAATTTCAAGATGAATAATGCGCCGCAAGCCTCACCGGGATGTTGAAATTGCCCAGATGTAATTAGTCCCCTTAGTGTATTTTACGACAGCGATGTTTTCGGCAGGCGCTACAGCGATATTCTTAGGCCGTCCTTGTACGTGAAAGGTCGCTTCCACTCAAGCTCAACAAAAATTCTTAGCCCAGCCCTTAGGCTGTATGAGCTATTCACGTCGAAATATTAGCTTTCCCCAAAAGCAGGTTAAATTTTTTTTTATTTAAATGACGTTCAGAGACGGAAAAATACTGAAGTTTTATTAATAATGCTGAAGGCGAGCCTCTTGTAGATGACGCCTAAAGCTACATAGGTGGCGACAATATTTCGAAAGACCTTAAAGTGAGCAGCTTTACTTTTCAAGAGCCGTCAAATACTAAAACAAAAAGGAGAAAAATTTGGGAGGCTTTCGGCGGATTTAGATGGGTCATGACTCTCGCCCAGAACTTTAAAGAGGCGATGCAATGCCTTATCAAAGTTGGTCCAAGTTAACCAAAAAGTTGTTTTCTTCCATTGCATAACGTAAGGGTCGATACGCGAAACTCTCTTAATTAGCATTAATTAGCAAAAGCGGATGTCACAATCCATGAAGCCTGTTGACCGCGTGTCAGACGGCCGATTGCGGGAAATAATACGGCTACCTGTTGACCAGTATCGGGTTGTAGCAGGGATATCAACCTCACACGCAATCCAAAGCATACTAATTTTAATGGAAAAACATCTTCTTGTCTTTCGTTTTTTTTATAATTTGTGTTCGCTAAAGGGGTTTTTCTGTAATTGGTACCCTTACGGTGTAAGCAAATACATTTTTTTTTTTTTGCTGCAAGCACCTTACCATGGTTCATTGCCGGTTTTAATGTGCTATTTACTATATTTTGAAAGTAGGAGGACAGGATAAATGTTTTGGTGCTTTGCAAGGTTTTTTCCCCACGGATGGCGCCTAAATTGCGTTAGGGAGATCTGTATTTTTGTGTGTATTCAATTTTTAAGGTCATGGGGCTGGTGGGGACTCGAACGCACGACCTGCCAAGCACTTAGTGAATACACCCGCGCACCATTTCCCCCGCTTGATCTTGATTCTTAAAAGGTTTGGTATTTGCTGTTGGTTGATTTTTTTGAAAAAAACGGCACGAAGTCGAATAATAGTTCCTACGTAGGTACAGATCAACATTGAAAACATGGGGGATCATAGAAAAATGTAGGATACTCCGCCGGAATAACCGAGAAATCCACAGTTAAAGTCGGTGAACACCAAGAAAGTCTCCAAAGTCCTGCTATTCATGGTATTTATTGAAGTCCTTTATTGGACCCAAAGTGCGCCAGTTATTCTTTGCCGACGATGGAGTCAGCATAAACGAGATCACACCCAAACGACACTGCAACGAGAACTTGATGTTTGTTTTATCGAAAAGACAGCGCTGCCCGGTCTTTGATCGTTCGACCCATTCCAGACATTTATTTGAATGGAAAGGTGCTCCCCAAGTACAAACTGCTCAATTATTTTTGATCAATAACAAGTGACCTGTGAGGACAACATCAATCAACGAGTAAGCCTACGGTGGATGAAATGGCGAGAATACTGTGCCCTAAAATTGTTCCCTAAGCTGAAACAGAGGCTCACACCACTCTGCCTTCAACGCATCCGGTTCACAGTTTAACAAAAGGGCGTTTATGTAATAGGTATATAAATGGATATTAATGACGGCTGATGTGATTCACTTCACCGCAAGAGTGATAAAGCTTAGTTTAGTTAAGACTTTCGAGGTTCAGATGGTAGACCTGTTGACATTTTCAATATCAATACACGTTCCCATAGAATCGCGGAAATGAGGCAGAGGCCTGCAAACTCCTGGTGCACACAAATGCAGCAATACTCTTGCGACCAAGTGATCTGAAACGGGGAGGATTGCCGATACTTTTTTCGATCCGGCGAACCTCATAGGCGGACCAGTAGGGATAACGATTGCTATTAAACGGATCATTTCTAGACTGACAAATATGTGTTTTTTTCTGCAACGAAAGTACCGGCAGTATACTTCTTCCCTTCCGACGAGGGTATAATCAGGATTAACAAGATCATAGCCCGGCCAATTTACTGCATCCCTATGGGTCCACTTACGGTCCTCAAAGCATTTCGAATCATTTCAATGTTTGCAATTTCCGGAATCCACTTTCAGATTCACAGAACTGTCTTTAAAAAACAGTTTGAAGTCTTACTTTCAAAAGAAAAGCTAGGTACTATAGGTAACTAGGTACATAATATGTCCAGTAAGAAACTCCATCTACAAAAGAAGCAGGTGTCCTGGGTTTGACATCAAGTGACAAGCCTAACATTATGTCTGGATAGAAGAATATCAAAAGTTCATTATTAAAGCTGCAAATAAAAGTCGGCTGCCCACAAACAGGGCTTGTAGTACAAACACTGCATAGGTACAGCTACCACATTTCATTATTAATATGTACCTAAACCAATTCCCTTACCTGTTATTAAATCCAATATGGCATTATAAATTTACCAGATTCACCATCCTTGCGATGGAATACCCAAATAACTGTTAAAGATTTGTTCCTTTTGATGCAAAATAATTGAACCACTTAGTATGAAGAATGAATATATTTTTTTTTCTCCTTTATTTCACGATTCCCCACAAAAACACGTTTTTTACCTTTCTTACTTCTTCTTTTATATTTAATTTTTTTAGGCACGGTACAGAAAATATGTTTCCACCTGAGTTGATTCCCAAACTCTTTCTTTCAATAAAGCTATTTTTTATTTTTATTTTTTAAAAACAACTCGGCATACACCGGAAGGATAGAAGCACAAATAACTTTTGCGTTTATTTTGAAACATTTTTTTTGATCGCAGGCGCCCAATGCACATTTGCAAAATCGACATTAATATTAACGTACACTATTAAAACGCACAAAGTGTATTCTTCTATTCCTTATAGGACGACCGTGAGGACGATAACGACGACGACGGTGAAAAGGTTATTTAATTTGGAGAATAACAAAAAACGTTAATCTTCTCTTGTATGCACAAACGCGCACACACACATACACTATTGCGAACACAACTAACTTGCGATGGCAAAGGGAATGTATCATGCAGAACTCATCTCTATTCTTCTATTTTGTTAACGTAATCCGAAAGGAAAAGGGGGAACGTGAATGAAAACCCGATCCTTTTTTTCCAACTGCAAACAATTTTGATGCACTTTTTCACTGGACACATTGACAAACCCGACCGTTTATACACACAGCTTGTAAACAACTGAAGAGGTTGTGCCAGATGTAAATAAACCCACGTCTGTGTGTTGTGTTGTAGCTCGGATGATGCTAAAAAATACGAAAACTTGTAAGGCAACATGTTGCTGGTGGTGAAATTTGTGCTACTTATGGTGAATATTAAAGGGATTCATGTTGATTCTTGATAAAAAGGATTTGAATTTATTTAAATTTATTCTTTTTCACGAATAATTTTTCATGCGCACCATCAATCTATATATAAACTTAACAGTTGGATAGTTGATGAAAGACTAATGATCTAGGGGCCTGCGATGAACTTAAACGATTAAGGAGGTAAACGATTACATAGGTAGTGTTAACGCGAATTATTATGTAGAACAATTTGTCCAAGGGTCAGTAGAACCATTGTAAATACCATCCTCACCTGCTTCTTCTTCCCTTTGCAAAGAAGAAGCAGATTCGGATGATATTTACATACATTACCATCCGAATCTGCTTATTCTGCTTTTTAATATACATAATAAGGTTACCATGCTAAGCGTAATAGTTCGCCAATGGAGAAAGAGATGGGAGCGACAAAAAAGAGCTTTCATGTCGAAAAAAGAGCCAGACATCAAAACTCCCGAATCACGAAAGCATACACACCAACATTTGCCCCAGTGACGAAGTAATCCAAAAGCAGGAACCATGTCAATACAATTTGAGGTCAAACAGAAAACCCCAGAGATAACGTATGACCCTTCTAATCCGGATCAAAACCCCGCCATTAAAATTAAAGAAGAAGAATAAGTTGGTATGCGATGATATTATGTACAAAATAATTATGTGATATGAAAAACTGTCTGGTTTCTATTACTCAACAGCTTATTCATCGACAAGAAAACGATGAACAAAACAACGATTATCTACAACTCGAGGCCAACAAACGATTGTCAATAATGTACCTCAAAATTAATATTCCAAGCTTTCAGAAAATCCCTAACTTTAACCTGTCCTGTTTTAATATTCAAGATACATATCTTAAGGTAAGCCTCTGGTTAACCTTTTAGGAGATATTCGGGAGGAGCTGTACTTTTATATAAGCTGCGGAATGGATTGGCTTTAGACCGGGTGCAGCCTCGGGTGGACACACAACTGGTTTTCAAGCAAAAAAATTGCCAATGCCGCTAATATCCTGTGTGGAAGCTAAGCTGAGCCGGCTGGGAAGATGTAACTCTGAAACACTGACCTGGGTTCTCTAGCAGACCGATATGTAGTTTAATGAAAAAGATAAAGCTCATTGTCAGCCCTCATTAGCCCACAGGCATCCTGCTTGTCTTTTTACAAGCATGAACTGAGTCTCTTCGTCTACAGCATACTGAACATTGGAATGATCTCCACGGGACTTCACTCCACCTATAGTTCACACTCACACTCCACCTATAGTTCACTTTCTGACTGAAAGAAGGAAATAAAACCACTTAAATTACTCCTCTTTTTAGGGTACCGTAGCCAAATGGCAAAAAACGGAACCCTTATAGATTCGTCATGAAAAAAAAACAATACATTTTGGGGGTTCCCCTTACTTAGAACTGAAACTCAAAAAAAAATGTTTATCAAACCGATACGTGTGGGGTATCTATGGATAGGTCTTCAAAAATGATATTGAGGTTTTTAATATCATTTTTTCTAAACTGAATAGTTTGCGCGAGAGACAATCCCAAAGTGGTAAAATGTGTTGTATAAGCAGGTCTGGCGTATTTCAACTTTGGGGTGGGATGATCGCTTCGCTCGCTAACATTATTTCACCTTTTTCTAAGGAGCTATAACTGTTAGTCCCTCGAAACTCATAAAATGCTACAGAAATTGAAGAAAATCGTCTAATGTTAACTGTTCCTCCACCGTAACATCATGCTAAGCAATTTCCCACTTCTAATCTGAAATTGTTCCACATTCGAAAGGTGATGATGATATAGAGTCAATTCCTGTGGAGTTATTTCTCTGCACCTATATTTTCGCATGCAGATGTTCGAAGAAGCTGATCGACGGTCTTTCAATCGGCAGTGCAAAGTGTCCGAATGGATTGAATAGTAAATACTAGAGATTTGGAGTTGATCTTCTCACTGGTTTCAGTCCCCTTGAAGCTCGGACCTTTGTGAGTGCTAGCTGTAGGTGAACAAAACGACATCGCATTTCATCTGCGAATGAGCCGCTTTTGCCAGAAGCAGATTGGATATCCTAGGTTAACACTTCTTACATTAAGATCAGTTAAGTGAGATAAGGTTCTCTATTCGTCTTGGGTTTGCTAAGGCCAGGGCCACTGGCAGGTTTTCTTAATACTGACTCTAATGCGTTTCACTAGTTAGTTGCGAAACTAAAATGGAACTTATACCAGAAAGAATGTAACAAGCCTCTAAACCAATCTTCTTCTTTTTCTTTAACGACGTGGTTATGATTCTTTTTCTTTATGGCGAAGTAACGATTAGAATTTAAAGTTTCGTTCTGGGGTTCGCCGGTTCGATCTCAATAAACATCAGCAGACTTCCCGGTTTCGGATCACTTCTTTACTAGGGCCTACATATGCTGCGGTGTTATTGCATTAGTATGATCCCAGTCTGATTTTTTTGTCACGACTCGACGCACACATGCTCCTGTTATTGATTTTTGTTTCATCATCCCTGCGTAGATGTGAGTTGTCCCTTTAGTCGCCTTTTACAACAAGCGCTGGTTTTTAAGGGGAACCGCTTCTTAGTAAGTCCCTGATCTGCATAAAACGGATCATAACCCTCCACTACTGGTCCGCCTCGTGGGCAAGACCGAACGGCCTTGGAGTTAATCCAGTCAAAACCGAATATGTTCTGTTCACTAGGAAAAGAAAAATCGAGAAATTCGATATGCCGAAGCTAAACGGAATTCGTCTGAAACTTTCCCCGGAGGCAAAGTATCATCCTAGACTCTAAGCTTACTTGGAAACGTAACACAGAAGAAAGAGCAAAAAAAGCACTATGCGCCTTCTACGCATGCAAAAAGACCTTTGGCAAACGTTGGGGTATGCGCCCTTACATAGCCCATTGGATGTTTTTTTTTTTTTTTTTTTTTTTTTATTTATTTTTATAAAAGGAAATCCAAATCCCAGAGCATTCAGACTCGGTAACGGTCCATTGTACTACTAGGCAGAAATCCTCCTTTTTGGTGTAGAGGCATGTGAATGGGTGGCGTATGTTGTTGTTCCCCATGGGGATTGAACCTGCACCGCACGGGTCACAAGCCAACACACTAACCTCTACACCGTCGCCACCCTTGCCCATTGGATGTACACAGCGATCATACGACCCATACTTACATACGGGTCAATTGTATGGTGGAAGGCAACAGAAAGGACTACCTATCACCATAACCTCTCAAAGGTACAGAGATAAACATGTATCGGTACAACGGGAGCGATGAGATCAATACCCCAAGCCGGGCTGGAAGTCATTTTAAACCCGGGGGTAGGTGGTGAATATATTCGCAGCATGGCAGCCAAAGGAGCCCTCCGACACAAGGAGGCAAACATCTGGAGGCACAGCTCCTATGGACACGGCTCTATAATTCACAATTACTTGGGTATCGATCTATCCAGAAAAACGGACTAGGGGAAAGGTGCGAACAGTGAGACACTTTTCTTTAAATTATTATATTTCTTAATGTTTTCAAGCAATCTTAACCAAACTTGGAGTATATTTTAAGGCATATTTTACTTTAATGTTCCAATACAAATTTTAGTGGAAGGGTCTATGAGAGCATCACAACAAACTGAATCTTAGGAAAAGTCAAACTGTCTCACTGTTTGCGAGCGGTGCGATCAATGAGACAGTGTAAGGCGAACAGTGAGACGAGGGGAAAAAAACAGAAAAAAAGTAAGTAGGTAATTAGTATTTTATTGAATAAATTAAGTAACGTAAATATATTTCTTCAGAAAAAAAAGTAACAATAAATTAAAAGTAAAAAAAAAATCACATTGAGATCATTTTAAATTCAGGTAGGTATGGTTTTGAATAAAAAAAAACTTAATTACTTTAGGCTGCTTCCATAGCCCTGAAAGTCAACATCAAACACAACCGATGCCTTTTGGCGACATGTTTCACTATTTGCTTTTTGGAAATGTCTCACTGTTCGCTTTTTGCCATTTCACAGAAAAAAAAATATTACAAAAATGACAAAGAATTCTAAGATTTTGTTGTTTTATTATAGCAGAACACATTATAAATGTTATATGTATGTAAAAAAAATTCTGAGTATTTACCTTTTTTTTTTTTTATGATTATTTCCCATTGCTATGCTAAATTTAAATACACTCCGAAAAATACTTTGAGCGATTTTTTTTTATTTTTACCCGGTGGAGGTTAACACGCAACTGAAACTCGTGTGCAACAGAACCAAAACACGTAGAGGGAGAAATAAACATTTATACCAATACCGGCATGTCTATGCATGCTTTAACAAAAGAGAAAAATGAGTTGTCTACTGTTTGCACTGTCTCACAACACGCTCGGAACACGCACGTCAGCGTTCAAGAAATCCATATCTATACGAACGGGTCAAAAATGGATGTAGGTACAGGAGCAGGAGTTTTTTGCGAGCCCCTAGACATAAAGGACTCGTACAGACTTCCCAATGAATACAGCGTCTTTCAAGCTGAGATTGTCGCCATCGACAAGGCAGCAGAAACTATCTCCGCGAAGAATCTGGATCCTTCCACGATCACAATCTTCGTAGACAGTCAGGCGGCTATCAAAGCACTAGACAGCGAAACCATAAAGTCAAAAACAGTCAGGAACTGCCACAAATCCCTCAACAAAATAGACGAAAGAGACAGGATCATTCTCTGCTGGGTCGCCGGTCATAGCGACATTGTTGGGAACGCAAAGGCAGACGAGCTAGCAAGAATCGTGTCAGAACTTGACGCAATTGACGCCATTACGTCAATAGACATCCCAATTAGTGCAGCAAAAATACATTCTGGAAATGAATAAGCAAGAAATACGTATCTTAACCGGCGTACTGACAGGCCACTGCACCATAGGTGTAATGGCAAGCAGGCTGGGCATCAGCTCACCAGACTACTGCAGGAGCTGTCAAGATATAGAAGAAACCGAGACCATCAAACACCTGCTCTGCGAATGTCCAAACCTTCAGACATCTCGACTTCGCTATCTGGGCAACAGATTCTTCGAAGACCTAGAGGACGTAGCGCAGGTACCACTGACGGTCACTATCAGCTTTGTCAAGAACACAGGTTGGTTTCAATAGGCCAACCAGCAAGATTAACCTAAACTGAATGTGGTAAGTGTTTTATTGTAAATGTAGGTTTACCACATAAAACAACAAGGGATCACAATGGACCAATGGGCTCCCGTGCAAGCACAGCAGCCCTGCTGTGCACTTCCCTTCCAACCTAACCTAATTTAACCTACTGGTCCGCCTGTGGTTTTCGCCGAAGCCTCTTCGCCCAAATTAAACCCGAAAAAGTTTTAGTATTTCTCTTAAGAAAATGTTGAACCGCATTCATCTATTTAAATTACTTAAATTAAACTATGATCGGAAGTATATTAAAGGATGTTATTCCTAAAACTTGTTGTAAATACCTATAATCTTAATTTGTATTAGAACAAAATTAATAAAAATAATAATTCAACCCTTTTACGGCATATTCCCAGCTTTCACTTATACCTAACCCTATGTAACTGCAGAAACATAGCATGAGCATTTGTACTTATGTATTTACATGAAAGCATTTTACTATCAGCAAAACAGCAGCAGTTCATTTGTATAATATCTATCTGTTGTCTTAATAAACTTTGAAACTTTAAGGTTTAGTTTTATCTACAAAATGGCATGTTAATTGTGAGACTGATGTCTAGTTAAATAAATAGAAAACTTTTCGTGATATAAGATATGTTGCTTCAATCAATATCCCTCCTGAATACATTGTACATTAAATGGACTTTATATGGCATAGCCGTAAAAGAATGATTTGACCCAACACAATGGTGTATGGTGTACCATTACCCTCACATTAGTATGACATGCCGATAGTGTATCCTTAGAGTACCCTTACCTTTGACTGTAAAAGAGAATCAGTCGGCGAGACTTTGAACTTGATGCATTCTCATCTCAGTGCAATGATAATGGTGCTGTTCACGTTCTTATTACACAAAATTATGTGTCGGAATTCTTTTATTTCATCACAGTCATCATCATTACTATAAGTACATTTGAACAGTCAAGTCGGCTGAGATCCTTTGAAGAAGTTTGATGTTCAGCATCAGACTTTAGGACAGTAGAACAAAACAACATTTTTTTAGGTCGTTTCTCACCTCATCCGAATATAATATATAAGTGTGTGTGAATCTACGGTAATTTATTGACGCTAATTGATAACCTAAGGTTCTTGAAAAAAAATTATATATATTTGAGCATTAACAAATCGTAAGATTTTTAGTTTTTGAAGGATTAAAAACAAATTCCCGACATTTCTCTGTGCTGGATAAGCCAATATGGGCAAATTGCTATATGTTATAATACATAAGCGTATATAATTTTAGTTCATATATATACACACATTTAACCAGGATTAATACTTGTTAATATTGCGATTAGTTGGATAATCGGAAACCAATGATTTCAACTAGGGGAGGTCTATTTTAAAAAGCCGTTTAGCTTTGTATATATATGTACTTTATACTTTTATAGAGTATAAATACAAAGGCATTGTACCGTCAATGTTTGGCCTGATGTCGATTTGATCACAATTTGAACTCGTTCCATGTTATTCATTCAATTTTTTGTTCATATATTATGTATGTATATGCGAATATTTATAACATTAAACTAAGAAATACGATATCTCATGCCAAACAAATAATTCATTTGGCATCGGTACAATTTGATTTTTCAAATTTGACACATTTTACTCACTAGCCCTCTCTCTAAACTAGTTAGGTACAGAAAATCTTGTGCTAAACTGATCTGCACAGCTTCATGGAACACAAATTGACAGAATATAGAACACTCATGTAACACCAAATCTTGTACTTTTCTGATTTTCTCTGTACTTATCTGTGCAGCTAAGGTTCATTAAACACATCTATTGAAACCATAAATGTTTTCAATGATTGACTGCTCGTACGTCTGCAACTTGGTATTGCGTTTGCAGCACTATTCATCACCGAACCGAGTTCATATCTTCATAATATCGAATATCTACAACACAACTGTAATCGAGGTGGAACAAACCAATTCTCAATTTTGTTAATATTTTCTGTATCTCTTGTCGCCATGGTATGCAGGTGGAACAAAACAATTCTCGCAAAAAAATTGCCAAAAATTATATGGAAAATTTGTCCCAAACGCCAAAAAATGGTTTATAACAAAAAACAATTCTACAAACTGTTGATTTTGTTGATATCTGACATAATCGATGTTCGATACCTCGGGATTGGAAAGAATAAGAGCAAATCGAATCACAGGTTTAAAAAGAGCATACAAAATTACCGTAGAATTCGTTCTCAACTCAAAAACGACAAAAGTGTCGTATGGAACAAAACAATCCTCAGGCGACGATAAGTCTGCAAATAAATCTTGTGCCACTGTGTACATACGATACATTTTGACAGCTCAATCGGCCGCGTCCTCCGTTTAAGTTCTCCAATGTAACTGTTTCTATTGTGGTGTTATAAGTAAATTTCATATGGGACTAATTTTGTTTATCATGTACCATTTTTTTGGACGCTTCCCGAAATTTGTCACAGATAACGCTGGTGTCGGTGTTTGTAACACTCAAATAACATGATTATTTCCTTTCCCATTTTAAAAGAGAAATCTGAACACCCGCTGCAGCCGTCGTGTGTAGGTATATTCCAATGCAATCGTTTTTTAAAACATTCGCATTTGAGTATGTGTATGTATGTATATAACCATGCTTATTTTGACGTTCGACATCGATCGAGAGTTTGTCGAAGAATCTGTATTTTGAGATTCGATCGAACGGAAAGTTTATTCAATGAGAACATTACTTTATTTGAACTCGAAGGAATACAGACATTCTAACGAATTGACTTTTGATTCGAATCTCAAATTAAGCGTGACAATTACAAAAAAAAAAACACTCGTCCTATCTCCTCACATAGGGCCATCCGGCCCATATATAGATATATCCTGAAATACCTATCAAATCATTTTTTTCTATCAACAAGTAAAATTTTACATTGATATGTTTCGGTTTCTAAGTTGTGGCTATTGAAAAGAGTACCTATATAATTTTCTTATTTTATTGCTCTTAAATAGGGTCGGGAATTTAATTTGAAAATGCGGAGACACCCGTCTGACCCTTTTGACATTTCTATAAACATTTAAAAGTTCAAATTAATACGGCTAACAGTTAATGATTAGGTTATCCTTTTTTTGTAAAAACGCCTTCAAAAGAGTAGTTGAATGGCAGATTCAAAAAGTCTTTTCGTAATACATATTTGCTTTTTCAGCTAGAGGAATACAGCCTTCAATTGTATGACTACGGTGATTCAACTGTGCGTTAATGAGTAAGGCAATACAAACTCTTGTATATAATACGGATATGCCGATGTTTTATATTCTAGACACAATAATTGGAAGGAAAGCTTAAAAAGCGTATAAAAACGTCATACGCAGATACATGCTTGCAAAATGGCAACAGATACACAAATGTGGTATTTTATTTTAAGATATTGAGAAGAAAATGGTAAGAATCAATTCTTTTTTCAAAGCACACATACCCACAACCGCACCTTGGGTAGGTACTGCTAAATACCACGCTCTAAGACATATTACTGTAGCAGCAAGATGGTACCCATATTTTCTTCCATGTACAATCTACGAGTATGTTTGAAAATAATCGCAAATCCTAATATTTTTTCAGCACAAATCACCAATTAAAAAAAACAAAACACCCACCATTTGAAGACTCCTCCCATTTGACTCAATACAAAAACATACTTTTGGCTTGCCGGGATCTTTGCCAAGATTTTAAAATAATTATGCCAAGCCCATTAACAATTCACACAAATCAATACCACTAAGTACAATATCAATGTAATT
The DNA here is from genome assembly GCA_949715645.1 of Portevinia maculata. Taxonomy (NCBI): domain Eukaryota; kingdom Metazoa; phylum Arthropoda; class Insecta; order Diptera; family Syrphidae; genus Portevinia; species Portevinia maculata. The sequence goes on along the minus strand of OX454526.1, from coordinate 308,925,129 downwards.
ATCTTTTCCCGTACAATTTGCATTCAAAAGGTGTTCGAAAACCTACTGGCTTTTGCAGTCTTCCCAGCCCACGGATTTATGATCATTCCTTGAGGGAGAACATCATCAATGATCTCAGTAACCAAAGAGCGTAAAGAAAAAAAAAAACAACTCCTACTAGACCTCACAAAAACACGTGTTCGCTACTCGCAATTACAAGATCTTGTAATGATTGGCATTTATCGTTGTAATTATGAAATTAATAAGGCAAAAAATTGGCCTGCAAGACAGAGTGGTTTTGTCCGAAGGCAGACTTGGACGCAGAAAAATGTCATTAAGAGCTGGTTTTCTATCTACGGGACATGCACCACAGGCGGAAAATCGACTTTAAACCCGTATCTGATTGGTTGTTTGCAACTCGCAAGCAATATACCGTCGTGAATAAGCAGTTAAAGCGATGTGCTGGTTGCAAAAGATCTGGGTAACAATGAATAATTTTGTATGATGGCGATTTTGTTTCGTTGATATTAAGTTGTGATACAAAAAAGTGGTTATAATTTGTTTGTAATACAAATCGAATCGGCAGACAATGGTTATTTTTTCCCAATATAAAAGATAGGTTATTTCTAAGTAATTTATTTCGATGATTCGATGGGAGCTTGTTTTACGAGAAGTCGAACATACCATAACCAAATCACCGTTCTCGTGATATGTGTTTCTGACATTGGAGTTTCCATAAAGTAAAGTAATCGAGCCCAATAACTTGTGTGTGCGAATGTAGATAAATGAAGGGAAAACGAGGGAATGAAAATAGCTTGCGAAGGAGTACCTAAAAATGATATATGTTCTATTTTGGAAGCTTTCAATATATTTGTTAGCGTCAAAGGAATTGTCCTGAAAACTTAAAACCCTCAAAAAAAAACTACGGATTAGTACCAGTTGTCAGGCAGGCGTCTATAATACAGATATAAAGCGTATTTCATTAGTGACTTGACAACTTCACACTTTTATTGTGAACGCACCCTTAAACCGATTACCAAACTGTCAATGTCAAAATATTCAGTAAAATCGGCATTTTTATCATGGTATAGGACACGAAGGAACAATGTTTACAAATAACTAAAATTTGCTACCCCGTAATTCTCGTCCCAATAGAAAAGCAGTTCATAGTCTAGTGAAAAAATTTTAGTCAGAATATTCGCTGCTTGATGTTGAAGTGCCAGTGAGACTACGTTTTGCTCGGAGTGTGGAGAATATTGCTGCCGTGGACTTTCAGACTACATTATGGCGAATTTTGCGTTAGGATCTTGGCCAGCACCCTTACAAGATCAAGCTGACTCAAGAACTAAAGCCACTTCATCATATGAAGCGACGTACGTTCTCGAATTGGGCTCTTGACATGATGGAAGAAAATCAAGAATTTCATAGCAAAATCATCTCTAGCTATGAAACGCATTTTTGGTTAAACGGCTTCGTCAATAAGCAAAATATGCGTTACTGGAAAGGTGAGAACCCTCATGTGCTTCATGAAACAGCACTTCATCCGCAAAAAGTCACTCTTTGGCGTCATTGGGCCGTTTTTTTCGTCGATGAAAATGGCCGTCATGTTACGCTAAATGGTATTCGCTATAGACACATGTTGGAACGTTATTTCTTTGAGCAATTGCATGAATTGGACATCAGTTATATGTGGTTCAAACAAGACGGTGCCACAAGCCACACATAGGGTGCAACAATCGAGTTATTGAAGTCTCAGTTTTTTTTTTTTTTTTTTTTTTATAATAAGCGCGCACTAAAGGGATTTGTTGGGACCCTTATAATGTATTAGCTACACAGCGCGGGCGTTCGGTGAACATATTATCTCGAGAAACGGACCAGTCTATTAGCCGCCGAGATCGTATGATTTAACGCCTCTAGACTTATGGGCTACATTAAATTATTGGTCTATGTCAACAAGCCGGCGGGGTTAGAGGAGCTCAGAGCCAATATTGAACTAGAAATAGCGGCCGTATCGGTCGAAATGTGCAGACGAGACGTCGAAAATTGGGTTCAACGTATCCGCTGCATATGTTCCCGTGGTGGACATATGAACGATGTCGAATTTCATTCATTAATGTTTTGATAGTATCTAATTCAAGCCAATACATTTTTTTTAAATATCTCAAGTAGTTTGTATTTTATTTGATAAAGAGGTTGTGGAAGTCCTTAATGAAAGACCCTGTATTTGGCCTTAATTTTGAATGGTTTTAAATTATCTGGATTTATTATTATATATTATTTAAATACATACGATGCGGATAAATATATTTATTTATAGATCGGCTAATTAATTTGGTTACAAATTGTATTTAAGAAAATATCAAACAATACATACATAAAAAATGGTTGGACAAGCTATGTCTTAGGCCCTATGGGCAGTTAATACCTAATATTTATTTATTTCATACATTAAAGTAGCACGTATAGATACAGCAAAAATGTCTTTATCGGAAATGCTCGGTAACGACGGTGTTCCGGAAAATGTATGTTTCCCGGTATTGGAAGTATGAAAATTCAGCAAAATAAGCAGTTCGTAATCGGTGCTATCGAGGTATCTATTAGGACGAACATTTCCTACTATTTGTTCGAAATCAGAGGATTTTCATTCGAGGTATCCGATCGAATTCAAACCACATTTCCGCAGTGCGGCATGGTGCGTTAAAAAAAAGCAATTCTGGATAGATATATGGCGAACCCCACAGGCGGACCAGTAGGGATGCCATACAGTGGGAAGGTTACGATCCCATTAATTCTGATCGCAAAAAATACTAGTCACACTTTTAAATTAAATTTTCACTGAACTTTGTCCGAACACTTGTTGCTAACTTAACAATTTAACCGGTGCGACTATTCAAATGAACCGAAAAAATGAATATATTTTTGCATGGTTTAGGAAAATGAGAATAAAACTACAGTTTGCCTCTTATTAAATTTAAATTTTGCTTGCTTTTTTTCAGTATTAATGTACCTTTCTGCTGAATGCGTTTTTTTCCCATTGGTGCAGATAATACAACAAAAAATTAAGTTCAAAAACATAACTCACTTGCGACTACTCAATTGAACCGAACTGTATATCGTTCTTAACATTTCACACAAACTTATATTTTTGCCACGCCCACTTTATGCGGGATAGGAACTAAGATATCCAACAGCGGACTGTAGCCTTACCCTATGTTCATCATTTAGGTTTTATTTTGTGCCAAATTGTAGAATCGCGGTTTTCTTTGTTGCATTCAAGGCCGAAATTGTGGTCGTTCGGAATGTATCGCTTCGATTTGGGAGAGTTTTCATTCAGTTGTGACAAGGACAATGGAAATATTTGGATCTTTGGATAAGACAAATCGCAGCCAATATAACCATTCGACTAATCAGTGGTCAAGCATCTGTGAAACCTTTTCTGATAAAAAGCTCTAAGAATAGTTTAATAAATATTTTTGCCTTCAAGAAAAATTTTAAACTAAGTTTGTCAATCAAATTACACTTTTTTTTTAAAAAAAAGGTCGAATAATGACCAATAGCCTGCATCCTACTAGAACAACCAATGTTGTCGCCAACGATGCACTTTAATAAATGATAAAATAACACTTTAGCTTATCGCCTAACTGAAGTAAATACAGCGATCTTGTAAATTTTTCCATAAAGGAAGCGTCACAATGAATTTATTCTCTTTATTGCTTGGCCAATTGCAATTCAAAATGCAAATCGTACAATTTAATTGCCACCTCAAAGCCAATTTCGTTGATGATTTTACTGCTGGCCTACCGCAACAATTTAAAAGGGGAGAAATGCCACAGTATTTTTCCTAAAAGGTTTTGTAGAATTGCTTTCAGTTTCGATAAGTAAAAAGGAACATGCTGTGGAATCAATTAGTGTCTTTAGCTTTTGGAATGGATAAAAGTTTAATGGTTTTTAACTCAAGTCATGTTGACATTAATTTGGATAGTTTATATTGTATTATGAATAAGTCAGGCTGTAGAAAAGGGCATACGGTTGTAGTGACACGTCAGTAGGAGCCGCATCACTAAACCATTATCTGAAATTTATAATCAGAAATAAGATTGGACGGCTGCACAGTCGAATTTTGGTTCTTGAGGAAAGTGGCTGAGGCATACGAACCTTCTACATGTCACCCGCATCGTGAATGGAGTGCAGCTTGGGATGACCGTTGCAGTACGAACCTAAAGCCACACTAGTCCACGGAAAGGGGCATGTAGGGGTGGTTGCCACAGTCAGAGGGTGTCAACCTCAAGTTACTTTTACCATTAAGGTTCTGTGACGAATTTGCTTATGCAGCAAACATTTGTCTCGCTAAGATCGCCCTACTAGGACGCAACTCATGCTCACCATCTGAGGATCACTTGTCAATTTGTCGTCTGTATACTTTTTTACATATAATACAGAGCAGCAAACTTAGGATTTTGCTTTTGAGACACATCTTCCTTGAAGAATACAATTTACATTCATTTAAGTGTAGAAAGCGAGCAACTTGTGATGAAGACATCAATCATAGCGCAAACGAAAAAAAAAAATCAAATATCCAAGACAGCCTTCACGTCAAAGAACGGGAAAAAAGAGCTCGACAAGTTCAGTTGGTAACGTCATGTTCCAAGGAGAGTTCCTACGAGCCTCGTCAAAAATACAATATCAATCAACGATATCCTATACAAATCGCGAATACGAGGCAGACCTACAACGACTGGATCACACAAATGCTGAATCACCAGCATTTGATTAGCCCTAGTGACAAAGGGACTCGAAACTGGGAGGGCTGCCGATACTGTTTGTGATCCCAATTGTCAATAACCTGGTCGTTTTAGAAGCAGAAGAAGAAGAAGAAGAAGAAGAAGAAGAAGAAAATGAAGAAGAAAAAGAAAAAGAGGAAGAAGAAGAAGGATAAAAAAAAAAAAATAGAAAAAGAAGAAGAAGAAGTGGAAGAAGAAGAGGAAGAAGGAGAAGAGGAAGAAGAAGAAGAAGCAAAACTTATCTGAAAGCATATAGGGGCACTTGTCAAAAGTTATAGTTTCCGTGCAATTTATGAGATGGGAAAGGCATAGGAAATATTTTTGGAGCCGTGAAGAAGAAGAAGAAGTAAAACTTATCTGAAAGCAACTCGGGGCACTACTCAAAAGTTATAGCTTCACCGTTTCGGTGCAATTTATGAGATGGAAAGGACATAGGATGCATTTTCGGTGCAGCGTTGTTTTTTTTCTCTTCACGCCTCAATATATTAGGAAAACTTTTGCTCCAATGTTTGCTTTCCGCAGAAATTCATTTATAAATCACAAGGCGAAAAGAAGACGTGCTCACTGCACTTTCATTTATTTTGTTCCGTAAACTTGTTTCATGGACTGGCCCGAATTTATCCACGTCCTATAATTTAAATAATTTATAATACATATCGTTCCGATCAGCAAGCGATTATACTGTTTTAACCCAGAATTGATCCTGTGTTATGTGGCATTTCTTTGAAATTGCTTAAGGATTGTGTAGGTACGACCGCAATATGGTGTTTTGCGAAATTATCTCTCATAAATTGACGATCTCTCTTACTTGCAGGAAAACAAAATGGAAAATTAGTGCTTGTAGTTATTTATTTTTGCCCGCAAAACGAAAATCTTCAAAGTCATTTTGTTGTCCTGCAAGTTGTTTGACACTGATGTTCAACCATTGAATTTATGACTTAGCATCAGCCGCCACTATAAATATACATTTTGCATAGCAAGAAAACTAAGTTGGTAAAATTCAAAACTAATTTATTTTTCATATTATTTGTTTTCTTATAAACCTAAAACATCCCAGGAATTTGTGTTGATTGCGTTTTAAACATCAGATAAAAGTAAAAAGATTAATAAATAAATAAAATAGATCTTCTTCTGCAGGTACACCTATTCATTCTTCTACTAATCCCATTATTTGACCCTAATATCCCTTGAAACGTACGCAGTCGCATAAATTTTACACATTTCAACAACGACACTTAAAAGTCAATTTTATGGGTCGGGCCTTGCGAAACTTTATTCCAAGACAACCACTCCACCAGCAACGCCTACATCCTTCTCCACAAAAATAAACTAAACATCTGAAAAACATTTGGACCGGAAAATATTTATTTGATCTTTAGACACGCTGAATGCTCGTTGAGTTATCAACGGTCACGGTTAAGTAACTAAAATTTATTATGTTCGCAGTTTGTTAATTTTTGACTTATGTGTATGACATTTTTACTGCCAAGTATTTTGTCAGCGATTGTAATGAACTCTAATTCCAAACATGTAGTTTCTATTCATAAAAACGTAAGCAACGGATTATCATTTGCTTATACGAATGTAAGCTGTAATAAAAGACGTTCAGCGTAAACTCATTTGTTATCCGATCATGAAATAGTTTTGTAATTTAAGTCGTACTATGCATATTTGTGGTATCGTAAATTAGTTCCTTGTGGTATTGTACAGATTTGGGTTATCCTTCATAACGAGTTCTAGTTAAAAGCAATCGCTATTCACGGTATTTCTAGTTTTCGATTCGTTAGTTAGATCAGTTGTTATTTTGTCGGAGAAGGAAATTACAAAATGCACATCCTGCCAAGCAACAAGATATGCATTTTCATTAATAATTTCATTCAATAACAAAGGGAAAGACGGTCTTTAAAATATAAATCATAATAAATTGTCAGCGAGTAGAAATTTATTTTTGGAATTGCGCTAGCCTCTGATATAGACCTTCTCATTTAAGATCACAACCCGGAACGTAATCGGACTAAGCGTTGAGAGTATGCACCAGGAACGTACGTACAAAGGAAAACCAACGAATGATCAAAGAACAAGTTCGCCAACACACAAAACCAGAAAAAAAACATTGAAAAAAATTCAAATCAAAATCTGGAAACCCAAAATCTCGAAAAACAAAATCACGATTTTTTTTTAATCTGGAAAATTAAGAGATATTTTGTATAGTTGTCAAGATTGAATTATGCAAAAAAAAGTTTCACCAGCAGAAGTTTTTTTTATGTCGTCGGAAAACAGTTGTTCCCTGAATATCTTCTTCCTTATTCCATTGAGGGGCATTCACATAAAATGTGTTGTTAAGGTGATATAGTAAGGCGGTGACGTAGTGACGAGTAAGGTACATAACCTATTAAGTTTTTGATATCATGCCTACTTAGATCTAGACATCTGTTGGCATTGTTGTTGAAGTGCCGAATGGCTCGTTTGACCCGTCTTAGACTGGGGTTGCTCTCCCAATAAAAGATACATTTTATATGTTCCCAGCTTTTTATTGCTGCGATTGCTACAGCAAAAGGGTTCGGGACCTGTGAATGGTGTTTTGAACCCGTCCAATTTATCGGCCTTTTCATTACCATCAAACCCTTCATGGCCCGGACCCATCATAGTTTGGTCTTGTTTCTAAAGCCGAGTGATTGAACTGCATTGAAACAGTGTATGACTGATATGGAGTCAATAGTGTGCGAGGAAGGGTATTTATAGCTGCTTGGATGTTTGCGCCTTTAATACCAGATATATATTATATGGCTGGCGCATTCTTGAATGGCGTGGAGCTCTGCTTGAAATACGCTGGGAATTTGTCACACATGTATCGTAATGTATGGTAGCTGAGTCTACTAAAGCCGATTCTTTAGTTTCATAATTCTTTTAAACTTTCTCATAAACTTTGGTATACGAAAGAGAAAGATATTACAATCCTGCTGAAAGTATTATATTACGACTATAGCGAAGTCCAAAAAAATGGGTCCCGAATTTCCATTCGTCGATTCAACTATCCGTCTGCCCGTCTGTCACCTTGGATCCAGCCACAATGGGTGGACGGATTTACTTCAACCTTTGTATTTGGGTTTTGTGGGGCTATACCTCGCGGGCATTTGATTTTTTATTCTATCACTTTAAAAACGGTACCTACCATGGCTTTTTCAACACCGATTTTCTCAAAAACGACTCTAACAATTCTGATAATTTTTGAAACATAAAATAATTGAGGTGAGTGTAAGAAAATTGCGTACTCAGCTTCGCGAATATAGTGGAATAACGGTACTTATGCGATTGTCTCAAAAATACAATTTACGCAATTATACAGTTGTAACGAATTCGTAAATAATTTTTTTTTTTAATATTTTGTATAACCTTTTAATTAATATAATTTTTAAAAATTTCACTTTTCTCACAAACGGCTCCAACAGCTTTGATCAATTTTAATGTGTTGATTACTTGGGTTGAGTGTCAGAAGACTGCTTACTCAATTTTTACCATAAGACTAAAACAACGATTCTTTTGAAACACGGCAATATTTAAACAATGGGTAAAGTGATTTATTTGCTTCAAATAGATACATTAAGATCGAAAGCTATTATGGCCAATCAAAAACCGTGCATAAGATCAAATTCACAAAGTCAATTACCGTTATATCTGCTTCAGTCGAAAATTAGGCCAATTTATTTCAGCTTTATTTCAGTCGGTTTAAAAAAAATATTATTTAAAACTTGAAGTCTTATGATTTAGATCAGTGTTCAGCACATAACTTTCATAAAAATATTAACATATATATTAAACATCAATATTCATGTTGTGAGTATACGTCATACCCCCATAAAATGCGACTAGCCTTTTATTACCCATTTCCGGGTCTCTGCTGACAGGTACAAAATTAAATTTTAAGATGTTTTTTAACTTATCCATTCACAAATGCAGTTAAGACAAATCAAATGTAGCTCTCTACATGTAATCGACATTGTTACTTTTTTTCCTGATTTACGATTATAGAAAATGGCTAGTGAAAATGTGATTCGAAACCAATTCTCATAAAAGCTGCTAGTATGATGAGCCCCCATTGAGTATTGAGTCTGAGTGCTCCAGTGTAGAAAGTCTCGCACCCCGCTAAAAAAAAAAAAAAAATGATGAGCCCCATCTACAAGAAAGGCGATCCAATGGCTTGAATTATTGAGTCATATCCTTGCTAAGTGAATAGTGCACAGGGGAGGTGCCAACACGGAGGCACTATCTGCAAGAGATCCGTCCAACTACTGGACGATGTTGACATCTCGACCATTGCCAGCGTGCCGTGGAAGAAACTTTCATGGCGATTGAAGAATAGTCGGAATTGGTTGGTCTTCAGATAATAAAAATAAAAATATTAAAAGAAGCAACTTTGACGTTGTTAGGGAGTTCACCTACCTCGGAATAAACATCAAGTCCACGAAAAATATTCGACTACCTTAGGAAACTGTTGCTACTTCGGTTTGGGTTGTCTTAAAACTCCTAACCTGGAAGACCGATCCTGTTAGTGTTGCTTCATGCCACCGAGTTGACGATAAGCAGGAAGGAAAGCTGATGCAAGGTCTTGTGCGCGAGAAAATTAAAATCAGGAGAAGATATAACCGCGAACTCTATGAGGTGTACCAAGGTGTAGATGTAGACTAAAAAGTTAAACCACGTCGACTACATTGGCTCGGCCACATGGAGTGAATGGATAATACTGATCAAGCAAACGGAACCATCGCGAACGATTGCAGGCTGAAATGTCAGATTCTTTCGACGCGCTCGAGTGCTCTAGTTTCCATGTACGTACATATACATAATATAGTATATTCCTCAAAGTTTTACTGGTTTGGGTTTCGCACCTGGTTGGGTTTCGCAGATGCAACAGTCATTGGGAAACGCTCATTGAATTGATCATATTCATATTCCTCCTGCTCTCCGTTTTCATATTATTATTTTCCCCTACACCTCTTCTGAAGTCCCCTACCTATTGCTCGGTTAAATTATTCAATCTGCACCCCACATTCAAAACGACATTGCAGTGTCAATGCATACACTGATTCAGTGGGTGTACATTTATCTGCAACTGAGATTTACCTTAATATTTCGATTCTCAATTCCCAAACCAATAAATGAACTTTCACTTAAGTCAAGCCATGATGGTATCCATTTGAGGTCGAACATCAACACAGATGTCTCTAAGCAGTGTTCAGAGTTATTGAAAACAGATTTTACTGATTATGTACATATATAACTGTTTAGTGCTTACAGCCAGGAATATTCTGAGCGGGGTTAAGTTGACCAAATTAAATTAATTGGCTATTGAGCTTGATAGCTACCTTACTTGCACGTTTAATTGAACATTCCGGAAATAGAGTTGATGGGAAGAAACATATTCAAAGCAAAAGCATTAGTCATTTTGGTCTTGCAACTGTAGAATGAAACTCAAATATTTTAGTAAAAATCCAACCGGAAAATACAGTAGGAACATCGAAAACGACAAAAGGATGTACTCGTACAACAGAATTACTATCCTTCAGGAATGAATAAGTGAAAGCAAAATAGTCGCATGCATGGAAATCTGCAATTTTATGTCAAAATAAAAGCCTTATCACATCTCAATGCCAGGACAATTTAGATATTTACACAATTTTAAGTGGCGTGTCGTCTAGGTAGGTATTGATCAAGGTAAGTTGTCTACTGGCCACACAGCGCAGATAGTAATTAGCCAATGGAACACACACATTTTACCAGAATGGGTATACCAATTAGCAAGTCTATCAGTCCATAAATAATAATTTTATTTCGAACCCCCAAGGCGGAAGGCACAGTACTTTGGTGGGAAAATATCAGAGGAGGCAATTTGCTTAAACATTGGCGTAACAGCAGTTTGAGGTGCCTGTTAAACCTAACTAACAAAGCCGACAAGTTTATTTCTTTTTGCATCGATTTGAACAGCAGACCAACGACTACAGAAGGTATACAACAATCAGCTACAGTTTTCTGACCGCAAAAATCAATTAGGACTTCTTAGAGCACACTGATACGATATCCAATGCATGGAATTGTTTCGCTGTCTTTTTGATTCTGGCCTAAAGGGCAACCACCCGTCAGCATTGAATAACCTAGGAGTATGGACAATTTCCAGTTCGCGTTGACAACGACTATACGGCACGACAACGTAGGTGGGTTAATCACAATCACAAAGAGAAGAAAGGCATCAAACCGGGAATGCTTCTGGAATTTTTCTTCTTCCTTTTATGGAATTTAATTATCCGTAACGTTAAACTGCATTCATCCAGGTAAATTACGAAGTGTTTCCACTCGTCTGATTGCCTATTCTCATTCTCCTTTCAGTCATGGCGAATAGGGCGTTAAGTGTTCTCACAGCTTGTTCAGCAAACTTGGATCGAGAACTGTAACAATGAGTTACAATGCCTGAAAGAAGGACATCAGTTCACCTGTTCTTGGACTGTATTTTATAGCCAAGGAAAGCCGGTCACATCAATACCACCATCCCACAGGTATAAGATCGTTTGTTGAGTAGGGTAAGGTAAAGAGTGTGCTGTTGTAGTCATGTCTTGTAGTTAGGACAATCTGAATAGACTACATAGGAACAGAGGCATTAATGTAAGGCTAACATGCTAAATACAGTAAAACTAAATTGGGTTCTAGGGTTGAATGATTCACGCTTGAAACGAGTTCTGTTTTTAATTGTCGAAGATCATCGTGATAACTAAACGAAGTGGATAGCTGTGTTGGACAAGTGGTCTGCAGTCAAAGTGAAGCACTACATGTGGAATTTTAATCATGTTTAGATATAGTTAAATGTTCTAAGATGATAGGTCCGATATTAATGTCGGGCAATAAACTCGGAAAAGGCAGTTCGATTAGCTGTCAATAAAACATAAGACATCCGCATAAATTAGTACAGTTAGTGTACTTCTTGTAATATAAAAAGGCAAAAGAAATTGATAAATGTACTAAAGTCATAAGTTTAACATGTAATCTAGTTTGCATATGAAAAACTCATATAAAACTTGGAGTGTAAGAAAGGTTTAATGAAACTTCAAATGCAAGCGGGGGATGTATAATTTAAATCAAATGTCTTTATATATCATGAAGAATGTTTCATGGCATAAGACTTCCTCGGCAGTTTGTTGCGAAACACATCCTTTCAGCTCTACCACACCACGCGCTTAATACCTATTAGTTTTCCATGCCTGAATACTTGCGGTTTATTAGCGTATACCCAAAGCTTAACATAGTAGTAACCGAGGTAGTAACAGGTGCCGCAATCCTGCTGGAACCACATATACAAGGTGGCGCAAAAGTAATCCTCCTATCAAGAAAATGCTATAAATTTTGCGATTGGCCCCTAATGTCAGTTCTGTTTTGACATTTGTGTAGTAAACACATGCGAAATACACGTTAATAAACAATGTTACGCTGCACTGCTCCAGAACGCGAAATATTGGTGACTATTTATTTGAGCAATAATCGGTCGGTGACTTCGGTGACATCGGAAGGTTATTTTTGCGCCACCTTGTATATATAGTTTATTCTTGCTCCATGAAATAAAAATAGTTGTCGCCCAATTTACATTTGTTTTTTGTCTTTCAACTGAATCATTATTTTTTTTTTTTTTTTAAACACAAATAAATATAAAACTGTAATTATAATTCAGGAAAATCATGAGAAAAACCTCAAATTAAAGAAAAAAAAAATAAAAATAAATAAATAATAATAGATAATAATCAAAAGAATAAAAAAATAAATAAATAAATAAATAAATAAAATAAATGAATAAAATATATAAACAAATATATAAATATATCATAATTAATAAATAAATAAATAAACAAATAAATAGATACATACATAAATCTATAGGTACCTACACAAAATATTTTATATGTCACTATGAAATTAGTTCATTGACTAGCGGATTTTTGGAGATATTACATCTCAGTTTGAATGTATCATTTAGCTTGTATGTATATCCTGGAGGAGACCAAAGCGAATAAAGTATAGCGATATCATCAGCAGAAATGGCTATTTCACACTGTGGAAGACTTGGGAGATCAGATGTAAACAAATTATAAAGGATATGACCAAGCACAGAACCTTGCGGTACATCTGCACAAAAATTTACTACATCAGACGCACGCAAAACTTTAAAGCGGCGATTTGACACAAAACTTTCAACAATTCTACAAAGAAATGGAGGGAAATTATTATTTAACATTTTGTAGATAAGCCCATTATGCCAAATGGAATCAAATGCCTTCTGAATGTCCGTGATGACACCTAAAACCAAACTGTTCGCTAGGATATATTTTTTGTTCCTCGATACGTTTGACAATTTTATCTTTAAGTATTTTTTCATAGATTTTACTCAAACTACTAAGTAAACTAATTGGCGTGTAGCTTACAGGATCATATGGAGGCTTACCCGCCTTAGGAATTGGGTTGGGACTACCTTAGCTAGTTTCCATGCGTCTGAAAAAATATTGTAACTTAAGACAGGCGTTGATAATAAATGTTAAGATTTTTATTCCAATTTTAGGCATTTCTTTTAGATAACGATTTTTAACATTGTAGATACCACTCGTTTTCCTCACCTGTAAGTTGCAAATTCATTTGACGGATTATTATGCGTGGCCCTATGAAAAGAATTTAGTGCGCTCTCTACAAGCGTAGTAGTGCTTGCGTCACCTAGATGTTGGGAAACCGTATGAAACCACATATGATCCTGATTAATGCCTTCAATAGGGGCGGATGATACCGCCATGCAGCGAAAAAACCACTCGAAACAGTGCAAAGAGGGAGATCTATCAGTCTAAAAAACACCCTTTGCAGATGTCTTTATTAAAATTTATATGTTTTATAACATGCATCGTGTACCTTTCAATGGCAAGGCTCTAACCTCCTTCGTGTGTGGGACTACTTACTTACTCTACGGACTCCCGACCCGTGAAGAGCCTCTGCCTGAGAAACTGCAGACCTCCATCCTCGGCGGTCCAGGGCACGCTGCTGCCAGTTGTCCAGAAGCGCTCTGTCATCCGCAATCGCTTGGTCTTAAAAACGGAGGTTCGGTCTTTCTTGCCTTATCAAACCTGTGGGCTGGAAGTTGATGATCCTCTTGGCTGGAGCGTTATTGTCCATTCGCTCAATGTGGCCGGTCCAATGTAGTCGACGTGATTTAGCTTTTTGTACTACATCCACATCTTGGTACAACTTGGTCCGCGGTTGTATCTTCTCCTCCATTCGTCCTTCTCGCACATAGGACCAAATATCCGACGGAGTATTTTGCTTTTAAAATAAGCCCACATTTAAGTCTGGTCGTACGGTGTCATCTGAGGATTAGATGTTTACTCCAATGTATGAGAACTCCTTAAATACCTCGAAGTTATTGTTATCAACATTAACGTTTTTTCCTATGCGGTGGACAGCATGTATTTAGCCTTGTCCTCATTAACTTTAAGACCAACCAATTTCGCCTGTTCTTCTATCGTCGTAAAAGCATCTAACACTACACGCTGGGAAAGGCCGATGATGTCATCTGCATACCCCTGTAGTTGGACGTACGAGTATCTTTTAAAAATAGTGCCTTCCATGTTGACACCTGTAGGTACTGCACACTATTGTTTCCAGAACAAGATGGAACAAGTCACATTATAGCGCATCTCTTTGCCGAAATGTGTTACAGGTTTGAAATAATTCGGAAGAGCTGCTTCCAAACTGCACATTACACCGCGTGTTTTCAGGTGTCACGCGACATAACTGGATCTGTTTTGAAGGGATCCCATAGTCGGCCATCCTGACGATGAATGCTATCAATGCGGCTTTAAGGTCAATCAAAAGATTTTGAGTCTCGTCGACTTGAAATTCACTGGGCTTTTCCACTCGAACCGGAAGCCACACTGGTTCCTGCCAATTAGTGTGGTATGTGGAGCATTACCTACTAAACTCCCCTCAGTTCAGTTTCCTGAAACTGCATCTTTGCATTACTTCATGGTGGACCAGGTAGATACAACTTGTCCATTTGGACATCGTTTTGATTGTCGTCTGTGTCCTTAGACGTATGATCTTGTTCGCGATTCTTTGCCCCCAGTACAAATGATATTAAAGATCATACCAGCATCTAGCAGTCCTCACTTGCAAGCATTTTACTTACGATCCTTAGGACTGATTGCACCTATCGGCGCTTCTTTGCCTTAGTTCCGGTGGGGGGTATTGTCGGCTATCGCTTAGCAGCATTGCGATTACCTATTGTGAGATAGTGGTTGTGAGGATGGTATTCAATTCATGATAGGAGTGCAGCATGCAGGGCCGGCCCAACCATATGTGCAAGATATGCAAATGCACAGGACGCCAAATTCCGGGGCGCAAGAAAAATTAATTTTACCTTGCGCGAAAACTGCATCCATCACACCTGTGCTGAATTTTTGCTTTTTGCACATTAACACATCACTTGCAATATTGCAACTTCAAGAAGAATCTAACTCAAAATAGACTTCAAGGAGAATCTAAATCAAAATAGGGCGCTTTCTGCAAATTTTGCACAGGGCACTTGTTTGGCTGGAGAAGGCCCTGGCGGCATGACTCGCATGTAGAAAATGCCAGGCAGTTTGTCTTAGGCTAAAAATACAGTGGAACAGCGAGCGAGCGGCGATCGGAGCGTGGACATCGTTGCAATGATCGGAATTAAAGGGACCATAACCCGACCACTTAACCTTCCAACCACACACTGGGGTATGAGATACCCCCACATAGATTTCAAAAGTGTGCAGGTCCCGTTGAAAATTTTTCATAAGGATGCCATACCTATGTATATTTAATTTTAAACTCTCTGCAGTAGCAGGCGAGGGTGTTCAGTTCTTAGATTTTTTAACGTGTTTAGTCGTGCTTCGAAGTTTTAGCTTGGGTATCATATACCCCAGTGTGCAGTGCGTGTTAGTATTTTTTGGAGTTTGTGAATACATTATTTTAGTGAAATGTTTTCTATTTTAGTTATTTTGAACTAAAAATTAATAAAACAAGTGTGGGGTTTGTTCAGCCATAAAGGAAGTTACTGTAGATGGTAATATTAATTAAAGTTTTACAGCAAAATGGCTTTTCTTCGAGACGAATCCATTGAAAGGCTTTTCCTTGATCCTAAAGGGATGAAGCCAAAAATGAACCAGCTTCGAATCTTGAAAATCAACATTAAAAACGATGTAGCTTCTGTAATCGAAAAAAAAACTGAAAACGTGACATGCCGACTTCCCATGTGCGAGGATCATCACTGATCACTCAGTGCAATGCATAGAATGCAGTCAAAAAAAATTGAATTTTTGTGTTTAAAAAAGCAAACATTTATCCCACTGTTAAAACAATACATTGGAGTAAACATTGAAGAAAGAGTATTAGAAAGCGTAATGCGACAGATTTTAAAACTATTATTTTAAACCTTTTTATGAATTTGACTGATTTTAGTTGACAACTATATACATAGTAACTTTTTTTTGTAACATAATTTGGAAATTATTTTTTTTAAGTATTTTTATATTTTATGTCATTCATCGTATTGAATTTTGTTTTGATAAAATAAAAATATGAATAAAAAAAAAACATATACATATATATCAATATATAAAATGACATCTTATTTTTAATACTTTTGGGGTAGGGTATGTTATACCCCAGTGTGAGGAGCGCGGTAGAAAAAATATGTGTGAGGACGGAAGGTTAAGTGTGCCCCTACTGGACCGCCTGTTTCGATGCTTTCCATATTTTTTACAAAAAAGGCTATCCCGCCTTTGAACCTGTTTGACATTTAAATAAAATGATTTCAACGCGTGCATGCTCCTGCTATTAAGATTTGTTTGATCGTCTTTTTATAACACCGGTGATCTCCAGGAGTGTCAACCCACGGATTTGTATGCACACTTGCGGGAGATAGTCAAGATGTTAAATGACGCATTGAGGCTGGATGTTAAAACTGCTTAAAAGGGATTTGTTTCCTTAGCCGCCTTTTACAAACAGGGCTGTTTTCATGCATGGGAATGAAAATCGTACATCCTTATAAATATAAATTTGCATCAGTTAACCTTTGCTGTCGATGGAGCTATCATAAGTGAGGATCAAATGTACCTGAATGAGTACTTGATGTATGGGTGGGTATTTTGAAGGGGAATTATGTACCGTATTAGTCTAAACAATACAGAATACCTGTTTTGCTTGTCTCTGATCCGCTTCAATTTGTTCCAGACATTTGTATGAATGAAAAAGGAATTCTTAAGTGCGAACATTTTAAATAATTGGTATCTATGATCAATTGCGAAACAACCTGTGATGACGACATCAATCAACTCGTAAGCTTGGGGGAATGAGGGCCGGGAAAACTCAGCCATCTTCTGTGACCGAAAAATGCGTCCTGAAGTAAACGCTCCACACCGCAGTCTTGCGCCAGTCGCTTACATACGATTAAAAATGTTGGACAGCATGAACAAAGTATGAGGGCAGTTGAGATAAAGCAGATTCGCATGACAGCAGGAGTAACAACGCTTGATCGAATCAGAAGTTAAAAAAGGATGTCAAGGAACCTATCTCAAAGTAAATGGAACCTACTGTCATGTTCGAGGAAGAGATCATACGAACCCCGTCAAAAAGGCAATATCAATCAACATTCCTATACAATCGGGAAAGAGAGGCAGGCCTAAAAACTTTTGGATCACACAAATGCTACAACGCCAGCATTTGATTGGCCTCAATGACGAGCTAATTCGAAATTGGGATGCCTGACGATACTTTTTGAGAGCAAACGGATGAGCCCCAGAGGCGGACCAGTATGGAGATGCAGTGAAGTCGAAGGGTTATGATGCCTTAAGTCCAGATCATAAGCTCGTCGTTAAAGAAAAAAAAGAAGACTTACATTATGAACGGATTTATGATAGTTTAAGTATTCGTATACCTACGACATTCACTGGTAAATAGAAAAGTTTTAATGAAAGTGTTGCTGGACATTCTCAAATTACGATTCCACTTAAAGGTCAAGTGCCTTCTATAACAACCGGTGAACGATAAATATCCCACAACGTAACCTGTTCAACTGACTCCATAATGTGCACCCTTTGCCCACATCGCATCGGACAAACAAGAGAGTATTTACATTCCAGACTGTCTATTGTCACCAAAAAAAAAGAATCTTTTAAAATTGTTCTCTGACCTCAAGTGGAGACTAAAAATAGACTGCGCAAGTAGCTCGCGGCAATATAAATACCAGTCGCTGCCGCCGAACCCAACATTACTGTCGGTCCCACTCTGTATGTGTTCCCTTTCCGTCATGAGGCATGAAATAAATTATCACTCTTCCCTTCCAGCATTTCCATCAGAAGATACGAAGCCACAATACGCGGAGGCTCTTGCACAATGTCAAGAAATCATCAGAAGCAATGCTCCGGAGAGGGTGTGGGTGGTTGGTTCCCCACATACATATGGGCTTTTGTTCTTTTATTTACAATTTTTCATTCATTTCATCGCTCGTTTCGAACTATTTGACGGTTGTGACAATTTGGAAGATGAAACTGGAACTGTAGCTTAAGTGGTCTGCACGCGAATACAGTATGCGGAGGAAGATACATTGCATTTTAATGGCTAATAAATTCCACCCAAGTTCAGTTTGCCGTTTAATGAGGGCTAATTAGTTTTGATTATGTACTACAAGATGTGTTCGGCCAACTTGATTTGTAAACACGAATAAAGTATCGACTTGGGTGGTTTGTCAATAACAGATGTGTGTTGTTTGTTGACACTGCCAAATAAATGTGTAGGAGAAAGTGTTGCTGCTGAGCGATCAATAAAAATATGTCACTACATCCGGAAGAACTGTTTTACATTGTTGCTTTAAAGTTCGTTATGTTTGCTAAATTATACACGCAAGTAGTTTTAGTTTGTGTGCTACTGGTGGTGGTAAATTTAAGAATTCATTTGGGCCTATTGATTGAACAAGTTGCTATTGAACCAAACTCTCAAACTTGAAGTATATATGTAGAATTGCATATCAGGAATATAGTCACTTGATTGAAAGCTACATGCTAGTCCAGTAATGGCATCCATATACATAAATATAAAACCCAAAACCAAAGGAACAATTAATTAGCAACTGACTTCTGGGATGACGAAATAAAATGAACGGCTTCAATACTCTGCCTTATTCTAAAATTCATCAAAATGACTCACATAAATTGCTTATAACGACCATATCGATAACCGCCTATAAATCTCAGTCTTCCGTAAATGATTTCATGTTTTTCTGTACACTAATCCAATTTTTGAGACAGGCAACCGTAAAAAACACAAATCTGATGGTTTGTCGATTGCCCAGTCATCCCTTTACAAAGTTCGGAATAAATTACTTAAGAAGAAAAAAATAAACTTTACAGCTCCCGGTCACATTATCTACGGCCTACCTGTTCCTGCTCCTGCCCCGTACCATCCATCCATGGTGGTCTTGTAAATCAATGAGTATTAACGGGCAAGCTCATGCTGAGGTCTTATAACTAAACGTCACAATGAGAACAAGAAGCGGAACAAAAGGATTCTCCCGGGGACAAGCGACGAGGCCATGTTTATGTTTTGCTTCGCTCTGATCGGTTCCTCGTGTCTCTTTGGTAACAAAGTAAGACCGGCTCCTTATGCGGCTGAGATAAGTTGTTTGCATTCCGTACCACCTCCCCCCACGGCTTAACCACTGATCGCGCACTGTATAAGAAAAATCAATAAAACCAACAATGGAATGCTGTTCTTTGCGTTGGTTGTTCATCGTCCGTACGAATGTCCAAAGGGTCAACATTAATTATTGTGAGGCAAATATTTACGGAATTTCGATTTCCATCTATGCCGCGCTTTTTTGTTGATTAGGTACCATGCGTTGACAATTACAGGAGCACTAGTCAACCACCGAAAGACGTTGCAACGTGATTGCTACCGAACCAATACCGCATTTGGGTGTAAAAAGGAACAAGTGCTAATTGGATAACCATAGCGTTGTGTCGCGCATGTTTTTTTAAAGCCGATATTGCATGGTATGTATGTATATTCATTAAGTAGGTGAAAATTTGAAATTTGCCTCAAGAGTTCATATTGTCATGCAGCATAAAGTTTATTTTATAACCATTGCAATGAGGGATTCTACCGATTTAGAGTTATTCTAATCTCTATACTGATTTCAGCGGCATCTATGATTTCGTCACTAAAGATAAACAATAAAATTGGTTATTTTCTGTGATTGTTAAATGTCAAAATGATAGAAATTGATTGGAAAGCATATACACGAACCCTTTTTTCTTGCAAAAGTTCAAACTCTAAAACTTTTTCGTTTCTCGAAACAAACCCCTATTCGAAGGCTCGAACCTCAAAGCACAGATAACAAAACACGAAATTGATTCCATACCTCGTCAGTGTGTTTCTTAGTCATTCAGAATATTCGGATTATTCCGAATGAGCCATTTACATTTGTTTATTCAAAGGAATATTCCGGATAATTCATTTCGTTGTTTCTTTAGTCATTCTGGAATACTTACATACAATGCATTCTTTCTATTCCTAGAGAAAGGTGGAATCTCTCACTTCACAGATGCACTTAATTAAATAAAAAAAATAGAATTAGCAGCTTGCAATCAAATGGGTATTCGGAAAAAACAAAGAAACAGGCCCCGATTGCGGTTGTCGATTACTAATGGAAGCGACATTTTTCGATTGTGTCGATTGGATCGCATGAATGGTATTGTCTAATCGAATGAGCAATGCTCTATTGTGAAAGACTCGCTAAAAAATAACATCTAGAAGTAAGCAACACGTTTAAGGATTTAAACCGAAATATTATGTGTCCCCATAACTCATAGGACCCTATTCCGATTTCGATTACCAATCGAAGCGACATTTGTCGATTGTGTCGATTGGATCGACCGATTGGTATTGTCTAAGCAATCGAATGTGCAATGCTCTATTGTGAGGCTCGCAAAAACATTAACATCTAAAAGTAAGCAACAATTTTGAGTATTAAAACTGAATAATGTTGTGTCACAAGCTAAGAAAATGTATGCAGTTGGTTCAAAATCAGTGGTTAATATTAAGTAGTAATTGTAAAAAGTGTTACCTACTTTTAAATATTAATCAATATATTGTGAATATTTATAGGCATAACGCGTCGATAAGAAAATTATTACAATCGACAGCTATATTGTTTGCGAAATAGAAAAATGGTGGATGCAATCGACAATCACAATAAAAAAAAAAAAAAATCGACGATCGTTGATCGAAAGAAGACGTTCTTCGATCAAGAAATCGACAACCGCAATCGGGGGCGGGGCCACACTCAGGCTCGTCTAACTAAGGAGATATCGGACTTTGAAGTTCTTAATTTACTTATAGATATTTGTATATCTGATATATAAATATTTGTTACTTGAATAAAAGTGTATAATATATAAAGGTCAGGAAAATCCAAATTGTTTTTTTTTTTAAAAGCTTTCATATTCTTTGACTTGCACGATTTTTTGGATTTTTTTCTGATAATATGTAATAAAAAGCTAACATACTCTAAGTCGTATGTATAATTTTAGTAATCCATATTATGTTATACATTTTAGAACAAAAAATTGGCACTATATTAATTAATGTGGAAATAAAGAAAAATAATTTGATCCAGCTTAAATTCCTTGACATATTCAGTCAAACTGCCAAACCTGATCATTACACTATAAACGTTTTATCGCCCCTAGCTTCTTCAGATCATTGTGTAATATCGGAAAATTTCTTGTTCTCGAAAACAAAGTTAGCGTATAAACTCCAAAAAGTATCATTATGGTTAAAGCCAAATGGAACAAATTAAACAATTTTTCCTATGAGGTTTAACTGGTCATAGTGCTTCCTCCACAGCGATGTAGCTGCTTCAGCTGAGTAAATAACACTATCGCATGGGGCTTAAATTCGTTATCCCTTACAAGAAAGCATCTCCTCTCTGCTGCCTTGACATGAATGCCATATATATGTGTGGTTGGCCTTTTCCTCAACCTTAGCAATATCAAGAGGCACGATTGTACCCAGCCAATTTGAAATCGCATGTCTCAGGATTCATTGGCACACTCAACAAGAGACACCTTAGCAAATTTCAATCGATAAGCAAACATGAGTAGGTTATATTAAAGTAATAACTCACCTTATCAGCCAGATCATAGCCCATATAGTCCCGAGACATGCAGTTTTGAAGTTTTACCTGGACTCGTCATTTGAACCATACCTCAATTTGTCTCATATTTTTCATTTATTGCTAAAAGAAAACGTGAGTCGACAATTGCTACAATCAAGATAAAAACAAAAAACAAGAATTGATAATAGGGAAATTCGAAATGAACAGAGATTTTTAAGTGTCATGTTTCAAAAAATTCTAATGTCAAATTTCTTCGCGCTTTCGCGATAAAGTCAAATGGGAAGAACTAAACGGTTTCTTTAGAAGTTTTAACTGGCCGCTGTGCTACCTCACATATATAGTTCACGACACATATATAGTTCACCTAGGAATGAAATCCTTTATACGTGACAAGACAAACGTTATTAAACTGAGGGTAAGCGCGTGATTTGGCTCGAGCTGTAAAAAAGCGATTATGGCCACAGAGAAGAGCTTTCGGTCAGATAACAACCCATCTCAGGAAAACCGAAAAAAGTTTAAACGATCCAGAAATGACTGCAATACCCACATTAATCGTGGTAATTTCTCTCATCTAAACAAAAAGTTGGGACTAGTCTCTTCACCTAGATTGTGAATGTAAGGTCGTTGCGCTTGATATTTTAAAGGTATTTTAGTTTGGCATCAATCTCTCTTGTCAAAAATTCATGCTTTTTTAATCGATGACACTCTTTTTTAATGGATTAGAAACTACCTTTCGGTACTTGTGTTAATGACAACCTTCGTGGGAATGACGTCATATTCGATGTCGCCAAGAACGCTGCGAAATGTCTAGGCTTTCTTAATCTTTGCAAGAAATATTTTACCCCTGCTGATCCGGCTACAATTTAAAATGCGGTTATTCTTCCCACACGAGTACAAAGCTCATATCACATATTCGAAGCTACTCGAGAGAATACAAAAACGAGCGATAAAACTTATTGGTGATCGAGATATCGCAATAGCGTTTGACTCTCTTAATCATCGTCGTAATGTCTCATGTCTATAGCTGTTTTATCGATATTTCCACCAAAAAAGCTTAAACGATAGCCAGCTGCATTCCACCCTTAGAAAATTTCATCCGCAATATCCGGCATGCCATCAGGAATGCGCATCAGTTTACCCTTCAAGTAATCCTTCCTTAGCCGTATATACAACATGAATGTGGAATGCTCTTCCCCGCTCTGTTTTCCCTACCAATTATAAATTATAAACATTCATCCTTACTCCCATTCATTTAATGCCCGCACTGTTTACAACAAATTGGACAATTTGCATACAAACAGCGATTCTTAATTTTTTCAGAACAAGTAATAGGAGGTACACCAGCTTTTTCATGAAGTTCGAGTGTCGAATAAGACCGTGTAAGATTTAATATCCCTAAATAGCAACTAAACACATAAAGCGTAATGGTTTGTTCTGCTTTTTCGTTCGGGGCAAATTGAGATACTCTCTCAAAGGCGTATATCTCATTATTCCTCTAGGTACTAATATTTAGAGCGAGTTCTTTAAAAGCCTTTCACAACTAAATCCTTTTTCTGATGGTTCAAAATGCCATTTGAATTTTTTTTAATGAAAATAGTTAAATTAAATTAGTTTATTATCAAACTATTAAATCAAACCTCATTTTTTTGATTTTATCAGGGCAATCGCGAATATGTTTGTTTTTTATTGCTTTCAAGTTCTCCATTTTCTGTAATTTTTCATCATTCCACTTAAGAATCCCTCCGAGAATACCGAGAAATCCGTTGTGGAAAATGACTCCTCACCTCAGCGGAATTTTTGTTCGCAATTTTAAAATAAAAATTAAATATTCGGTATTATCGGCTCATACTTGCTACCTAGTTTTTGCAACCAATTGTGTATGTGAAGTGAAACTAGAAACAAAGGTTTTTTTTTTGACGATTGCCCTGAGTTCAAAAAGAAAAACACCATTAGACTCATATAAAAAATCTTCAAATAAGTCAAAAAAAGTTCCTAAGTTCATGCTTAACTTACCAAGGTTTTATTCAACAGCTAGACTCCACAAAAGAGTAAATGTCAGACCAATAAAAATTGCTTTAAACAAACTTCAAGAAAAGTTTGTGCGAGATGTTCTTACTCAGATAACGAACTTATACTTAATCTTTAATCTTTAAAGTAGGTATCTAAATACTTTTTGTGTTTATTTGAGCTTGTGTGCAATGTTAGTCTTAAAGTGTTATATAAACGTTTTCCTTATATTCATAAACAAATAAAAATAAAAATGTTAAAATATTGTCATAAATGTAATAAATATTCTATATGTAAAGAATAAAGTTCTATAACTTTTAAATTATATAAATATTCGAACCACTTTAAACTGCAAATAAAATTGAACTTGAACTTGTACTTGAGATTTGATTTTTGCAGTTCTGTGTACAATATCTCAATGCGACCGAGAATTTCAATCAATAATGTGATATAAAACACGCACTTTAACGACTCCATATATTCATAAAACGACGCATTTTCCATATATCCATAGAGCGACAAATGCGGTTCTGTGTTGCCTTCTGCCTGCATATAGTTAAAAATATTGTACATTAATATTTAATTTTTCTATGAACTTGAGCAGCTATTCTGCTACCCATTATACCCCTAATATCTGCCGGGCCTGGCCGTAGGTCATGCCGCGTTTTTTAATTTACTGTTAGAGCCAATAAGGGGAAATAAAATAGTTACGATATCAAATATAATATACCTCTATTCTTTTATTGTGTTGGCCTCCAGGTATCGCACTCCCAAATTGTCTTGCTTAATCGCCAATTGTATTCATTCTGTTAATACCGCTTAGTTCGGGTAACCAGCCTTATGCATAGCTTTTCTTATCCAATTCATAATCAATTTATTTTATTTATATCTACGTTTTTATTCATCACATATGGATATAAGTTTTTTCTTAATTAATCGAATTGATACAAAATGTTCTTTACTTCTTCTTCCCTCGAAAACGATACAATTTAAAATTGATTAAATTTAAAATTTGTATTGCTTTAAAAAATTGCACTCCAACAAAACAGTAAAATTAATTTTAAAATAAGTAATATTTAAAAATATTCAAAGTAATGTTTCGATATATACGTGCTAGATAATACATTTTTCAAATATGTTTATGCGATACTAGAGAAAATGTTGTTAAAACTTATATACCTGAAATGGGATAGTAAATCTGGGTGTGCACCTGTTATTCACACTTGGGGGACAAAAAACATAGACACCATTATGAAACAATATTGACTTCGCCTCTAAACCTTACACGACTAAACGATGCACATGACTGGGATCCACTTGTCGGGGACTGGTGCTGTTGGTAATGTGACTACTATTCGGGGCATTACTTCTTACATCCATTAGACTACCACCGATCTTTATGCGGTGTATAAGCGCTCGTTTGCCCTAAAAATTGAGGTCAATTAAGAATATGTTTAAATATTGCTCACACCCATTGAACATACCCCTCTCGCCTTTGTACACTTTGACTGTGCGATTAGAGTTTTTGGCACCTGGAAGAGTGATTCACCGCGGGTTATGAGAACACTAGTTAGCCTGCAGCACTGTGCAGCCATTTTCACCTGCTCCTCTATGCTGTTTTTGTTAGTTGGATGGACGTAACGAGGTGAAAAGAAAGACGGTGCTATGATTGTGGCAACGTTGTGGATCGTCATTTTGTTCGATTCTTGCTGTTTTATGGTATAGTTCAGAAATTTTATTAGAGTTCGCAGCGTGTTGCGGTTTTCATGAGGTAGCATTTGGCAAACAACTGCCAACGCTTTGTATTGATCTGGAGGCGGAAGAGCATGCGTCTGATAAAACAGCTGAATAAGCTCATTTGTTAGAAGCGGTTGCGGCAGTTCACGCAGCCAACGTTTAAGCAGAGCACTTAGATCATGTACACTAGCGGTGCTCAAGAGGTTAGCGACTTTTTTTGGTTTTTGATAAAAAACTGCTTCCAATTCAGTATATAGTAGTTCAGTCTGTAATGGCAGATTGACATAAGTGTGAATACGGAGGTAGGTAGAAGTACAGTACATACCTTTTGTTTGTGTCCTGCCACTCGAAGAATTCCCTCCTCGCACACCCCACGCGTAGTCAACTCCTGCAGCAGATATTCCAAGAATAGTGGCACCAACGTGGAATCTTTTTCTGTTATTTGTTGATCCCGACGAATCAGGGCATTCAAGGATACTCCAAAGAGATTTCCTTCTTCCTTGCGACGTCGTTTGAATGGTTTTCTCTTATCCAGTGTTACGTGGTACTTATCGAAAAGAGTGGCTAGTTCGAGCCAAAATATCGGTTGCAATCGTTTCAAGTCACTTTCGTTGATTATATCGATATCGCTGTAGTACTCGTTGCATATCATGTGACTATCAACAGTATCCTATAAGCCAAAGTAACTAATTTATTCAACTGTAGAGAGGGCATGTTATTTGAACTCACAACTCCACCATCATTTTGACTAGATTCCCGATACATGCTCTCAAAACTGATGCCATCTCGGGATAAAGGAGAATTATGCACACTTTGTGGAGGTGTGTCCAAACTGATTTTATGCTGAATTTTCTGTGGTGTACTCTCGGTGCTTGATGACTTTGATGAGGAACGAGTGGTAAACTCATCACTAGAATCGCTGGAGATGTTGTGATCGCTTTGGGAGTTCTGTATAAGTTGGCCACGAGCACGACTGTAAACAGATCAGACACTAAAATACCATTCAACCGCAATACACCACAAAAACTCACCCTACAGAACACGATGGATCGGATCCAGATCGCACCCTGGGTATGTGAATGGTACCAATCCTTGAGAAGCCAAGCAATTCTATTCCATTGGCTGAATAGAACGGTATATCACACCGAACATGAGAACCTCTGAAAATGTCCGCAGATCCCTTTAAAGGAGCACTGGGAGTTCGCCTCAATTTCTGTTTGTGTTTGCCAGCATTCTGTAGAGCAGGGTTACTGCCGTTGTTATCGAAAATGCTCACGAAATTTGGCCTGCAAAATGAAAAAGTATTTTTTTTTTTAAATCATCAAGAAGCTGAGTGCAAAATTTGAGTTTAAAAGCATACGTTGTTGTTGTATTCCATTCGTCACCATGGATCGAATCTAAAGAATCCGGTGTGGCACTACGGGACCTAGTGCCCGTACTTGATTCCTATTTAATGTAAAGACAATTAATTTATATGTTTCAAAATGATAGTAAGATTGTCTATACATCAAAGTCCCGAAATACATCACGGATATCCGGCTTTCGTTTTGTTCGGGCTTTTGTCCGCCCACGGACTGTGTGATTTAGGGTGCGTACTCTCTGTTTTATCGCATCTGCATGAGGTTTAGGTAGGGTTGCTAAAATTGCTTCCAAGTCTGATGTGTGAACTTCGAGGCCCTGTAATAAAACAAATATTAATAGAAATATTGTAAAGGTAAAAGATGATTAAGAAGAATATTGTTTTTGTTTCGGTAAACCCGACAGGCGGCCCAGTAGGGATGCAGTTAAGTGGTAGGGTTATGATACCTTTAGTCCAGATCATAAGCTCGGCGTTAAAGAGAAAGAAGAAGATTGTTTTCGTTTCGATTGTCGAATGTTTTTTATCTCCATGTTATAAATAATGATGTATTCACATTACTAGCTTACTGAATATCTGGGCTTTCTTGTCGATTACAGAGGGAGGTTGGTAGGTAGAAGTGGCTGCCTGGTGTTACATCAGATGCCACCACTCAAGTGATCCAGGGTGTCAATTTGTGTTTCAAACCCGGCCTGTGGATTTCAATATACACATCGGCAGACAGCTATTTCTGCCATGCTCGTCTTCTCAAACACAAACTATTGTACATATATTTCATGAAATAAAGAATCTAATCTAAAATCTAATCTAATCTATACGCAATTCAAGTTGGCTACGACATTCTGGTCAGACAACACTCGAAGGAAGGTACGATGAGATCTTTGCTGAGGCAAATGACCTGACTCAGCTTGGAAAAGTAGCCGACACGAATACCGGACATTAGCAGATAAATACGCGATAAACGTATTATCGCCTCTAGGTTCGTGAGACCATTGGATCATATCAGCGAATTTCTCGAAATCCAACCACATAGTTAAAGAACAAACTCCTTAAAGAACCGTATGGCAATACCAGAAACAGAAAGCCATTTGGGAGTTCAGTTCACCCTTAAGCCTGTATTCGGTCGTACAGTGAAATGCAAAGAACCTTTCCTTAGCCGTACAACACGAATGGAGAATACTCTTCCTCGCTCCATTTTTCCTTCACATAACAATCTACAAACATTCAAAACCAACGTGCATCGTCATCTCTATCCATCTTCTTATCCTAATTTCCTTAAAACGCCTGCGCTATGTAGCTATAACATTATAACAAGGATACTGAATAAATTCCTTTAGTCCGTGAAAATTATAATCCAAAAAAAACTCATTGTCAATAGCGGACACACTGTCGCAAAATAATTAAAATAATTGCTTCCAATCATCCGCATTGGTTCTTGACACATTTAATGAAGAGTTATAGGCATCAGCTATTACATACCATTCCTTAAAAGGTGATTGAGCACTCGAGAGGGACACTTGCAAAATTTGTTTTTGGAGGTAAGATATGGGTGTACGGAACACTTAACATATATAGTCTGCGCTAGCTTTTAAGTTTTTTATGTAGATGTAGGAACGCCCGGACTCCAAAGGCATAGCTCGGTGTATTAAACAGGTAGTTTAATCGTTGGATGGCTTTAATCTCCTCTAAGAATTTATCACAACACCTTTCATTTGCATAGCATAAACTGCTGTTGATGGTAGCATCGAATGCAGTAAACTTAGAAGCAGGATCGACGTTACTCCTTGAAAAGAACTTAGACCAAAGGTTATTGATTGCCACTTTCACTGCATCAGTTTTTTTCCTAATATGTGGATTGATGTTCAGATTATTAGTAAGCTGAAAAAGAAGTATTTAAATTCGTTAACTACTTCGATAATATTGCCATTCAGGTTCTATGTACCCTCGCTCCAGCCCCCACGATTTTTGTTGCTCTCAATATATTGCTTGGCTTATGTGGTTAGGGTAAATATTTGATCCCGTCGACGAATTAGCACGAAAACCAGCCTGAAAAATAGTTATTTTGTTATTGTTTTGAATTCATCTAATCCGACGACAATATTAAACTTGAGTGATACTTTTCTCAGGGAATTTAATACCGATAAACCTCTATAATTCTCCGGAGATATGGATCACCTCTTTTTAAGATAGCGCATATGGAGGAGGTTACACAATTTTCGGGTAATGCCTCATCCATAAAAATGGGGTTGAAAAAATTGAGCAAAAATACCAGAACTGAAAGCTTGTAGAACTCTTAAGGTAGTCCAGCTGGTGCAGATGCTTCTTTTGGTTTCATTATTTTGAGACATGCTGACAACTCCGAGAATTCTATTCTCGAGTCAAGATCTGCAATACTGATATCCGGAGCGGCAGAACAAATACATTTAACATCTTGAAACTGTCCCGCAAGTGGGCATGTAAATCCGCGGGTTGACACGACTGAAAATCACCGGTGTCGTAAAAGGAAATGGGATCATGCACCTCTTTAAATCGTTAAAAGAAGAGGCATGCCTAATAAGTCCTAGATCACAGAAATGTAACAACATCAGCATTTGATTTTCGTCTGGGGAACGGCAAGAGTCGCATTTTGTACTGAAATTGAGCCGTCAAACAAACACTAGATTAGAAATACTACACATTTAGTTCATTCAGCAAAGAAGAATGGGTTATGTTTAAATGTTTTCTATTGATTTCAGCACTAAAACTAAGTTCAAAGAACCTACTCGTGTCTTTTAAATGTGCTGCATTTGATTAATTTAAATATACAACACACTAATATGGAATATACCGATATTATTTAGGAAGTAGATTGGCATGAAAATAGTTACTTTCGATACATGATTCGCTAAAAGTCTGGAACATTGGCACGCGATAAAGGCATGAATGTTAGACTTTCTTAACTCGATTTAACTAAATCAAATTTGCAAACATGAAACTTCTGGCTAAATGACTAATTTGGTGTGCCGGAAACCGAAAAGAAATAGAAAAACATAATAATTTTGGTAACAATTATACCTTCCAGAAATACAAACATTTTCGACTTGCTCAACAAGGTTTGACTGATGTATTTTTGTTAATTTCTTAGACAAAGTATCAGTAGTAGACATATTTCTTTAAATACAAGCTACCTATTTCTTATATTTGTTGAAACCGATAACCGTGGGTTCTTATTAAGGTGCCATTAACCTAAACATAATTTTCTAGTGCTGTTTTCATACTCCAGTTCACCTACGATCGGGACGTGTTTAAGTGGCTAGTGTCGCTTGTTTATTTTTGATGATTGTTTGAAAAATGTTTGTTTTTTTTTGTTGTTGTTTTGTGCTTGACTATTTTGTTATGGGGCAGGCACTTGGTTTGTAGGTGGCGGTGGCTAGTTAAAGCACATCGTCTGTATATGCCAATGTAATATGATACAAAGATTATAATTCTCTCTTGCCTGTAGTAAGCACAAATTTGTTCCCATGTGTCTCGCTAAATGGCACATTAAATATAGTTATTGAAAAAGCTGATGATTGCGGTTATTGTGAAGACAGCGAATACCGCTGGCGAAAACAGGTCAGCTTGAATTTGTATATATATAAATGTATTGGGTTCCACGTTTTTTGTAAGTCTTTTGTTATTAATATGAAATACATATTTTCCTTGGATTTTAAGATGTTGGTAGGAGTTCCTTGCCCATCGTTATTTTGAAGCTGAGATAATAGTAATGAATATACCGATCATTTAAATAAAAATTACCTGTTCAAATGGTTTTGTTAATTGTGTGAATCCGGCTGCATTGAGCCATTCGGCTTCTAGCTCACCATCTGGAAAGAAAAGTAAGTCATCAATTAATTTAGCAACTACCAATCTAAATTTTTCGATGTTTACCTTCGTAGTGTAATATAGGCTCGTTCGAAGAATCTGTTTGAATTAGGTACTCATGCAAATATTCATTGAAATCCGAATCTGCTGAATTTTCCAAAGATGCAGTACTACTCATTTTGTATGGCATTATACGAAAAACTATTCATATAAATTATAAGCTTCCTTTGGTTTGAAGAAATTTCCCCTAGTCCAGTCACGATATTATTGGTAACCAGTTACAAGGCACAGCACCATTTCAACATCATCGTCTAAAACAAAAATAAAGTAAGATATTAAAAACACTGCATAACGTCATTTACTGGGATTGGATCATTTATATTTTATTAGATGAGATTGGAGATTAAAATGTTATCTATTCACGGTTTATACAAAAGTAAACTACCTTCGTTAAGTCTACTAACACGTAAAGGAAGCCTAAACGACCGCCGATTACGCATTTAATTCTGTTGCTTAACTCAAGTATCGTTGCCTTCAAGTAATCGTCGCATCGTCAATCAAATCAACCGTCATCCGATCTAAGAAAAAGTCTCGCTCAATTATGGTCGTGATAATGTTTTCTTTAATTGGATGCATTTCATATTGAAGATATTCACCAGAAATAATTGTCTTTATTGCTTGCAAGGAGCTTGTTGGCTTGAATGAGCATTGTACAGTAAATGTTTGGACAGGTGCAGATTTGATCTGAATTTAAACTTGTTCGATGGTTCTTACGTATTTTTTTCTAAATATACGAATATTTATTACGCCGTGCAGGGGACGTGCTATGAATACACCTTAGCGAGCCCCATGCCTATCGTAAAAGGCGACTAAGGGAAGAAATTACATTTAGGCAATTTTACCATTAGCTACACATTTTACAACTTGAAACTCTTGATTTGGAGTAGGTGCGAGGGCTTAATTATCCCATTATGGGCCTTATTTCATTTGCGCCACGAAAGGCAACAACAAAATCAAAAATTTATTACATTTTTTAATGGGGTTATATTTAGGACCTGTTTTCATTTATAGGCGCGTTTTATTGGGAACTTATCTCAAGTTCAGCAATGTTCTCTTTTATGTTCACCTATAGTTTAAATGTCAAATATGAAATATAATTAACTTTAGGTGGCGTTATTTCTACTATTTTGTGAAACAGCTGATTTTCAGTGAAAGTTAAATGTGTTTTTAGGCGTTTATTCACAAAAGCAAGTCTCAAATTTATTATTCCCGTACAAATAATTTTTACTTTCCAAATCAATTTTCCCTTCGACTATTTTTCCACTGTGAGCGAATGAGTGTGAATGGTTACAGGGTAGTAAATTTATTTAACTTCCGCAATTTTGCTAAAACATTTAAAATCTTCGCTATGGGTCGGACACCCGCTTATGTGTCATTCCATTCCAGAGGTTCCAAAACTTTTATATTCACTCGTGTGCTGACCAATTTATCTACACTTTTGGTTTGTTGTTGTTTAAGATGTGAAATTTTGCTGAGCTGGGTATACACCTACCAATAAAACGCGCCTTTTATTACAAAAATGAAAAATGGTCGCAGTTAATTAAAAAAGATGAAAGGACTGGACGACAGGGCCCGGGTCATGCAGATTGTCAGTCGAAGATCAGTGCATGTTTTTTTTCGCGCGCAGATCATCAACAACCCGACTGAATTAAGTTAAGTATGGCACTTTGTGATAATTTATTCGGGTAAGTTAAGCGCTGCGCGAGAAATTACAAAATAGTAGAAAGATCTTTGAATCACGATTCAGAAGGAGCGCCCAGCTCTGCGGGGATATCTCTTCAACTGGTTAAATTAAATATGTTTGTTTTGTTTTTTAATTCATTTTTCATTTAGATTGAGGTGATATCTCCATTTCAAAATTGGGTAATATTTTTATTAGGAAAAAATCCCTCCCTTCACTATAACCTTTCCTTTATTAGGAAAGAGAATTTTCCTGATGTAAGTGCAAGAAGAGGCGATTTACGTTCATCAGAACTACTGCTCATGTCAGCTGTATATTGGCAAATGTGTTCGGCAGGAAATCACAATTGCAACGCTTTTCGCGGTAGACATGAGCGGTCAGTGATTATGGCTAACAGCGCTTTGTTTTTGATCGAAGCATAAACGTACAAATGACAGGACATTATTTTGCAAAATACCAATACGCTGTATTATGTTACTATTGCATGTTTCCTTGTGGGGTAAGTTTAAGTCGCTCGTTTATCTCAAAAGCAAGGCCTGTTCTGTGGATGAAAATATCATTGGCTTGAGCGAAAAATTATATGTGTGATCTTCAGTCTGATTTGTCTCTATGACTTGTGGAAAAGAAGATTCATTGCAGGACTATACAGATTTTACGGGCATATAAGCTCAGATACGGCTTAAGGTTAGGTTTAGGTGGCTGTCGGCATAAGCCGACACATTTAGACCAATTTTAGGTCCATTGTGATACCACGTATGTATTATCTGTAGATGGGACTGGCCAACGACACGCGATTGTTCTCAAACGGTCCCCTATCTACGTACTAACCGCGCCCAACGTCGATTAATTACGGTGATCTGACGAGAACCGATTAACTCGACGTGGTATGGTCGTTGGTTAGATACGGCTCAAAATCATAAGTCGCTTTCATTTGTGCCATGTGTAAGTTTATTCGCGTTCGCACACATTAATGGTAAGATACCTTTGAAAAGTTGTATCTTTTATGTGAGAGATGTATTATGAAGAGATACCCGATTACCAAAGGTAATTGAAATTATTACTATCATAAGCGGCAGATCCAACTCTCACTTTTTTTTAGGGGCATACCTACAAAAAAAACGGAACTAGATATATCATTTCGAAAAACATAACTACAAATAAGAGATACCTACCTTATGGGTACAAACAACCTGTGACTTTAATGAGTATAAAATCCCATATAGAGGTAATTAAAACACAATTAATGTGTGCGCCATCATATTCTCAAAATAGCCAGTGCATGACATTCTTCTAATTTAGCTCCACTTTCTAATTTAGTTTATCTGTTAAGCCATTTCGGTCGAGGTAAACAATGTTGACATATGTCACATTAATTGATAGAAAGTCTGCAAAACGTTACAAAAAATACTCAGTTTCTGTATGTAGAAATAAGATGCACTTTCATTTGAGACAGATTTATCTATTTGTCAAAGAGCAACACAAACAGGCAACTAGACAACAAACTTGCATTATCACTGCTTAGCGGAGAGTACCTCCTTCCCTAATCGGTCATCTGTTTACAGTCGTGATGTACCGCATTATGTCATCGCATTCAATGAGATACAAGGTTGAGTGCGCGGGTAACTTTCATCGCTTAGCAATCGGTTGTCAGTTTTCATGGCTTCCGCTCATCTTCTTACTTTATTAACTGCAACCGATGGAAGTTGCGCTTGAGCAGCATGCGGCAATTTTTCATTTCATGGTGTTTCTTTTTTTGAATCTGTGTATACCTGCTGGAGAAACATGAGTTGACACACGCGTTTTGGGATGGAAGGTAAAAAGCTTTCACTTTTATTTTGGAAAATAGGAATTCTCTTCATGATATCTACATGCGACAGTAATTATAGTGAAAAGCAGCAAAGATCTTAAATTAAATCATTTGTTCATGGCTTAGGGCAGACTTTTGTATCTATCTTTGATCGCAGACCGGTTTTCATATGCGACTGAGGTTATGCTAGTAATGTACGATCCGATTGTGAGATGATATTAAATAATTTTCTACCTAACAGTTTGGGGTAGATGTTAATATGCCCCACTAAGCGTCACGGATTCAACAGTTAATATTATTATTAATCTGTTATTAAGCAATGTTGAGAAAGATCTGGAACTATTTTAGAAAATGCTTCTTAATTTACGTTTTAAGTTTATTAAGAATTTATAGTGGCTTCAGCTGACAATTTTGATTTTAGTTTAATTAAATGGAAATGGAAAAGAAGGATTTCACTGCCTATGTAATTGCAGTATACACTCAGATATAGCGGGCGTTTTGATTGGTATATTATCTTCTTCTTCAATTGCTCTTTATGGTATAAAGCACAGGAATTGATTCTGAGTCACTTGCAACAATTTATTTTTCTAAAGTGCTCAAGACATTTCAACCGATTGCTTACGAAAAGTTTGTAAACCACCAACAACATTTTTTCGCTTTCCTAACCTTTTCGACAATGCATGCAAACTCAATGGAATATCTTCTATTCAAAAGCAAAGCTCACTCAGCCGTATTTATTAGATTTCCTTAAAACATCTTTTAGGGGTTGCTTCGTGTAAGCATTTATGCAACCTTTACGGAACTTGTTTGAAATTGTGATTTAAAAGTAATTTCCGTTTCCGTTTAGTTTAGTAAGTGAGGTTTGCGTCTCAGTTTGTAAAGACCAAATGCATTTTTTTTATACGGAGACAGTTGCTTTTAACCAATTTTTTTTGAAATAACTACTTCAATGTGTGAAAACTATCAGCGAACATGACAGTTTTCACACATTACTAAACTGTCACTGGTCAATATTACACAAGCCTTAAGCACAAGTGACTCAGTGGTTAGTGACTTGGGCTACTGACTGAAGGGTCTCAGGTTCCATTACCACACCTAGGGCCGAAGTTGACGAATTGTCATGAGAATCTTATCAAATATGCTGTTCGGAGTCCGCAAAAAATTGAAGGTCCCTTCCATTCCAGCAAAAAATATAACTTCACACACACGCTTTTGTAAATTGTTTATTAATCATGTTCTTCTGTTTAAAGAGAGTTTAAGTATTGGACTATGTTAAGTTATCATTAAGTTTCCCAACTGTTGGTGTTCTCTTCCTCGTTCTTGACCGTGAAGCTATGGTCAGAATTAAAGGAAACTTAACCCTACCACTTAACTACGTCCTTACAGTTCCGCCTGCAGGGTTCACCGGTTTGCTCTCAATAAACATGCAGGCCTCGCGGTATTGGATTACTTTTTTACTGAGGCCAATTAAATGCTGGTGTTATAGCATTGGTTTGATCCATGTGGAGTATACTGTACAATTGTGAAACAAAAATAGAAACACCAAGATTTTTATCAGACGCAATTTCTTCTTTGGAAGCAGCATATGCATGGAGGTTCTCAAGCCTCGTAGCCCACCGTAGACTTTTCTTATTGTATCAGATGTGGCATCATTAAACTAAGAAATATGCATTGGCTAATGGGAAGGAGCTCCCAATTTTCAATTGAGACCAAACTTCTGATTTATAAGCAGATCCTAAGATCCGTATGGACATATGGAATTCAGCTTTGGGATTGTACGAAAAAATCGAATCTAAAAATGATTCAAACTTTTCAAAGTACTAAGAGGTAGTGTTAATGCTCCATGGTACGTTCGGAATGACAATCTACACAGAGATCTAGGAGTAGAGTATGTCAAAGATATTCTAAGAAAATATGCGGTTAAGCATTATGACATAATCCACGAACATGTGAAAACTGCTTTACAGCACATGGTGGAAGAAAACGACAACACATTAAGAAGGCTTGGTTACGTAATAGCAATAGATAGTAAACAAATACAACTACCCCTTTTCCTTTCCTTTTTAACCACCCATCCTCAATCCTAGTAGCTTTTCTAAATCGGGATAGTTTAACGCCAATAGACGCGAAATAAGAAAATAAAGTAAAGTTAAATATCTTCGGGACTAGCAATTGGGCTATATCCCACCAACCGTTCTCAAACAAATTAAAGTAGAATTTGCTAAATGAGTTTTAACTCAGTCGTGAATAAAAAGGGAGGTGGTTTTAGTGGGTTGCGGGTCCCACACTACTAGCTTCACTAGTGTCTTTCAAGATTTCCACCCACCCTCGGAAAAAAAAGATGTGGCATCACAACAACTTAGTTTTTTTGTTAAATCTAAATCCAAAATATTTGACCTGCTCCGCTTATGGAAAAGGGACGTCGTTCACAACAAGAGGAGCAACATCAAATAATGAGAATTCAATTCTGGAGCATACCATACCCATCAGACCACACCTGAATACGCGAAAAATTTTCATTTACTCCAGCCACGTAGTCTTCCATCAACCCTATTTTTCTGGGTTTAATCTCAGTGGGGTTAGTGGGGTTTGATTTTTTGGCATACCAATGATTTTAGAACACTTTCAATGCTCTGAGAACTGATAGATATATATAAAATAGTTGAAATTGACAGTGGGCAGTCTTTTGATCAAATTATCCGCTTTAGTCAATTCTGAAAAGGTGAGGTCTGTCTTTGAACCGGCAATATACTCACTTTATGTTTTCCATTTTCTTGTTTTTCAGTGTCTTAATGATGTGAATCCGGCCTAACGAAACGTAAAGTGGAAGTGCTAATGTTCCCTCTAATCAAAATTATAACCTCGCCGTTGAATTAAACGAAGAAGATTTTCTAATAATTCTAATTGAATACAATTTTTTCAATTTTAAAAGTAACAATTTGAATGCCTGATGGGAAAGGCTTGTAGGTTTATTGCTTTCTATAAAACGTTTTCTCATGAGAGTGGAACGCCTGAAAGTTTTATCAGACGTTGGCGGAAAGTGAAACAGTTAAGTAATTTTAGAAGTTCCTTGGATGCAGAGTTCCAACCAATGGCCTAGGAGTTAAACACACTTACCGCTAAGCGTGTGCTTATTTTATGCAAACATTTATTTTATGTATAGATTTCTAAAAATTCGAAAATAAGTTCTTATTAAACAACATTATTAATTATCGCAATAGTATCGGAAACTGTTTTTCAAAATAATATATGTTTTTACTTGTATGGCATTCTTCGTCTTATAAGATTACAATATGTGAAGAATTTGCGAAAAGCACCAGGAGTCATATCCATACTACAAATTATACATGTTGTGTAACTCAAAACTTTGTAGCTCAAAACCATGCATAATGTCATTTACATTATCAGTAAAAGAATATCGATGAGCTTGACAACATTTCAAATTGCTTGAGATTAAAAAAAAACAGAATGAAAAAGGAAACGATCACGTTTATCTTTATCCACACATCAAAAACAGAACATAAATAGTTTTTATTCAAATTTTTCAACGTCTTCTGCTAACATCAATACGTGACAAGGCGCAGTTCAAAGTAAATAAACCGAAAAAGATAAAAAGCAAAAATGGTTTCACATACGCCTACGGAAATTCCAGATGGAAAAATAAAATAATAATAATGAGAAATAGCCGAACGATATCATATCAAACTAAGCAGTTAATTATTTAAAAAAATAGATAGATAATTTTCCGAACTGTCGCCCCATGTGGAGATTATGCCGAGTCGATGGAAATGTTTGGTAAGTTCAAAGTAGGCGACGTATTATCTAGCTGAATGGGTAATATAGGTGACATTTCTTACAGTTTTCACTATATGCTTATCGCAAAGCAGCTTTACAAAACTGTTACAAAGTTGTTGTACTCCAACATATCCAGCTGATGAAAATATTACCATAAGCCGGAGAGAACGCTGCTATTTAGGATAAGATAAGTGTATATGTTAATTGATAACACAACTATAAGGCTCGTAAACAACATTTTATTGAACAAAATGGAGAAACAATATAAGTTTGCGGCAAGAATGACTTCTTTGAACTCAGGAACAGAATACGAATAGAAAGGAATAAACTATTACATTATATCATAACCCTGACCAAGTTTAATTTCCTTTCGCCTCTGTTCATTGTCTCTTTCCGATAAATTAAGTGATGATTAACTGATACTTGCCAAGGTACTTGCATTTTTTTCTCTTTATTGAAGTTATTGTGTCATCACTTCATAATTCATTTGTACCGCAATCAATATGATTGATAGTTGTTGACCTGATTTCATAATGTAGATTAAGTTAGAACACCAAAGACATTTCTGTACATAGACCAAAATTAAGGTTAATTTGATATCTTAATCGGGTAAAATAAATCAATTCAAAACGTTACTCCTTGTCATTCTAAACGCTTCAATTACTGACAAAATATACTACTTTTTTTTATCAAACTAGAAGTTTGACAGAAAACAAATTGTGGAGAATAATTTAACCAGATATTATTGAAAATTATCAGCTAAAAAACTGATGGATTCATCCGTGTTCATTCCATAACTATTGCATTTTTACTGACATGTTAAAATGTCTACATAAGACATCAGGTAGGGAATGATTGTAAGAAAAGTGCCCTTCGTTTAATGTGATATTTGAATATATATTTTTGGAAAACATAATAAGTAAGTTAACAACCATGAGCAACCACCATTTACACCAGAGCTCTGTAGTTATGTGTTGGACTACTAAGAGAAGGGTCGCAGGTATAAGAAGTAACACCTAATTTGTTTTCAATGCCCCACCTCTTACGAAAGTCTGAAAGAGTATCAATTGCAATGAGAAGCTTTTCAAATTTGTCGTTAGGAGTCGGCGTTAAAATGTAGATCGTTTGCAATCGTGCCAATATATGGTTGGAAAAGCCCAGTGTTGATGCCTAATGTTCATTTATTTTCTATACAAGAAAGAGGTTTCTGTTTAGATTTATCAAACTAACACGTATTTCTTATAATAAACGATTTGATTTTTATTCCAAGGAGTTGTCCGGTTAACAAAGGAAATTAATTTCAGCCAAAATACAATGGTTTTGCTTCATATGTGCCACGATACGCTACGATGGAAACAAACATTGCCCACATCAACCCCTTCAAGTCCTGCTCAAAACATTCATTGACAATGGTTCGATAGCCCATCTCATTACCTAGTGAACAAACAAACGCACTAAATTTTCAAAGAAATAGGCCTTCATGATTCCTTCTGACCGATACACAACAGGAAGACGTTTTGTTTAGAGAATTTAAACAATTTCAATGCGATGGGGTCATATAATTTATTAAGATCACGAACAATTGAACAGGAAAAGTAGTTGAGCCATTACCTGTAGTCTGTGGCCTGCAATCGATACCAAAAACCATAAACTCTAGTACTCTTTCTTCTTCTTCGGACTGTATAGGAAAAAACTGTTTTATATAGAACAAATTAATTTTGCACTTCGATTTCCCGAAAGGGAACGAATGAAAAGAAGGGCATGTCTCGGCTCCATTATCTACTCTAACATACTCTAACGTTGTGCTTCAACTCAAAAGCACTCTGGATTCGGTTAGAAGACTGAACATATTGAATCTTGTATGCGTTCTGGTTCATACTGGATGACAAAATTGCTCATCAAGGCTCGGAGGAAGTCTTTTCAGGACCTTAACCTGTGTCAGATTAGGATCTCTTGTGCGGACTTACATTGATGACTGGGTCTCCTATAGACACAATAATCGATACCATGACCTGTAACCTGGTTCTACCGGAAGACTGTGAGAGGTTTGTGACATATTTGCTATCACTGGCACGAAAAGACTGCGGGCGCCAAACTGACAACAACAACTTTGCAAATCACATCAAAGTGTTAGACATAAAAAGAAATCGCCATCTGCGAAGCTTGTGTAGAGGATGAAAACACCGCGGAGCACTGCGACCTTCCTCCTGCCCGGACCAGGCACCAGACCCTCAGTGCTGATTATGATGAATGCTGAACATTTAGAAGTGGAAAATCATTACCACAGCAACAGCAATTTTGACAGCAGCAGCAAAAATATTAGTACCAATTCTTTTCAATAAAATGAATACATAGAGCACAATGGCAACAACAGCATACCCAATAATATAAAAAATCCTAAATTCGCTGTTGCGTGCAAATTTTACCGATCAAGTTTTCAGTTATCCCCCACATTCAAATGCCTATATTTTTAGCAATCGTTTCTCTTGTTTAAAAATTAACTGTGTGTGCTTGATGTACTTTTATGTTTCGACTATAAGCTCCTCATCCTCATCACTGATGTGCAGTCTCGGCTTTCTCAAAAAAACGGATACCAATATACCATATGCATGTGCTTCATAACGCGCAAGCTGAAAGATCTTAGCATTAACAACTTGTAGTATCAGCAGTCCCTTAAATAATAGATACATATCAAACACTAAATCCTACATATTCGGAATAATGCTGCGAACTTCGCATAAAACGCTTTCACTGATCCCTAATTTAAAATTTCAGTTCCAATTTTTAAACCTTTTTCCCCATTTCGAAATTCAAAGCTTCAACGAAATGTGGAATTCCAGGTCTACATTTTACATAACAATTATTTTTACAATTAAAACAAGTTTCCTCCTCATCCCCCTTAAGACATTTAATAATTTTTTTAATAAAACACTTTTTTCCGGAGCCGGATTGCGTGGTCATATATGAATTAAATTTCCAAATTTTTTCATTTCCGTTGGGTGCAAACGTACTATTTGATGAGATAACAGTTAAAATATTATGTTGCGATGAAATTTGTGCAACACATCTCGAAATAAATAGAAAATAATTTCACTGAATCCAAGCGGATCGGAAATTTTGACATTTCTATCTATGACCCTTAGTATTGAAATTCCGAATATGATCTAATAATCTCAAAACTGTATCTAAACAAAAATTGTTCCACCTTGTTAGCCTTTTTAATGGATAATTTGTAGTTTAATATAGCCCATATTTAATTAGAAGTTATTCAGTGCATGCCTAAATGTTGTCAAATAAAATTATTATTTTTTTTAAACTTAAGCAAAAGATACAATTATTAATGTCAATAAGCTGTCGGTGATACATTATGTATTTAAGCATTGCATGATAATAAATTAAACAAAACAATAACATAACATGGGATTAGATAGCTCTTGAATATGCGCATATTTTTGAATTTGAATTTGTTTATATGAGTGAATAGAATTTGCAAAATAATTCACTTGCTTAGACATTGAAACTAGTAGCGTCAGTTCAATTCCATCTACGGAAAGAAATACAAACAAACACATGTAACTGAATGGCATTGAATTTTTTTTTTTTAAATGTGTTCTGAATTTGTTATATGATTTGACCATATTTATAAGACGTCCAACGAAAATACCCTAGTTTCCGTTTAGCAATAACATTTTGAAGCGTAATTTAAAGCTTCCATTGCGAAAGGCAGGAAGGCATAACTGATACTTTTTATGCGCTTGAAAATGCACATATTTTTATTTTTTTGTTTTAAATACATATATTAAATACTTTATTTATGTAGGTATAACGTTTAAGAGTAGATAATTAGTTACGGAAACTTATAGTGAAAGTGATGATAGATACACAACATAAAGCAATTAGTTATCGTCTATGCAACACCCTCACTTGATAAATCAGGTAGTTTTTCGTACTCAATCAATATTTCGATTTCAATACATCAATACCATAAAATAGTAGAGCATTTATTTTTATGGTAAGACTGGATTATTTTTTTAATAATGTGATTATGTGAAAAATTAGATTATTGTCGGCGATTATTTCATAAAAAGGCGTTCAACTTAACATAATGTCGTAAGTCAATACCTAGTTTTGGTATGTGAAACTTGTTTGCTATAGTGTAGCTTCATCGGAACAAAATAACACACTCATTCCAAAACTACCGATGACACATCCATACAGAGTTTTAACAAAGGTACCTTCTTAGAACCAGCACAAAGCCTGATGATGTGATTTCCGAAGATGAACTTTGGGTTTATTTTTATTAACCGGATGCTAAGTCAGATTCTATAGCAAACATAATCGTTTTTAAAAGTTAGCCAAACGAATAATATACTAACAAAAATTGTGTGTCCTTTTCAATTCTTATTTTTAATTTAGATACCTCTGCCCTCTGTTAAAACTGTTTCTCAACCAAGGGCTATTGTTTTCCATACACTCGACTTATTTCGACATCCTCTATAAGTTGCTAGTATTGGCCGATGGGTTTATGCCTTTAATCATCTATTTTATCTCTGTATATAAATACTGAATGTCACTAACCTTTCTTATACTTTCTTATTTGTTTATTTTGTATTATGTATCATTTTATGAATGAAAGAAATAAAGAATCTAAAAAAAAAAAATTAGGTGGCCAAATGTGAAATGCCGTCTAGCTCTCTTTGAAAGCGAGTGATTGTGAGATTTACAGGACAAGATTGAGCAGTTTTCCAGTTGGCCTGTGATATGTGGTAGCGACGAGAAGAATTACAAAAGCAATTACAAGTTTCGAGATCGGTCGCAGGTATCGCAAGCCTAACCACACTATTTCAGCTGTCGTTCTGTAAAAATGGAAGGCGAGTGACAGTGAAGGAAACGTTATGTTAAAATATAAAGAAAACACATTTAGTTGTTTCAATTTAAAAATATAAAAACCAAATGTTTGTTGATATTGCAATGTTTATGTTATTTTTTACTGGTACTTGGCGTTTTAAAGGGCTTATTGGAACAGACGCATGTCTAATTTGTCTTCTCACAACACGGCAATCAATTTCTTCGTCAATATTTAGATACAAATCGTTGAGTTATTGCATTTAAAAACAAATTTGTAGCAAATCTTTGATCGTTTCACTTTGTTTGGGTCTTATTTGTTACATTTGTCTAAACGTGAAGAAGGCGGTAAAAATGATGGAAAATTGTGAATTGTTTACATTAAAAATATCATCTTTTTCATGTCGTTTTTCTCGTAATTCGTAATATGCATAGGTAATAGGTACAGTAACGGCAAAATTGGTTGTCTTTAGTCTCGTTTCGTAATTTGTAAACTTAGATAATGATAAAGGAAATAATAATAACATTTGTTATCTATTAATTTTTCGTCATTTACGATTAAAACACTTTAATAAACTACATAGCTTTGGTCGGAGTTTTTATTAAAAAGAACAAAATCCTAAATTAAATATGAAACTTTCAAAAAATCAATCAATTTTATTTGAACCTAAATATTAAAATATTATTTCTTTTCAATGCTGATCAAATAAATGTCCAAAGTACATAATTATTTAATTAAGTAATAATAAAACAGAGTTATACTTACAACTAAACCTACATTCTAAATTGTGTTAGTATAATCTTCCTAGTCATCAGCACTAATCAGCCATTCACGAACGATGACATATTGATAATTTTAAAATTACTTTTATTAAATAGCTCAGTATTTCTGATGGGGTTAGACAAAAAATTAATATGGCAATGCTGTATTGCTAAGGATAATGTCGGTGTATGTGACTGCATGTGTACCAGATGCACGAACACATCACATGCTTATTCTTATATGATTTTTTTCCAATTCACCAAGCACTGTTTGTTGTACATTCAGCCTTTACGCATCACAATAGAATTTTAAAGATACATTTTTCCCGTTCCGCTTCAATCCGTTTTTTCAATGTGCGCCCAACACCACCCCCATGCAGAGCTTGGATTGGGAATAATGGTATTCGAATAAAAACAAAGCTCGATTTAGCCAATACTCGATTCGCGCAAATGCTCGAATTCGGCACAAGGTAACATATTTGCACTACCGCTCGTTTTCCGAACACAATTGTGCGGAAATAGAGCCCTTAGTACAAATATGGCATTTCTTCGAGCATTCATAGATGTCGAAGAAGTCAAACAGTCAACTTTTTAAACGAAATTGGGAAAACCTCTAGGTGCTTTTGTTTTGCTAGAAATAGGTTTTTTTCATAAAAGTTCACACCGTAAACGAAGTTACGGATAAGAATATAGACACGAATGAAGAGGAGGAAATATCCGACAATGAAAATAATTTTAGTGTGGCAACTCAATTCTAGAGCAAGAAGCTATTATAATTTTTAACGGTACTCTATTATATGGGGTGAACAAAA
Organism: Portevinia maculata; assembly: GCA_949715645.1. Classification (NCBI taxonomy): domain Eukaryota; kingdom Metazoa; phylum Arthropoda; class Insecta; order Diptera; family Syrphidae; genus Portevinia; species Portevinia maculata. The sequence continues at coordinate 308,880,442 of OX454526.1, read as the reverse complement.
TATCAGAAGCTTTCAAGAAATCTTCTTATTACAAAACTTACGCGAAATAGCCGCAAAAATGGACAATGTCAAAATTTAAGCAGACCAAATTGTAAGATTATTTAAGTACCTATTCGGTGTAATACATTGATTATAAATGAACTATCGTTTAGTGTATAAATATTATTTGTGTTATGTTTTATACTTACATATTTTGTAAACAAATCTGTTTTAGATTTACTGTTGCTTAGCTTCTTCACGAAGTAAGAAGCCTAATGAAAGCTTGAAATATTCGGAAGAGTATTGCCTAAAACCTATTTGGTATTGAATCAGGTCTGTAACTAGAATGACAAGTTGAAGGAAATGAAGTGAAAAAAAGTTTGCAGCCCCTTTTCCACAGCTTAAAGAACAATTTTTAAATCTCGTCTTTTCCAATCTAAAGAGTTGTTTGTAAAGAGTTATACAATTTGTACACTAAATCTGTATATCCAGTAGGGTTCCAGTCAATTCTACAGAGGTTCACCCTCCAGTTTTCAATACCAAAGAAATGACAAAATTATATTCAATTGACCGCAATCTTGTATCAAAAGCATACACATTCAACTCCGTCCATACTGAGGCAATGTATTTGTAAAAATTTTGGTTAAAATGTATGTTTTCCAAACTCTTACTTTATCCTCTTCACATAATTTAGAAAACAAAACATCCCGTCTGTAGATAGAATTTTACTAAATACACATTTTATTCACCAGAAATATATTCCCGCGTTAACACTAGCACATTTAGGGCAGTCGTAACTTAATATTAAAAAATCCCCCATCCCCATAAAACTGAACCAGAATAAATTTACAGCTAAATATGTCATAATAACAATACAATCGGTCAGCTATCCCCACTTCATCTTCTTATGTGGTGTTATTTGAAAAAACATAAATGTATATTTGCATTTCCATAACCATAACCATAAAAAAATCTTTTGCCACCAGGGCAATAATTTATTGTTATGAAAGGCTTTTACAAATCAAAATGCCTAAATTCTACCCATAACTAGATCCTGCCCAGCTAACTATGCAAATTTATCGTTGTATAGACACTCAATTAGAGCACCTTAGATGTGATCAACTCGTGGTGTGTTTACTGAGAGATCGAGTTTATATAACTGATGTACGCTCTTACAATTCTATATCCACATTGGTTGAGATTTTTTTTTTAAATCATGGCAAAGATATTGGTTAGTTAATTTGTTTTCAGGAAATCATAGTTAATTACTATTGGTATTAAAGTTGATATTTCCTACTCAAACAGGTATAGGTTTTATATTGCTCAAATAAAACGATTTACTATACTTTTATTTTGTGACGGATATCTCATAGATTCAATAAAATTAGGTATGTATTTAGACGTGGTCAGTATTGCGTTCACTAGAAAAACATTCAAAGTTAAAATAAAAAATAACTATCGCGAATGTGAAACGTGTTTTGGTGCTAATGGGTATGTGGTAAAAGTAGACAGAAGCAATCGTTAAAATGTCATCGACGTTAAAAGTTAAATAAATTATGACCTGTTAAATAAATCAGTAAAAGTTCGGGCAAATTGCTAAGAGTGACTAAAGGAAACGATGGCTGCGAAAGTGTCTTATTTAGGTTGCAATTAAACAATACTTTACAACGGTATAGGTCTATAGGTTTCGCCATTTTCGCTTAAGAACTATTTTCAGCAAATAATCCATTCACTTATATTCTGGTTTTAAAAATGCTACACACAGATAAACTAAAAGCCACTTAAAGGCCCCAGAAAGAATAACTGAGTAGAGAAGACTTGCTGCTAATAAATAAGGTCATCAATAGCCATCCAAATACAATTCAAAATGGGAAGGCGCACAAACAAAAGAACTGTTATTGCGAAAATAAACACGCAATGAAGCGAACCAACGAACAAAAAAGCAGAAAACCGAAAGAATTCCTTGTGTTGATTCGTTTGTTGGGTTTATTTAGTGTGACCAGCCTGTTTATTTGACAGTTAAATATAAAAATTATTCTACTCAATGTAAATGTACTCTTAAGGGACCTCTGTTAAAAAAAACATACATGTACCTAATATACTTGTTAAGGAAAATAAAAATACCTGTGTTTAATAATCGAAAATTAGATCTGAACAGAACAGAAGAAAACTGTCAGTTTAAGTCAGTAAATAAAATTACATCTTCGAGAATGTATGTAGGTATATTCATTCCCCTTTCAGCTCTGAAATTTCAAATAGATAAACCTCGCTGTTTTCGGGTGTACTGCCGGTTTTGAGGGAGCATCGTTATTCAATGTTTGGCCGGATGTCGAATCGATCACAATTTGAATTTATTCCATGTTATTCTTTTGATTTTTTATTAATATGCAAATATGTATTTTGAACATTAAACTAAGAAATACGATATCTCATGCCAAACAAATAAAGCAGTCAAATTGAACACTTTTCACGTAGTCTACCTCAAAGTTGTATGCAAAAAACCGTGTACTGAACTGATCTACATAGCTCCATGGCGTCTGCTCCAGTGACAGAATGTAGAGCACTTAGGGTCAAGATTTTTACTCATAGAACACCAAATTCTGCTCTTTTCTGATCTTTCCTTTTCAGCTTAGGTTCATTAAACACACCTAATATTAAACCACATCAATACAATGCTCCTTAGTAAGTGTGCAGGACTTTTATTATAATAACAGGAGATTGACGCATTGGTGTTGGTGGACAAAATTGTCTACACACCACTGTGACCTGGAAATATCTATTGTGCTTGCCTGAGCGTTCACAATCACTCGTGAATAATTAAATCACGATGAATGTATAATGTCCTTAGGCCCTGTTAAAATATTTTACCATTCTATGAGGAATATCTGGGCATTAAAATAGGATGTGTTCCGCGGTTTTTGAATCTTCTAGCCACATCCTGTACACATCTGTGAAGTTTTTACTGGCTTTATTGAGAAGATAAATGTGAAAGCAGTGACCTGTGACGAAGTTGGTTAAGTTCTCAACATGACGTTTCCTCGGATGGAAAGTATTGGAAGGGTTTGTTTTTTTGTTGGCGAAGCGTATAATTTGTATACTTTGATACACTTTTCGGATAGAGTTCCAGTGAGAAAGCCACATCTGGAAATCGCAGGGATTCAGCTCTAGCTAAATGTTACTGGTTGGCCGGTGGTAGAAGAGTTCTAGGCATATCAGCCATGTCACTGCTCTCGAAGATCTCTTTTAGTTCGTAAAACATTTAATTGCCTATTCTTACACAATTTAATTACCTACAGTATATTGAATTCGTTTAACACTCGGCAGGTCAGCTCAGCTAATTACAATTGTTTTTATTGCGATCACATGATATTGACGGAAGACCACCCAAACGCAATATAATTCCTCAAATTCACGAAGTAAAACGAACGTTTTCACTGAACTGTATTTCTTCGCTAGTTTTCTTTAAATGCAAGGTGAAATTTGTGTCAATGCACACGCGATATGCGATACTGTATTTACACAATAAACAATATTTCTTCATTACATTGAGCACGACAAATGCAATGGCGATTTTCGTTTCAACCCGAATACAATTGCACCATCCTTGGTAGACTTGTCTTTCCTTACTTGTCCGCGCGTCGACGTTCAAAACACACCCACCATGCTTTGGGCCCTTTTTTATTAGAACATATCCAAACAAATTTGTTGATTTAATTAAAAATTAAAAACGTGGAGACCGTCGCAAGCAATGCGTTTACGGATTCGTTATAAGATATTCGTATATTTATTGCGATCCGCCGTAGCGAGGTGGAACATGATAGGTACATATAAGTATGTACTTGCATACATTAGTACTAGCGTACATATTAATAAAATGGTTAGCTGTTTCATGATAATCGTCTGCTTGTCGGCTTGAATGCCTGCAGTATTTTAGATAATAATCACTTAGAGATCTAAACACTTCATTTGTTGGTGTGATAATTTTAAAATTTAGTGAATGCGCAAAAATTTTATTAATTTAGTGATTTCGGTTGGCATAAATGGCCAATTCAGTAAGATTTAACAAGCAAAAGAACGAGAAGACCAGTGCACCATCAATCATCAATTCCACAAGCCGATGTCAAAGGAATCAATTTGAAAAAACGATCGTAGTCACCGTGTAAATCAGATCGTAAACCTTACATTGCATAACTATTGCTTTGCACAAAAGAGATCTAAGACTCACATACGCCTTTGTCCATGTTGTATCTTTAATAGCTTGCATAAGACGACTGGGTACAAAACGTGTTTGAATGCACTCGTGACGGGCGGTTCTCCTTTACTGCCTTACTGCTCTTCTTCATAATGTAATTTTCCAGCTAGTATACGCGAGTGCGAGTGCATTATAATTCCCGGGAACTGACGTTATACGGAAAATCGTAATGTATCCGCAAAAGAAACAACAGCGAAAGAAGTCACCACCTTTGACAGAGCAATTTGTAATTTATGTCTGGGAGATTCCAATAAATAAAAAAATAATTTCAATTGCATTGTGCAGTGAAACTAGGTTTAGAGAGATATTTGTGTTTTTGTTTTCTGACTCACTCACTCAATGGTGGAAATCGGGAAAGTGATTTCTAATCTGAGCACGAAATAGACGAGTCTCGACATTCGAGAATGGAATGAATGCACTGCTTAAAAATAAAAACAAAACATTCCGTTTGCTTAGTTTACGTTTAATTTCTTCAAACGCTATTAGATATATACAGACACTTATATGTTGGCGCAACAGCCCAAATTTATATGCGCGGTGGATTAGATAATGCTTAATTCGTTAAACTATTGAGCTAGTAATTAAAGGTTTACGCCCAACAAAATACTCACATATATAGCAACTCTCGTGAACACAAACTGTCCTGATCGTTCGGATAACGCATCATACTGCAGCTCCCTTAAATTCGTGCGATACAAAATGAATCACTCAGTCAGTAATGCAATTTTTGGGCTTGCAAACTTTTACTTTTTTACGCGTGGCATTTAGCGTTAAGGAAATAGAAATATTTCTATAGGCACATCTTTGCTACAATCTTTGAACTGTGTTCAAGCATTTATTTTCATCGTGTCTAAGAAAAACAAGTATAAAAGAATTCATGAACACACAATATTGAGCACGTGTTTTTAGTTTTGTAAAAGTCGTAATTTAAATGTTAGCTATGAACCTACTTTCAACCTATACAACTTAAATCAACGATACAATTACAAACATGTTGGTTAGACGAGATAGACAGCTGTGCAAAGCCCCCCACAGGCACCTCTGCTAACCAATAGTCCAATATGAATTTGAATTCCAATGGATCGTAAACTTAACACCAATATGTAATTTGTAGAAAATAAAACCATGTTATGTATGTATGTATATTCTATTCACTCGGTCAGCGTTTAACCGAATTGCAATAGCTCATGTGTTAGTCATACACATTGGTTGTCGACGTGATTGTTTGATTTCGAGGCCATCGGGTTCGGATGTGTCTGGCATATAAATCCCAAAGAGTCGAGCCGAAATCAAAAGTTAAGACAATTATACTATTCGTACCTACAGGTGAGTTAGTTGTTTGGTAACATTCAGTTTAGGTTTAAAATTTTGGAGGAATGTATGGTAGCTAGATATAGTTGAGCGGAAATCCACGTATTTATGCGGAAATTTAAAAAAACCTATTAACTAAAAAAAATTAAAGAAAATGTAATTTGTGTAAAAGAAATTTGTTTAAAGTTACGAAGAGCATTTTCGCTACATACACGGTAAACAATGTCGGGACTGTTAACACAGGATCAGGTCCAAATGACTAAGATTTTCTTTTAATCTTCATCAACTTTAACGGCGAGGTGATAATCTTAGCAAATCATATACCTTCCAATTTACTGCATCACTGGTACTCGTGTAGGGGTCGCCGGTTCGACCTCAAAAAGTATTGGTAGCCTCCCGATTTCGAATTACATGCTTTATCGCTGAGGCCAAGCAAATGCTGTTGTTGTTGAATTCGTGTAATTTACAGGAGTGTTTAGGCCTGCCTCTTTCCTAGGATTTAAGCACGTGCATGCCCCTGTCTTTGATCTGATAAACAGCTTTAACAACTTAAATGTGTCGAAGAGCTCACTTGAAGGGTAAGACTTTTTAGCGTTGATGACTTCCCTTAGTCGCCTTTTGCGATAAGCCCTGATTATCAGATGAGTATGTGATGTTCTTGAAAGTTCATGCATAGGCAAGTTAGATTTTCTTTTAAAAATAAATAAAATTTATTAAAAACAATTCAAACATGGCTGGTCGGATTTTAAACATCTCCTGTATAATAAAAGCGGTGCTGGCTAATTATGCATGCATTGCAAAACTAATTTTATTGTATTTACAAAATATTTGTTGTGCCTTTCAATACTTCAGCTTTTTATTAAGCTATCTATATTAAACTTGAACTTTAAACCTCAATTTCACCTCGCATGATATTTGTATGTATGAACATCATTTCAGTTAGCGACTTTGGCCAATTTAGGTCATATTAATTGGTGAAAAAAAATACCACTGTACCGCCCCCGATATCGACGCGCACCAAATTTATTATTTTTACCACCGTACCATGATGAGGCAGAACTGGCTCAAATTATCGAGATCAAACAATGAGGCCAGCTAAAAATGTTTACACACAAATGTACCTACATTTGAAGTTAATCACTGGCGTTTCGTGAGTTGAACTCTAATGGGATTCGACAATCAACCTAATTTCGATATTCAATTGGGGAAAATTGACATAAAACTCATACCTGATCTACCACAAGAACACATTCTACTCGAATGGACGACACCCTACTTGAATGCCAATGAGCCAAACCGCCCCACTCCTTGCGCAGAGCATAGGTATAAGTGGTAACAATTTTCACTTTTATTGGTCAGTTGTATTTGGGCTGCAATATTTTGTAAAAATTATTTATTAAGTGTTTTTTGCAAGCCACACGCCGCCGCAGGTAACGATTTCGTAATAAATGGGCAGCAATACGCTTTCAAATGGCAAAGAAAAAATAATAATAATTGAGATCAAGTTTTGTAAATTCACACCTTGATTCAGCTTCAATGGCTTGTAAAAACTGCGACTCTGCAATTGAACAATTTTTTTTTTTTTTGCGAAATGGATGAGTTTATGTGAAATCGAAGAGATGAGAAAAGTTGCATGGCTTTGGTTCCACCTGCATACTCGTATTTCTACATGTGCTAGGCAAACGTACCGCCTGCACCATTTTAGGTTCGCGGGATTTTCGCAATATAAGTTATGAACTATACCTTTTCTTATGAATGACTTTATATTTAATAGTTAAGGAGGGAAGTTCCTGTTAACAAACCATTTGTACAATACCTTGGGTCCATGTTAATCATGGACCCCGTCTTTTGGGGCAAACTAAGTACTCAATTTTCTTACTAAATATTTAAAACATTTTTGAACAAAGTGATGGTTTTCAAACATTAACAACACATGCGCAAGAGTACTTCATAACGTATTAAAAAAGTGCACTAGCATTACAGCAGAAGTAGCAGCCAAAACTAGCAAAATTATAAACTCAATTTTATTTAAAATAACAATAGTCTATTTATCTTAACGCAGTTAAATATGAACGGCTTGTTTGCTGTAACCCTTGTTTTAAACTGTTCGTGCTTTTTCAGTAGGTACAAGTGGTATTTTACACGATTGATATATTGATAAATTTACGGGACACATGTTTTATTACAGCTAAGGAGCTGTTAATACGAAAAGACTTCTGGGATCTGACACACTCAGTCATTCAATCACAAGTAACAATTTTCATCACATTCATGAGAAACCTAGGAATTTCTCTGCCAACAAATATTAACTAAAGAATTATTGCATAAACATACTGTCGTCTTACAAAATAAAGTCACACATTATGCAGTCAATGGAAATTTGGCTTATTATCTTGACTTGTGATTTATTTTCTAATTCTGTGTGCCGAACTTTATCAATAAAATTATTAGTGTTTCAGTAAATAGTCAATTGGGCTTATCTCAATATACCATTCAAAAATCGACAATTTGTGAATTTTTTAAAATGTTTTATAGAAAATATACGCAGCCATGGACCTAAGAATATACTGATGTTTCCGTTTATGTTCTCTTCCAAAAGAAAGTTTTAAAATAAAAGCAATCGTGGGCTTAATAGTTCGTGCGTGAGTGATCGACTTGTCGTGGTCCAAAATTTCACAATTCTAGATAATTTTATCCAATTTTAATTAGTTATATGTTTAATTACATGTTCAGTTAGTAAATATCATTTATAGTAACAAGACTTAAGGAAACAAAATCAGATATTGCATAGCATTGTGTGTCACTTCATTCGTAAAACAAATATATATTTTCAAATTTGCAAATAATTAGTCCAGCTTAACCTTTGGTTCAATGTACCAACATACGAGTATGTATGTTGTTTATATGTTCTTTTCACTATCTAGATACTATTTAATGCATTTTCTTATATTTATTTTGTTATGTTTTCATGGTACCTACTACATAAACGATTTGCTACTGAGTGGATTGACTGGGACGTTTCTTAGATATAAACAGAGTCGACACGTCCATTTGGGCGAACTGTTAAATATAAAAATTCGATTCATATCCCTTATAAAGCGGGTGGGACAAAAATCTAAGTATGGTCAAATTGTTAGACGGATCTACATACTTTGTTTTACAACATTTAAGGAATTTTATCGAAAAAAAGTTTTTATATGAAAACGCTCCCCAAAATTGAGCAGGGCAGAAATCTTTATATGAAGGAATTTTTCAAACCCATATTTTTGCGTTATACAAAACTGAAGATCGTGTATTTACTTAAATTGTGCGTTGTACGATACTTTAGCCACATACAAAAGGTGGGGTTACTTTTTCCACAAAAAAATGCATCTTAATTTGTTAAACTATTTTAAAAAAAAAACTAACTGTTCTTTAGCTTGAATACACAAACGCTACAGTAATGATTAAAATAATTATATTAATGATTTAAACCGTGCAAGGGCAGGAAAAGGATATTACTTCAGCGCTCCCCAGAAGCCAGGGCTTATCATAAAAGGCGAATAAGGGTGACGCATGATCTGGAGATAACCGGTGCGTTAAAGGACAAGAATCAATAATGAGAGTATGTACGTGTCGAGATCGTTAAAAAGAGGCTCCTGGATCATCATACAAATGCAACAACATCAGCATGCGGCCAATTACGCAGTGATACGAAAATAGGAAACTTGTCGATACTTATTGAGGTCGAACCGGCAATCCACACATGCTGACCCATAGGGATGCTGTAAAGTGGGAGGGTTATCATCCACTTTTTCGTGACCATAGCCTTGCCGTAAGGGAAGATTAACATGCTAACAATTAGCAATTAAAAAGAAAATGTAATCTCTATTGGAATTTTATTTTATACAGATTTTGTGGCATCTTTTTCCAATTCAAACTATGTATAACTGTCGTGCGAGGCTCCTCAAAATGAGGAGCTCAATATCAAAAATACAGCTTTTCACACACAATTCTTTTGAGAAGCTAGGTTGTATGCCCTATATGGGCCGTTATTCTTTCTTTTATATTTAACGGCGAGACTATGATAAGGATTAAAGGGATTATGAGCTTCCCACTTTACTGCATCCTGACTTATCTGGCTGCAGGATTCGCCAGCTCGACCTCAACGAATATTGGCTGGCCTCCCGGCGTCGGAGCACTTAATAACTGACACCAATTAGGAGCTTCTTTTTCTCATATAATTGGCGTGCGCTATAGGTATTTTTTTTATTTTCCTGTAGTTGATACAGTACCCTTATAATGTTGCCAGAGCGCTGGCATTTTTTTTGTTTCTACAAGCAGCACCCAGCAAATAAATCATTGCCTTTTTTAAGGTGCTGCTTACTACTTGAAAGAATAGGAGGATAGGAAAGAAGTTTTTGGTGCGATGGGGGTTTATTCTCCACAGGTGGCGCCTTAATTGCTTAAGGGAGATTTGAATTGTTGTGTGTATTCAATTTTACAAAGCATGGCCCTGGTCGGGATTCGAACACACAAGCTGCCAATCACTTTGTGAATACACTACCATCGCATCATTGAAACCTGAGAGCTGGTAGCGTTGCGTTTTTTAGGCTTGTTTTTTTCTAAGGATTTCACTCGATTCTACTTTGTGCATGCTCTCACTATTGTTGATTAATGTTTGATCTTTATTCTATACGACACGATTTACATGCACTCTTGCGGGATATATTAAATTTGTCGCCGGATCACAACAATGGTAAAATTTCCTAAACATGATTTTACCTCTTAGGCGACAAGCGCTGTCCTGTACGGGCACCCTATATGAGCCGTTGATGCCTTATATTTATTTATTTATTTTATAATAATATGTTCACAATTTGAAAGTTGGCCTTCAATGAAAATTAAATTCTTCTTCATCCATTTTTGCGAGACAACAAAAGAAATGAAAATGCTTTTCTTAGCCAAATAGATACCAAGCAAATTTGTAGGAGCTGGTACAAGCGTTGCCTCCACTAACAACTTCATTCGTCATCTAATTAACCTGTAGAATAAATCTTTCCAAGGTGGAAGCAACGAAATACTTACAGCAATAAATAACAACAAAAAAGCAGTGGTAATAAAAACAATGCCAGTCAACTTGGTCTGTTTTCGTACCAGTCTCAGAAAGTTTCTGTTTTTGATTTCATTAAACCATACCACCAAGTATGAGAACACATTTCGTTCCTACATATGTTCGGTGAAATGAGTCACTGTCACTGGAAGTTGGTATTTTTTTCTATTATTTTCTGAGTTTTCCTTCCATTTTGTCACCATTTTATATGATGTTGAGGTCGTTGGTGTTTCACTAGATTAATTAATGCAATGTGAAGTATTGGCAAGGTTTCCTTTTATTGTTATTTCTTCATAAGCATATACTAAGTTGCTGAGATCATTAAGAAACATGTGTTTATAAAATATATATGATCTGATTAAAAACGGTTTGCGTTTATGTAAGTAATACAGAATAATTGAAAACAAAATCGTTCATAGCCGATTCTGCGAAATCTATATTTCACCAAACTGTTGCAAGTTTTCGGAATTATTAATCAAAGTAATTGCTGAAACAACAACTGTTTGCAATAATTGGTGTAATAAGTATGAGCGTCGAAATAGCATCCACACAAAATTTAATTTTTTTGTATAATTGTTTAATTATTTTTGTTATCCACATCAACTGCAATTCAACTTGGTGGCTTTTTCGGTAACGGCAATGAGTTAAATTTAAATGGTTTGCAAATGGATTACTTAAATAGTTGGCTATGGATATGAGTATTAGCAGATGGAGTTGCACAGAGCTAAAAATGAACGCAATCCATTTCGAAAATAATTAAACTCAGTATGACCTCAGATTGAAAAATTATAAATTGTCATTTTTTTTGAAACGATGATTGAGGTAATCATTTTCGGCAATCAGAATTTCATATTCAAAAATAATTAAAGTCACTGAATGCACTTAATTCGTCAAAGTCTTTGAAATCACCCCAATTCGCAAGTTTCATTATCAAAAAGAACAACTATGGACTTGATGGAAATGTTATCATTAATACGATACATAGACAATTTATGTAAAATATCAACCTGATATAATATATATAATAATTTCTTACATATTTGTTCGAAATAGACATGCTGCTTGTAAACATGATTTAAGAACAAACATCGGACATTGTTTAAATAAACGAAAAGGCCCAACCAAAGTGTCAGCTGGAATAATGCGAAGACAAACTTTCACAAAGCAACAATTCAATATTTGGTTAAACACTATTTTGTCATGACGAAATTTCCTGATATCAAAAATATTGGACTGTTTTCATCATAATTCAAACGATATGAGTAGTTTTACCACCGCATATGAGCACTGATTTGAAAGAGAAACAATTTGTTTGCAAAATAACTTACAATCAAAAAGCATCTTTAAATAATTCTATTAATTCTTTTAAAATGTCTGCGCTTTACAATACAAGCAATTTCTACCACCGGAAAAGGTAGGATGCTGGGGACTTTTAATAAAAATTTAAATAATTATCTTTTTCATCACGTGACCAATTCTGTCCTGCTTTATGAAATAGTTGAGTTTTTATAAATATTAAAACTTGGGCATTTCTTCCATCCAATTGTTTTTCAACGACTATTTGTAGCTTATAGTTTGGGTCATTTTTAAGTTTTTTAAGGGTGTCAAAAATAGTTTTCGGGATTTTCTAATACGGTTTATTTTCTTTCATTTCTTTTTCTTCATTCTGGAAATGTCGGTAATCAGGCTCAAGAAATTTAAAGGGCGAGATGCAGTCAGGTAAACGAGGAAGAGAGCAATTCCTTAAATATGTTTTAGGAGGTAACTCTTCGCGGTGGAATGTCAAATACAAAAATCAAATACAAAATCCCAACGAATCCTTTTTTATTAGGAATAAAATTATCAAAGGCACAAAAGCTCTCAGCCAACTAATTCTCGATTTGGTATGAGTAGCGACACCTAGTAGGATACTGGTACTACTGGATTGGCGCTACTATATGAATGTATATATACAAAGATATCACTCCGGAGTTTGAATTGTCAAACTATCCGATTTCGTGAAAAGTTTATAAGAAGCATAATGAAGGAGATAGATATACATGTCTAACTAGTTATGATAAAATGCGTTTTTTATTATCTATGAAATTAAAGACCTGCACAAATTCTTAAGCGGCTGAAATTTTTATTTATTAATGAATTTTAATTGATACAGAACGCATAAACCTACTCGTACATACAAACAATGTCGTTTTTCCAGAATGAAACCAAAACCTAAGCAATGGTGATCTGATAAACTAATTTAAATAGATAGACAGGCACGTTTTGGTTTTTCCCAAAATTAATAATTTGGTTTTATAAATTGGATTCATTAAATATATTTGATTATAAATTTTCATATTCTAAGAAATAAAAAAGAAGACGAAAGGTGAGTATATTATATATATAATAATTTAATTTAATATTGAATATTTTATCCTTTCTTTTGGGAAGTTTTGAATTGATTTTAAACCGGTTAGGCATGCCAATCATATCATGTATATGCTAATATTGTTGGCTGAAGCTGGATTGCGCTCGACATAAGCCAACACATCTTACAAAGAAGCATAATGAAAAACAATGAACTTACATTTATATGTTGAATATACATTGGTTTAAAAAAATATTGGAAGATTAAAGAGTAAAATTGTTACTAACTTATCTGAAAGCAATTGAAAAATGCAATAACACAGCTATGAATATATAAAACAAAATTTTTGAAACGGATGAAGTTGCAATTCTACGAAATAACTTGGCTATTTGTTTTAAATAATATCTCAAACCTAATACTCGTAGAAGGCTGTAACCACTTATGTCAATATGGCGTCGTTAATTGTGTGTTAAAAATCGCACTTTATAGCGAAATCGTGCTTGGGAAGGCCGTTTGTTATCTTGAATTCATACTAAAATAAAAACTGATATTGACACAGTTGATAAGAAGTTGAAATAAAAGCTATGTGGGTAATATACGCGTAAATAACATAAGATAATGTAAACATATCGCTCGCAGTTCAGAATTAAATAAGAATAATCAACGATTCTTTTGATTTCGACCAAATTTTTATATAAGAAAGTTAACCTTTTATTTCAGCTTCCAAAGTTTCACATCCTAACTTATAATAAAAATCTTTTTTAAAAAAACATGGAAAAAAGGGTAAACTGAATGTAAAAATTGCCTAGAAGTAATTTGTCCCTTAGTCACCTTTTACCGCAAGCCCTACGTTTTAGAAAGCGCTGCAGTGGTTTTCGAAGACCGTCCCTGCTTTATTTTGTATTCATAAATAATAAAAATAGTACACACATAGATTTAACAATATAATGTTGATATTATATCATAAATATTATTAAGCGATAACAAAATACAAGTTGAGCATTTTAGTTGGAAAATATGTGAGTGAGTTGAAAAACGTGAGCGTGGGGTGGATGAAGTGTCTGTGCCATCTTCTGTGACCATAAAATACCCCCTAAACTGAAAGGCGCTCTTCACCGCTGTTGTGGGCCCGTACGGTTTACAATGTTGAACAATAAACTGCAGCTCAGTGCTTTTATGATATTAGGAGAACAAAGCTTGATCGAATAATAAGTTCCAAGATCCGATGAAGCCTTCAAATCAAAAACCTTTCTCGAAGAAAATGGAGCACGACCGGTTTACATAGTTAGTACTGTCATGTGCAAAGGAGACATCCCACGAACGTCAAAAGCAATATAAATGAGCTTTTCATACAATCACGAAGGAAGAGCACTCCTATAAAACTCCTGGATCGCACAAATGCAGCAACATTTGATATTATATTATTATTATATTTTTTGATGTCGAACCGGCGAACCCCACAGGCGAACCAGTAAGGATAAGGTGAAGTATAAGGATTATGAGACATGAGATATAATAAATTTAATAGAATATCAGCAAAGTCTTTTATAAGTACAAGAAACAAAAGTGATCCAAAAAGCACGCTTGAGGAACAACAGATTTAACTGAAATATGATAGCAGACAATCAAATTAACATATATTTGAATGAAATACAGTTGTTTTTTTGATTACAATTTTGTGATCAACTCCACCAAACAGTAAAGTCGAAGGCCCTTTGTTACAGATAGATGGTTAAACTTGTACATAGATGTTATCTTTATTTCGTAAGTCTGTTAAGGAAATAAAATAAACTTACCTAAATTTAAATAAACTCAACGAAACATACATAATGTTTCAATTAAGGCCACACTCTTTTGTGAATTTCTTAAACAAAGAACTTAATTAATCGCATTGGAAATCAAAATCACAAGTAAAATAATTCAACTAAGAAACGTCCTACCAAAGAAAATCAATACTAATTAATTCCGCTGGGCTATAACCTCAGATTTTATAACCTATGTTATTGAATGGAAAATCTATAGTGAAGGTTGTGTACTATGAAGTAATTATCACCAAGAAGCAATGCAGTAAAACATTCCTCTCTATAAGCATTTCAATTACCTTATTTATCAGACTAAAACTTAAATAAATATTTTAAAGTTGGACCCAACTAGACCTTGAGTGAATATTTTAAAATATCATAAGTTCCGCGTTTTATTACACATAATCGTGATTGTATTATTTTGTATGTACCTGTATTTCAAAGATATTGCCGACAATGGTTATTTATGATATTGAAGAACTTTAACCGTACGTGTGAATTTATTAAGTCAATGTGTTGATTTAAATTATTTTCTGACAGTCTCTATTTCTTTTTCCTCAACACACTGGTAATATATCTTTAATCAGCTTCAGAAATTTTATTCTATTGGGATTACCATCCATTTCATCCATTACACCTGAGGTTTTTGGAAGAAACTATCTTCTGTGTACAGATTTTCAGATCAAATACCAACTTCCGGTTTTTATATGATACTTCAATTAAATTAAAGATAAATTCAATCTCATATCGCTGAGTTTAGTATATATATAATAGCGATTAGATGATATTCTAAAAAAATCTTGTTAACGAAGCAATAGTGTTTAAATGCAATACAGTTAATAAACGGTAATTGAGTCATGCGGTAAGCTGTGAGTTTCTTTAGAGTTCTTATTTGGCGAAAACAATGAACTTTATTCCCAAAATCGTTACATACAAATGCATATTTAAATTTTTTTCATACATATAGAAAAAAATCAGACCAGCAACATATATTTTATTTTTTATTTTATCAAACCTATCATTTTGTTTGCAATCATAATTCATCTCTCTTTGACTTTGATTTAGGTCATAGTCGTATATCATTTTGTTGGGTTCTAAAGATAATTCGTAACACAAAATTTTTTTTGCGCATTTAACATTTACCGATCCCAAAAATACCATGTAAATTCATCATCATCTTCAGAATGCTCATGCAAAACCCAAAAAAAATGCCACACTCGTTATGCCAACTCAAATAAAGTCAAGTTTAATCTAAGCGACATCATTCATTTTCACAAGGTCCCTCTTGAAATGCTTAACATTCCTGTTTGTGGTTCTTTTCACATATATCTGATGTTAGCACTTATCAGCGTTAACAGATCAATAACGATGTTTTTGCTCCAATGTTCCAACTCCGAAATCATTTTCTGAGCGTCAATTTGGTGATTTGTTTAGATCTTCCAATCAGTCGACCCGTTTTATACTTATTTTACTTAACGGGCTCCTATCCCGTGGAGAGTCTCCGACTGAGATACTGCAGTCATCCATCCTCCACGATCCCAGACACGCTGCTTCCAGTTGTTCAAATCAAGTGCTATGGTATCTGCGTTGGCTTTTTCTTCCTTGTCGTCTCAAACCTGGGGGCTGTGAGTAGAAGATACTCTTCGCTGGAGTATTATTCTTCATTTAGGAGTAAGGAGTTTTGAACCCATTTGTTTCGCCAAACCGAAGTGGCAACGGTTTCCTAGGGTAAGTCTTCGTCGGATCTCCACTTAAGTGTCATTTGTGGAGTTGATGTTTACTCCGAGGTAGATTGCCACCTAAAATTTGCTGCTATCAACAGTGACGTTTTGTCACCGTTGATTTCAAGGTCAGCCAATTTTGCCTGTTCTTCAATCGCCATGAAAACCTCTAACCCGGCACGCTGAGATCGGCCGATGATGTCGATATCGTCCGTGCATGCCGGTAGTTGAACGGATCTGTTGAAGATAGCCCCCTGCGTATTGAAACCTGCCCTGCGCACTATCTGCTCCAGAACAAGATTGAAGAAGTCACATGACAGCGCATCTCCTTGCCGGAACCCGTTCCGGTTTGAAAAAGTTCGGAAAAACTGTTTCCATACTGCAAATTGCACCGCGAGATTTCAAGAGTCATGCGACACACCTGGATCAGTTTTTTCGGGATCCCGAATTTGTAAATAGCCAAGTAGAGATCCTGGCGCTGAATGCTATCATATGGAACTTTAGGTCGATGTGAATATGGTGGGTCTCGACTTGAAATTCACTGGTATGTTCAACGATTTACCTCAGTCTGAAGAGTTCTCTATTGTTGATCTGCGGGCAAGAATCCAAACTGGTACGTGTCGATTAGTGTGTTGCAGAACGGCTTCAGACATTCACACAGTACGTTGGTAGGATCGGATAGGATCTTATATGCGACATTTAGCAGGGATTTGCCTCGATAGTTCTTGCAAGACATAGGATCGCCTTTCTTGTAGATGGGGCATATGGAGCTGATAATCCAGTCATCGGACATGCTTTCTTCCTCCCATACTTGGTTGATGATTTGGTGCATTGTTCTTTAGCTTTTTTACAGCAAAGTTTTTTACAGCTAAGCTAACCTCTTCAATACTGGGTGGTGGACCCGGTTCTGATTGGAAATAGGTTCTCTTCTTGCCCTATCACTCTCTCTACATGATGCACATTCAACAGCTGCCGGAAATGCTGCTCAAACACATATAATATTCTCTGTGCTTCGGTAACTAAGTTTTGTTCTCTGTTACGAAGAACCTCCGTTCCGGTATTAAAGCCAGCAGCCAGTTGCTTGGCCTTGAGCTGGGAGCTTGACTTCCCTTCTCCTGGTTCGATACTCTTCCCTTGCTACCCTAGTTTTGCCTAGAAGCTTTTGCACATGTGCACGTTCTTTCACCATTTTCCGGTGAGCGCACTCATCATCATACCACGGGCTCTTTCTCTGGCTGTTTACCTACCCGACCCGTTTTATACCCTCTTTCTCTATTCAACTTTATCTGCATATAATCTCGAGTCTTAAACTGAGTTCGGTTATAGAGTTGAATAGCTAAATTAGTCAATCAGGAGCTTGTACATTTTTCTATTTTGAAAGTACTACAAATGTGCCAATACATACATATCAATCTTGTGGCTATGGTTAAAGTGTTACGATTTTTTTAAGACACGAATAAATGTTTTTCTCAAGTTAAACTTATATACTTCCAATACCTCCCAATTAATCCATATATTTCTGTCAATACTGATACTTTTAGTTTCATCTCCGTACGAAAAAAGATTGTTTCAAATAAAACATGCCCATACTGAAAAATTGATTGAAACATTTGCCAATTTGCCAACACTATAAAAGGGTTTAGGACTCACCGTCTCCTATTCACGAGGTTAGGTGCAAAAGAGAACAGAAAACCTACGCATGATACACAATTGGTAAAATAAATTTGTTTAATGACCTTTCTAATAATGGCAGAAGATGTAAATTGTTTGTATATCGTCCCACTTATGCAATAAACATTAATTGGCAAACTTCTACCTTTTGGGGAATGACGTTTAAATGTTAATAGAGTTAATAATAATTCACTTTTTTGGTACAACAGTATTTATGAATATAGCATTGTTTTATACCTTCTTTTTGCAGTGGCGTACATTTAATTCCATCTTTTGAATATAGCATTAGTGATGGTAGGTAGCTTACAAGCAATTATTATTATTAGAATAATTTGTTATTTAAAAACATCTTATGCGGTACATGTTTTTATTGGAATGTTTAGAATCACATTCCATTTCTGTGTGCCCGATTTCGAATATTTATGGTCAATTGTTTTTAACCTAGGATGATTCTGATATTGCGACGAGCATTTTATTTTTTTGGTGACCAACACTTCTTTCGGGCATAATTTTGACTGCAGCAATGTTACTTTGAGTAGACAGAAGTAGATATCTGGATGTTGCGTTTTTTTCCAATCCCGGTATTGTAAATTATGAAGTTCCGCAAATTTGCGTCAATTAAATATTTTACCACATGGTGTATTTAGTACTGCTTGCAAATTAAAATTGAAAGCCAGTAGGTATTGTGGGATCTTTTATTCACGAACGTAAAGCTAATGCACAAAAGTACCACAGAAAAATCTTCTAAAATAGAAATCGTACTCAACAATTTGCGTCAAGTAAAAGTCCACGTTAGTATCTTATCAGTTGAACAATGAAAAGTCAATTCCAACCGACTAAGCTAATTAGAGATAATTATTATTTTTACAAAAATCTTGTTGGAATGAAAAAAAACCATACAATAACAATATCCCTGATAAGGGTATTTTTCAGCCCCTTTTAAAAGGAAATATAAGGATGTTAGGTTCATCACACTCATTTGATGATTGATTGATTTAATGAATGCTATATATATGTAGCTGGGGGGCTTTAAAGTCGACATAGTGCTTATCCTGCCTTCACTTTTGATAGAAATCTCTATAAAATAAAGCGCGTTTTGAAATTCTGATACTTTTACCGTTTGGCAAGCAAATGTCGTTCGCTTTCGGAGGTGCTGTTGTTTGTGAATGTGTGATAATCAAACAAGCAATGGGAGATAGTCTAGATTGCAAAGGGAAACGATTTTGACTGATAAGAAAAATGCCTGTATAGTACACATACTTTGATCGCTTTATGTTAGCTTGACAAATGTATAATAAAATATCTGAGTCCATTACATTATCTCGACAGGAAATACATCGGATGCAGCTTCTGTAATCATGTCAACAAAGTGCGCACAGATGCAGAGTGAAGTACTTTAAGGGCGCAATTTTATAGATAACAAGAACAATAGCTACCCATGTTCGCTGCGGATGAAAATGTTTTTCATAACCTTACAAAATATTTATTTATGCGTTCTTTTCGAATTTAACATTCGAATGTTAAATACAACAACTAAGTGTTTATACGCTTACGTTGGCAGTAACAGAACAGTGCTTTCAAATTACGTTTACCAGGTTACCGATAATTTTTTTTATCCAAAGTCAAAACTTTGACATATCTCACCTACTGAACTGACACCACCGAATTTTACTTTACTTGTACATTTTTATTTTTAACAAAAAGAAAATATTGAACCGCTGCCATTTCCAAACCACGTCCTATAGGGATCAACTTTATACTTTAAGTTGAAATTTTCTTGCCCTACACGGCGATATAATTAATTTTTTATATCTGAGCAGTGTTTTAAAATTTAACTTCCATGTTCAGTGTACACTTGTTTGATTGAAAATACCAAAAATACTATATTAAAGCCCGTGCTATTTCCGAACCAAAGGTTAATTTTATTTTTTTTAAGTTACAATTTTTTTGCCCTACAAGTTGGTATAATTATATTTTTAATCATAGTAGACTTTTGTAATTTCAGTCTCAGGTTCAATTTACTCTAGTGTGTTTGATGAAAACAGCAGAAATGTCTAATGTCAATCAGCATAGTGATGCCAAGGGCGTTAGGTCTTATCGCCCAAAACCATAACGCCCAAATTGAAAATGTCATAAAGCCCAAAAACCACGACATTACCCAAAATTTGAATGAATAAAAAGTCGTTAAGCCCAAATGGAATGACATATCACCCAAAGTAACACATTCGAACCTCGCACCTACTCCAAATCAAACAGTGACCCCAAGCAGGGGGTTTGCAGGGTGGCAGCATGCCCCCCCCCCCCCCCCCCACATAGGCATTGCACTGTTTATGAAATCTACTTGCGATTTCGCAACTAATCCCATAAACAGTGCAATGCATATGCGGGGGCGTGCTGCCCCCCTGCAACCCCCCTGCTTGGGGTCACTGTTTGATTTGGAGTGCAAGGGCAAATTGTTGCATCAGGTTACTTATATTTAAAAACTGTTCATTAACTATAAAATGAGAACTAACTTGGGCCATAAGACCTAACGCCATTTTTAGCAAAAATAATTACACAATTACGCCCAAAATCAATGTCACATTGCCCAAATTTGTGTAAATTTTATAGCAACAAATTACATAGCAATGTTTTGGTCTTTATGACATTTTTCAATTTGGGCGTTATGGTTTTGGGCGATAAGACCTAACGCCGATGCCAAGTGGGGCGTTTTTTTTTTCTCTCTTTTTTACCTAAGCCTATTTAGGTATGTTTGGGTAAAAAAAACACAGCTATACTTCAATTCAATTCAAAAATTTATTGGTAGAGTACAAGTAAGATCAAGTGTCTTTTATAGTACATTTATCTTGGGGTGAAAACATCTAATCAACAGTTGTTTTCATTGTTAATCAAAAAAGAATTTAAAAAAAAGGTGTAGATAACAAATCTTAAATGACCATATTAGGAATAAAATACAGCCGCAAGTAAGTTAAGGTACTTTTATAATGTGTATCTCCGTCACTAACTGTAGCTTCTGTGAGTCAGATTTTACGTATAGAAAACAATGTACATATTTGTGTCATTTCAGTTGTGACAGGATACACGAACGTCAATTGATATGGACGACGTAAAACGACAGCTGTTCTCGGATAGAAAAGACTTTGCATTGTATAATGCCAAATTTCATCTTTCAATATATGTACTGTATAGTTTTGTTTTTTTTTTATCTAACAGCTATAATAACTTACATAGATGTTGCATAAATAAATAAATGGTTTTTGCGTTCAGGATCCTGATCTTTCAAAAATTAGCCCCATTAAGGAAAACATTTTATTCAATTTTAAATGGATTTTAAATATGGGTAAACGTCAATTGAATATTTGAATATGTATGTAATAATTTCGCCCTCACCACAAACGGATATTTTAGATCAGTTTTCAATTCTATAGACACTCAGATACACATTTGATGCATTTGTAAACGTTACGATCATCAGCATAGGTCAACAAAGTGGCTTTCATGTGGAAGTAGTTCTGTATTGCTGTCGAAATGGCCGATTCGTTAGAAAACTAATAATTCACGATAATAAATGAAATCCGATAGCCGCTAGTTTACCCATTAAGCATAAACGTTACACGCAATCAAATATTTAGGTGAAATCAGTGAAATAAATATCTAATTGGGAACGTCCTTCCTTAACAGAAAAAAAGATTCAAAACCATATTGAGAAATGGATAAATGGTTTCGATCTACAGAGTATCCATATCCAAACATTTTGAAGCCTTTTGCTTTTTTGGCCCGCGGTTTCAAAACTTTTTGAAACAGCTGAGGCTTAGATAATTGCTTACATTCAAACGTAAACATTGTAGTAATAAACGATGACCTACAGCAGTGCAAAAATAAACCTTCACTAAGAGACTAATTACAGATTGTTTGAATAGGTTTTTTAGGCGAGGTGGACATTATCAGGAATACATCTACTCTGCTCCAGGTCTGTTATCTCTAAAAGAATGTCTTCCACATATAAACAACTTAGAGTCATCAATTTAATTACTCAGAAATTGAAGTTATACGATAATAGGTCCGTACATTTTAACCAATTAAGCCGGCGAATTACACAGACGGACCAGTAGGGATGCAGTGAAATAGGATTGTTATGATCCATTGAGTTCAGATCATAAACTTCACCTGGGAGAAAAAATTAAAATGTTCGGATGTAAAAAACGTCTTCTGTATTCCATTCGAAATTCACATATTCCATCCATACTAACCATAGAAACATAAATTGCGTAAATTTAAAACTTCCTCTCGAAATTATTAGTTGTCTCGTTTAAACCTACTTCTGTTTTTGAACGGTTTTTCCTGTTGTCTTATAATATATCTTAAATATATCTTAAACCTAAATTTTAATTTGAAGTTGAAGTTTAAACTTTTTTTTTTTATTATTGAATTTATTCATTTTTCCACTTATAAAATAGTTAAAAGAACAATTAGATATTATAATTAACTCAATAGCTTTTGTAGTTTAAAAAGAATACTTTTTTGTTGTTCCTGATGAAATGATACTTGCTTTGTTGTATAAAAAAGGAAATTCAAATTTAATAAGAAGTTATTATGTTTCATTTCCATATATATAAACTTATCTTATAGTTCTGGGATACATACATATTTATAAACAAAATGGGTAATATAGCCGATTTTAACGATCTACAACAATTTGTGTGTGCTAGTGAAACTATGGTTTTCGCACAGTTAAACAATTTCACATGGCGTTTAACTGTGCGTTTTATGCTTCTCACAACAGTTCATTTTCTTGAATGTTTCTCAGACTTTCACAAGAGTCGAGTCAGTGAAAAAAGCTTAGGTGGCACTGGTGGGATTGAATACCTTGATCAATACAAAAATCCCTGACGAATGGGAAAATCATGGTGTCCCTAATAACTAGAATATGATCTTTTTCCATTTCTAGAACAATTATGTAACCATAATAGCTGTAAGACAAATTAAATCAATTTTGGTTCATATTTTCCAGTGCGCTAACCATAGTTAACCGAAACACAAAATCGTCCATTAAATATCTTAAAACCAAGTGAATACAAAAGAAAATCATAATTATTAAACAAGCTGATCGTCATCGCTACCAATCTATGATTATAGTATACTTTACATTGTACATGTACATGGCCCCTATAACCATAAAAATACTCACCGCGACCTAAACAAGTTGCAGTCGTTTCATGCGGCTCCTCATCTGTCCCCTTACTTTGCCATTATCTTCAGCATAATTATGTTATACCTTAAAGCTGGTTGTAACTACTTCCATAAAACCACACCAATTTCAGGTTGAAGTGATCTCACCTGTGCCTTAGCACAGCACGGAGAGAAAGCATGTTGGATGATATGATAGCTCTGCCACCACTTTGGTTAGGTTTTTTTTATGAATGAAAAAGGCCACAGAAATCGTTGGTTTGCAATGAGCTAGGATAAATTGCACGCAGACACCATACAACAGTCACCCTTCCTTCCTGTCTTGACTGGGTTTGCCATAACAAGTGGAAGACCATAGATGAAACGTGACAACGGAGACTGCGACAACGACGCATTGAAGACACATTTAAGAATTGCGTGTCAGTTTCAATCGATATCCACGTTTATAAAGCGGATGAAGTAAGGTAGAGGAAGACTCAAAACAACAATATAAAAAAGATGGCCATCACTCTACTTGAATCAAAGGCAAAGACGCTGCCCGGCGGTACTTTTCGACGCACACGCTTCTGTTGCTGCATCCTGTCCAGGAGAGCGATGGTGATTTGATGGAAGGCTTAACGATTTATTCGAGAAACTGCAGTTGCCACTGCGCTGCACTGCAATGTAAAGAAGTTAAGCGAAGATCGTCGGCATGGTTCGAAGAGATCAAATGGAATCATCCAGCATAGAAGTAAGCTTAGCTTGTCAACTAATAAGAGTTGAAAGATTGAATGAAAATTACATGGTTCGCAGTCGCTATCTGAAAACATATTTCCGTTTAAAATTGAAGTCCGTATAAAAAAGTTTGCGTATAAGCTATTGAGGATAATTGCACAATTTATAATTGTAGGCTTTTGAGAGTTTTGTAGTTGCATCTCACATCACTTAACGGCGTACAATTTATTCATCGGAAGCAGTTCAATGGAGTAACGTTAAAAGAGACATGCGTAGTTCTTATATTAGTTACTCGTAAGCAATAATAAGAATTTGCTCAGACAAGATGATTTAGGATAGATTAACTTCAATATATATCTTGTACCTACTTTAAGATTATGTAAACTTATAATTTTAGAGCGGTGAATGAATATACAGTGTATTTCACAGGGAGATTTACGTTCAGTAGCTGCAACATCCTGTGAACTTAAGATATATATTTTTTTATTTCTCCTCCTACAAGACTACTTGAACTTGCAATAGAATATTATTTCCGAAAAAAACTATATTTTGGGTGTTACTGGGACCGGCGTGATTTAAACCTGATACCCCTAAATCCAACATAATAACTACTGAGCGCAGCCAAAACTAAGTAGAGGATTCTTATTCAGCTCAACCTTTGCATAATTTATGTTAAATAGTACCTAGCAATTTATAAGACAGACACTCTCACGAAAGAAGTTTGCAAATTATGTCGATTAATAAAATATGCAAAAACTATAAATAAAAACATAGGGACGGGCTACAGTCCGCTTGGGCGAACTGTTGGATACCCTATTCTTATTCCTATCCCTCATAAATGGGTGTGACAAAAGGTGACATATTTTGTAATATAATATTTAAAGGATTTTATCGAAAAAAACGAAGCTTTTGTAAAAAAAATGCGCAAACTTTAAATTTTAAAAAAAATAAAAAATTTAAATTGTGGGCGTGTCAGTAGGCGGATTTTGAAAATATTTACACATGAGCAGTATATATTAAAAATTAGAGAGTATATATTAAAAATTTCAGCTCCCTAGCTCAAACTTTGGTTCTTCAATAAATTTGTTTTATTTAATTGTGGGCGTGTCAGTGGGCGGATTTTAAAAAATGTCCATTTTAAAGGCCTAATTTTTGTCGATAGACGGACGGACGGACGGACGGATATGGTTAAATCGACAATATTTTCGATGCTGATCATAAATATAGTAACTTTTAGGGGTCTACGGGCAATATAAGGGTATGTTTCAAACTTCGCATCAAAATTAATATACCCTTAGAATAGAATAATAACAATTCGGCAGTCGTTCTTAAAAAATTATGTTCAAATTAAAATGAAGTTATATTTGTTAATAGTTAACTGTATTGTTAAAATCAAATGTTTCAGTCCAACCGAAAATCCAACAGCATGTTAAATATTTCGTTGGTTTTATAATATTATTTAGTACTTATTATAGTTAAAATAAACGAGAACCGCCCAATATTGAATATTATCATTAATAAAAAAAACATTTGACAGCGTAAGCATACAATATACATAATAATGAACGTCACGCTCATTGCAAGTTTAACGGCGTCAACTTCAACACTCGGTTAAAAATAAATTTTCCACCAAGAATTTCCTGTATTCAAGAAAACAAAATAGAACGACATCGAAAGTCACTTAGTATTTTGAAGAAAAAAAGTTTCTAAATTTAAAAGTAAAATTACGAAGATTTTCTTTTTCCTTACTATAGGCATGTATTTCCATTTTAATCGCTGATTTTGTTTTGTTATTTTATTTTAACTCAACGATTGAATAGTTTTGTGTATCTTCTCACTATTGCATCTGACTAGATATTCAAGTTTAATTACAAACACTGCGTCCTATAAAAAGACGAAGAAACAAGTATCTTTCGTATCTTTGTATGATGTATACCTACTATTAAAGTACATAGCAGCAAATGAAGCTGAAGTAGGTATATGAAAAAATAAAAGTTGTCCACTTTTAGTTTCATCGGAAGAAATGTTAAAACTACCAGATTCGAATCACTCTCACTGATGCACGGAATGGTATAGATGCATTCCACAGTCTGCACTAATAATAAAAAGTGATTTTGAAGATTCATTCACTGTAGCCAGGCTGTTTATAGAAAAAAGAAGGGAAGATTCAATGTTTAATTTGGATGTGAGAAGAACGCATTCGGTAGAGAAGAATGCCGGATTTATGTTTTACGACTTCATTGCACGTAAGAATCGTCAGTTCTAAATATTCGAGCGCGGATTAAAAATAGAAGTTCGTGGAAACAGATACGAAGATACGTATGTATAAACAATAAAATGTTTAAAGTAGATAACATACAAATAAAAATCAAAGATGCCAATGAATTTTCGAAGATGTGGTCCTTACTTACGCCTTTTTGTGGTTAAATCTGTAGGTAGTTATCAAATCCTAAAGTATTTGCTGTATTATCTTCAGGAACTGATGCACATGTTAGGATGTGGATTCGTCATTGAAAATCGGCTAAGACCAAAAGTCATTGATTTCAGGTCGATCAGTGATCGCCTGGCTGTAATCCGCATCCTAAGCACATTTTACAACATCAGTCTCATATGCGTCAGGACAAGGGAGGAGAAGAAGATGCTGCGTAGAAAAAAGAGAAAGCTCTTGGAGACCGATAAGAGTTTCGATGGAACCAACATCCGTAGGTTTTATTAAAAGGCCAGGCAACTGGCTGTAAGATCGGAACGCAGGCTCTTCAAAACAGAGAATGAAACCTAATCACCGACATTTTCTATTTTCTGTAAATTGGCATCATGAGAGAGTGTTAGGGCAAGAAGACAACCCACGTCCAGCCATTGAAGAACAGGGTCCACCACCATGTATTGAAGAGGTTGGCAGAGCTGTTAAAAAGCTAACGAACAGCAAGGCCATCGGCCTGATCGCTTACTAACTTTTCACCGACTTTACAGCCGCATATCATAGCGTTGTCGAGTGCCGAAGTCAGGATCCCGGAAATACTGATCGTATGATGTTGGAAAACACGTGGTGCAATGTGCAGTTTGGGAACAGCTTTTCCGAACTATTCCAAACCTGCAGAAAATTCCGGATAAGAGATACACTATCATGTGATTTCGTCAATATTGATCTGGAGCAGAAAGTTCGCAGGACAGGTGTCAATACGGAAGACACTATGTTTAACAGATCCGTTTAACTATTGGGATATTCGGACGATATCGACATCATCGGCCGATCTCAGCCTATCGTGGTAGAAGCTTTCATGGTGATTAAAGACCAGGCGAAATTGGTTGGCCTTGAAATCATTGAGGACAAAACCAAGTATTTTCTTTCAACTAGCTAGCAAACATATTTAAACGATCTAGGACAAAACTACATTGTTTATGGCAGCAACTTCGAGGAAGCGAAGGAGGTCGCCTACCTCGGAGTAAACATCAACTCCACGAATGGCACCTTAGTGGAGACCCGACAAAGAATTACCCTAGGAAACCGTTATTACTTCGGTTTGGCAAAACAAATGGGTTTAAAACTCCTTACCCGCAAGGCAAGTGTAAGCTCTGCAAAAGACTGATATACTGCCAGTTCTCTTTTATGGGTCCGTGTTCTGGATCTGAACAATTATTAAGGACAGAGAGCTGATATTAGGTTCTTTCGAAAGAAAAATACTCCGTCGGATATTTTTTCCAGTAAGCAAAGAGAGCGAATGGGGAGAAGATAGAACCGCCAACTCTATAAGATGTACCAAGACGTGGCTGTAAACCGGAAAGCTAAGACACTTCGCCTACACTAGCTCGGTTACATCAAGCGAATGGCCAAAAAAGCTCCACCGAAAAGGATCTTCGATTGTCAGCCTCCCGGATCGAGACAACATGGAAGACCTAGCCTCCGTTTTAAAGACAAAGCCACTGCGGATGCCAAAGCGCTTGTTACGGACAAATCAAGGCAGCGTGCCCGAGATTGCGGAGGATTCAAGGCTGTTGTGTCTGAGGATACTCTCAACGGGTCGAGAGCCCGTGCAGTTAGTACTCCTAAGTAAGTTAGTAAGCAGCGCTCACATTTAATAATAATAACAAAAATATAAAGAGAATGTCCTTTTTCACAACTCGCCAGAGTTGTTTGCCACTTCCACTTTTTGGGGCGATTTCTACCACAACGTCTCTTTTCCGATAAATTTATCAAAAACCGAATAGGAATGTGGAAAGTGTAAATAGTTCGCCCAAGCCGACTGTAGCCTTTGCATTCGTCTTTAGGTTATGGTTACGATTGTGTTACTTGAAACTGACACATTAAGATTTTGACTAAGCCCCTTAAACACTTTTCTATTAAACTCGGCAATTTTGTTTGTTATGGTAAATGTTGGAAAATATTATCAAGAACAACTAATACTTAAGCATTCGTTGTAGAATAAAAGTGTGTATAAGCACTACCATTAAATGTAATTAAAATAACAATGCTCTTCTTTATCTATACAATATTCGTACCTACCAATGTACATAATGCGGATAGGATTTCCATGCAGTACCTACCTACATGTCAAACGTAAACTTTACGTGCAATGTATACAAAGTAAATGATTCGCCCTACTTTCTTTCTTACAGACTTGCACAAAAATATAAGAAACTGGATAAAAACCTAAAAATGTGAATAAAATCAAATTATGAATTCTAATATCGAATTTACCTTCCAGTTTTGCTTTGTGGGGCGCCACCATACATAGAAGACAAATGAAAATCAATCGAACTCCCGACCAGCGGTTTCACTTTATAACGATTCACAAAGAAAAAAGATTCAAATTTATTCACAAAACTGCGAACTTAGCACAAAGCCTTAAACTTTGTTGATGTTGTTTTTTATTTTCCCTTGCACTATACCGATGCCACCTGCATACACACTGCCGCAAAAAATAAGGAATTTTCTCTAAATCGAATTTAATTGGTATTCCATTGGTATATTATGCTGATTTAAAATTTTCAAATATTTTTTCTTTTATTTTATTTACTGCTGCATGAAGGCCAGTTCCACGACGAAGTAGAAGAGAATTTAACAATACAATTATTATGATGGACGAAATTGAACTTAATTCTTCGAACCGCCAATATATGGTTTTGCTATTGGCAACAAATGAATAAAAAATTTAACATATCTACATATGTATAGGAATGTCGCGTTTAGACTCTATCGAAGAATTAACTGCTTCATGTTCTTTGAATGCTAATCATTTGAATTCGTCTCCACCGTGGAGACTGAGAATATGGTTATGACAATCGGATTGGGAATAGGCAATTTAGAGTGTAGAACAATGCACACGTTTCTTCGAAATTGATTTTCACAAATTTTTACATCCAAAGTTAAGAATCAATTTGTTTTGTTGCTGGTAGGTACTTGATATTTTTGTTTTTGTTCGCCTGATAAATGAGACTTAAAATTAAAAATGACGCAATTCACAGCTTGGAATATGAATAATTATTCTCTTTTTCGCGCTTCTGAAGTGAGTTGTTGTAGTTAGAGGTTCTCCTTATGGATTTTATTCACAACTGAAAGTTTAATCGATTTGCAACAACTCGTTTTCACTTAATGAAGCGCCTAGAAATAATAGGTATAGGCACTAATGTATCTAAACGAGTTTGATGACGATAAGAATAAACAAATCAAATCAGAGAAGAATACAAAAATCAAAATAGAAAATTGATAACAAAATAAAATTGAAGAGCGTCAATTTTTAAAGTATTTGTGTTCGCGCAACGAGTTTTCGGACACAATAGGGATTTCGAAATATGCCGACGCTGACGACGCACAACCAAAATGTTTGCCTCGTACAAGAAAACTAACTGAGTGTGCGCGCACAACTTTATCCAAGAGCTCGATCGGGTAATCTTACGAGTTGCTTTGCTTGCCATATGCCATGCTATTGCTTTTGCTTGTGCTGCTACTCACTCGCTCTCTACGTCAGGTGGAAGTTCAAGTTATTCCACAGGTGTGTGCAGTTATTTCACTTGTTGTGCTTGTGATTGCGACCAAATCCAATCGTTGTCGTTGTCAACTCTAATACTCTCTCAGTATTAGTAACAACAAGCGGTCAGGAATAGGAGATAGGAGATTCAGCCAGCTCAGTCAGGGTCTGGTTCTGGTATCTTGTTTCTGAAACATTGTAGCGTATTGGTAATAGTCTTTATAATATCGACCGCCTATACTGATTCACATGATACGGCATATGGACCCCACAACAGTGGTCTTATTGTTGTGTTGCTTCTTTGTTTTTTGTGACAAGTTTCTATCTTTATCAATGATTTCAATTATCAACGAGTTCGGCTTGAATCTTTAAGATACAATTTCACTTGGATAACTATGGGATGGCTAATAAAAAAGTATGATAATATAATTAAAAATTTCAGACTGTTCTTGCACTTTAAGATAATGGTTTGCAGAGAATATTGACACAATAAATGTTTTTTAGTTTGATTTATTTTTATTTATTTTTTGATACTCATTTAATATAGGAAAATAAGGTACTTATTGAATACCTCCATTAATTGGTTTAATAACTCTCTTTCAATTTAATGCCGTGCTGCATACTTTGCCAAAATAGGGTATTTTAAAAATATACTACCAACTTGCATGTGACATATGAATATGTACAAAAAAAGTTCTACAGAAAACACTTCAATGTGACGAGGTATGCGAGGTATACGAAAGCAATATTTTTTTATGATATTTAAATAGTAATATGCAAAATTGAAATAAGAAAAGACTTTTAAATTAAAAACAAAATACAGTTTGTTATACATAGTTTGGGTTAACCAACTATTCCAGTTCGCAAATGCGCATTCTAATAAAGATGAAGCAGTTCGTATAATTCCAATTAATAGCCATTCATTTATTACTTATTTTTATTAAAAACAAAAACAATGGAAGGGAAGAACAATACTCTCTTCTATCACTAATAAGAAGAGTTTCAACGGCAAGTAAATAACAAAACAACGCCGCGTCAGATGAGAAGAGGACTTCAAATTATGTGCAACGGCTTACTTCAGGGTTACCATAGCTCTATTTCTGTACATTTCTGTTTAACTGTTTATCAGAATACAAAACCTGTGTGAGTTATATGGTTTTCTTGTTTTAAATTGTTACTATTAAATCGTCTCTTGTTATGTGCATGGGCCCCATATAATTTTGATTCCTTTAAGATAAGACAAATTAGAGTTTGAAAATAGTTTCAACATTTCAACGGTACTTAATTCATCCATTTCAAAGAGTCAAAATCATTGATTTATTATTTTAAGTCGAAGACAAAATATTTGCATTTAATGGATGAAAGTAATATATAATTTATTATTTCTATTTCTGGGAAGCCAAACCCTTTCACCAAAGTGTGAAAATCAAATGTATGGATATAAATTTGTTGTTGTGAGTTTCGAATTCCCACGTAAAAGGATGCACCGAAAGGTCAGTAGACAAAAACAATAAAATACATTTTCAGTAATAGTGTTTCGGAAACTCAAACTTTTCTCACAATCCTTAGATGTTCCTTTTTCTACCTGTGTTCGACTTCGATTTACAACTGAATCCTACATTTCTGTGCGATGTAATATAATTACATTTCATTCACAAGTTTAGGGATATTTGATCTGTGTTAAGTTTATGTATATAATGTACCTTTTTCACTAAGGGATATTTACTATTTTTTCTTGACTACCTGTTGATATTGCCCGCTGAGAAACCTGTCAAGAATTTTTTTTTATATATATCAGGAAATATCAATCATATTAATAATGAGTCAGGATCAGGGTATAAGTTAATGTATAACTTGCACTTGATGCGGATATGGTCAAAGAGAAGAACACAATGTAACGAGAGTGAGAAATGTATTTTTGATAAATTGTTGATATATACATTTTTTGAACGACCGTGCAGGGACAATCTAAGAATACCACTGCAGCGACGGATTGGACTGTCTGATGCCCTTCCTATCTCCAGATGTGAACGTTGCGAATAACTTTGGATAGATAAAGTGGTTGGAAGAACATTGTCTAGATATATACTTAGCTGAAACATTTTTTTTTTACTGTGCGAGGCAAAAAACGTTATAGCGAATTTTTAATCAGGGTATTTTCTACAAGTCGGCACGCGTGAGTTTGAAAAATATTTGCATTTGGTGACGGACGGACATGCTGATCAAAAATGGATTTTCCACCGAAAGGCGAACCTACTTGAACCTTGCCTACTCACGTTTTCTACCGCAACGCATCATTAGATTAATTTACACTATATTTAGATTTACACTTTACACATTTTCATACACAGTCAATATTTAAATCGTTCCAATAGACTGCTCATTAATTATTGGTGAAAATACAGCATAATTATAATATCTTTTAGCATTGTGTGAGAGTAGGAAACGTCAATAAATACCTGCCCAATTCTCCCCGAAGTGAATCATTTCTTAGTTATACATTAAGTTCGAGTGGCCTTGATCATATTTACAACAAAGTTCAAAACACACATCACATATTGAGAACTTAAGGTTAACAATATGACAAGTGGTGCTACCGCACCTACTATTATTATTATGACAAATACAATTGCATTATCTCAACTAACAAATTGGAAAATTTACATGTGGTCACGGTTTCCTAGCTTATCATACTCATCCACACATGTGAAGATGTCTACCCAAACCACATCTGAGAAGAAATATCTCATGCATGAACAAAAGGCAGTTGGGTATTTATTTTGGCCTGAAACAGAATTAGAAGACTTCTAACAAAGCGTTTCCACTTCGATAAGCAGTCCCAGAATTGGTTAAAGGATTCATCTAAGAGGCTTTTATAAAAGAAGCATAATTAGTTTCGCCGGGCATTGTTATTATTATTGTAGGCATGTTAAGGCCGCAATACTCATTATAAAGGGTATGCAAGCAACGCTGTAATAAATGTTGTTGCCGAGAAGGCGATTCATAAGTGCGGAAGAAACATTAAGGAATTTTAGTTACGGAGCATTCATTCAAATTTTATGTGTTTGATTTCTTTATATGGGAATTTATTTATTACATTTGAGATGATGTGATCTACATGTATGTAGTTGATTAGATATTGTTTGTTCGTGTTCGTTGTTAAAGATGAAGTTTAACTCGCTAATTGAGAAAATAACCTCGAAAAACAATTTTATTGGTTACACTTTCACGATTGGAAGTTTTTTCTTATAGAAACATTTGTTTTTGCTGCTCTCATTTTAACTTTTCAAATTGTGTTCCTCTCTGAGCATATCGAAAATTATTAAAGTGGTTTTGCTAAAACTCGAAGTGCGTAGCACGGTTCTTTACATATTGCTTTTTATATTATTTAGTTGTGTGAAGCCAGATTGCCTTATTTACCTCAGGGTGCGTTTAATAATTCAGGCCGATTTTGTTTTTCTGTCATTTGCGTTTGACAGGTCTTTTGTGAGTTTATATTTGACTAGTCATGTCATGGAGAGTTTTCGATAACTAAGAAGGCCAGCCGTGCTCTCATGATATGCACGAGCCTAGCGGGGAGGGCAATTGTGAGACCAATGATCACGTACGAATCATGGGCAAAAAGATTTTTTTGTAATTGTTTATTTATTCACTTAAAGCCTACCTATAACATTTGTTTTATATCCTAAATAAGATTTTAGAAAAGAAGGTGTCATTTTTTGGTCTCCATTAATGGGTGGAGTATGTCGTTGTTCCCCGTGTGGATTAAACTTCTACCGCACGGATTACAAGCTCGAAATCTATATAAATTGGTTTGTTTTAAATATTTATGGATATTTTCAAACCTACAAACTAACATAACCTAGCTTAATCTGTCCATGTCCTGTCACGTTTTCTCTATTCCACTCTCACTTATGGCAGTCATCGTAGATTAAAATTCACATATCAAGGCCTGGATTTAATAAACCTAAGTGTCGGCTTCAGCGCAAACAACACACCAGTATTTTTCATCCGTTGCCCTCCTTGCAGCATGGTATATTATGTGCGAATCGAACCAGTCTTGCCACGAATAGAGGAATCCTCAACAAAGTACAGAGACAAGCGTGCTTCTGCATTACCGGAGCAATGTGTTCATGCCCAACCGCAGCCATGGGAGTGCTCTTAGAGTAAACTCGTTCACACAGACACATCAAGGTGACGGACGCGACAGATAAGACAATTCTAAGGATTTCAAAAGAGGGAATCGAAAGCTAGAAATGCATCGGTTTAAAATAATACGATGTTTTACTCAAAAAAGTCCACTCCTGGCTTAACGCAAGGATTGAATTTATTTTAATTTAACTTCAAAAAGAATTTTCCAACATGGCTGGAGCGGTGAATCCACAACTAATAGACTGAGCAACTGCTTGAGCCAGATCAAAACACTACAATTCCATATTTAAATGTACGAAAATCTGTCATTCAGAAATATGTGCTATAAACAGGTGCGTTGTGGTCAATCTTGAGAAAAATTACAGAAATTGCAACATAGAAATAATGTCAATCAGCCATCAAGGCACTTGATACCTACACAGACTAAATAACAGAGCAACCATCTGTTGAGTACCTGGCCAAGTAGGAATTATAGGTAACGAATCCGCGCATTCTCTGACAAAAAAAGGGACAGCGAAACCATTTAAAGGACCTGAACCATTACGCCGGATAAGAGAACACACTCTACTCTGAGTTAAGGTAACTGGAGAAAGAACCAAGGGCTAAAACATTTTTAAACCTCCAAAGTCGGAAACAAGCAAAGAAACTCTGCGAAAACTACAACCTAAAGAGACCCACCTCTTGTGTAAGTCTGACAAACCTCCCAAAGTAGAATTTATGATGCAAAGCTTCTCTGATTTACTGTTTGTAATCTACATAAATTGCAGGTTTCTTCTATTCGTTCCAAAAAATATAACTTCGCAGACACAAAATTTTGGGGAAGCTATGTCAAGCAGCCATCAAGGCACTTGATACCTACACAGACTGAATAACAGAGCAACCATCTGTTGGGTACCTGGCCAAGTAGGAATTATAGGTAACGAATCCGCGCATTCTCTGACAAAAAAAGGGACAGCGAAACCATTTAAAGGACCTGAACCATTACGCCGGATAAGAGAACACACTCTACTCTGAGTTAAGGTAACTGGAGAAAGAACCAAGGGCTAAAACATTTTTAAACCTCCAAAGTCGGAAACAAGCAAAGAAACTCTGCGAAAACTACAACCTAAAGAGACCCACCTCTTGTGTAAGTCTGACAAACCTCCCAAAGTAGAATTTATGATGCAAAGCTTCTCTGATTTACTGTTTGTAATCTACATAAATTGCAGGTTTCTTCTATTCGTTCCAAAAAATATAACTTCGCAGACACAAAATTTTGGGGAAGCTATGTCAAGCAGCCATCAAGGCACTTGATACCTACACAGACTGAATAACAGAGCAACCATCTGTTGGGTACCTGGCCAAGTAGGAATTATAGGTAACGAATCCGCGCATTCTCTGACAAAAAAAGGGACAGCGAAACCATTTAAAGGACCTGAACCATTACGCCGGATAAGAGAACACACTCTACTCTGAGTTAAGGTAACTGGAGAAAGAACCAAGGGCTAAAACATTTTTAAACCTCCAAAGTCGGAAACAAGCAAAGAAGCTCTGCGAAAACTACAACCTAAAGAGATCCACCTCTTGTGTAAGTCTGACAAACCTCCCAAAGTAGAATTTATGATGCGAAGCTTCTCTGATTTACTGTTTGTAATCTACATAAATTGCAGGTTTCTTCTATTCGTTCCAAAAAATATAACTTCGCAGACACAAAATTTTGGGGAAGCTAGGTGATATTATAGGAGATGCACTGTTTGTGGCTGTAGACAGTAGTAGTTTTTTTCACGTCGCTTATTATTGGCCCACAAATGGACATTATAATGAAAGTTAAAATTTTCCTAGAATTAATTAAGGTATTTATTTTATTTCATTTGTAAGCTTTTCAAAAACAAAACACCGAGCCAGAATACAAGACGCGGCCTTGTATTTTTTCAGTTCACTGAGAAGGTACGCGCGTCCAATGGCTTTTGAATAATCGTGAATTAGTAAAAATAGTTTCTCTTATGACCTTAACTTGTAACTTAAAGGCGCAGTGGTTAGTGTGTTAGACTACTAATCTTAAGTTATTAGGCTTTAATCCCGCTGGTGCCAAGTTACAACTAAAGAGTTTTATCCACTGCCACACCTCTTGCGAACGTTTGATAATCATCCAAGAGCATCAATTGTCATGAGAAGCTTCTTAAATTTGCCGTTCAGATTCGGTTTAAAATTGTAGGTCCTTCCTTTGGGTTTTCGGGAATTTGACTTTTCGGGCTTCTGTCCGACTCCCGTTGACCCTGCCTCTATCAATGGTAGGTACACGATTAACAATTTATGTCGAAGCTGAATATTTGGGTCTAATTTTCTATAAAAACCTGGAAATTTAACGAACAAGACAGAGTGGAGAAAAAAAAACCCTATCGCACCAAAAACTTCTTTCCTATCCTCCTATTCTTTCAGTTGTAAGCAGCACCCAAAAACAGGCAATGAATCATTTACTGGGGCTGCTTACAGCAACGAAAATGCCTGCGCTGTGGCAACACTATAAGGGTACTCGTACTGTATCAATTACAGAAAAATAAAAAATCCCTTTACCACACGCTAATTATAAAAAAAAAAAACATAGGGGCGGGCTACAGTCCGCTTGGGCGAACTGTTGGATACCCTATTCTTATTCCTATCCCTCATAAATGGGCGTGACAAAAGTCTAAGTATGGTTGAATTGTTAAGAACGCTCTACATATTTTGTTATATAACATTCAAAGGATTTTATCAAAAAAAACGCTCCCTAGCTCAAACTTGGGTGTTTCAATAAAATTGTTTTATTTAATTGTGGGCGTGTCAGTGGGCGGATTTAAAAAAAATTAACACATGAGATTAAAGGGCCCCTAGAGAGTATATATTATAAATTTCAGCTCCCACTGACACGGGCGGATTTTGAAAATATTTACACATGAGCATAAAGGGCCCATAGAGAGTATATATTATAAATTTCAGCTCCCTAGCTCAAACTTTGGATTTTCAAAAATTAATTTACCCTTAGAATAGGGTATAAAAAAATTATTTTATTTATTTGTGGGCGTGTCAGTGGGCGGATTTTGAAAATGTTTTATCCCGAGCAGTTTTAGGAGTCATAGATCATATATAAAATATTTCAGCTTTCTAGCTTAAAATTCGATTTTTTCCAAAATTTTGTTTTTTGAGTTTCTGGGTGTGTCTGTGGGCGAATTTCAAAAATTCGTAAACTTGATTATTTCGGGACCCTAGAGAGTATATGGTTAAAATGTCAGCTCTCTAGGTCCAGTTTAAAGGCCTAATTTTTGCCGACAGACGGACGGACGGACGGACATGACTAGATCGACATTACTATCGTTGCTGATCATAAATATAGTAACTTTTAGGGGTCTACGGGAAAGAGTTAAAATTGCTTACTTGATATTATGTCACGGCGGTGGTAAGACCTGTACTTTCCTACGGTTTCAGTGGCTGTTGAACTGCCCACGATCAGCTCGTTTGTGCATTATCGAATCATTAGGAATTACTCCATCCGCAGCACTGGACATTCTGTTTCATCTGACATCGCCCTTAATTTCTAGCAACCGGCTGCAAGTGCTGCTGTTCACCTTAAGCAACATAACTTTGGATCATTCAGGTTTCCAGAGCTCTGACGGGCTAAGAATATCACTTTCATTGACCTCAGTGATTTAATGAACCAGTATGGATGAAATAAAGTGGGAGAGTTAATACCTTTAAAACTGACCATTAATGAAATTGGCCAAGCAACTATTGTGAATACATGCCCCAAGAAGAAACATAGAAATCACCATTCGCCAGTTGGAAAGATTTCGATTTCACTTAGATAACTTAAGACGTTCCTCAGGAAGTAAAGAATTCGCATTTCGTGCTCATAATGTAAACTAGCCGATAGTTCAATTACTTGGATTTGAACGCGCAACCTTTCAGAAACCAAAAAACAGTACCTATGTGGTTGTGCATGGTATTCTCATGATCAAGCGTCAAAGAGCATATTCATTCGCTGAACTGAATTCGCTATTGTAACCTTTAGAAACTACTGTATAGAAAAGTATTCATACATAAGAAAAGTTTTGATACGTCAGCGGCATAAAGCGTGAGCAACAAAATAAAACTTTCAAAGATTTCATAGTACCTAAGCAGGTAAAATTAATGTGTCATGTAAAACAATCGGCTTTGATTTATATTTTTTAATCGTATAACAATGCGAATTAGGTAGTACCAATGAGCACGACACAATCAATTCCAAGAGTCGCATTGCTGATAAATTTTCGTTTTTTTTAAATTCAATAAAATCGTGAAATTAACTTTGATTAAATTAAATTAATTATTATTAAGTGTTTGACGTGCCTCAACTCGACATAATTCATACACATTGATTTATTTTGAATAATGTATTTATATGTTTAACTGACGGATGCATAAATTTGCTAAAATCATAACAGACATACGAGTTCATTAAGGAATATCTAGCTACCATTTACTGAATCTTCTTTCTTAGAGAAGGTTCTTCACCTTTGTTGACTCTACCTTGACTTGGACAATGGACATGCGTGTGTCGTTAAAATTGTTAAATAATTTAGGTACCTTTTGTTCGTTTATTTATCCGTATGACACTTTATCGCTGGGAAACTTAAATTCACTCAAAAAGCTAATTGCTGCTGAAATGCTGATGAACTTCAACGCGAGGCAATGGCAGTTCACCGACAAACGAATCGGATATTATTTTCCGCGTTATCAAGGAGGACACTTAATTTCTGAGACAAATAAAAGATAATTATTGTTTTGCCTTCAAAAATTACACCATTTACGCAAAACGGAAATTCACCATAAAATATTATAAACCGTTGTATTTGTTCTCTGAATTAATGATTCATCGCTTCAGTGATGTAACTTGAGAATGATACAAAGGATAACCAGGGAAAACGGATTGGTATCGTTCGGGTGCGAGTTTTTTTTATGACAGTAGCGGGAGGTAAGGAATTTTTACTGAATCGTGCATCAAAAATAGCTACACATGTACACATATATAGTGTATTTACTGTGCCTTCAGGGAGGTGTGTCACGACCACAAATGAAAAACCCCTTTCCTTACATGCATGATCTGACAGAAAGAAAAAGATTGAATTTCTGAATTCTGAGCATAGTCTTAATTTGATCTAAAAATAAGAACCTTGGCTGGGATATGGGTGGAGCAGCTGTGGATTATGATGTGCCTGATGCAGTTATGAAGGTAGGTTTCAACATACATATTATGTATTTAGTAATGAGTCTTAAAATTTCTTTTTCAATGAATGTTGAAGGTACCCAGGTAGGTATTTAATTTATTTCTGTTCGAATTTGTATTAAGATTATTTATTGTTAAATTTATTGTGAAGGCTCAGATGCCATTCAACCGTGTGGAAATTGAAGGCAGTTTATGGTTTAAAATTCCGTGCAAATACATTGGATAAATATTTGCTGTAGCTATAATTATATTGCTGTGGTGGTGCCGCAATGTTATTGTTCACGACCTAGATTTTTATAGATATGACAAAAATAATTCTTATCTAAAGCAATATCTTGAATTAAACAAATATTCTGTAAATGTTCATCCTACCTAACGGAATAGTTTGTCGTACGGTTTTTCTTTAGGTAAGTACCATTATATAATGTAAATATGTTTATAGTTACATAGTGCGGGCATTAAGGAAACAAGGTTAAGAATGACAGGTTAGAGACCGTAGAAGCACCGTTTGTAAATTATAGAGGGTAGGAAAAACAGAGCGGGGAAGTGCATTCAACATTCGTGTTCTGCGGCTAAGGAATGATTTCCTGTATTTCACTGTAGGTCCTAAAACAGGCTTTAGGGTGAACTGATGCACATTCCTTTGCGAGCCGGGTATTGCGGTTGAAAAATGTTCTAAGGTTTCGTTTTCGGGATATCTTGATCACCGATAAGTTTTATCACGCGTTTTTGTATTCTGTCGAGTAACTTCCAATATGTGTTTGGGCGAATAAAAGCCACATCGGAAGTGGTAATATATTTCTTGCAATGCTTACGTATGCCTAGACTTTTCACAGCGTTCTTGATGACACCGAAATACGAGATCATTCAAGCGATGGTTGCCATTAACACACATATCGATAATGGGAAGTTGTTCGGTTTCAGCGATGCAAGTGTCATTCATGGGTAATGGCAGAGTATTAGGATTTTGCTTTAATGGCAGAAGACAGCATTGCGTTTTGGAAGCATTAAATTGCAACTAATTGGTTAATCAGCTTAACATACGTTTGCAGTTCCCTACCCGATGATGAGGGTCGCGGTACTGTCATCAGGGGTTACTGTCAGCATCGAGGAATGGGTTGTATTTTATGTATCAGACAGGAGATCATTTATAAACATAGGGACGGGCTGCAGTCCGCTTGGGCGAACTGTTGGATACCCTATTCTTATTCCTATCCCTCATAAGTGGGCGTGACAAAAGTCTAAGTATGGTTGAATTGTTAAGAACCCTCTACATATTTTGTTATATCTATATATTCTATATTTCACCTTGGGGGTCCTCAATTAAGGAACGAGGTCAACCTTTGTAGTGTGAGATTTCGAACCGCCCAATATTTTGTTATATAACATTTAAAGGATTTTATCGAAAAAAACGCTCCCTAGCTCAAACTTGGGTGTTTGAATAAAATTGTTTTATTTAATTGTGGGCGTGTGAGTAGGTAGATTTCAAAAAAATTAACACATGAGCATAAAGGGCCCCTAGAGAGTATATATTATAAATTCCAGCTCCCTAGCTTAAACAAATTTTATATCCCGAGCAGTTTTAGGAGTCATAGATCATATATCAAAAATTTCAGCTTCCTAGCTCAAAATTCGATTTTTTCCAAAATTTTGTTTTTTTTAAAAAAAAATTCGTAAACTTGATTATTTCGGGACCCTAGAGAGTATATGGTTAAAATTTCAGCTCTCTAGGCCCAGTTTAAAGGCCTAATTTTTGCCGACGGACGGACGGACGGACATGGCTAGATCGACATTACTATCGATACTGATCATAAATATAGTAACTTTTAGGGGTCTACGGGCAATATTAAGGTATGTTACAAACTATGCGTCAACATTAATATACCCTTAGAATAGGGTATAAAAATGAGAAAGAGATTCGGAGACAAAACAGAGCCTTATGGAACACCAGCAATTATTTGGTGAGTTGCAGACTTGAAACAGTCCAACACAACTTGAATTGAAAGGCAAACCTGCTACTGCGAAACCCATACTGCGGCACTGCGGGGCATTAAGAAGTTTTCGGCAGTCAAGACATTTCCTGCTGATGGTTTATCAGCGTTTCCATGACCTTGGAAACAAGGGGCGTAAGTGCAATTGGTCGATAGGCGGAGTGATAAATTGATAAACTATACTTAGATAGGTTTTTATTGTCTAAAGGAGATGCGATCTTTCAGCAGGGTTAACAGCGTTGTCTAAATGTGTATACACTCAAGTCCGTATGCGTACAGAAAATGGAAATTCATGGAGAATACTTTCCACTGCCTTGTTGAAATGATAAAAAGAACACTTTAACACTAAGTGCCTTCCAAGACATTGGTGCTTGCGATAATACCGAATCCGACTCGATTGCAAATGCAATCGGCTGCACAGATATCGAAGGATCAACCAACCCATGCTGGCAAGTCCCATAAAAACTTCATCTGGACGAGTATCGTTGAGTGTGACGGCAGTCGAAATATGACCCCGAGGATAATTACTCCTACGTTCTCTCCCCTTTTCCATGGTCAAAAGTCATTGACACAACATCCTTTAAGTGTGTCTTCAGAGACTAGTCTATAGCTGAAAATATGTATAAAATGTTAAGTCAAAACCATAGCTCGACTTACACTGGGGTCATGCACAATGCTTTTCTACATTTTTTTTAGAATTGTACAGTAATGAATTACTCTCGTGCCACTAGAGCTAGATGAGACAGTAGGCGCCTGTGTGACAGAACTTCGAGTCTGAATCCTGCTGGTAGAAAGTTGTTAAACGGACAAGGACAACCAAGCTCCAGAAGCTACAAAGAATGTCCTGTCTCGGCGCATCGCACCTGCACAACAGCAGCACTTCACTAGTTGAGCTTTCACCTTAACATACCTAAAATATACTCGACCCGATTCCAAAAAGGATACTGGGCCCGTGGTGTTCCGGTATCTCTAGTTGGGAACCCAATTCACAAGGTCTCGGTGTCTACAGGAATGTGCCCCACTCTATTCCAGGCTGAAATCCATGCCATTGAGATCTGCGGATGCACATTTTCTCTGAGAGTCGAGTAATGTCCTCCAATTCAACAGACTATATGAAAATCAAGTGCTTCTACGATGCGTTGCAATCCCAAGCCAGGCATAACAAGGATAAACTTGGGTGGGTACCTGACTATCGGGGTATAAACTAGCTAATGCTGGTTAATGCTGACTCAGACTCAGCGTTATGTTGAAAACTGCTCTGGGAATCACTGATGATTGGGAGCACCAACTTCAGGAAGCCCATTGACAGATTGTTTCGAGGACAATTCAATAGGACAGTAGGGTCTTAATAAAGTTCTTATATTATATTAGACAAGTATTAGGAAGCTGGTGAGTTTAATGTCAGGTCATTGTGGCTTGAGGTATCATTTTATCAAATTAAAAACGTTATGCTCAAAGACTGAATATACATAGGTCTCGTCTTTAGAACGATAAAACAGGCAGAGACAATCCGCGGTCGAAAGATCGACAATCAAACGAACAATAGTATTATGCCGTTTTCCTTTGTCGTGACGTTTGCGTATCGTTTTTAATAAGAAACATAAAAAAAGCAATCTATTTTTTTTGTTTATCACTTTAAAAGCAGTGCCAAAATCAAATGCTAGTTCGATTTTCTTAATTTAAAGTCGGGCGCGTTTACATTATACATGTAAAGTGTGG
The DNA here is from genome assembly GCA_949715645.1 of Portevinia maculata. Lineage (NCBI taxonomy): Eukaryota > Metazoa > Arthropoda > Insecta > Diptera > Syrphidae > Portevinia > Portevinia maculata. Next base: position 308,837,320 of record OX454526.1, on the reverse strand, counting down.
AATATTTTTTGTTGCTGGGGTTAAGAATACATAGGTAGGTAGTGAATTATATAAAGGGTCTTTCATTAGTTCCAACTTTCAGTGTGAACGCACCCTTAAACCGATTACCAAACTGTCAATGTCAAAACAATCAGTAAAATCATTATTGTATAAAACATTTTCATCAAGAACACGAAGGAACAACGTCGTTCACAAATAATTAAAATTTGCTAACGAAATTCTGAGTCCGTATGGTCGCACCTTTAGGAGCGTTAATGCCAATTTTCGGCCGTTAATCTCGGCCCAGTAGACAAGCAATTCATAGTCTAGTAAAAAAATTGAGTCAGAATATTCGCTGCTTGATGTTGACGTGCCAGTGAGACTACGTTTTGCCCGAGGTGTGGAGAATATTGCTGCAGTAGACCGTCCGTCGCATCGCAAACCAACCAAATCAGTCAATTTCAAGCCAGACCACATTATGGCGCATTTTGCGTAAGGATCTTGGCCTACACCCTTACAAGATCAAGCTGACTCAAGAACTTAAGCCACTTGATCATATGAAGCGACGTACGTTCTCGAATTGGGCTCTGACTGGACATGATGGAAGAAAGTGAAGAATTTCATCGCAAAATCATTTTTAGCATTTTGGGTTAAACGGCTTCGTCAATAAGCAAAATTCACCTTTTTGACATGTTGGAACGTTATTTGTTTGAGCAATCACATGAATTGGACATCAGTGATATGTGGTTCCAACAAAACGGGTTCACAGCGGGTGAATCGAATTATTAAAGTCTTAGTTCCGTGAACGTGTTATCTCGAGCAACTTACCCGTCTATTGGACGCCGATATCGTGTGATTTAACGCCTACGGCTACATTAGCCGTGTTTCTTTGCACGCGGATATAGGGATAATTTTCAATTTGCATATAAAATACAACAACAACTTATCCTATATACGCTAACTTTAGCGGGGATAGCTATCGCCGCTAAGTCATTTAGCGGGGATAAACAGTGCTTCCAAAACCCATTTTCTTCGTTTTTGATGAATCCTAGCGATGAATTTTTCAGGAAATGTCAAAGTTTGACATCCAGCCGACCACTAACACATCCCGCCGAATATTTTGTTCGGGATTTTATTATTATTTTTTTTTCAAAATTTAGTAAATCTGTGAATGTGAAACTGTTTTTTATAATGTTAGAATATGTTTGGCATTAATTTCAGCTGTAGGAAATTAATATTTTTGAATTTCACGATTTTCAATACAAATTTCTTAATTCAACTTACAGCTGTTTCACTAATAAACGTCATAGGTGCATGTGTGCTGCCAAGTTTTTTTTGATGAATTCTTAAGCGGCGATGGTCGTTTTCTGATGCCATCCCTATATCCGCGTGCAAAGAAACACGGCTATTATATCATTGGTCTATGATAACAAGCCGGCGACGTTAGAGGAGCTCAGAGCCAATATTGATCTAGAAATAGCGGCCGTATCGGTCGAAATGTGCGGCCGAGTCATCAAAAATTGGGTTCAACGTATCGAACGTTCCCGTGGTGGGCATATTAAAGAAGTCGAATTCCATTCATAAATGTTTTGATACTAATTCAAGTCAATAAGATATCTCAAGTAATTTCCATTTTATTTAAAAAAGAAGTTGTCAAGTCCTAAATGAAAGACCCTTTAATAAAAATGTCTCAGGAATGTTTTTTTTTCTTATTTATTTTATTTTTTGCCGAAAAATAATGGAAAAAAATGAGAAAATAGTATTTTATGTTGCGTTTCGATTTTGTGTTTCAGTCGGTGGTTACCGCAATGCACGCGAAAAATGTGTGTCATTGTAAACGGAAGATTTTCATTTGTATTTTTGTCAATCGCATTTTTTTAATTGTCTGAGATTGACAAAATCCTCGAGAATCGTCCGTGTTAAGCTTTTCAACTAACTACCTATAGAAATAAAAAAATAATCTAACATTAGAATATTTAAAAGAAATATATTCGAGTTTGTTAAAATTAAATTTCAATTTAATTTTTTTTTGTAGAAACGTAAACTTAGCCAATACATTTAATAAATACTGTAAAGATGGAATCAAAAACTTTGAAAAATGCTTAATAAATCAATCAATATAAAATCTTATATAAAAACTAAAAAATCTTTAAATAAATTTTAATCAAAAAAATAAAAAAAGGTGTAAAACTTTTGGAGATTATTTCGAATTTATTAAGCTTATACACGTGGCATCGCTTTTTATCGGTTCATATCAAATAAAGTCGCATAACGTTCTTAATTGTCGGAATGTAGGTAGAATAGCAATCTGTCTTATCAAGGTCATATAAACATATTTGTAATCAGAAAAGGTGTACAAACCGCGTTTTACTTCAATCATTCACGTTGCTCAACGAGCGCAAATTAATTATCATTAAATTAACATTCCATTAGGTAGGCATGCACCCACATCACACTTAGTAACTACACGTAGGTACCTTCCCAAACAAGTAAGATATTCAAAGGCATTCTAAATTTGCATGCAAATTCTAGTTTGTTGTTGTCACTTTTTTATTACGGTGTACAAATTCCATCTAGATTTTAGCTGTGTTCCGCGCCTTAATTCCACAAACAGATTCAATTGTAATCTCCAACATCAGATGGATACTGATTAATTCGATGACGCAGTTAAGCTTCCGCGAAAATCTATTTACCAGCGCGTAATTAAGAATTTACCTGGATTTTACCCAATTTGCGCATTCTTTGTTTGAATAACCTAATGGATGTTTTTTGCGGACATATCTCTTTTAGGCATACTACGAATTGAATTGAAGAATTTTCATTTGATGAGTTCGTTGAAATAAAAACAATAAATTTAAGTTTTGCGACGCAATCAATGGATTAATTTGATTGATTGGTTGGGTTAATTTTGCAACAGTTTCAATATTTCGATTTTACGTGTAGTTTGTTAAAATTTACGTCGCATCGTAATCCTATTCAAACGCTTATACATGTATTGACAGAGCAAATTCCATTAGTGCGAAAAATAACCAGAGGAATTAACGAAACAGAATAAAAAGTTAACAAATTAAAGCAACAGATGTAGGTATTTCTCTTTTTCGCTCAACAGCTATCTGTCTTCGTTATGTACGGCTGACATTTATTTAGTATTAGGTAACGATTTTTTGAATCGTCGGTATATGGAACGCGACCAAAAGTTTTGAATTGTTATTATTTGACAATTCGCGGCAAGGACGTAGGTATTGTTTTTTTTTGGATTTTTAATAAATACAAAAAGGTTGTAAACAAAGCAAAAAATTAATTTTCCCTAATTTGTCTTTGAGAAATATGATCACCGTAATTATCTACCATAATATGGCTCGTATACGCGATAAATATAAAGTTACTATATTTGTGATCAGCAACGAAAGCTACGTCGATCTAGTCATGTCCGTAAGTCATCAATTTTGAGGCCTTAAATTTAAACTTACTTACTTGCTTAACGGGCTCCTGATCCGTGAGGAGTCTCTGCCTGAGACACTGCAGTCTTCCATCCTCTGCGATCCCGGGCACGCTGCTCCCAGTTGTCCCGACCAAGCGCTCTGGCATCAGCGATGGCTTGGTTTTTTTTTTGAGCGGAGGTTCGGCTTTCCCTGCCTTCGTGAACCTAGTGACTAAGTCGAAGATCCTTTTGGCTGAAGCATTATTTTCCATTTGCTCAATGTAGCCGAGCCAATGAAGTCGACGTGATTTAGCCTTTTGGACTACATTCACATGTTGTATCTTCTCCTCCATTCGCCCTTCTTACACACAGGACCAAAAATCCGATGTAGTATTTTTCTTTCAAAAGAATCCAATATTAGCTCCCCTTGCCTACTTATCGTTCAGCACTCGGCACCATAAATCCCGATTGGGAGGATTGAGGTTTAATAGAGCATGCATTTTGTCCTTTCAAGGAGGAGTTTTGAACCCATTTGTCTGTCCAAACCGAAGTAGCAGCAGCTTCCTAAGGTAATTCTCTGTCGGATCTCCACTAAGGTGTCATTCGTGGCGTTGATGTTTACTCCAAGGTATACGAACCCTTAACTACCTCAAAGTCATTGCTATCACTAGTGACGTTTTGTCCTAGGCGGCATTGTATATAAACTCGAGTTTATATACAACTAGCTGCACCCGCCCGGCTTTGCCCGTGCCCGAGAATTCTATTGGCCAATATGTTCGAGTAGACTTCCTTATTATTGTCTATAGCGGGTATCTGGCGTACCTATGTTGCTGCCCCTAAAAAAAGAAGACCGATTTTGGCCAAACTTCACAGAAACACTCTCAGGCCAATACCGAAGATTGCCTGAATTGAGCTCAACCTGTTTCGCTTAGGGTAGGTGCTTTTTGTCTGGCTGGCGCCTATGTCAGCTTACTTGTGCGAATCAAACAACAAAGCGAAAGTAAAAAAATTCGATAGAATCACTTTTCATTCACTTTCACACCGATTGTTATCAATGTGGGAAAAGCAACTTTCCGATGTCCGATTTACAAAAAAAATGCAAAAAAATTCAATGAGTTATTTGAATAAAACATTGAACACACGATATCTCAAGAATGAAAGTGCGCAGAAACACCACAATAGGCTTGAAACGTTGGTCTGGTCTCCCTCTTTCATATGCGCGTTCAGATAACAAAATAGGTGCATGTGTACTCACTCAAATGCCCATAATTCACACACCGATGCAGATACAGATATCGCACATACCAATCATCCTTTGTCCAGACGTCACCTTTCATGGAAAAAAATTTCATTGGAATCGGTTAACGCGTTTGGCCAAACGCCGGCAACAAACTCAAATATGGATTGATTTTTATATATATAGATGTAGGCGTTGAACAGATATTTGTTTGCTTGTTGATAGCACGTATTTCGTCTTGTCTTCATTCAGTTGAAGATCAACCAACTGGGAATGGCCGATGATTTCGACTTCGTCCGCATACCCCAGTTGTTGGACGGATCTATTGCTAAATGTGCCTTCCGTGTTGACACCTGCCTTCCGCAATTATTTTCTCCAGAACAAGATTAAAGAAAACACATGATAGTGCATCTCCTCGAAGAAGTCTGGTGCAGGTTTGGAATAATTCGGAAGGGCTGCTTCCAAACTGCACATTACACCGCTTATTTTCAAGTGTCACGAAACACAACTGGAGCATTTTTGCCGGGGTCACACATTCGCCCTATCACTCTCTCTTCATAATGCCTATTTAGCAACTGTTGGAAATGCTTCTTAAATACATCTACTATTCCTTGCGCACCGCTGACAAGGGTTCCGGCGCTATTTCCAAGAGCCTGTATGCTGAGGCCCAGCTTAAAGTTGCTTTTCTTTCTTGTAAAATCTCCGGATGTTGTTTCGATCGCGATACTCTTCGATTTCCTTGACCTGAGAGACTGCGTAAGCCCTCTTCTTTCTACGCAAGATTTTCTTCACCTTCCTTCTCTTGGCTCGATACTCCTCCCTCGCTGCCCTTGTTTCGCGCCGCAGCTTTTTTAAATGTGCATCTTCTGTCGCCTTCTTTCGGGAAGTGAAATCAAGAGCTATTGAAGAGATACACATAATTTATAGACAAAAGAACATGAGAAAGTATGTAAAAGCAAAAAAAAAACAATAAAACTAGTGAACACGTTGACCAAAAGGGCTTGATGCAGGAATTATTTTTTTTTTGTAAATTTTTTTATTAGTTAGGTAATTCTTTTTGTTTGTTTGTATTTAGCAGTATGAAATGTATGTATAGGAAATTGTTCAACTTACTTTGTTTCCAAACAAAACTAGTTTTTTACCACAGCGGATTCATTTTTATTTTATATTTTATTTTTTGTAGGTACACAATCCCATTACTTTTTTGTATTCAAAAAAATCGTTTGGATACTCCTTCTTAATTCTAGGATTTTTTTTATAACTCCAATTATAAACTTTTTAAAAAAATTTCGCGCAAAACAAAACTCGTCTCCCGCCATAAAAATTCGACATGTTTAATTAATTCAGCTGATTTTTTTTATTTAACGCAGACGTTGTCGCAAATTACTCCATTGGTACGTGTTTACCACTTGTTGCTTTCTTTCTAAAAAGAAAACCAAATAACTAAACAAAAGGCACGAGGACGATAACTCGGTTTTTATACCCTATTCTAAGGGTATATTAATTTTGACGCATAGTTTGTAACATACCTTAATATTGCCCGTAGACACCTAAAAGTTACTATATCTATGATCAGCATCGATAGTAATGTCGATCTAGCCATGTCCGTCCGTCCGTCCGTCCGTCTGTCGGCAAAAATTAGGCCTTTAAACTGGACCTAGAGAGCTGAAATTTTAACCATATACTCTCTAGGGTCCCGAAATAATCAAGTTTACGAATTTTTGAAATCCGCCCACAGACACGCCCACAAACTCAAAAAAAAAACAAAATTTTGAAAAAAATCGAATTTTGATCTAGAAAGCTGAATTTTTTTATATATGATCTATGACTCCTAAAACTGCTCGGGATAAAAAAATTTCAAAATCCGCCCACTGACACGCCCACAAATAAATAAATTAATTTTTTTGAAAATCCAAAGTTTGAGCTAGGGAGCTGAAATTTATAATACGAGTATATACTCTCTAGGGCTCTTTATGCTCATGTGTTATTTTTTTTAAATCCGCCTACTGACACGCCCACAATTAAATAAAACAATTTTATTGAAACACCCAAGTTTGAGCTAGGGAGCGTTTTTTTGATAAAATCCTTTAAATGTTATATAACAAAATATGTAGAGCGTTCTTAACAATTCAACCATACTTAGACTTTTGTCACGCCCACTTATGAGGGATAGGAATAAGAATAGGGTATCCAACACTTCGCCCAAGCGGACTGTAGCCCGTCCCTATGTTTTTATATTCAATCGATGGGTTATTTAAGTAGAAACGTATGAACTTAAATTTTTGATAGCGTCCGTCTTCTGAAAGTTAGCATACATTTTTTGGATAATGTGAAATGGTGCATGGTGCACTATGGTATGTACTGAATGCACCAACCGCGTGTGCAGAATGCACCAGGAGGGTGCTTATTGCACCACGGGTTGATTTTAATAATTAAAAACACATAATTTCAATTAATATATCGAGTTTTATTGGAACAAAAATAACATATAGTATAACTAAAACACAATAAATAGACAAATTGAAGTTTAATTAACATTAAGAAAATTAACAGAAAATTAACAAAAATAAATTATTACCTAAAAAAAAATACATATCATATAGAAAAAAATAACAAAAACAAGTTGTTCGAACATAAAAATGCTTTAAAATAAATAGAATATTTAAATTGCCGAAATATTCAGCAAATTTGTACGATGATTACTGCCGTTTAGTTAGCCCCAACACATCAGGATCTTTCAAGACGTATCTTATATCATCCTCTTTAACCACTTCTTATTGATTTGAGCCGCAAAAATGAAATGAACCATTCATTACAGCTGTCGTTGAAGGATTTTAAATAGGTTGTCAAAAAACATTTCAACTGAATATTTGTTGAATGATGTCGCACGTGCTAAGCTGCATGCTTCAGGTTTTTTTAACGATAATTCTGGGTGCCTTCCCCGGAAGCCCCGAAGCCAATCTAGTCCAGCAATTGAATTAGTTTTCCAGTTGGCTGGTACCTATATTTTGCATCTGATTAATGGATGCTAGTTGAAAAGCTAACTTGCGGCATTCGGTTGCTGTGATTCCATACAAAATGTTGGCGCATTAAGTAATATAGGATTTTAGAGATTCCTCCTGCCGGTCAGAAAAAAACTTTCGTATATTTTGCAGTCAATGATATTGTTGAAGCTGGACAACTCTTTTACATTTTTTGTAATATCGCCGAACAGTATGGTACGACAGACCAACTTCTTTTGCAGCTCCTCGGAGAGACATTCCGCTATCGATTTTTGATAGTGCTGCTCTCATCTGGTCTTTCGTATGAAAGCCTTTTTTGCGTAGTAACACTGGCATACTAAAAAAAAGTTATTCTTCGCAAAATCGCTAAGGTGCAAAATGCACCATGGTGCATTTAGCACTATGCATATGTGGAGCATTGTGCACCAACATGTATTTTTTGATAAAAATTTGAATATTGAGAAAAAAACACAACAAAACTATTAACTTCTTATTTAAAATATAAAAGAAATGTCCCAATTAAGCGATTTAATAATTTTAAGTGAAGAAAAATTCGATTTACAAGCAAATATTAAAAAAGTAAACTCACCTCGATTTTTTTGGTTTTCACTTGAATTTCACAAACTAGTTTGCACACTTGCGCCAACAAACACGGACACGACCAGACTGAATCCTAACGCAGTTGCTTAATGTAACGGGCACATATAAATGAGGTAGACACCAATACAGCTACCAGTTTGCTGGATATAGCTGTGGTGCTTTTTGCACTACTGGTGCATTAATAACCACCTCACCCTATTTACAACGAAAAAAAAAAATGAAAGCATTCGTTATCGTATACCATCAATTTATCGCACATGGAGACCGCGTGTTATGGCATAGTGAATTATTGTAGAAGTAAGTAGCTATTTTGTAACAGTCTGTAGGAAAATCCTCTTCAATAAGAATACATTTTTATTAACTGATAAAATCGAAGAGTTTCAAATAGGTATTAATTTTCTAATAATTATTTTATTTAGTCTTAATAATTGCACAAACAATACAAAGTGAGCCACATTTCTATCAGCAACCCTGCAAATCGAACCAAAAAAAATTCATTTTGAACAAAGTTTACTACGCCAAGTGGTTCTGCTCAGGGTTTTCTCGACATAATTATTCAATAATTTACGATCAAACCCCTTTTCCAGCACCGATTCACATTGGTGGTTTCGCTTAATTAGCTAATATATCATAAAATTAATACTAAAACATTAGGTAAGTAAAAAAATTGCTAGGTCCACCTATGAGCACTCAGTTCCCACGTGGATATTAAGTCACGGCCTATAGCGAGCTCTAACGTGGTGGAGGCTGTATTTATCATCATCTCGTATACTTCGTTGTATTGTTGCCATAGTACCGCTGTTTGCGTCTTGTCGCTTTTCAGTATCTTGCAGACTATTTTTTTCGGCTATTCTTTCAGCTGCATATGGAGTAAGAAAGTTATACCGATCAAGCTGATTTCGCTTTTCTTTGCTCTCAATGGCGTTCTGAATGGCATTATGTAATGGTTTGTGCACCGGGCCTCCCCCTGTTTTATTTAATATATCAGGAGAGCTTGGGGTATTCATATTATATTTTGATCGAAGGTTGAGTGGTATCATGTCCGGCTTAAGTTGAACTTCGGTGGTGTTAACAACCTCACAATCGATTTGCATTAATGTGATGTCTCCATTAATAGATGGATCTCCAGCGGGAAGCATTAGAGACATCCTGGGTCGGGTGCTCTTGTTGTAAGCGGCGGCAGGGAGAAGAATATGGTCCGAATTGAAAGATAGTACATAAAAGGTATCATCACGCCTATTGATGCCTTCAAAAAGTCTCAAGTACTCCTCATTAGTATGCGGCCCGAAAATTTTTAAAGAACTCTTTGGGTGCACTTGTAACTTTTTACTTCGCGACGATTGTCGATCCAATAAATTCCTTCGATTGCGCTTGTGTTCATTTTTTGCACCGATGGTATGCACTGGCAATATACTTTTTAACTCAAAATAGTCTGGAGTAAGTTTCAACTTAAACGGCTTCTCCTTTATCGTACTCAAATTTAGATAGTCGTTTACGTTTATCCACTTTCTCAGCTCGCTAGCTAGCCTCAAGTTCTCGGTCTGGTTGATACTAATTGGGCACTTTTCATCACCATCTGTTGTGTGGTTGCCTTCAACCTTAATAGAGTCGGTAGAAGTGGCCCAATTGGTCGTTTCATCAACCCACAAGAGACCACGTCGGCCGGATACCTTGCTAAAGCCAGCATCATAATCCACAGAAGACGACTGGAACCCGTCGTCTTGAGAGAAATATGTTTGGAAGTTACCAAAGTTGATTGATAACATGAAAACCATTGCTAGGAGAACCGCAGTGTTCTTCTTCATATTCGAAGAGAGGAGGCGGTTTTTAAAATTTGAACTTTTTAGATTGCTATTGAATTTGTTTGTAATAAATTCACTCAGTTTATTGTGGCTACACTGGCAGCTCTGGGAAAATGCAACAAGTTGAGATCGCAAAGATGTGTTTTCCTAAATAAAAAAACAAAGGAAATATAAATGTGTGACAGAAGAGGTTCGAAAGATAAAATCAACTTATAAATCACAAATAATATTGCATGTATGTATTTGGTACGATAAGAAAGTGTGCTTGATAGATAAACATAACTTATACTTACACCTTTTAGGGTAATATTTTCGTTTTCTAAATCATTGATACGCGATTCTAGTGATACGACATAGTCTTTTTTCTTTTTCCGTGACAACGATGCAGATTCCCTATTCTTGATCATTCGTTGCTGCTTTTTTAAATGCCTCTCATCAACTACGCCCTTTAGTAGCCTCAAATTTCTTGCTCTTTGCTCGGATTTCACCACGTCACCGGGTAGAACTTTTGGTAGAACTGAGAGTTGTTTTTGCAGGCTGGGTGCTGTTGAAGATTTCATAATAAGTTTAGGCATTGTTGTGCCATGTGATTTGCCATTCTGAATCGTTTGCATCATCGCTTTGAAATCCTTACTCGAGAGTACTATTGTCTTAGGCTTTCTATCTGGGGGCTTTGGACTGATTTTAAGCGGAGTTTTAAAATTCTGCAGTTGCACTGTTGTTAGCGGAACAGTTTTTACAGGAATGAGCGTGCCCTGAAATAGGTTTATTGGTGTTTGGTTTGTGACCAACGGCAATATATTGGTTGGAAGCTGAATCAAATTAGTGGGTGGCGATATTGAGGATATATCGACCATCATGCTTTGGCCCAGCGACTCGCCTGACACTGTGGAAGTGGAGCTATTTGTCGGTGATGGAGTACTACGGTTTTCCGATTTAATGGATTTACTTTCCGCATCTTCGTCAGAGGAAAAATTAATAAAGTCATCTGGATTAAAATCGGTTGGCGAATCACATTCGCTCTTGATGTTTTCACTGTTTGAGTTAGAGTTAGAGGAGGCAGGAGGAGATGGAAAAGTTTCGAAATTTGTCGCAGTCTGAAAGCTGTATCGTAATCCAGAAGATAAATTAGCATCAGTACTGCGCAGTATTTCATCTAGTTCATCAACATTGTACTCGGGAGAGACATAAGAAGGGAAGTCATCTGTTTTAAATAAGAACCATTGTTAGGAAAATAGAAGCATATAATATGCGTAGGTATTATATTTACCATAAAATTCAGTAAACGAATCGAAGTCCATTGTTGCTCAAAATCACTTAAGATACATGTCAGCGATCAAAAAATTTCATAAATTAAATATTGAAGTAAATATCATTCCAATTATTAATAAAACAATTTGATTCGTGCCAGATTCGTTAGCATTAAATTATTATCCGTTTTAACTTTTAGTCTATACCGGTGGTGGGCAGTAATTCACAAAACACGAAAACGTCGACGATGACAGGCAGAGATGGTATACAACCACTGACGTGTTTCAGTGTATATTGGTTTACATATGTGTTTGACGTCCAGCAGTCGTTTGGCTGCTTGTGTTCTATGTTTGAAATATAAATATATAAATTACCTACCTACGGTTGCAAATTCACACAAATTTGTTTTCTTAAATCATCTCAAAACACTGCATTTCAATGAAATTGCGTTTTATAAACGATTATGCCAGTTTTCTTATAACTTAAACAACTATAACTATACACCTATTTTTAGCCGATTTTAGTCCCAGAGATTTTCCATACAATGCTTCACAGAGCTGTTAATTTTGACATTAAATCAATTTAAATTTACCAATCAACAATTGCAAAATCGATTTCATATTCAACGAAATGCAGAAACAATTACTGTCTCAGACAACAAATTAAGTGCGGAGGAGGGTGTAGACTTCGTTGTCAGTTTTGAATGTGAATTTTCGTTTGGGATCAGCAGCCTACTGGGCTTATTAACCTGTTTTCACTTGCGTTATTTCGTTACCTCACTTTCGAAATTGAGAAAAGTGCCTACACCACAAATTGAGATAATTTCGTTTGTCAGCTCAAATCACTGCAGTTACAATGTAATTGAGTTTCATTACAGATTATTTCTTTCCATTTTTATAATAAACGTTTCAATGAAAAGTAACAGTCAGCTGATTTCAAATTTTCGAAAATTTTGAGATATTACAGCTGTCGACATAAGAGTGAGGAAGGGCAAGTCATTTAGTCAAAAATATAATAGAAAATTGAAGCTTATGTCATTTCTTTCCTATATATCAATTGCTTAAGTAAACACATAATAAAAGTATGTGAACTGAGGCAGCTGTCTGTGTTTTCACATACAAAAATCTGGTTGCTAAATTTTCGTACGTAAACTTCGGATGGAAGCGTTCTTTAATAATTATAATATATGATACTTGTATTTGCTTAGTTTTGCACGGCAGCGTTCGCGCTGTTTGTACTATTGTAGTTCTATTTTATTTCTTCCGAGCACTCGTAAATTTGCACTAAATGCCTGATGAATAGGTTTACGAAAATAAATAGTTTGAGATTTGTCTGTGAATACCGTCCTTAAGTTTTGGAAAACATTACCTTTCTTAAAAAAGGTCTTTTCTGCTTTCGATTATTTTTGGGGTTTTCAATACATGGAATAAATGTTACAAAAAATATGCTGTACTGGGGTGGGAATCTGTAAGGCGGAAACGTGATAACGTTTTCGTATGAACGAAGATTTCATTCATGTAACATCAAACACGAAACAATTTTTCGGTTGAGCGAAAGCAAAGAAGCGAACGCTATTTCTTTGGTGTTTTCGTTTATTTTGCTTCATGTAACTTGAAAAACGAAAAAAAATTCGCCTACGTGAAGGAAAACGGGGTACAACTATTTCCTTCACGTTTATCTTTCTTTTTAGTGTTTCTTTGCTTAATTTTTAGAATTATGTAGTATTAACCTTCAGTAATGACGATACTGAGGAATTGATAGCGATTCACTGTATTTATTGAAAACTAAAGAAAAATGAAGCGAAACGAACGAAAACACAAAGAAATAATGTTTGCTTTATTTCTTTCGCTTAAACGAAAAATGTTTTCGTTTTTGATGTTACACGAAGCAAATCGTTCCTTTACACGAAGACATTATCACATTTTCGCCTTACAGAATCGCACCTCTGGTACACTGCTGATGCGAAGCGGAATCGAAACATCGAAACATTTACGATAAGGCAGCTGAAAAACATGTATGGAGAGATCCAACGAATACCAAATGAATTTCAAAACCAAGGGTCAACGAATTCACAAACAAAATTGAAATGTCAAAAATTTGCGACCAACTATTGTCATTGACAATAAATTGTGTGCGGAACAGAGTGTAAACTTCTGCCTGTAAATCAAGTACAGTTATCCATCTCAACAATGTTACGCAGTCGACAGCGTACAGCAAAACGAAAGTAGAACGAAATTTTTCGTTTATGATTTTGTCATTTAATTTTTGTATGGGAGTTTTCGTTACGCATCAGCAGGAGCTATTTAAAAAAATACATACTTTCCCGGCCAAAAAATTGTTCGAATGTAGGTCACTTATATACCTCATACCATACCTGTTGAACTAATCTCAAACTGACATTTAAAATTTCCCTCGCTTTAATTTCCCCTATTTACTAACATCTAAAGTGTCAGAGATCTTATGTCACTGAAAAAAAATTAATTTTGCAGTGATAATTCTTATTCCTAGCTCGCTAAATTAAATATTGTTGAAGTTGCCTACTTCCACTATGGCCACTTACAACAATCCACATTGGCTACTTTCCCACATCCGAAACTCTTTCATATCCACGGATGACACTGGCATGTGCGAAACGGTGATGCTCAGTGACGACCTCCCGAAGCATTACTTGAAAAATTTTCAAACTCCTCAGCAGCAGCGCACCACGGTTAGGAAAGTTGAAGTAAAAAACAATCCGCGCCCGCCGGAAAGTGTCTTAACTGAAGTGGATTTCATCTGTTACCCAGGACTGGACCAAAGTGATGACGAAGACATTGACCTGGCCTCCCAGTCGTTTGACATTCAAATGTATCCAGAAATAGGAGCATACAGGTTTAGATCTAATACCGCCCAAAAGTTAGAAAAAATGGATATCGCAAGAAGAAAGGCAGCCCGAACGAAGTGTGTCAACTTTGAAGATCAATCGAATGTAGGGGGCGAGAGGTCGGATTTGTTTCAGAGAAAGACCATAGTTACTAATCCAACGGAGAAAAAGAGCAGTCGACTTTCGCTGCAATTGATCAATAGTCCGAAGCAAACAGCCAATAAATTTATTGAATTTGCAAGGTTTGACGGAGCCTCGCACACGGGAATACAGACTAAGAGGATAAATGTTTTTATAAACATGCTTCCGGAAAAAGAGCGCAGCTATCCCATGAAGATTTGCGTCCTGCCTAGTGCTAAGATTCAGGATGTCATTGGATTTATCTGTTACAGATGCGTTCTTCAGTATCCTGATATCCCATTGAAGTCGATTAGGCACTATGGGCTCTACATGACCGAAGACAATGACGACATGGACGATTTTCCACCACTAGACGTTCGGGAACCCTGTTCAAAGTTTGGTTTCAGTCACTTAACCCTGGCCGAGCGACGTCCACTGGCGCATGTGACCCGCGTCGACTATCCATCTCTCTCAATGACATCGGAAGATGAGAAGGCTGGTGATGCTGCTGTTCGAGACGTCCATGGAAGCGGTGGAAATCTTGCCAGCTACGAAGAGCGTATGATGGACCACAACGACATGATCGATGCTCCCATGTATCGCACTTATAAACTGAACATTATCGACAAACGCTTCTTTAAATCGGAAGTTCAGCTAGGAATCTCTGGTGAGCGCATCGAAATTGACCAACAGAAGAATTCTTCAAAGTTTTGGACGAAACAAAAAGCAATGACCTACCCGATCGAATCTATCGCCTTCTGTGAGATCATAGAGCGACGTCAAAACAAAGCAATTATTCGAATTTGGATAAAGCCCAATCAGCCGGATGGCTACTTAAGCTCTTCAAAACATGCAGCTTCGATGGCTATCAGTGGATCCCCTGCCAGCCCACAACATTTTAACATCACCACCTGTTCATCGTCATCATCGTCGAGTGCGCCGTCGGTGCGATTCAAACATTACGACTTCGAAACCGAGCCCAATGTGGCTACACACATCTTCAACAAAATGAATTTCATCCTGGATGTGCGATCCAGCGACAACCGAAGGGACTTTATAGCAGCACGCGAGAGAAAGCTGGAGAAACATGGCAGGAAAAAAAACTGATTTTCCGTGAACTCCTGTTCTTTCTCGCTTCCCCGCGGAGCCGCAAGGAACTCGACGAGTGCAGTTTTTAAGGATTTCCTTCGACAATTCTGTGATTTGTATTTTACCATTTAATAGGAGGAGTCTTTGTCTTCTATTTATATATAGCATTCATATTGTAATTTAACAATTTTAGCAGAGCGATGCGTCACTTGCAAAGCGTACAGTGCAGAACAGGTATCTCGTTTCCTTTATATCATCATCATTTTCCTTTCATTGAAAGTTGTTTTGTCTTTCTGCATTTGCATTTAAAATGTTTGATCGTTTTCGTGAGAAGCGCGCGGTTAAATATAATTAAATAAATCAAAAAACGTTTGTTACCTATACAATATGTTATGCATTTTTATTGATTATTAATTGTGTGGCGTTTTATATACAGTTAATTTGGCTATTAAGAACGTTTTCTTTTTTTGGCAGCAATATCTGCATTCTCAGTGTTAGCCGAACATCACCGTTGTTCACAATAATCCCATTGAAGTATTGGACAATTTTTAGAACGACAAATTAAATTTGGTATTCCTGTTGGCGTTTTGATTTTATTTTGGAACGTAGTGTAGATTCCATTTGAATACAAGTAGGTATCATGTGATGAATTTCGCTCATTCTATAAGGCGGTTACCGACGAAAAACAATAGGTAGAACTTCGATATTTGTCGATGGCAATTTAGTAAACGATGGGTGTAAATAAATCCCCTAACCCTAGAAGGGTTGTTAAGTTTAGCTGCCATTAAACAAGGTTTTCCAGTGCGAAAATCCATTATAAATACCGATTTCGCAGGTAAGTAATACATACTTATAAGTGTTTAAGAGTTAGGGTGGCAACGGTGCAGTAGTACTGTATTCGCTTACTGAATGGAAGGACGTGCATTCGAATCCCGGCCAAGTCAATTAATTTATTAGACACCACCCGTAGAGAAAAACCCTACAACTGCACCCTTTTCTTCTTTTCTATCTCTCTATTCTTTCTAATAGTAAGTAGCCCCGAAAAGCATGCATTGAAATAAGATATTGCCGGGTGCTGCTATAGGGATCCGGACTTTTTTGACAGATGCCAAATCGATGCCAAATCGAATGTAAACAAAAATTTGGAGGGTAAACAAACAAAATAATTATCAGCGATAGGCGGGAAAAATTTAAATTAAGCAAAGAAGATGGAAGCAGTAAATAGAAAGAACTATACTGCAAAGTTTGCTTTCTTTCTATTTACTGCTTCCAACTTCTTTGCATATTTTAATGAATCTATTTTCCTGAAAATATATCGAGAAATTATTGACTATTAATAAAAAAAACTTACTTTTGTTTGCTGATTCCTAGTATTTTCCCGCCTATTACTGCTAAATGAGTTTGTTTGTTTACCCTCCATTTTTTCCTGACATTTGTCAGGGGAAAAACAAAAAAAAATAAAAAATTTGACAGTCACATCTGGATCTCTATTAAACACAAATGCTTACGCTGTGTTGTTAGCACTATAAGGGTACTGTAACAACAAAAAAAACCGCTTTAGCGTAAGCAAATTATAAAAAAGGCTCCTTTTGAATTAACTTTAATATGTAATACTATTCATGGAAATCACTTGATTTAAAAACAAGATGATAGAACCGACTTTTATCTTTAAAAAAACGTGCAATACCTAATTGTAAGTATTACCGTTATTTTTAAATATTTTTTTTCTCGATTGAACTGTTCTTTTTAGAAAATCGCCCCTCCCGCCCAAATGGCGCGATATATACCCCCCTCTTCCATAGTAAAAAATGCTTGTAAATAACTGTTCTACACAAATCTGCCGTTAAACTTTGTCGCATGAGTTATCGTACTCTCCCCACAGCATTGCGTTTTGGAAGCATAAAATTCTACACGGTTAACTGAACCCCACCTAACCACGAAAAGCACACATTTGCGATTCGAGATATTTCATGTGCTTCACGTAAGTGCATAAGTAGGTAGTTGAAGGGAGAAGATGACACACATTTTTTAGGAATGGGCTGCACAAATACTATTTTCCATCTAATCGGAAAGAGACCAGAACAGTAGGACAGACCGAAAAGCTTACGCAGTGAATTTGCAAGCGTGGAAGAACACCTCGTCAGAATTATTGGGGAAATACCATCAGGACCAGCGAACTTTTAAATTACCGACTATTAAAAAACTATTTATCCGTAAACTTGTTTTGCAGATAGCGGGATTTACAGTCGTTCTATGATGCACTTTACAATTACGCGATGAAACATCACACGAGTTAAAAGAACACAAACATAGAAAAGCTCAGACAAAGGCAAACGATAGACGACAACAAAAAGAACAAAGAAGAACGTAAAGAAGCATAGGCAAAAATACAAAAAAACAATATAAATAAAAATGTATTTACTGAATACAAAGTTATATTTTGATTTTATCCTACTCATTCTCAAACAGAACTGGAGACAGAATAACCAACTATGATACTCACAAATACAACGATACACAAACTTCAAACTTAAATATGATGGCTTGATTTGATAGTTCTATTGACATCCCGCCTCCCGGAGGCATCGGAGAGTTTTTCCTAATTGCCAAATGGAAACCGACATAGTTCAAGGGGACATATAAAATGGTGTGAATGAAACCAATGCGTAACCTTACACGAAGATGCGAGCTTCTTTTTCAAAACTGCATTTATAAAATTAGAAGGTTTAGTAAGTTTGCTATGATATTAATTTTTTTTTCAGTTGTTTCCAATGAAAAATGCAAATCTCAGTCGTACATAAGGAGGACAGATATATTTTTTTTTTATAATTACGGCGTACGATAGAATTTTTAGTACCCTTATTGTAAGCTGGGCGAAAAGGACGAATACAATTGTTGTTTTGTTTTGATTATTCTTATTCCTTATTATTTTTTTGTTTATTACACTTTATTACACACTTCCGAATATCACTTAAAAAAATCTGTTATGAGGCGACAATAATATGCAGTTTACATCATATTTCCGAACAATATCCAATAATTTATTTTTTACAAAATTGTTAGTTCAGTAGATTTGGTATATTTGGTATCGCGTTCACATTTCAGTTGAGTATTTTTGGTTTCAATCTGAACGCATCCGAGTGCAAATTGTCAAAAGTTTATGGGTGCAAATGTATGAAAATTATAGTTTGTTGCCAATACCCAAATAGTGTTACCATATTTAATTGTCATAAGAAATGTGCGACCTAAAAAAATAAAGCCCACTTTAAACTACCAGAATAAAAGAATGCATACTTAGATAGCTTCTGGAAAAACTCAATACAAACAAAATACAATTCGCCAATAACAGCTGTCATTATAATTTCCCTTCATATATATAATATTTCATTACACAGTTTAGAAAATAAATATTTGTTGGTTAAGTTACTTTTATATGGTAACAGTAGATGTTAGAAGACGCTAATTTTCATTAGACGCAGGTTAATATCTGGCACTACGGTAAAAGGCCAGCAAAATAATAAATTATTCGGTTGCTAATTGCCGGTCCAAACTGATTTGATTTCGATTGTTTAATCATTTCCGTAAATTGCGTGATTTCTAAAGTTCTTTAATAATCCAACGATGGAAGCACTCAAAAACGATGTAGCCGGCATTGAATTGACTGAAGTGGAAAATGAATTATACGACCGCCAAATTCGGCTTTGGGGATTAGAATCTCAGAAACGGTAAGCAAAAAAACTGGAACTACATAACTTCTAGTAATATTATGATGTGTTTAGGCTACGCACAGCAAAAGTTCTCATCTCTGGACTTGGTGGTTTAGGAGCAGAAGTTACAAAGAACATTATTCTGTCCGGCGTCCATTCAGTAAAGCTTCACGATGACAGATTGGTTGCAGAGGAGGATTTTTGCTCGCAATTCCTAGTATCAAGAAATCAAGTTGGCATGAACAGAGCTACTGCATCTATACAGCGAGCACAAGAACTGAATCCTATGGTTGAAATAACAGCTGACATTGAGCCTTTGGAGAAGAAAGATGAAGAATTTTTTGGCCATTTCGATGTAGTCGTAATAACTGGTGCATTCGAAAAGGAATTAATACGAATTGACAATATTTGCCGTCCGAAGAACATAAAGTTTTTTTGCGGCGATATTTGGGGCATGTTTGGATATTGTTGCGCTGAATTGCAGAAGCACCGTTTTGTTGAGTAAGTTTATTTGAATATTAGTTAGCTGAACCTTCATTTTAAACTAAATTACAATTTCAGAGATGTAGTCAAACATAAACTGATTTCAGCGCCTTATCAAAAAATCAAAACTGAGCTAATTACCACGACAGTTAAAAAAGAACTTGAGTTTCCATCAATCCAACGTGTATTTGATTTCAATTGCAATTCTCCAGCCTACCTAAAAAAAGTAAAACGCACGGGCCCGGCTTTTATTTTATTGCGTATTTTACAAAAATTTCGTGAGACTTTCAATAGAGATCCTTCATATAAAGACCGAGAAGCTGATATTGTTCAATTGGAGAAAATTCGTGATGAGTTGAGTACTGATAAAGTTGTTCTGTCAACATCGCTTTCGAACGTGTTTAGTCAGATTTCTCCATCGGCAGCGGTTATTGGAGGAGTTTTGGCACAAGAGGTTATCAAGGTTATTTCGAAGAAAGAGGCGCCACTTTCCAATGTCTTTCTGTTCGACCATGAAAATTGCTGCGGTTTTATAGAGCGTATCGGTTACGAATACGTTAAAAATAAAGCATTGGCATTGAATTAAACTATTTACTTTTAAAATAAAGAAACCAATAAATATGTACATACTGTGTTTGTTAATTTATCATGCTTATTTTGATATTCGATTTCGATCCAAAGTTTTTTTGATTCGAATAATCTGTAGTTAAAGATTCGATCAAATAGGAAGTTTATCCTGGAGAACATTACTATAATATGTATTTGAACAATTTGACTAATCATTCGAATCTCAAAATGAGCATTCAGATCACAAGCTAAAGAAGCATATTCCTAAAAATGCATTTTTAGGCCATGATTTAGATGACAATGGCACGGTTATACCAACATTTTTTTTCAACAACAGGCATACAAAATCCACCTTCCTGGGAAGCAATAAGGAATTCAATTTTCAATACTTCCAGATTTTGAGCAACACATTTCTGCAAGCGTAATTGTAGTGGGACAAATTCGCATGAAAAAGAAGAAGTAAAAATAAGCCACTGCCACTCCCAAATAGCTTTTCACTATCTTTTATCTGATGAGAGAATCACATGGAACAATTTTCGCTCCAAACTACAGTCCAGGAGGTCTAGCACAAATATGTTTTTTTTTGAAAAGAACAGGGACGAACTAAGCAGCGTCCCTCAAAACCACAGCGCTTCTCGTAAAATGCGGCTAAGGGGAGATTTGCGACACATTTAACATTATTAAACTCTGGTTGGCACGACTAGAGATCATTGGTGTCGTAATTGGACGATCATAATAATCAATAACAGAAGCACGTGCATAACAAAATAGTATAAAAGAGTCACCACTCACCAATAACTCCTATAATTTCAGTAAAAAAGTGATCCGAAGCTCATTATCCGTAAAAATAAATTTGGGTTTACTTAAATATTATAGTATTTTAGAGTTTCTATAATTGAAATCCACGTTCTATCTTTCAACGGATGTACTGTCGAATACTTTTTTTTATTATTATTATTTTTTATTATTATAAAAGGAAATTCAAATCCCAGAGCACTCAGACTTGGTAATGGTCCATTGAACTACCAGGCAGAAATCCTCTTTTTGGTGTAGAGGTCGAAGAAAACAATATGACATTCGTTTCTCTCTTAATGGGTGGCGTATGTTGTTGTCCCCCATAGGGATTGAGCCTCCAGTGGACGGGTCACAATCCAAAATACTAACCTCTACACCGTTGCAACCCCTTATGTCGCACACCTATTTTTTTTTTTTTGTATAATGCACTCGCACTATAGGGATTTTTGGATACCCTTATAATGTAATAGCCACAGACTACCTATACTAGACAGTGGTAATAGCTACACAGCGGGGGCGTTAAGGAAATTAGGGTTAGAAGATAGGGAGAGATGCCCATGCACGTTGGTTTTAAATATTTGTAGATTATAATGTGTAGGAAAAATGGAGCGGAAGAGCATTCCGCATTCGTATTGTACGGCTAAAGAAAGATTCCTTGCATTTCACTGTATGCGCATTCCTTGAAATGTACTAGGGGTGGAATGCAACTGGCTATTTCACTTAGGTACTTGGAAATATCGATACAATAACGAGAGACAGGAGACATTGCAACGATGACTAAGAGAGTCAAGCGATCTCGATTTTACAGTAACCAATGCGTCTTATCTGTCTAGTAGCTCCAAATAAACAATTGGTGCACCAGACCAGATATGCGCATTGTACTCAAATTTTGGGCGGATATACGCCTTATTAAAAGTAGCTAGATCAGAGGCATTGAAATATTTCTTGCAGCGCTTAAGGAAGCGTAGGCATTTCGCAGGGTTCTTGGCGACATCGAATATGTGGTCATTCCAACGTAAGTTGATTAACACACATACCGAGAAAGGAAAGCCGTTCGGTTTCAACGATGCATGTGCCATTCATGGACAATGGCATGCTATTAGTGTTTTGCTTTCTCTATTCCTGTGAGATACATGATATTAAGTTCAACAACCGCAAAATACAAAGTATACGAAGCGGAAGTAAGGCCAATTATGTGCTACGTGGCGGAGGTATGGGGGCTTTCGTCATTACCACGAAGTCGAAAAGTCAAAAACTTGATGAGATACTTTATGAAAAAAATCTTCAGGTTACCAGAAAATGCACCTAACTACGTGCTACACCTCGAAACAGGACTCCCGCCTTTATTCATGTACACAGTGCAGCTATATTTCAATTACGTTTTAAAAGTCAACACACTTCCCAGCCAACAAATTCCGCAAAAAAATGTGAATCCAGCAAAAGGTCCAATTTTTCACTGAATCAGTGAAGTCCGGGTTAAGCAACGAACACGATACTGTCTCACCGGGGTTTAACGAAACTACGTGGAAAGCCAGCCTATTGATGATGAATATTGAGTTCTTCATTCGTATCGCTGTTGTCTATCAAAAGCTCTTTTCAACATCAACCAACACCATATGCAAATCCTTTAAGGATCCTTTTAATTTGGATTGCATCGGTGGTTGATTTACCTGCGACAAACCCGCACTGGTCTTTAGATTGCAGTATTATTTTCCACATTCGGCTATTTAATATTCGTTCAACGATCTCCATGGTGCGGAACATCAGCTTGATTGAACAGTAATTAGGTCCGTTCGCGTACTTTATATGTAGGAAAATGAAAAGTGTCAAATTTCCAAAATCGAGAGAGAATCCTCTCATTTCTAAGAAAAGTACACGAACGCTTTTGTGTAAAAACTTCTTAATTTGGCTTGAAAAGAAGTAACAGCTTTTTTTTTTTTGCTGGCATACTCATACGATTTCATCATTTGACAGTTTTCATTTTCTTACCAGCTGAAATTCTGTGTGAAGAAAAATGAACGAAAGTACATTTTTCTTTCGTTCATCTTTTCACCATTTTCTCAGTACGCGAACGCGTTTGGGTAGTTTTGCACGAAAGTTTATATAAATTTACGTTTGCATATTAGTTCGCGAACGGACCTATTGTCAGTCTCGCTTTTTTCCTTTGTACAGAGGAAGAAGAAAACTTTCCCTCCACTAGTTAGGCATTGAGATGAGAATCATGAGCCATTTGGACCCGATGCCCCCCATATTTTTCCAGAACTCAGAGGGTATCTCGTCCGGCCCAACTGCGTTTCACTTTTTGGAGTCTTTGACCGCCTTTCCAACTTCTTCGACAGTAATGCCGTGTACTTCTAAAATATACCCGGGGAAATTGTTCATTTTAAAGTCCTTCACAATACTGCTACCACCTGTGTAGTATTTTTTATCATCCACAAGAAGCAGCCCTTGAGCATTGTTGATGAACTTTGCCAAACGGATTTCCTGGGCATTCCCCCTTCTCTGAGGGGCAATTTTAAAAGCTTGTTGTCGGAGTTCGTGGACAGCCTGGTTTCTATCAGACTCCGAAGAAGAATTTGTTTTCCAACTCCCGGTGCAGACCCTCCACACACTTTGCCTAAATTTGAGCGCACTTTTTCTTTTGAAGAGGCTCGCAAAGTCTGTATTCCAATTCGAGGCGAGATTTTTCATCTCCATTATTTATGGAGCACTTTGCCCAAGCTTATAATTCCGCTTTCTTGTCACTTAACACTGCTTAGCTTCATCTGCCCACCACTATAATTCTTTGCCGTGTTGATAGTGTCCTTTTGAAGCCCCTAGCCCCTAAGTAATTCCACATACCTTGTGCCCTGCACTCCGCATCCTAAACTTCGTTAATGATGTGATGGAGATAATTTTGTATATTTACAATAAATGCGCAGCTTTTCTCTTGTACCATTCATGAAACGTGTTACCAAATGGTAATCAATCTGGGTCTCATTTCCGCCACAACTGTAAGTAACCAGGTGCCGGCTTTGTTTGACGAACATGGAACTTAAAACGATTAGACGCTATGACTTGCACAATGCACATGCTTAGGATATCTTCACCCAGAGAGTCCCTGGTGCCGTATCCCTGTCCTCCATAGCAGTCTTCATAGTCTTCGTTTGGCGTCCCTTTAAATCGGTAATAAACAAAAGTTCTTCTTTTGGGATCTTCTTGATGAGGTTGTGAGAATCTACCCAGAATGCATCCAACTTGGGGAGCATATGCACTGACAATATTCCACACCTCACCTCGCATTACCATAAATGGTCAAGACGCTGGCATGGCAAGATGTTCCCGTAGTAGAACATCTTGCAGGCGCTTCATCAGAAGATGAACTACTCGCCTCCAGTCAGGAGACAATCGTGGGAAGCGGGGACTCTGAGCGGAGCTCCACTCAAAGTACACCTGCTATCCACAAACCATCTAATTCCTCTACACCCGCTGCGCAGAACACTTGACCTAGTGCCCAAAAGCGTACGGTAAATACCCACAAATCAGCTAGTAATCGCAGAAAGAGCGCGTACCAGAGGGCCATCTTCATTCTGGGTAAGATTTCCAAGAAGGAAGAGGCCGGCACGGCTACTCCGCAGGACCTAGCTGAAAAACCCAAGCACCAGCAGATTATGGATGAGTTCATCAAGAATCGCAGGGAGCCACCACCACGCAAGACGGAAGCAACTAAACGCAACCGCTCACAAGAGGAGGTCAATGCTGACCCTCAAAGAAGCAAAGTTGCTAAGTTGGCTACCGCCAAGCACCACAACCCAATCTCAGCACCCCAGATAACACGAACAGTCTCTTAAATAACCAAGGCGGACCCCTCCTCTGCTTTGACTCAGCTGAAGTCATAAGAGGTTACAGGGTAACAAGTGTGAAGACGCTTTCTCCAAGGAATTCCTAAGCGGCTGCGTTCACAAGATCTGTGACGACTGGACCGGCTTAAAGCTTAAGCTGATCCTGGCCAGAGAGATTCCGAGGTGACCGAGAACTCGCATTTGGCTGCTAAATATGACCATCGACAGTGATAAGCTCACAACAACACCCTATCCTTTCTAATAATGGTGACGGAAGAGAGCGCAGATCACATAGAAAAGCTTGGCTGCAAGCTCCGCTTTGGCATAAGGCTTGCCAAAGTTAAAATATTCAGGTCCCCGTGTCAGGTCGACGACTTAGATGAAGTCGACGATGCCAACAAGCTGTTGGAGGACATGAGGATCGAGGCGAGCCGTACTACCACCCTAACCGAACAAACACCCGAAACCAATCAATGCTGAAAGTCGTACAGATTAATCTGAAGCACTCAGTCTGTGCGTCAGATAACCTGATGGTTTTCCTCAAAGAGGAAAACATCGACATCGGCATTAAGCAAGAAGCTTGGGTGAACGGGCCCAATATAAGAGGCCTAAACGACACCGGATATATCCTCTACTACAACCGCAACAATAATAACCATTGTAAGCCAAGAACCTGCATTCTAGCTAAAATCATATTAAAGTTTGTCTATGCCCAAATTTTAGCTCAGCCGATCTAACAGTTGTTAAGATGGAGAACGCAGGAGGCGACCTGCTAATCGCATCCGCCTACATGGAACACGACCGGCAAGTACCGCCGGAAGAAGTCCAGGCAATGATAATCGCCATAACAACAACAAGGACCAACCTGCTGCTGGGCTGCGATGCAAACTCCAGGCATGTGCTATGGGGCAGCTCGGAGTCGAACGAACACGGTGAGTCTCTTTTTGATTATATTATTGAAAATAACCTACTAATATGTAACAAAGGTAACACCCCGACCTTTATCTTTCCGAGTACGGACAGTTTTAACGGCGGGGAAGACGTTATAGATGTTACGCTCTGTAATAATAACAATATTATGAAGGTTAAAAATTGGAGGGTATCCAGTAAAAAATCTTTCTCAGACCACAACTGGATACTCTTCGACATAGATCTCGCTGAAGAGATTCTGAAACCTTTTCGAAACCCCAAAAGAACCGATTGGGCAAAGTTTAACCAACTTATTAAGACTAGGTTACACAAGACCCCCAATCAAAAATTTACCTCCACTTCAGAACTCGACACAAAGGTTGAGACTTTTGAAAAAGCTTTCAACGTAGCGTACAAAGTCTCGTGTCCGATCAAATATAGCAAAAAATCATTCCCCCCTCGGTGGAACAAGGAACTCTCTGCTCTCAGAAAATTGACTAGAGAAACCTTTAACATCTGCCATAAATGCAACTACTGGCAACCCTACCGAGATTGCCTTAAAATATACAAGAACTCTATTAGAACGGCTAAGACACAGTCATGGATAGAGTACTGCCAATCCATCGAAACCCTCAAGGACTCCGCAAGACTCAGCAAAATATTGTCCAAAGAACACTCCAACCCATCTCTTCTGAGAAAGGAGGACGGAGAATGGGCTGAGTCAACTGCAGAATCCCTAGAACTATTAATAAACACCCATTTTTCCGGATGCAATGATTACGGTGCAGAGCCATCCAGCTCACAACGCACGCAACCCGACGCCTGGGAAAATATAACATCCATTATTACCGAGGAAAAAATTTCCTGGCCAATAAACAGCTTCGCTCCCTTTAAATCGCCTGGCCTGGACGGCATTCTGCCCATCATGCTCCAGAAATCTCTGGAACTGGCAATTCTATGGCTCACATCGATTTACAGGAACTGTATACTCTACAAAAGTGCGAGTTGTTTTCATTCCAAAAGCGGGTAGACGCGGTCATGAAACTGCGAAAGATTTCAGACCAATTAGTTTGACCTCCTTCGTACTGAAGACGCTCGAACGTCTCCTAGACAACAACCTGAGAGGGGCAATAGAAGCTTCACTCCTCTCCAAATCTCAACACGCTTACCTCAAGGGAAGAAACAGAAACAGCTCTTCATGAGGTAGTGCGTACGATAGAAAACTCTCTACATTACAAAGAATACACCTTGGCTACCTTTCTAGACATAGAAGGAGCCTTCAACAATGTACACACTGAAGCAATTCTAGAGTCCCTGAGGGAGCTGGGAATAGTAAACCATCTAAGTCAATGGATTGTTTCCATGCTCAGCACTAGAATCATTCAAGCAGCTTTAGGAAATAGCAATATAACCAAATATGCCAGGAGGGGAACACCTCAAGGAGGAGTCATCTCACCCCTACTCTGGCTCCTAGTAATGAACAAAATCCTCATAAGTTTAGACAGAGAAGGAATCAAGGTAGTCGGGTATGCGGACGATATGGTGATATTGGTGTCAGGAATGTTTCCCTCCGTGATTAGTGAAATCATGGAGAGTGCTCTAAGGAAAGTTAGCACTTGGGCAAAAAAGTGCGGTCTGGGAGTCAACCCGGAGAAAACTGTGCTGATGCTCTTCACCACCAAAACCAACATACCTGACTTTATGCTTCCTCGCCTAAACGGCACACCCCTACCCCTTTCAACCAGTGCGAGGTATTTAGGAGTTATCCTAGATCCTAAACTCAACTGGAAAATAAACATAGAACAACGGGTAAAGAAGGCATGTATAGCCTTCTATGCCTGCAGCAGAACCTTCGGAAAAAAGTGGGGCCTGCAACCAAAATTGACCCTGTGGATGTACACAGCCGTGGTACGACCAATCCTCACGTATGAGTCAATAGTATGGTGGCCGGCACTAAAGAAAAATTACAATATTACCAAACTTAATAAGGTACAAAGAACGGCATGCATAGGAACAACGGGAGCTCTACGGTCAACACCGTCAGACGGACTCACAGTCTTACTGCACCTTTTACCTCTTGATCTACATATAACAATGGACAAGTGACAAAGGATTTCGATCAAACAATCTATACCGACGGTTCAAAAATGGACTGCGGCGTGGGTGCGGGAGTTTTTTCGGAAACCTTAAACATCGCAAAATCGTACAGACTTCCGGATACTGCAAGCGTATTCCCCGTGGAGCTACTGGCTATCCGTGAAGCCTGTCGCCAGATCAAACTTCACTCAAACATAACACCGAGGCAAAGGATCGCCATACTTATTGACAGTCAGGCTGCCATTAAAGCGATCACTTCGGTCACTATATCCTCTAAATTAGTACTAGAATGCCGCAATGAGCTGGCACTGCTTGATAAGTTCAAGGTTACCCTGATCTGGGTTCCAGGGCACAGTAACGTTTATGGAAACGAACATGCCGACGAACTGGCCAGGCAAGGCTCAGCTCTCCACTGCTCTCTGGCGGAACTAGTCCACATTACGCTCGGAGCAGTTAAGGCAAATATCACCACAGAATACCTCAAGAAAGCCAACCTCAGATGGAGCAGGCTGACTACATGCGTCATTTCCAGAAAAACGTGGCCAAACTACAACAAGGCAAAAACAACCGACCTTCTAGGTAGAACCCGAAAAGACATCGCAAGAATAACAGCGATCATCACGGGACACTAGCCTATAGGTGACCATGCGGCCAAGCTGGTCATCCCATACAATACACTCTGCCGCAGTTGCAAAGTGACAACTGAAAAAGAAACCCTAATTCACTTTTTATGCACCTGTCCGGCTTTAGCTAAGATCAGACTACGAACATTGGGAAGCCCTTTCTTCAATTCACTTGAGGAAGTCTCTGACAAAAGAATTAAGGAACTGATAACTTTCCTGAACTCCGCAGGTTGGATTTAGCCTCCCCCACCAATCGATAATACCCAGGTTTACGTGAGTTTGTGGTAACAAAACGGCACTCGGTGCTAATTGGGTTTGTCTTATCAAACCGCCACACCTACCTACCTAGAACATCTTGAAAGATTTTGTCCTTACATCCAAAAAACGCACCCGATTTCCGGTATTCTATTTCGTTAGTGCTTTATTTTAAACGAGTTTGACATGTATGCTAATATTATTTCTTGTTTGATCTTACTTTAACGACACCGGTGGTCTCCAGTCGTGTCAACCCACGGACTTGCATGCACACTAGCGGACAGCTTTAAGATGTTAACTGTGTCGCTAGGCTCAATCGGATGTTAAATTGCCTAGATGTGATTTTCCCCCTTAGTCACCGTTTACCACAAGCCCTGTTTATCGGGATGCGTTGTAGTTATATTCTTAACCCGTCCCAACACGGGGCGAGTTTGGAGAATTTTATATTACTTGGTTTTACTTTGCACTAGATCTTTGCAATTGTGGGAGTTTTGGTTGAATGGAATGCCCAACGTGGCAGCGTCAGTGCCGACATGCCAATGTCCATTGCTGATTGCCACAATTCTGACAATCTCCTGTCGGGTTCTGTTTGTTAGATCGTTGGTTCTTTTTGCTTGGTGGGGTATATCTTCCTGGATATGACGCAACATATAGTGATTAGGGTACTCCATCTGGAGTTCGCTCGTGAACGGTAGTACTGAGATATGTTTCCTTTAACCTGTCTATGCAAAAGAGCTGTGAAGGGTATAGTCATGCCTTAAAAGCGCGTCGGCTTTTTCATTCCCCTCTATGTTAGGATGTCCGGGAACCCAGAGGAGAGTGATGTTGTAGTCGCTAAGACAAGTGATTGTGTCTTTACCGTGTGTGACTAATTTGGATGACATGAGGTATGGGTCGAGAGCTTTTATACCTGCTGGATATCAATAAAGATGGCAACATCTCTCTTGGTTATGGGCAAAATTGTAAGTATCCTTCAAGCCTCCCTGATCGGTAGTGTTTTCGCCTGGAATACACTAGAGGAAGTCGGGAGTCGGATTGATTTAGATATTTTGCGTTGTTTTGAATGAACAGCCATATTTCTTACAATTGTTACCACGTGAAGTGGACGGCTGGAGTTACAGCGCTGTTTCACGGTTCGCCACACCACAACCGATCATCAGACTCCCTTTTTCCTATGGTACTGGTTTGTGTTTTTTCCTTTTATCCCGAAAATCCATTTTACTTCCACTGGGATTCGAACCTAGACCAGCGTCTTCTCAGGCAAGCACTCATACACTGTGCCATTGAAGCCACTTGTTTCAGTTCATCCAGTTTTTATTTTGATTTTTTTGGTCCAGTTCCAACAATACCTACATCTGAATTCGAATGAGTTAAGTGATGCTGATGTAAGTATTGCTTAGAGCAGGCCACCATGTTAGTAACCCGTAGGTGAGGAATGTACTACGGCTATTTCGCTTCGGAAGTTAAAAAAAAGTGCTTGGTTATTGAGTCGAGGGAGGATGAAAGTCGGTATATTGTAGTTGGTGGTAAACTGAATCGGTTCAGATTTACATACTCATTCACGCTGAGGCCACATCTTGTAGCTCAGCCGATTTACTTAATCAGAGACCTCTCTCTAATCTCACATATCACTATTGAATTCTGACAGAATCTTATCGATGACAGTGAGCCATAGTAGAGGCTTTCACATGCATAATTGATTTATATGATTCTTTTGAGAGTCCCTACTGCTGAAATACTGAATATCATTGAGTCAAAATACAAAATAATTTTGATTTCTCAGAGAAAATGACATTTCGATACATAGGCATTCTAAACAGGTACAAAAAATGAACCTCCAAACGCGTAAGGTTATGCATCCTCAAATCAACGTTGCGTACGTTTTATGAATAGGGTTTTTGCGTTCACAGGTATATAAGAGTCTGAGTTACTTTATGTAATTCTTAATATACGTTTAGTTTATGCATCAGGCTGTATAACTCAAAGTTTGCATATATCCAACCTCGAACCTACTCCGAATCAAACAGAAAGCCGAGTAGGGGAATTTTAAAAAGTTTATAACTCTTAAACTATATGACAACGCCACCAAATTGTTTTACTTTTATGCTTGTTTCATGCCTTCTTAACGAACGAATTTTCTTTTATTAAATTGCCCATCCCACTCAAAGGGGCTAAATAGACTCCATTCTCATATTGAAAAATGTTTGTATTTGGCCCTACAAAAACTGTTACGTTTTTTGCGGCGCCGAAGTTATCGTAACGTATTCGCACCTGACAATAACTTCGCCGCGCCGTGAAGGAAGAAGAAGGAAGAGATGAAAGCTATAAATAAATCTCTTGAGATTTTCTTCATCACTCAAAGAGAATTTTTTTTATAATCCACACCATTTCAGCAGTAAATGCTAAATATAGCATGTGGGGTGGAAAATTCGTTTAGTTTTATACTAGATTGTTTGAGGAAAAGTACAATTTAGTTCTATTCTGAATAATTAAAAAAAAAATTGTTTAAAAAATAAAGTTATAAAACCGAATAGCAACATGGCTTTAATCGAAAAATCTGGATTTTTTCCGGACTATTATTTAAATGTGCGGAACACTTGTAATGAAGCTGATATCGAGAAGATCTCCCAATGCACTACAGACCTGGATCGTATGGCATATATCGATAGTTTGGGGTTCATCCATAAAAGTGACATAAAAATTGAACGCAGTTTTGAAGGAAAGAGCAGTTCGATTGCTGCTGCACTTAAGGAACAAGGGAATTTAGCATTTAAAGCTAGGAAATGGTTGGAGGCTATGGTTTTTTACACGAAAAGTTATATTGCACTACCAGAAGAAACAAGTATTGGGTTAAGCAATTTGTGAAATTGAGGTTATAATTTCGGTTTTTTTAGGAAGAGAGAAATCCATTATTTTGGCTAACCGATCAGCATCACTGTATCACTTATTGAAATATGACGAATCCTTGTTAGATGTGCAGAGAGCAATAGCAAATGGATATCCAAATGACTTGATCTACAAATTATACGAACGCCAAGCAAGGTGTTATCTAGCCAAGAAAAATTATCCCGGTGCTTTATTATGTTTTCAGTGAGTATTTATTTGATCTTGCTCTTCGGAGTAAATTTTCTGTGGCGTATACTCGTCTTGAATTACCTAATATTTCTTAAAATTGTTGATCAGTTTGAACGCATCCGAATAAAAGATCTTACTTAAAAGACATATGTGAAAGATGTATACACCATGCACTAAAAATTGCTACCTGTGCAGAGTTCCTTTCTGACCCACTAGTCGGTCTGTGCACAATTCCGATTGAGAATTAAATCGGCGATGTTTGGTGTTTGTACTTAGGAATACATATTCGATGCAATTGATATGGCACTTTGATTATCGCAATGGATTTGAAAGGGTTCTTGCTTCTTACCGAGTTAGGATTTTATTTAATTTCACCATGCTTTCCGCACAGTTGCTGATAATGATTGGCTTCGGAGGATGAGAGCGCAACCAAGGTCCCATCGGTTCCATCGGTTGCCTCTGAGAGCACCAGGATATCCTCCTTAAAGACATACCCGATTGTCGATTTGCGGCTGACTAGTGACGGGGGTCAGGGTTTGCGTTGAAGCGGTCGTGAACGGCTTCCGGGTGCGGAATGTTTTGCATATACAGTAATACATCGATTTACATCATTTCGACTATTCAAAAACAAATGAAAACATAGGGGCGGGCTACAGTCCGCTTGGGCGAACTGTTGGATACCCTATTCTTATTCCTATATCTCATAAGTGGGCGTGACAAAAATTTAAAGGATTTTATCGAAAAAACTAAGCTTTTGTAAATAAAAACGCTCCCTAGCTCAAACTTTGGTTTTTCAATAAAATTGTTTTATTTAATTGTGGGCGTGTCAGTAGGCGGATTTAAAAAAAATTTAAGTATGAGCATAAAGGGCACCTAGAGAGTATATACTATAAATTTCAGCTCCCTAGCTCAAACTTTGGACTTTCAAAAATAAAAAAAAAAAATTGTGGGCGTGTCAGTAGGCGGATTTTGAAAATATTTACACATGAGCATAAAGGGCCCCTAGAGAGTATATACTAAAAATTTCAGCTCCCTAGCTCAAATTTTGGTTTTTCAAAAAAAATATTTTATTTAATTGTGGGCGTGTCAGTGGGCGGATTTTGAAAATTTTATGTCCCAAGCAGTTTTATGGGCCAAAGATCATATATAAAAAATTTCAGCTTTCTAGCTCAAAATTCAATTTTTCCCAAAATTTGTTTTATTTAATTGTGGGCGTGTCAGTGGGCGGATTTTGAAAATTTTATGTCCCAATCAGTTTTATGGGCCATAGATCATATATAAAAAATTTCAGCTCTCTAGCTCAAAATTCGATTTTTTCCAAAATTTTGTTTTTTTGAGTTTGTGGGCGTGTCTGTGGGCGGATTTCAAAAATTCTTAAACTTGATTATTTCGGGACCCTAGAGAGTATATGGTTAAAATTTCAGCTCTCTAGGTCCAGTTTAAAGGCCTAATTTTTGCCGACGGACGGACGGACGGACGGACGGACGGACGGACGGACGGACGGACGGACATGGCTAGATCGACATTACTATCGATGCTGATCATAAATATAGTAACTTTTAGGGGTCTACGGGCAATATTAAGGTATGTTACAAACTATGCGTCAAAATTAATATACCCCTAGAATAGGGTATAAAAACAGTTGGTACTTTATACAACTCCACTTGTTCTACTAACACTCTTTCAATTTACGCTATTGTCAATTTACGTTAGGACTGATGGAACCGAAAAGCGACGTAAATCGGGTTTTACACTGAATGTCTTCAGTCGCCGGGGCACAGTCATTCGTTGATAGTTGATCACTAGTGTTCATCGGTGTATTGACTGCTTTGGAATCCCTCATGCCAAGCTTTTCCAGTATGTAAAATTCCTGGTGTAACGCAATTGAGTCTTGTGCACGTGTAATCCGCATTCCAAGAATTTGCGATGCAACACCGAGTTCGTTCATGTAAAACTGTTGACTGAGGTGGACTGAGCTTATCGTTGTGATTGAAGAACACTTATTAAATGGAAGTCTTATTTGCTTTCCCGCTGGGCAAATTTTACAATCTTACATTATTTCTCCGCTGAAGTGTATTCCAGCTGCCAAACCATTTTTTAATTTTGCCAAACTTTTGTGGTTTAGGTGACCCATACTCCTGTGAAATGCAGGGCAACTACGGTTGACATTTCTTGCAGTGGTTTTGTTTTTTTAAGTCACCTATGATGCTTGTGCTATTTCCAAAGAACCGCATTTATCAAGCGAAGTTGTGATCAGCTAACGCAGAGCTCTACTCTACGTGTAAGATTAATATCTTCGAATGCGTTTGCTAACTGCTACCACAATTGCTTGGCTTTGGCTGCGCCCTAAATATATGCATCTCAGATAATCTTGCGTTCTTGCTGGAAAACCGCCCACATTCCTCCAGCTCCCAAAAAGAGAAAAAAAGGCTGCCAAAAAAATGATTTCCCAATAGCTTTACTGTTCATATTGTCAATAGTTATGTAAAAGGTAATTTAATTACTGTGAAGTTTATGTAACTGACGATAGTCAAGAGCTGTATAGTTTGGACATCTCAAATGATTTGGTGAGTATATTTATCGTTGAGTCTAGGCATCTACTTCGTATCACAGTGAAATCGAGCGTTACGTGTAATAAGGCCTGCTCCCGTAAAATTAAGCGCAAATATGAACTTTTCACCGAGGCAGCTCCTCTTTCTTCCTTAAAAAATAGAGTCTCTATTCCAGGCAATTTTAACATTAAGGTGAGACTTTCGACTCATTTAAAATCTGTAAACTGTCCCGCATGACTGGAGATCACCGGTATAGTAAAAAGATGATCAAACAATAATCAATAACAGAAGCATGCACGGCACGTGTCGAAATCGTAAGAAAACGAGCCAGGCCTAAAAACTTATAGAACACACCAATGCAATAACACCAGCATTTGATTAACCTGAGAAAAGAGTTTTCCGAACCCACAGGCGGACCAGTAGGGATGCAGTAAAGTGGGAGGGTTATAATTTGTTTAATTCCGATGATATCTTGGCCGTAACAGAAGAAGAGGCAAACTACAATGAGATATTTTCTGGGAAATTAAATGAAATAATTACTGCAAACGCATAGTTTTTTTTTGTCCTACTTGGCAGACAGCAGTTGTTCAGTATTTAGTGCTTTGTACTACTGAGCGGGGTCTTCTTACATTTCTTCCAATGTTCCACCTCTTGCAAAAGTCTCACAAACATCCAAGAGTATAAACTGTCATGAGAAGTTGAATTGTAGGTGAGGTCCCTTACATAGCCCCACAGTGCGCACACACAATTTTTATTTTTAAAGTAGCTAGGTTTGACGCTCTATATGGATCGTTAATGCCTTATATTTATTTTTACTAGGCAGGCAGTTAATGCACAGTATGCGCGGCAATAATGCACTTGTCAACTCGTCTATATACCAAACCTTTTTTTTTATATCTTTAGAAGAAGTAAACTTTGAAACACGCTTCTGAGAGACATCTTTTCGGAAGAATACAACTAAAAACAATTTCTGAATAGAACCCTCTCGGAGCACAAGCTTAACGTTATACGTATACATTCACCTTTCCTGAGAGAAAACATTAAAAAAAAACTGATACGTTCGCTATTATTAAATATTATGGGACTTTATACTTCCGCAGTTTTTCATACAAAGTCAGATTCCACGCTATTATGTAAGTCAAGATCAATATGTAACTAATGTGATAAGTTCAATATTATATTGTGCTTAAGGTGAACCTATCGCTGTGTCTACGTTGTAATGATTAATATGCATTCCACGTTTATCATTGGTTTCCATTTTTTTTTTTTATTTTTCGATCAACTGCAGCATGAGTGTGGACAATTATCGATGGTTGTGTTTAAAATCTGTTTGTTTTATTACTTAGGAAAACGATTTGCACTCTTGATGATGCAAAGCTGGCTCATGACAAAAAAGCTAAAATGAAATTTGATGCAGTAGCAATGATAACAATGCTCCAAAAAGATCCCAGGACCAAGAAATTGTCCGAAAATCAGGAAACTGTGTTCATGACAGGTATTCCGGATGAGAAGCCATTCACAAGTTCAGCAATAAGAATAGATCAAAATAAGGACGAAGGTCGGTTCGCACGAGCAGCACGGGACATTAAAGTTGGCGAAGAAATATTAATTGAACATCCATTTGCTGCGGTGCTGATTGAAAAGTCTTCAAAGACTCATTGTGAAAATTGCTTCGTGAGGTGAATAATACAATTGATAGACTTTGCTTTTCAATTATCCGATTTTTATTTTTTAGAACAGCCATCCCCATTGCGTGTACAAATTGTTCCGATGTCGTTTACTGCTCCGAAAAATGCCAGCAGCTTGCGGCTAAAACGTTTCATCGATACGAATGTGGACTTTTGACAACAGTTTGGAAGTCTGGAGCCTCAATAAATTGTCACTTAGCTTTTAGGATTATAACTGGGCGATCCTTGGAGTATTTTACAAAAATCAAGGATGATATCGAAAAAACATTACCGCTTGACGAAATCAAAAAGTAATCTAGATATCACATTTACTCGTATCATTAAATTCACTATAACAAAATATATAAATTAATTTCAGACTACCTAAGGATGACTACCGCGTTGTTTCCCATTTAGTTCGTCACGAAAAAGAACGCAGCGTCTCAAACTTCTTTCAACATGCTTTAATGGCTCGTTTTTTAACGAAATGTCTTAAAGCCACAGACTACTTTGGGAAATCGGCAGCACCCGATGATGTCCTCTACATTAGTTCTATTCTCTTACGGAATCTACAATTTATTCAGTTTAACACTCACGAAATCTCCGAGCTTCATAATTCAAAAGTAAACGAGAGTGAGAAAACTGTTTTCATTGGCGGCGGTCTGTATCCTACGCTAGCACTTTTCAATCATTCGTGTGATCCTAGCATTGTCAGGTATATTTTTTTTTTCTCCCACTTTTATAATCCCATTGATTGGTTTACTTTTATAGATTTTATCGAGGAAATACAATTCACGTTAACACCATCAAGTCAATTGAAGCTGGGTTGCAAATATCTGAAAACTACGGACCAATGTACACCCAGGAGAAACGGGAAGATCGACAAGCAAAGCTGAAAGATTTGTATTTGTTCGATTGCTCTTGTGATGCGTGCCTGGAAAATTGGCCGCGATTAGATGATATGAAGTTGGATGTGATTCGTTTTAGGTGCGATTCGGCCCAATCGTGCACGGCTATAATAGAGGTCCCAGTGAATTGCAATGATTTTATGGTAAAATGTGTGCACTGTGGACAGAGTACGAACATACTGAAAGGACTTAAGGTTATGCAGGTATTTGTTTTAGAGATAACGAAGTGGAATTACTAATTAATAGTTTTTATTCTCAAGGATACTGAACTTATGAATCGCACAGCCAAGCGTTTGTATGATGTTGGAGAGTATTCAATGGCACTTAAGAAATATATTGATCTTTTGATGATAATGAATGAAGTACTGGCTCCACCGTTTCAGGATTATTGCCGATGTCAACAGGACATAAAAGATTGCTTCCTTCACTTTGGAAATTCATATGATTTGGAATAAATGCCTATAGAAATGCGTTAAAATTGCAAAATATACTGATCCGCGAAAATATGTAGCTATCTATGGAATAACGCTATCATCTATCGTTTTTGTAAAGATGAGCAAGTATTTGATGCAAAATAAAATTGGCATAATCAAGTAAATAGGTTATTTCATATTGACTGCTCCAAAACATTTGAATTGTACATACAATACGTATGGAATTAATGGCAGATGATGTCGTTAACATCCGCGTATTCCAGTAGTTAGACGGATCTGTTTGAGATGTGCCTTCCGTATTGGCATTTGCCCTGTGCACTACCTACTCCAGAACAAGATTGAAGAAGCCACATGACAGCGCATCCACTTGCCGGAATCCGGTACAGGTTTGGAATAGTGCGGTAGAACTGTTTCCATAATGCAATTTGAACAGCGTCACATGCCACAACTGGACCAGTTTTGCGGGATCCAGAATTCAGCCATCGCCAAGTAGAGCTTGTTTTAAATCATCTCACCGGAGCCAAGAAACACCTAAAGGTTGTTATTAAATTTTATTGATTGAATTGGAACATTAAAGTTATTAAGCACGCTTAGTTAGTTGTAGTTATCATAACTACCAACTACGTGTCATTGGCAAAAACTAGGGCAGTCTGATTGTAGCACACTTACGAGTATCAATCGATATTTATATCCAATGCACGTGCACTGCTACTTGGACATTGAAGTTGACTAGTTTCATTTTCTAACGCGTACTTTTTACAATAGGCGAATTTGGGACA
Source organism: Portevinia maculata (assembly GCA_949715645.1). Taxonomy (NCBI): domain Eukaryota; kingdom Metazoa; phylum Arthropoda; class Insecta; order Diptera; family Syrphidae; genus Portevinia; species Portevinia maculata. The sequence goes on along the minus strand of OX454526.1, from coordinate 308,799,284 downwards.
ATATTGATATGTATTAATTAGCATACAATATTTGAAATATGATGGACATCCCTTTGATGCATTCACATTTATGTGTATATGTATGTATGCATATATGCATTTGTATATTGTTATTACGAAGTTTGAATCAATTTAAACAGAAGAAGGTATGTACATTTATAGGTACATAATATTCTTTATTTAACGTCGAATCTTATTGAAATGCTCTTATCAGGAATTCTGTAAATTGTAAATCACGAAGAATTTCAGCGAAAACCCTGCAATAAGGTTATCACATCCAAAAATAGATTATTGCGTAAGCAAGGCTAATATTGACCACCAAGTAGTTATCTCGTGTTGAGTAATTTCGATTGAAACAAAAATAAGCATGACCTTATAATGCAACTCTTCAAACTTCATTTAAAAGCTAAATGAAACAAACTGGCGTCAAAGTGTAGATCCGTTCTATTCGTAGCAAACATATCTTTCACACTCACCAATGGTAGCAAAAGCTAGACCGTGACGATATTTGCATTTTTATATTTATATTCATGAGTTTAGGAAATTCTCTACGGGGCTTTAATTCTCAACCCGCTATCAATGAAGTCTCATCCAAAAGCAGGATCCTTATATCGATTTATATTGGTCTCACTCAATTATTTACTCCTTCAGAATTCCAATGGAACAATCGAAAGTTGTCTTCTGCTCTATTGAATATTTGTTGGTGAAATCTGAACAGACTCTGACAATTGGTCCGATGTAAGAGTTTATGTACGAGTATGTTACCTTATTTGAGTGGATTCCGAAATAAAATCAGGGAGCAAAATCAGTCCAAATGAGTTCGCCGAGTGGTCCAATGGAACATTTAGGGAGTTTTTTTTCGGTCCGGAAGACAAAACTGCACTCCGAGTGGACTAATGGAAAACGACATTACTTTAATTTTTTTTTGAATCGTTCGTACCCCTCAGCACACACTGACTTTCAATTTAACTGAGTTGTGCTTACCCAGTTTATTGCTTTAATTATGAAAAACTGCATTTGCTTATCGATCATCATATTCGCCCATGTCGTTCCTGTTGCCTCTAGCTGGTCTTTTTGATACAACGATTTTCTACTAATTTTTCAAATAACTTGACTGACCTTACTCGAAATAGTACAATCTTTATTATGTACCTACTTGAAGCCAGGATCGCCCAACTGAGTTCGTAACTATACCTAAATGGGTTTAATACATTCATATTCAGGGAAATAATCTTCTTATTCCTTTGAAGGACGTTCAAATATTTTTGTAGAGACACTAGATGTATAATTTTGAATTTATATACAAAAGCATCTGTGAAAAGTGATACTTTCCTTATACCTTATTTTTCCAAGAATCAAGCATGACTATAGCAAAATGCTTCGTTTATCTTTAAAATGACTGCAATAGTGTTGAATTTCATTTTTACAGAACAATATGCGAGAGTATTGATTACCCTTACCACATCTCAACACATTACTCAATACTTAATGGGCTAATGAGTTTGTGGAGCGATCGAAATGACTTTGCAGCTGGGGGTTGGTTTGGGTAGCTGCATCGTTCCTTCGTATACGCTTACCGTTTATCATTAAAATAAGCTCGCAAATCATCAACACATGTGAGGCATGTAGAAGATTATTCACTGATGGATGACTGTATTGAGAATTGTATAAACTATGCTGCTTGTAAAATTTCACAATCGAGACGTTTAGTTAACAGTAGACGTTGGCTTGGGTTTGATCGTTTAGTAAACAGAGTGCTAGTAAAAAATTTAAAAAATGGTAAATCATTTAAAATGATCGAGTTATATTGTGTTTTATTAAGGTGTATTTGATTTTGAATAGGTGAAGAGAATTCAATGTGTTATTGTGCTCATTGTAATTTATACAATGAGTAGTGTAATAGCACAGGATATTTACCCACAACCTATTCCACCCCTAAAAACAACAGAAGGTCCGGAGGGTGGTCTAACTGTAACTGAAAAGAGTGAAACTATTCCCACAACTAACGAAACTACTGAAGAGCCCGATCTTGAAACACAAACAAAGTCAATTCCAACATCAGAGTCACCACCAAAAACTAACGCCGATGTGGCAACAACACCTAAGGAGACCACTGAGACAACAATTGTCGATACTACAGACATTACAACTGATCCTCCAGCTGTGGGTACAACAACAGAGGTTGTCAAAATGACAACAGATTTACCAACAAAAAATCCAACGATAGCTACTACAACTGAAAGGCAGTTACCCTCCCCGGAAGGAAACCCCAATGTGGGTGGTTCGGACCTGGTTTGTCGAATAATTTTAAAATACGGAAATCCTTACTTTAATTGGTTCTTCAGAGGTTAGTAACTACTGTTTTTCTTTTCATATCCTCGGGTACAAATTCTTCTTCAAATCAAATTAAACATAAGAGTAAAGTACGGAACTTCATATTTTGTGGCATAGGAGTAACCTTCGCTTCGTATTGTCATGTTCCTGTTTATATGTTATTGAAGCAGTTTCCTGTAGGAAACACATTTAATCATTTAAAATTCAATGTGGCCAATCTTAAGGGTGATGGGGATACATCTATTTTCGCATATTCACATAGAAATTAGTGCTAAACAGTATAAGCTTATCTATTTGTGCTGAACAAATTAATAATAACAAATTAAGTGTGCCGCTTAAAACTATAGTCTGTTTCAATCATATGCAAAACTAAGTACCACTCACTTAAACTCCACATTAACTTGTTATTGATAAAGCCCAATATTTTTTCCAATTTTGTCCAGTACCCGGCTCAAACTATATTTGCAATATATAAAGAGATTGTTTTTTTACTTTTATGGACCGTCTGTTGTGTTGTAGCTTGCAAGTACTCATGGTCTTACCAATAACTGTTCTAAGATCCTTTTGTTAAGTAATGAAATGGACTACAAATTAAAAATTCACTCCTTATGTGTTATTACCTGTGGCCCAACGTCACAAGCCTCTCTTACTTACATAAGTCTGCCCGAAGCACACATTTATTATCCGCTAAAATAATATTGTGCATTGGGCTTTTAACTACTCCTACATAGCGGGGTAACAGCAGGTCTCTATACTCTTAATAAAACTCAGCTGTTTCTCACTTTGTAGTTAAAGGCTACAAATTTCACCAAAAACAATTGTCAATTTTTATCAAGAAATTTGTCTTTTCATTCGTCATTGTATGTACAAGGTGGCGCAAAAATAACCTTCCGATGTGCCAAAGTCACCGACCGATTATTGCTCAAATAAATAGTCACCAATATTCCGCGTTCTGGAGCAGTGTAGCGTAACATTGTTTATTAACGTGTATTTCGCATGTGTTTACTACACAAATGTCAAAACAGAACTGACATTAGGGGCCAATCGCAAAATTTATAGCATTTTCTGATAGGAGGAATACTTTTGCGCCACCTTGTACATTCACATTGTAATATCATAATAATTCTATATCCATGTATGTAAATAATGAGTGTGATCTGTTATTTTCTTTCTTTTTTCAGTTGTTATCGTTCCGAAAACGTGCTCCTTCTGTTGTACAAGTCGTTGCAAGGGAATGGAGTATTGCACTGATGTGGAGCCTTTTTTTTGCAGTCACTAATTAAAACATCGCAATATTATTACTTATAGCCAATATTTTTAGCAACATAATATATTCATTATAAGATATTAAATTAATATTATTTGTTTTTTATTAAAATTATTGTTTTCTTTAAACAAATTGATCTATATAAAAAAGTTTATTAATATTGATTATGTTCCTCTATTGTTGAAATTCAAGAACTTTACTATTGTATGTACCTAGATACAAATGTACAAGCAAGACAAAATTGATCAATCAAATCTCTCTTTTTTCGTGAAAAATACTGGTTAATTCACTGGATTTCATGAGACCTAAGTCCTCCCACTTTACTGTATCCCTACTTGTCCGTCTGTGAGGTTCGCTGATTCCACTTTAATGAATATTGTGGGGAGGTTGCTACATCGATATTCTCGTATAATCTATTCGGCGTATTTTCAAACCCTCATTTCTTCGTTATGGATACCACTTCAGATCTCAAGCTTTGAGGATGGGATGAAGTCACGCCAAGTGTCTATATAAAAGTTTTGACATATCAACGTGAAGACTGAACTGTAAGTGAAAATGCCGTGCAGAAACTAAAGCCACGAGGCCATGGCTTGCGTTGGAAGTTTTGCGGATTGAGCTCTATCCCAGGCATTTCATATACTTTCCATGAAACCATTGACATACTGAGGACTCAGATCTATGAACACATAACAACATAATATTGCGAGATGGATCAGAGAATTTTCCACCGACTCTGTAAAGTCGTTGGTGCATGCTGAAGAACCGCAAAATTCAGCTCGTCATTGGGCAGATAAAGCCCCTAATGCTTGAAAGAATGGTCCGAAATGTCTCCTAAAGAGACATTTATGATGAAATCGTGTTCAAAAGATAATGTCATGAACGATTCTTAAATAAAGATTATAGATTTAAACTCACTTCCTGTCGTTATTTTTTTAAACGTTCCATAGCTCCTTAAAAAACGCCGTTTACGCAAGAAATTAAATGGATGATAGGATGATAGTAAAATGTAGAACAAATATTAGTCTTCTTTCGGACATTGATATATATTTTTGGCTAAAAAAAACAGTATACTTTTAGGCGTCTAGCACGATTCAATCCACTCACAAGCTGCCTTTTATTTTAAGAGAAGATCCACAATGCATCATCCGTTTAATCGTTTACAACAACTCTACGACATCGGTTTCAATTTTCGTAAAGCAAAAATTCAATCTCAAAACTCACAGCCAGATCAATATTTAAACTATTTTAACTTTAAAACGTTTCCTTTTCCATTCCGGAGTTGCCAAAAGACAATAATGCCTTACATAAAAAATTGAGAAAGTTGAAAAGAGCTTTACCTGATATGCTTTTTATACCCTATTCTAAGGGTATATTAAGTATCTATACATACGTATCTAGAGAGCTGAAATCTTAACCATGCATTTAAGTTTAAGAATTTTTGAAATCCGCTCACAGATGCCCACAAACTCGATCGAAAAAATCGAATTTTGAGCAAAAAAGCTGACATTTTTATATATGATCTTTGACTTCTAAAACTGTTCGGTAGATAAAATTTCTAAAAACCGCCCACAATTAAATAAAACAATTTTATTGAAAACCCAAAGTTTGAGCTAGGCAGCTGAAATTTATAATGTATACTCTCTAAAGGCACTATATATTAATGTGTGAATATTTTCAAAATTCGCCCACTGACACGCCCACAATTTAAACAAACTTTTTTTTAAAAACCAAAGTAATCTTTTCAATGTTATATAACAAAATATGTAGAGTTCTTAACAATTCAACCATACTTAGACTTTTGTTACGCCCAGTTATGAGGGATTGGAGTAAGAATAGGGTATCCAACAGTTCGCACAAGCGGACCGTAGACCGTCCCTATGTTTTCTCAAATATTTTTCTGCTGACTGGAAGGTATGTATATATGTAAGTACGATTTTTTAATTTTTTGGGGAAATAGTTATTGTGAAATCGATGTTTATAACGTCGCCGATGCAGTTTGAAATTGAATAATATTTTTTATAATGACAACAAAACGCGTTCATAAAACTTTAACAATTAAAGAGAAGTTCAAGTTAATTAAAGAAATGGAAAGCGGTTTGAAAAAAAAACATAGTGACGGGCTACAGTCCGCTTGGGCGAACTGTTGGATACCCTATTCTTATTCCTATCCCTCATAAGTGGGCGTGACAAAAGTCTAAGTATGGTTGAATTGTTAAGAACGCTCTACATATTTTGTTATATAACATTTAAAGGATTTTATAAAAAAAACGCTCCCTGGCTCAAACTTAGGTGTTTCAATAAAATTGTTTTATTTAATTGTGGGCGTGTCAGTAGCCGGATTTAAAAAAAAAATAACACATGAGAACAAAGGGCCCCTAGAGAGTATATATTATAAATTTCAGTTCCCTAGCTCAAACTTTGAATTTTCAAAAAAAAAAAAAAAAAATTGTGGGCGTGTCAGTGGGCGGATTTTAAAAATATTTACACATGAGCATAAAGGGCCCATAGAGAGTATATATTATAAATTTCAGCTCCCTAGCTCAAACTTTGGTTTTTCAAAAATTAATATACCCTTAGAATAGGGTATACAAATTTTTTTATTTATTTGTGGGCGTGTCAGTTGGCGGATTTTGAAATTGTTTTATCCCGAGCAGTTTTAGGAGTCATAGATCATATATACAAAATTTCAGCTTTCTAGCTCAAAATTCAATTTTTTCCAAAATTTTGTTTTTTTAAGTTTGTGGGCGTCTCTGTGGGCGGATTTCAAAAATTCGTAAACTTGATTATTTCGGGACCCTAGAGAGTATATGGTTAAAATTTCAGCTCTCTAGGTCCAGTTTAAAGGCCTAATTTTTGGCTACAGAGGGACGGACGGACGGACATGGCTAGATCGACATTACTATCGATGCTGATCATAAATATAGTAACTTTTAGGGGTCTACGGGCAATATTAAGGTATGTTACAAACTATGCGTCAAAATTAATATACCCTTAGAATAGGGTATAAACACGTTGCTGTAAATGTGGGGTGAATTCGGAAACCACAACAAAATGCTCATCGATACGGTATCGCAATAAAGCAAGACGATTTGGTGAATTCGATTTAAAAGCAATCAATGGTTGGCCTAATGTAGGTAGGTATACTACGTATGTATAGATAATTTTTAAATAATATGCCTACATGCTTATTTTGAGATTCGAATAAATAGTCAATTTGTTCGAATATCTCTATTTGTTCGAATAAAATCGGTTCTCAAACACAGATTCTTCAAATTCGACAAACTTTCGATGAATATCGAATGCCAAAATAAACATGTTAATGTTTCAGTCTTACGCAATTTGGAAAACTCGAGTCTTGATAAGTCGAACTTTTATTGTGGATAATGGTGATTATCGAAGTGTGACGGCAATTCGAAAATATTTATATGCACGTTGTTCAAAACAGTAGTCGGCGTGTACGTTTTTTTTTTTATAGAAATATCGAACCGTTTAGACAAATTTAAGCTTTCGAGCTCGAATTTGAAGGCCCCAAAGTTGGTAACAGACGAACTGACTGCCGGATGGTCTTGCCATCAACATAACTTTTAATGCTGATCACAACTATACTAACTTTTAGGGATTTACGACCAATAATATGCCATGTTACAAACTATGAGTCAAAATTAATGTACCCTTAGGACAAACAATAATACCTGATTGGCAGGCACAATATTATTTCAACCCCGAAAAAAATGCGCAAGTCGTAAAATGTGACTTAGGGGAGAAATCACCCGCGCCTACCGACGCACTTTAAATCTTGAAACTGTCTTGCAAATGTGCATACAAGTCCATGGGTTGACACGAATGGACATTACCGGTATTGCAAAAGGAGATCAACATCATGTAAAAAAAAGTACCACTTCGAAAACCGGCGGAAGTGAATCTTAGTCGGTATAATTCTCTGCTTCGTCATTTGAGTATAAGGTATGTGCCACTGTTGAGTGTTTAAAATTCCATTAGGGGCTAACGAAAAGCAAGCAATTTTTCGTTAATAAATATTTTGTTTTTCCAAATTGGCAACCTGTATAGAGTATTATTTATTCTGAATTTGAAAATTAAATAAAAAGCAAAAAATATTTTATCAGGAAATCAAATATTTAATCTTCCCCGCCTAACAATTATAATACAACATTATTTGTAACACATACATAAATTGCCTACAATAACATGATTCTTCGAAAACAACCAGTTTTTCTCTTTTTAACATTCAAAATAAAATTAATTTCTTAAGTAAATTTTAATAACAACAATATCCCCATATTTAGATAAATACAAACTTTTAATGTTCAAAATGTTCTCCTTTCTTTTTTTCGAGCTCATAAATTGTTCGAAATGGATGTTTCTCCGTCAACGAAATATTTGGTATTTTTATTTGTAAATTACACAATAAATTGAGAACAAAATTTAAATAAATCTCTTTGCGTGCATACAATTTTTCTTTCTGATAAATACTTAGATTGAGTGGTGTTAGTGTTAATTTGAATAAGGCAAATTCGTTTTTATATACATAGAAAAAGAAAGAAAGATATTCTTAAAGCTGATCTCGTTTAAAAGTCATAAGAGTTTGCCTCGTCATCCCCCTTTCTCGCTTTGAAGAATAGCCTATAAATGATGGCAGCCGCAATACCTCCAGCAATTGGACCCACCCAGTAGACCTGGAAATGCATTCAAAATTTCGGAATTATTTAAACATTATCAATATAATATTTTAATTTACCCATTGGAACTCCCAGCTGCTCATAATGACAGCTGGTCCAAATGATCGAGCTGGGTTCATGCTAGCACCCGATAGATCGATCTAAAAGAAAGTCAAATCAAAAATTAGTTTGAGCTATAAAAAAGTAACGATATAGCTTACAGCAGCCAAATGTCCAGCGGTGATAGAGAGTCCAATGGCAAGTGGTATGGAACCCTTAATATCGTTGCGTCGAGTATCAGAAACACCTTTCACAACAAAAACGAGGATGAATGTGATAAGGGCTTCCACTAGTACTGCTTGTCCGCTTGTAAGACTAGAATTAAATAATGTTACTCCAAGTGCGGGTCCGCCTAATTTGGTTGGAATAGCGAGCTGTTGTATTTATGAAAAAAATAAAGTACAAACATCAATTTATTTATGAATTAAGTGAGTATAACCTTAATAACAGCTGCACCCGCAATAGCGCCAATACACTGCATAATTATGTAGAAAGCCCCTTTGAGGATGCTCATTTCACCCACAACTACAAAACCAATAGTGATAGCTGGATTGATGTGGCATCCACTTATATGCCCAAAAGCCTGAAAATGTTTGGAAATAATATTAGTTATAAAGTATTCGTTGAGCTTAGTAGTTAGTGTGTCCAAATAACGACTTAATTAATTTAGTCTAATCCACCTCAAACATTTCAATTTCGCCTATTCAATTGGCGTTTTAGATGTCTTTCATTTAGGTCTAAGAAATTTGTCTATAAAGTTGTTTGCATATGTGGCACCTGCGTCACACAGGCTTTATCATAACAATCTTAAAAAAATGATTTTGTGCGTAAGGAACTGCGACACTTCCTTGAAAAATCTTGTCAAACACAACAAGTTCAAACTTGGATGGATACCTGTCCACCAATGTATTGAAAGCAATAAATCTGCGGACAATTTTGCTAGAACTGGATCGGAATCTGCATTCTTTGGAACATAACCTTATTCAACAAAACGAATTTGTGCCCGGAGACAGAATGCAGGTTCTATGTGGAAGATGAAGAAACCGCTGTACAAATTCTCTGTGAATGTCCGGCACTTCATTGATTGAGACGACGTTTCTTTAACAAAGAGATACGTTCACAGGTGGAACCTAGAAACTCTGCCACTATTGACGTAGTGGCCATAACTAGGGAGATTACTCGTCTATAAGGTCAAAGCATACCTTTAATAAACAGATCACTTTTGTTTTTTTTTAATTAAATTGTGTTATTTAGTTTCTAAGTAAAGTAGGTATCTGCAATGTAAATAATATTTCTCTGTAATGTTTAGTATTTTCAAGGGGTTAATATATTCAAGCTTGTGTTATTTCAGTAGTAGGTAGTAAAAATAGTTTGAAGATATGAGGACCGCAGCACATCAGATATATTTGCTTACGAAATTACATTGTCACTATGGCAGTTTTAACTTTAAGTCACGTTTGAATATGTACAAACAATTAAAAATGTACCCATGAATAGACTAAAAACGTTCCCTAGGTATTTATTTAAGAATTAAGTTTGGTTCCCACTTAAGCCACTTTGAAGGCCAATGAAAGGATCAATTGTCAGTACATGATCAACCATAATGCTAAGCGTATTAACGCCATGAAAGATAGTCAGTCGCAAAACAAAATTCAATCATGCAGGGTAGTTTCTTTTGTATTATTTAAAGTAGATACGGGTGATGTTCGGTTTGAAGATAGCGACCTCAAACTAAAGGTTTATTAACTGAGAAGAAAAAAGTTCATACAAATAGATGCAAATTTATTGTTGAGCAGATTATGTCAAAATAAATAAATAGTTTTAAATGTCAACACTTGAGTGTAGCCCCAAACATATGAGTTTAACGAGAGGCTCTATACTTTGTTCATTATTTATACATCTATGTTTTTTTTGGCATAATGATGGCTCGGTAAGGCAAGGCAGCGATTCGCTTAAGGCTCATTGCTTATAGACAATACACACATTGTGCCATTGACTTAAGCAGATCCATCACAAAATGTGTTCACAGTTGATGGCGTGGCGGCGCGAGGTGCCGGCTGCGTGCGGAGGTGGTACCTACTGCTAGATAATCTTTTTATAATTTATTAATTATTTATTTTTTCCTTTGGCAAGAGAGAATGTTATTCGTACTCTGCCATAGCATTTTTATTTGGAATAGAATGTTTATGGATATAATTACGAATGGTGTCGTGAAATTGATCGACGCTAAGGTCGATGTGAGTAGTGATATGAGCATTTAAGCGGAATACACAATAGCAGAGGGTTGTCATGGTGGCTCTAACTATTAGATATTCTTATGGAACAAAATCAAAAATGGAAATATTGGAAACGGCTGTATTGTTGGTATTGGTTGAGATTGAACGAGTTTCAAGAGTGATATCAAGAGACTTTGATTTTAATAGCTCATTGTGTACACTTCTCTAGTTGACCCAGTTTGTTAAGGAGATTTGAGCCCAGCGGCCTCATCGCAACGCATATAAATTGAAATGCCTATCATGTCATAGCGCCGTGAATTGCGAAATGAGTAAATATTGCGAGAAATTCTGCAAATCTACTCAAGATCAGATTGTAGTGGACTTATAAAGGTCTGACTTTGATTGAAAAGAAACGTGTTAAAGTGAATTGCTGAGGTCTAAAGTCAAGTTATTTTTGAACTATTATTGACTGCCAAATCAATTTATTCTGCTAGCTTAGTGATGTATGAATAAGTTGGTGTTGATTGTAAAATTGATTCCAGGGAAGATTTGCAATTGCATTATGAAATGTATCTTAGTAAAAATGTTTATGGAAATAAAAAATTTAATTTGTATTGATTTCGAAATACATAGAAACAAAGATGTCAGAATGTGATAGATGAAAAAGAATTGAGTTGGTGATTTTTGTAAACGCTCTTAATTAACTAGTTTCTCGATTTAATTCCATCAAGAGTAGATTCTACTATTTAATACATAAGTAGTCAAGCACTTACAGGGATGGATTGTGAATATCACTGCAGTTCCCCCCAAAAAACAGAACTTGTCGTAAAAGGCGACTAGGTATAGAAATCACATCTAAGTAATTTTACCAATCATGTAATCCTAGCGACACATTTAATATCTCGCAACAAGTGTGCATGAAAATCCGTGGGTTTACACGACTGAAGGTCACCGGTGTCGTAAAAAGAAGATCAAGCAATAATCAATAATGGGACCATATATATCCTATATCCTCCTGGATCACACAAATGCAAAACACTAGCATCTGTTTGGCCTCAGTGATGAAATGATCCGAAGAGGCCTGCCAATACTCGTTGAGGTCGAACCGGGAGACTCAACATGCGAAACAGCAGTTAAACATCTAGCTAATCTATGCCAACATTTATTTGCCATACCTAACCAGAAAAAATTCTGTTGAACCTAAAACGATTCACTTGATATTCACTTGATGATTCACTTGGTACTGACTTAGATTCCAATAGTTTTTTTTTTACACCGTATGCTATCTGACAATTTCCCTTATGAGGATTTGGCCATTTCAATTTAAATTCTGTAAGCATAAGCATTTACGGTGAACCCCATAGGCGGACCAGTATGTATGCAGTGAAGTGGGACGGTTATGTCCCCTTTAGTCCCTGTCGTTAAGAAAGGAAGAACAGTGTTTCTCGTTAAAGTTAAGTACTCTTCAAGTTATCCCTTTCAATCAAGATTTACTGCAAGATATTTTTATACCTGTAAAATTAATAAATATAAATTTATTTGTTACAAAATCAAGAAGTTGGGTCTAAGTCATGGATGTAATGTGTACAAAATTGCAAAACGTAAAAGAAATGTGAATTCATACGTCGTCCACTATTCGAAGCTAGAATCTCACCCAGGAACAATTAATACTTTTCCACTGTACCACCTCTTGTGATCTAGAATCCCACCCAGGAACACTTAACACTTTTTCCACTACACCACCTCTTGTGAAAGTCTGACAAACATATAAGGGTATAATCGATAATTAAATTTGCTGTCCGGAATCGGCGTAAAATTGAAAGTCCCTACCAATCGTTTCAATAATATGGCTTCGCACACATAAATGGCTGAAGATGCTATTATTTATATGTTTATTTTAAACTGTTGGCACGCATATTGTACATTCATTGTACATCAGAGTTCGAAGTAAACTAAAAAATAGATGTATATTTATTCATTCAAAGTGTGACCTTAACTTTTTAAGACTTCTGCATAATATTTTTAATATTGTTAAATTGTATAAAATACCACTACATATAGCGTTTGTCGAAGGTCGATGTCAGTAATTGGCATAAACGGATCAAGAATTTTTAAATCTTCCAATTTCAAAGAATCTTCTGTCCAAAACCAAGCATCAAGCTCCATAATCAATGACCATGTCCAATGAAAACAAATCGCTAAGTTACGAGTAGGTACAACAAATCCATAATTTGCGTTAAACGAAAATCAAGGTTATGTTCGGAAAAAATTAGGTTGCGCAGTGCATTCATAGATGATTGGCATGGCAATCTAAAAAAAAATTGTCTTAGCTTTACTGTTTGTATGTATATATTTGTGCAAATGATGAATGCACACGCATCTGAACATTGATTAATGCCAATGGAAGTGCGTACAAGATTTAGCAGGTGTTGTGCTCCAGAGAGTGGCGGTCCACCCAAGGTACATGTGATTTTTGTCGATCGAATGTTGTTTGGTTGGCTTGCTGTGTGTGATCCACACTTAAAGTCGTGCACTCAGTATGTCCAGCTCTCAAATTCATTAATAAAAATACATACATTGAAGTGGGGGTTCACAACAAACGGGAACCTGTGTGAATGTCGGCCACTGCCTCAATAATGGCGTGAATGAGCGTTGGAATAGTTTAAATGCTTTGTGCACAACGTCGTTTTCTATTTTTGTTGTTGTTAGCAAAGTTCATTGAACGCTGACGATGCAAAGGCGATCGGTCATTTGTGAATAGCACACGCAACGCACCCTACATATTATAACTAGACAAGTGTTTGGGTTGACTCTTTATTTATGTTTACGTAGCCTGAAGGTTGGTGGATTTAATCGATAGTTTTTTCTATATAATGTGTTATTCGTGATGCCCGCCAAACAGATGTTCTTACTTGTGCATTAAGCTCTCGATACGAATTCATTTAAATAACTTTTAATTTTATATTAACAATCAACCCTGATAGATAATAGAGATGCAGTGCCTTAGGTATTTCAATTGAGGTTTCCATTTATAGTTTTAGGCATTCCTGGACTTTTACGATACCTCTTCTTTTTTTTCGAGGTGGGTACGATATTTACTAAGGGGAAAACCATCCAACCTTACTGCATCCCTATTGATCCACCTGTTGGTTTCGCCGGTCTATTAAGAAGCACTATATTTAAATATGTTGAGAGTCAAGCATTTGAATTTTGCTTCGAACAAAAGAGTTGAGCACCAAACTTGGATTTTGTTTATAGCAATAATGAGAAATACATTGGCATACAAACAAACGTATTCTGAATAGAAACGAATATCTGAATAGAAATATGTTAAAACTTTTTATATTTTGGAATCTGAGAAAAAGAAAGGCAAATGCATTTAAATACATAAAGTATTTTTGTTTGTGTTTTTTTGCAGCGCAGCATTAGCAGCTCTATTTTTCTAGTTCCAAAATAGAACAAAAACTGGCTGAATAAAAAATTAAGTGTCATAATTGATTCAACTGTATGTGATATTATATCGTAAAATACACGAACAAAATAAATTGTAAGTTATTTTGACACAGTTTTAACAATACTCCAACCCTATTGTTAAGGAGAGTGTAAAAGTGTAACATTAAATTTAACATATTACGAAAACTGCTAATTGATGTTTGATTCTTTCAATTAATAAAATTTCTTTACAGGAAAAGAATTATTCGAGATATGAACGGAAAGATCTGGTTAAAGGAAATAAAAAGAGCCGAAGGTGAAGGTTCATTAAAAATGTGATGATAAGGAAACTTCTCTCATATCGGACTGGATTTTATAAGATTTAAAATAAACATGTCTATTAAAAGAAGTTACCAAATTCATAAAAATCAGTTAAGATCATGAAACGGACTACCATCAATGTCAAACAACTACATTTTGAACTTTCTCGTATACTGTTGAAAAAGATTTTGCAATCGTGCAAAGCTTTCGAACTAACTTGGTATGAGGTTTCACATTACGACCATAGAGAAGTCCAAAAAGTGTGTCCCGCTTTTTCGTCCGTGTGTCCGTCTGTCTGTCTGTCCACCAGTAGCCGAGGCTCCAGCCACTACGTATACATTATTTGTAGGTTTATATCTCGCGGTAATTTTTTTACTTTCTCGTATACTTTAGTATATATAAGAGAAAGATATTGCAGTAGTGATGTAATTATGAGATCGAGGCTCCAGTCACAATGTGCGGACAGATTTTCTGCAACATTCGTATTTGGAGTTTCTAGGCTTATAACTTGGTGCCATTTTTTTTCATTAATCATTTTAAAAAATAATCGTCTGCTCAGCGAAGCAAAGGTAAGTGTGTTCGATTACTTATTCAAAGGTCTAAGGCTCAAATCCCTCCGGGCCAATTAACACCTAAAAGTTATTTCTGCTGCGAACGTCTGACAAACATGCAAAAAAGTATAATTGTCATACGAAGCTTCTAAAAATTGCCGTTCGGATTCGGCTTAAAGTTGTAGGTCCCCTCCACTTCTCACAAGTAAATGGTTGGAGAAACGAGGTTTAACGCTCTTTAGGGGCCTTTAATTTCTAATATTTATTTGATGTTTTCTAATAACAGTACCTTCCATACAAAAGGTTCTTGCAACAAAGATCTTTTGTAAAGCGGCTCGAACGATTTTGATAATTTTTGAAATATAAAATAATTAAGGTTAGTGTAAGGAAATGGTATACTCATTGCTTAAATTTACTAATAACGGTACTCTACAAAAATGCTCATATCTCAAAAACGAGACAAATTTGTATATTAAAATTTTGAAAATATTTTTTTATAATTTTTTTATTCAAATAAAAGTTTTTGAATTTTTGAAAATTTCACTTTTCTCAAAAAACAGTTCCAGCGATTTTAATTTGAATACCTGGACTGAGTGTCAGAAGATGACGTACTAAGGTTTTCCAAAAAGAATATAATAATGATACTTAAGATAACTAACAATATCTCAAAAACGAGTTAAGTGATTTTAAAGAAATTTAATATGTTACCTCGTGTTAATATTTAGAAGACTCTGATTTTAAACATGTTTTTTCTTTATAATAGTTGCTAAAATTTTTAAAAACCTCACTTTTTTTAAAAAAAAAAACCGGCAGTAACGATTTTGATTTATTTTTGGGTTCAATACTTAGAGTAAATATTAGAATATATGTAGTTTACTCGGATTTTTGCAAAGACTCGAATAACAGCACATTCGAAAAACGGCTATATCTCAAAAACCGGAAGTTTCAAAGAAATTTAACACTATTTATATTGAACAAATTTGCGACTCAGATTCTCAAAAGATTTTTTTAAAAAGTTTTGATTCACATAAGCAGTTTCTAAAATTTTCAAAAACTTCACTTTTCTCAAAAACAGCTTTTACGATTTTGATCTTTGTTGGTCTTGTAAGTACTTGGAGTAAAGGTTAGAATTCGGCCATACGTACTCAGTTTATTTGTTTTTCAAAACTTCAACAATTGCATTTGAAGGCGAAAATAAAAATACTTTTATAATTCAAATCGCATTTTTTAATGCAATTAACACAAACCAAATATAGCTTTCTGCATAAAATTATAATTTATGTACATTGTTACGTTTTTTTTCTTCTGATTTTACGAGCTTAGAAAATGGCTTATGAGAAAATGTGATTGGCAAGTTTTCGTACGATCCAGGCGTGCACTATATTTTTTTGTTTAAAATGTGCAAAATATTCACTTAATGCTTTAAAAGAAAAGACATATAAGATCATCAAATTTGCAAAATCAAATAAACAGAACAAATATAAAAACTGCAATGCATTACTCAATCGCATAGTCGAAATTCTTTTCGTTGCATAACTAATGTAGTCCGACAGATGAAAATATGAAACAAAACAATTGTTATAGATGTTTATTTACGTATAAACGCCAAACACCACAGGCGGACCAGTAGAAGTGGGAGGGTTATGATCCCCTTAGTCCAGATCATAACCTCGTCGTTAAAGAGAAATAGAGAAGAGTTATTTATGTACATATGTACATATAAACAATACCTTCTCGTAGTTTCCCTTTTGTAATATGTTATCTTAAATGCACAATCTGGAATACAAAGGTTGAACTTTTCACATAATTAAGTGCAATACGTTGATTAATGTGCACTCTTTATGATGATTATATTTTTGATACTAAGGCATAGGCATACGACACATTTACAGTGTGTAATTGGACAAAATCATTCACTTGAATGGGGAAAATAAATTAACAGTAGAGAAAGGAAAAGAAAATAGACTTTCTTAACTTTAATGACTAGGTGAGTTGTTTGGGAAAGTACAACTTTACTTAAAGAGCAGATGAGATGGGTATCTCATTGCGGTTTCATTAAATACATACACCCATTGTGGCATTAGATTAATTTACAAACTTGATGAAACTGAAATCCCTCTGTTCTGGCTTGAAATCCAATTTTGCTGTTATGGTATCCAAAAGGATAAGTACCTACTGTCAACAGATATATGTTTATATTATTCGCTAAATACAAAACGAAATATAGTGCGAATTGTTGCTCGTCTATATTTTCTCAGTGTGATGAATATTTTTGCATAATTTCTCAGTCAATCTAGTTGAACTAATTATATAAGCATTTGAGCAATCGAATTGTGAATGGATATTCCATTTAATTGTTATAAGTCATCATTCTAAAACAAATGTATTATAACACGTATGTGTGTAACTATTCTGACGTCAAACTAATTAAAACTTGAAAGTTTATAACGCCACAACAACCTTCTGGTGTAAATTAATTAAATCAGATTCGTATTCTCGTAAGCATCAAAATTGCAGTTTTACAAAGAAATACAGCAACGCAGTTGATGTATCAACTAACAGCTTAATTGGATAATAATACCCCCCTATATATTTATATTTATTATAGTAAACATCGTTTTAAAAACCATCTTTTATTGTCTGATTACTGATCATTAACCATTTATTAGCACACAATGTGTTAACATTTTTGGTTTATAAAGTAACAAAATTCACTCGAAATTGATGAATTCATTTCAAAATTATTTCAATTTCAATATAGTCTTCAGTTGGTCTTCATTTGTACTTCTTGGTGTGAATTATAATGTTAAAGATATTGGAGATGATGGGCCATATGAATTAAAGAAACTACTCCTGAGTGGTATCTTCTTACACAGGGAAGTTACTTTTTCAACTGAGTGAATATTCAGAATTCAATGTACAATTGCTATATCCGTGCGTATTTTGAGAATGCATTACAAATAAGTGCATCGTTCTACACCATTCACTCAAATCGGATCAAGGTCGTTCGATGGCTTTATTGGGATGATCCATTCAACCTCCCCCCCTAAGTATGGGTTTTTAGCAGCTGCTTATTCCTGTCTTCTATTAATTTTAATTTCAGGCATAAATAAAGTTGACCTTTTGCTAAGCTCGCATCATAGAACGAATTATGACATGAGTAGAATTTTTAATTTAAGTGATCATGTGATTGGCTTGCATATTAGTAAAATAAATTAAAAAAATTTAATGGTTGAATGAACAATAAAAACTTGTGATTTATAACCCGTGAACGGGGGTTGGAATTACAGCGCTGTTTCACGGCTTGCCGCTCATAAGTCTCCTTTTTTGAGGTGCTGGTCTGTTTTATTCATTATTCTCGAAAAAAAACAGATCTGTAACTCTAGCAACAACTTCATGTCTTTGCAATCACAAATTGATTTTGTTCATTCAACCATTCAATGTAAATTAACGGAAAGCTTGGCATTCTTTCTGCACGTGTGTTATCATACAAAAACAACTTGAACTAAAGAAAAATTTGCGGAATAATGCCTAAAACTTGGTAGATCGCCCGAAATTAGTGTAAATGGGGAAAGATAACTAAGTAGATAGCGTACATCCAAGCTTTGGCTCATGGTTGAACTAATGTGCATTCCAGATATAAGGATATAACTACTGAACGGTGATAAGCGTAAAATGTGATTGGTTATTTCCCTTTAGCCCTTGCCGCAGGAAGAAACAGTTGACCAATGATGAAAAGGAGACCATGTTGCAAAACTAGCCTACGAAATGTACATAACTAGTCCTAAGAAGCAACCCGTAATAACGACACCAACCATCGCAAAAGCGAAGAGTGGATGAAATGGCGGGGAAACTGAGGCATCTTCTGTGACCGAAAAATTACTGCTTAGCTGAAAGGAAGGCTGTACACCAGTTGTGCGCCCGGCGATCATATACGCTTTCCAATAATGGACATCGTACTAAAAGTATGAGAGCCAGTAGCTTAGATGAAGATTCTTCGCATAAGAGCAGAAGTAACAAAGGATGATTGAATAAGAAGTTCAAATATCCAAGGAAGCTTTCCCGTCAACGAACCTATGTGTAACACCATAAGAACGTTGATCGAGCGAATTTTTAAATTTACATTTTTTTTTTTTTGTAATAGACCCCAATTTATTGGATTTTTGCAACACGACATGAATGCTTAAATGTTAGTGGGCACCTTCATTTCATAAATTGCTCGAAATTCTGCGCTTAAAATTCGTCACGTACAAATTTTAAAAGCAACTACATAATAAGTTGACTGTCTGATGGGTCCCAGGTTTTTGTTTTCGCTGTTAAAGTCTGAAAAACATGGAAGACTATCAATTCTCATGAGACACTTCCTAAGTTTTCCATTCGGAAAATCATTTAATTATAGGACCCTTCCATTTGTGCCAAAAATATCATTTCGCTCACACGAATGGTTGAAGAAGCTTGATTTTTGGCCCTATATGGGCCGTTAAAGCATTTTATTTATGTGTGAGCCGTTAAAGCATTACATTTATATAGAAAAGGAAGCCGTTTTAAACGGTATTCCTAAAGAGAATAGAGGACGTATCACACAAAGCCAATAAACTAGGACGCCTGGCAACATTTATTATGATTATAAACAAAATGTGGAAAGAAAGTTATAGGTCGTGTAGTTTCGGCGTTATAAATTACTAAAATTTGACATTAAGGAATCTAATCAAATTGATGTGAGGGTTGAAGGCGCTACAGATAAGCGATGTCGGTGAAAAATGTTTGGTAAGTTGAATTGTAATTGTGACAAATAACATATAGATATGATAACTTAATTGTGCCAAGTTTGAAAGTGGCAAGTGATAACAAAATAAAAGTGCCTACCTATGGTAACACGTGAACAATTTAACAACAATTGATAAGCCAACATTTTATCAACTGAAAGTGAGGGCATTTTTCAGGGATGCATGAAATATTTATATTTGTTCTCTTTGTTAAAACTCAAAATGTTCTATGTTCTCGTTACGTTTAAAAAAAACACTTAAACAATTCAAAATTTACCAAGTGATTTTATGTAAAGGTAGTACAGTAACAATATTTACTTCAATAAATAGTATTTGCATAAAATTCTAGCACATTTCATAGATTCATGGTCTGCCTAATATTTTTTTTTTGTCAAAAGCAAACACCGCTTTTTTAATCGAGTTTCAAAAATGGTCTAAAAGTGAATGTCAACATTGACTATAAGTACGAGTAGAATGCAAAATACCACTTTGATCATAATTTCTAGTATGTAGTTATCCCCCTTTGATTGCGAGTGTCTGTGTAGAATTTTGCTTCTATGTTGAATGGAATATCGTTAAGTCTGCCCAACAAAACTGAGAATGTCGTATGATTAACGGTTGGCATCGTGACTTCTGATTGCGAGTCAATGAAATTTGAATCAAAAGAGAAGGTGCGTCGTCGTAGGCAGATGCGAGCAGGAAAAAAGTGCCAGAAGCATACAGCACCAATATCGCTGACATCACGATGCCAGTAATGTATTTCACCTTAACATGGGTTTATCTTTATGTGATATCTGAATCTTGTAATCGAACTGCAAAACTTTTCAATTTAGACACACACTTAATAATTGGCTGTAAGGAATTAATGCCTTTAAACACTATATTAAGTTTAATTTTTGTAGAATGATGAAAAGATCAAGTCTGTATTCAATGAGATAGTTCGGGTTGTTAGTTTGATAGTCATATGAATTAATTATATAAACTAAGAGGTTAATTAAGCGCGTTCAATTTGCACGGCACTTGCGACTCCTCTAGTTGTTAACCCTCTGTCATTGGGCGAATAGCTCACGTGACGATCAGCTGTTCACCGACAATTTCTTATTCGATCAACAAAAAAAATAAACGCTTCGCCATGGTGCGATTGTGGGTTCTCATTAAATGACATTTACTGAATTCATCAATTGACTGTTATGGATATGAATGTGGGTGTGCTCTTGTTTTAATAGGACCGAGTGCGTTACGATACATAAAACTCATCAAACGGTTAAGTTGTTGTGAACAAAATTGGAAGATCGAGTTGACCTGTACATTTTGCAAAAGGTCATTCAAAAATTAGAATATCGCACGCTGAAAATAAATCTTAGCCGTGAACGATGTTGTTTCATTCAGCATTGCCATAAACAGAACTTTAATATGCAATTGATTATTTATTAAATACTAGCTGCACCCGCCCGGCTTTGCCCGTGCCCGAAAATTCTATTGGCCAATATGTTCGAGTAGACTTCCTTATTATTGTCTATAGCGGGTACTCTCAGGCCAATACCGAAGATTGCCTGATTTGAGCTCAACCGGTGAAAGGGACTGCACGTTTTTCTCCGCAAAGCTGAGGTCGCTCACACAACTTCGTTGTTCCGTTTAGGGTAGCTGCTTGTTGTCTGGCAGGCGCCTATGTCAGCTTACTTGTGCGAATCAAACAACAAAGCAAAAGTAAAAAACTTCGATAGAATCACTTTTCATTCACTTTCAAACTGATTATTATCAATGTGGGAAAATCAACTTTCCGCACATATGCATGTGTACTCACTCAAATGCCCATAATTCACACACCGATGCAGATACAGACATCGCACATACATAACATCCTTCGTACAGACGTCACCTTTCATGGAAAAAAAATCATTGGAATCGGTTAAAGCGTTTGGCCAAACATCGGCAACAAACCCAAATATGGATTGATTTTTATATATATAGATTTGTTTTGATTGAAAAAATGATCCACTTTGTTTTGACTCATCCGAAGGCGTAGGCGAATCGATGCTACAGGAAGAGCCTTGTACGGGCCTTGACAAGACTTTTCAATTTGTATGCAAGCGGTCAATTGTGGTTCTGTGAAAAATTGAAACAAACATATTTGCACCCTACCACCGCCATTTGATTCTTATTCTGTGAAAAAGTGTAAGCAAGCATCATTTGGGAAGTCATTCAAAGGTGAAAGATAAAGTCTGAAAACAGACTCAAATTGGAAAATTCAGTAAAGAGAGAGACATAAACTGACCAAGTTGTACGATGTTGAATTCAATTTTAGGCGTAAGCGAATCGATGGTGCATGAAGAGCCTTATAAGAGCCTTGACAAGAAGCGCCTCGTATGCAGCCGGCCAATTGTTGCTCTGTGAAAAATTGGAACAAAAATATTTTCACCCTTACACCGCCATTTCATTCTTATTCTGTGAAAAAGTGTGATCATGCGTCATTTCAAAAATTTATTAAAGAGAGAGGCAAAAAAGTTCCAAGTTGTAAGATGTTGAATTCAACACGGCAACGGTTTCACTTCCTAGAGAAAGAGTTACGAAAATCGCTTTTTTGTACTGAGTGAATCGGAAAAATTAAAGCAATGTATGTCAGAGAAAGTGAAAACTATTCATTCGATTTATCACGAACGGCAACGGGTTCAACAAAACTAGTCGGTTCTTGACTTGCAGCTTCAACGTACCCATTTTCGGGAGAACGGAATATATTTTTTACAAGTTTTTTTTATTCAGACAATAGAACCAGGAATCTCTTTGAATACTGTTATAGTTTTGGATGTTTCACGATTGATTGTCAGATATTATTCGGTAGAGTAATAGGAAAAAAATCGATTCCGGCAAGGAGATGTGGTATCATGTGACATTTTTAATCTTGTTCTTCAGTAGATAGTTCGTAAGGCAGGTGTCAAAATGGGTGGTAAAATCTCCAAGAGATCCTTCCATCCTTCATCAGCAAAGTAATTTATTTTAATAAACAAACAAACATCTGTTCACCGAGTGGAAGGAAACGTCACTATTGATATAAGATACTTCTAGGTAGTAAGGGAGTTTACCACATTGGAGTAAACATCAACGAATAGCACCTTACTGGAGTTCCGATGAAGAATTACCCAAAAAACCGTTGCTTCTTTGGTTTTTCAAAACAAATTAGTTTAAAACTCCTAACGCGAAAGACTAAATGAAAGCTCTACAAAACTCTGATACTGTGAGTTCTGCTTAATGCGAATTAAGGAGAAGATACAACCACGAACTCTTTGAGCTGCAGTCCAAAAACCTAAATCACGTCGACTGTATCACAACAAACGAATGGATAATAATGCTCCAACGAAGAGTATCTTCGAATCCCAGCCCCAGGTTCGAGACGAAAAGAAAGACCAAGCCATCGCGGATGCCAGAGCGCATCTCGGTCTGAACACCTTTATCGCGGACGAAGGAAGGCTGCAGTGTCTCGGGCAGGCACGGATCGAGAACTCTTAAAGTAAGTTAGTAATAGTAAAAAAGAACAAGAATCCTTACGATTTTATGAGATGGAAACGTCTCAAAAATCCTCACGTTAAATCCACTAACCCCACATTGATAAATGCGTAAACTATAAATAATTTGTTTAGCCATGACATTTTGTCATTTGCAGATAGAGACTAAAGTATAATACTCATGGCAAGACTTTTTTTGAATTTGATTAATAGACAACAATTCTTTGTATTTAATGAACGCCAATGATAATTTCATATATTAATCATTTATTTATAATAAAAAAATATAAATATACGCTTCACTCACCTGAGCTAATGCGGCCACTGTCAATCCAAAGGTGAATGCAATCTGTGTGATTGTTGGATTATTGCCACTTACGGTGCTTCCAACTCCAATGAATATCAAAAAGAATGTTCCGACAAATTCGGCTAGAAGCGTTCGCCATATGTTTTTATTATCTGTGATATCGGAGACCCCGATGAGTTGAGACAATCCTGAAATCAAAATTAAATTAAGAATTGAAATTAATTATTGATTATGATTATAATGGTATAAAATAACTCAAGTCCAAGTGAAAATTTGACAAATGTTTTTTTTCAAATTGCTTGTTCGGTGATAACTTCATTACTATCTAATATAATCATATAACATTTTCTATTTCTGCATTAAATAAATAATCAACTAAGACAAAAGGCATTGAAGAAATCCAGTTACGGTGAATATATTAAGACTGTATGGAAGGCAATTGATGTAAACAAAACCAAAAACGGGAAAATTGTGAGATACCACATACAAAACCAAGCTATTTTTTAAAGCCGATACTATTGTTCCACTAGTACTCTAACTAAATACAATTGATAATGTATTTCGTTGATAGCAAATAAATAAATAAAGCCTTTAATTCACAAGACAAATTCATCGCAAAAATATTGTTTAATTTTACAGGTATGATTGTCCTTAAGGGTTATCACTTAATATACAAATGGCGGAGAGTAGTACAAAACATTAGAGATCTGTAAATACATATATTAGGAAAGCCCGAAGTAACTTTTTATTTGTGTCAAAAACATAACTTTGATCACACGTATGTTTGGATAAGCTAGGCAGCAAACCCTGGACGGCATGTCATGGCCAAATATTGATAGGTGTCAGTGTTAAACGTCGCTGGATATTAATACACTCAAAAAGCAATTTTAGCAAGTCCATAATTTTGAAGGTTGTGAATCAACAAGTTCATCCATTTATTCCAGACAGTTAAATTATATTAACCCACCGTATGAATCACCCGTCAGTTGAATTATCACTGTACAAAATTCCGCTGGCAACTACAACAATAAAACATTAGCTGTCAAAAAATATATCCTTCCTTCAACCGCTAAAATTTGAGTATACGTCTATCACTTAGACTCAACTTAACATTGCATATGCCCATGATACTGCGAAAAAATAAAAGTCAAATTCTAGAAGGTGAGCTTGTTATCTATCTACATAGTAAAAGCCGCTTAATTTACGTATGAGTACTTATTTCTTGGCGATCAATTTAAATTGATCTTTTTGTTTTTGGCGACAACAAATACTTTTTATGAATTTCAATTATTCTCTGGCTATTCCGAAGTCTGAAATCTATTTAACAGAGTACTACTTGTTGCACGCAAACTGTAGACAGGTAATCGACTCACAATATGGAAGGGTACCCGGGCCTGCGGGACTATCTGCTCAATTGGTTTAATTAAACAAATACAGACGATTAATGAAACCATTCCTAACGATAAAAGATGAAAAACTCATTGAGTGTCAACATTTAAATTATTTATTTAATTAAACCAATCAAACAGGATAATACCGAAGGGGCCCGGATACTCTTTCCAAGGGCCTGTACCACAACAATCAACAAGTATTGTTAAACAAGTGAAGTCCCAATGAAATTAAACAAGTGGAATTCAATAGTTCAAATTCAAATAATATAAAATTCACTTTGATATTGAATTTATTTTACTTGTTGTATTGTGGTAAAGGCCCCAGATCGGGAATCGAAGATCTACCCACACATTTTTTTTCATTTTTTTTTTGCTCAGAGCGTCATATATCCAACTGAATTAAATGTAGAACTGCTTTGTTTCCTTCAACAAAAAAAAGAAACACTATTAAAAACATCAGATTCTTCTCGGTTTAAGACAAGTTTTATATCGAATGTGTCAAAAGTCTATACGTAGATTTTTTTTGCAAAATAAGGCCCGCAGGCTGTTATTTCGGTACAGGCGTGGATACCCACCAATATCATCAATAGTGAAATATGATCCAAATAAGCCAAAATCCGAAGTGTGGGTAGAATTCCCTTGGACAAAGAGACAGTGAACGGTATCACGGGGCACTACATTTTGTAGTTCTTATAATCATGATATTATCATACCTTATTCACAATTCAAGTTTGAAATTGAAGAAAAATTGCAATAACTTTGTATAAAAATGTATACAAGAATTTGTTTAAATCAACAGTTTATTCACCTTCCACATATTCCCATATGCTTTCCAAAAGGATCATGCCCTTTTGTGTATTTAATCTATAAATGGTTTGATTTCAACAACGCCTTATTTGAATATTTACACTTCAAAAACTATTAAAGCGGCAATATTTGTTGGCAGTTCGCGCTCAACTGGAAGCGATGCAAAATGCGCCCTCCACTAAAAGTTTATCAAACATTATCGATACTAGCTGCTAATTTATCGCATCAATTAGTATCTATTTAATAAGAAGCAAACAAGTCGCAAAAGATAAATAAATATTCGAGCATCTATATTACAATCCTCCTGAATAGAACATTAAAAATGACTTACATATGCGAGTTTGAGACTGTCCGACGACAACGTGAAGTGATTGATGGTCGCTGATGTGACGCTTCACCTGCCGTTTGCCGTGGAATCCCCACTTTTGTTGGGAATTTCTCACATTTCTATGAGCTGACTGTTGGTGAGGGCGAGTGGTGGCACATCGCAAGCACACTGATAATAAAATTAGCCAGCAATGCTATACGGTGATTTGCTATTTTTGAAGCTGTTACGGGCTCAAGTGCATGAGGGCGTTAGCTGAAGGTGAGCTTTTGAACCTGCTCTTGAAAATAATTGAGCGCGATTACAGGAGTTGTTGCATTCGGAGTTAGACATGTGTTATTGTATTGATAACATCATAATTTGATTAATAACAAACAATAGTTGATAACCGATACGATGGTTAAATAATTGATTGATTAACTGGCATTTGCGTAGTCAAAGCTTAAGCGTGTGAAAATATAAACCACCACTTCTTCATTGCGGAATTACAAATTATGATGTACTCGTATTCACGGAAATCGACCGTGAATTTAGGCAGTAGCTGTTTCAAAATTGTCTGATTGACATTTTGTATGTAAATTTTCTTTTTTCATTTCTCCCAAAAGTGTTTTATTTTAAATATTTATGTGTAATGAGTATCTAACATCAGAACATTATAGAGGTTTGGTTTGTATGTGGTTTTCGTGAGTTAGATGGCTGCCACCTGCCAGTAGTCGGCGTATATCAAGTTAATGATTAGGTGCAAGCCTACCAGCAGGTTTCACATCATAACCTTTTTTTTTTTTTTTTTTTATTTTTTTTTTATTTAAAAAGGAAATCCAAATCCCAGAGCACTCAGACTCGGTAACGTTCCATTGTACTACCAGGCAGAAATCCTCCTTTTGGTGTAGAGGCATGTGATTGGGTGGCGTATGTTGTTGTTCCCCATGGGGATTGAACCTGCACCGCACTGGTCACAAGCCAACACACTAACCTCTACACCGTCGCCACCCTTAACCTTACTCTGTAGTGTAAAAATAACTCCTTGAAAAAAGTTACTCAAATTAAACAGAGCGGGTTTTGTTTTCTGAATAAGTTTTCTTCAAAAAGATTTCGTTGGCAAAGGCACGTTAATTTTTTTTATTTGGATTCCATTTTAAATATCTGTAGAGGAAAAATCGAACTCCAGAATTGTCGGGTTTAAACAATGTAAACGCTTGCATAATACTCGTATTCTATGCGCTGAACGCACTTTTCATGAATTTGCCTTTTTGCCGTTGTCACCTTGCTTTCTTTCGGAATTAGTACAGCGCACCGTTTTCTTCGTTGTAATAGCAAATAATCACGTAGAGCGATTCCATTTGAGTGATCAGCGATGTGGTTTGATCGATTTTTCACTAAAGTGGCACTATGGTAGGAACAAATTGTACATGGCACGCTCTACTTTGACCTATAAAAAAATAAAATATTTTTTCTATCCACGCACTTTTTCGACTGATTTTCATATGCATTGCCTTCGTCGTTTTCTAAAAATAAGTTAGAATCCATCAACTTCAACTTGCACATATCCCAGAAATGTGAAAACAGTTTTTGTTGTTCATGCAAAATTTCAAGATCTAGGCAGGTACATATTGTTTTCGAACTTGTGGCAATCTAGACTGTTGTCTTTTTACCATCATCGTGAGACTTGAAAAATTCAACAGTACAATTGCTCAAAAAAGGCTCGTGGCGAAAGGTCCAAAAAATTGTTGAAAAAAAAGCGATCGCGTGGCTTCAGAAGACGTATATAAGATCATGGATCTATGAATATGTGTCCGAAAGAGCAAATAGTCCCCGCAGCTAGACTCATCTATATATTCATACGGAGTTGCCTATAACGTGTTTCCCCCCTTTTTTGCTATTATACGTCACATAGATTTGCCAACACTATATATATTTGGGTAGGGGGCAATACATAGAAGTGCACAATACAAAAATTATCCACATATATAACACACATTATGAATTACAGCAGGCAAAATGAAGCGAATTGGATAAAATTACAACAACAACAACATTGCTGTGCAATAATCTGCAAATCGGAACGGAAACATGTTATATCATGAAGTTAGTTGAAAATGCTTGAAGTTACTTGAAAATGCTTGAAAATACTTGAAGTTACTTGAAGTTACCAACAACAACATTGCTGTGCATGTTATGCATTTGATAATGTTGGAACATACTTGAAGTCACTTGAAAATGCTTGAAATTGCTTGAAAATACCTGAAAATGCTTGAAGTTACTTTAAGTTACTTGAAAATGCTTGAAATTACTTGAAAATGCTTGAAGTTACTTGAAAATGCTTGAAAACTTGAAGTTAATTGATAATGATGGAACATACTTGAAGTTACTTTGACATGCTTGAAGTCACTTGAAAATGCTTGAAGTTACTTGAAAATGCTTAAAGTTACTTAAAAATGCCGGAAAAAATTTATATCATGTGAAATCAGAGAATGTAATGTCGAAAAATTGTATTTTCCGATTAATGTGTATAACAGTCGACTTTGTTTTTTCTTTCAACTTATAGAATAAATTGGTCGAATTTCGACCATGGGGCGCAACCCCTAGTTAATATAAATATTAACATGTCATTTTAATTATTTAATAATAAAATATAATAATAATAATAATAATTATAAAAGAGGTCTTTCAAGACGAGCCAAATACAACACAAGTTGTTCGCGAAGTTCGCCACGGAATGGTATATGTACCACCATTTCTTTGCTGAAAGTTTTTGTAGAAACAACTGAAATATAACTCCGAACACGAATCATTCTCCATTACGACAATCCCATGGCGATTCAAATAGTGACTTTTTGACCACTAAAAAATATCGACAAACTTAGACCAATATGAATTCCATCGTGATACCCCGTGAATTCAATTCAATTCAATTTCATTTTTTCTTTATTCAAATATGTACATAGTATAGAAATTAGTTAACAAATTATTCAAACAATTTTACATGGAGGTAATGCTCGTACACCAGAATAGTTAGTGGCATCTATATTTAAAAAAAAAATAGAGGTGATGCCATATTTGGAAATTGGTACTTTGTTTGTGGGGTGTACAAAGGCAGATAAAAAGAAAAGGATGGTGAAAAGGAAGTTAGAAAAAATAAAAATTACAGCAATTAAGAAAGAAAAGCAATCTATAACAAAAAGAAAAAAAGATACAAAAGAGGATAAATTCAAATCTTTAATAATTACGTCTAAATTAGATAAATAAAGTGGGCAAATATATATATATATATATATATTTTCATTGTGCAGTATAGCGCAACAGGGTCTGGATTTCAGTATGGTCAAAAGCAAGAAGCCAAGATCTTGTTACTTTTGTAAATATGCGTAAATTTCTTATGGAACGAATTTCTAAGGGCAGAGTGTTATACAGTTTGCATGATATAATGGAGTAAGAGTTTCTGTAACTTGTAGTGCGAAAAGCAGGAATATTTACAACAAAGTTTGAATGGCTCCGCATCTAATAAAAAAGACCTTTAGAACTTTGAAGTAAAATAGATGACGCAAGGAAGCATTTTCAAGGACCTGTGCCCATGTTCTGTAACTCATACGATATTCACATCGAAAACTTTGGAACACAAAATTCCACCGTTTATCGCATGTGGAAAGAGGTGGTGTTCTGTAACTCAATGCGATAAAATATACCTTGGTAATTTTAATATCATGGGAAATTGGAAGGATTGTCAAAATAATGGAAATCGAAGGGTAGTTTGGCGAGGAAATTCAGTGTGTATTTACATGTTGTTGGGATAGGAGTGGTGTAGCGCGACTTTCTAGCGGATTATCGGAAAATTACGTGTTTCTGTTGAATTTTCAAAAATACGATGATCGCTCGTTTTGCTAGACTCAGACGAAATTTTTTGAAATAAATTTGTTTTGTCTGTCTATGAAAAAAATAAATGAAATATTTTTTTTTTTAAACAAGAACCTTTTGCACTCTCTTGTTGGATGTACCAATCTGTTTATTTTTATAGCAACACAGTTCCAAGAATGTTCAAAATGGATCTTATTTAAGTGCTAGCTGAATTCTTTCGAGAGAATGTAAATACCTACATTCTTCTCCACTAATTCTGACTGTTTTTATTAGTTATTTTTTATTTCTTTTGCATTTTTTAAACGTTGAACTTGATCAACGAACTGTATATTTCGTTAAATAAAAAAATCAAAAATATTCACTATCCACTATCCGTTTAAAATTATTCAATATCCCTTTCTCGCAAGCCAATTGAAATGTGATAAATTTTGACAATTGAAGTGAATAATTTATCGCATTCGAAAGTTACAGAACACCGATTTATCACATATTTCTAGGGGTTTCATTTCACAATGTTCCATGTGGTATAGTTTTCGCATCGCATAGTTACAGAACACGGAAATGTAATATAATGAAATTTTGTTTCGATTCACATCGTTCATGTGATAACGATGCGATAGTTACAGAACACAGGCACTGAACAGGTCCATAGTGTGAGCTGAACGGAGGGAGCTACAAACTTTTCGTACAGCAGATTTTTGAATGCCAGTTAATTTCTGCAACTTACTCAAATAAGCACCACCGAAATGGCAGAGTCCATACTGCAATCTTGAATGTAATAAGCCATTGTAAACCATTTTCAATCTATTCGAAGAGCAATACTTTCTAAGACGAACAAAAAAACGAGTAGAAGAAAGAAGATATTTTTTCAAAAAGAACTAATCTTACTTACTCGTTAAACCATTAAGATATACTGAGGAAAGTTGATAGACCTCTAACATTCAGTGTATTCGTTTAGATCATTAAGTAGGAAGGCTTCCAGGTGGAGTTTTCTTTTATGACACAGAGCGAGGCATATACAAAAAAGTTAGAGTGTAGTCTCCTCCTCCTTGTCGTCCATGCAGCTTCCGCAAAACTCATTTGATTTTACGCCAAACCCTGATGGTTTATTAAATCTTAATTTAAAGGATAACAGGCAGTGCCGCAGTACCCATTCTGCATTACAGTGATGTTCAAAATTAACAACTCAACTACTACAAACAACACCTACTTTCATTATATGTTTTACCTGATTTAATGCTTCACAAAAACTCGTTAACTATTTACGTAAAGAAAGATGAAAGCAAATCCAATACCTGTTGTAGGTGTGTGGAATTTTCAATTTGACGCTTCGAATGGAAAAGCAAATAAAATACTTTGGCATGACTAACCAGATTGTGCTTTTTTTCTTAACGCTATTTTTCTAATTTCACTTTTGCCTTTCATTTAGCCGCCTTTGTTTCCATCCAATTCATGATGTTGCTTTGGCTGTTTCTGTCGCAAATCAATAAATGTATGATTTTTTTAAGTGGCGTCCACTTCAAGTTTCTCACGTTTCTCTCACGGTGTCATTCGCACAGATGTGATAAATTTTGAACACACATCTTAAAAATTATTCAATTTTTAATTTTATTCCGCACGTGATTATGCTAAGAATGTAATGCGTAGGCTTTAATATAAATGAATATGTAAGTAGATACAAATAAACAAAAAGCGTTATATGTCATTAAATAAGTCCATCCATATGAGTTTACTCTGCTTAGATGTATATTTCCTCCTGGCCTAATAGAGATTCTAATAACGAGTTTAAATGCAAACATAAGTCACCGGCATACATAAAAAACTTCAGATTCTAATCAAGTTTATGACGACTAAGCCTTGTATCAAGGAGATCACTGATAGACTGAAGTGTAGGCAAACATAACCATTGTTCTTTCAACATTGGCTGATGGGGATTAGAGGCTGCTTACCATTTTTAATAAATACTGTTGAACTGGAAGTTCTCAAACAAAAATTATTGTAATTTTAAGATGAGTGGTTGATGATTGTAGTTACTTCACCTATCTTTAACTTACGAGTTAAGCGTGGAATCTTACTAATAGAACTTTTTGGAGTTATTCTTTCTCTTAAACGAGGAGGTTATGATCTGGACTTAAGGGGTCATAACGCTCCTATTTCACTGCATCCCTACTGGTTTGCCTGTTGGGTTGACCGGTTTGACCTCAAAAAATAACGGCAGGCATACCGATTTCGAATCACTTCGTCATCGAGGCCAATCTATTGGTGGTGTTGCCTCTATTTCGCGGTTGTATGGAAACATTGATTGATTTTGCTTTTTTGACAGATTTCCCAGGATCTTTTCTTTGAACCTGACAGTACCAACTGAGACGGTCGCGCTTTATTTTTCCCCGATACGTTCTTTGACGTTAAGGCTTCCTCGGACCATGGAATTTCTTATTCGATTAATCTTTCAGTGTTCGAAATTCATTAAGGCATTTCCTTATTGATAAATGGCCGACCTCTCTTGGTTTACTTACAAATTAAAAACTGAAAAACCTTAAAATTACCTAAAGTTTTTTAATAAATGAAGTGAATTAAAAACCTTTAATTTTCGCTACATGGTAACCTAATTATTTAACAATACATTAATAGCTTATATGAACATGGTTTCGCCGGCAATTTTCCTATTGAAATTAACAATAAATAACGCTTCAATGACAAATATTAACATCGCCTTCATTAAGTAAATCTACAAAATTGATTAACAATGGTGGCTCTTACTAAGACGTCTGTATTGTCTGTGCCAATATTGATTCCACGCATTAAAACCGCATTAGTAGGTCAAAATAAATTCACTAATTTAGAAAATAAATATGACATTTGGAAAATTGAGTGCAAATATCTGTTCATTTGATGTTTGCCTTATTTTCTTTCGAGTGAGTTTTATTGCATTTTACTGGTTAATTTGTAATGAAATTAGTGCGCATTTATGAAGTCGCAACAGGCATCTTCTAATCGATCTAATTTACTGTCATTACCGTTCGACCGCAACCGAAACTGAATTTCGGTCATTTAGCTTGTTTCGGCCAAAACCGAAACTTTTGTAAGCCTGCAAGCCTTTTCTTTAAGTGATAAAAAAATAACTTCGAATAAGCTTTGTACAGATGGACTCAAACAAAACGTGCTAACAATTAATTGCTGTTTAGGTCGCAGATCGTAAGCCCAATGATTAAGAAGACACGTATTTATATCATGTCCTATCAATAAAAGTTGATGAAAAAATCAGTATGCATATGCTATGCATCTATATGTTAATTGGGTAGAAAGTGGCCTTGCACGAGTTGTGGATGGACCATTTGAATTTAAATTAACATTAAGGTTGGATTTCTGGAAAAATGATGATTTTTCAGTTTAGTCAGAATTAAGCTTCCTCTGACTTAAACTTTTGAGCTCAATAATCACTACCTGCCTTGCAAAATTATTATTGTTCGAATAGAATCACACAAATTGTTTTTCTAATACATTTATTTGGACAGCTTTTACATTCTTTTGTTGGAGAACAGATTTTTTTTTGAATTCTGTGCAGGTACGGTCTGATAATAATCAAAAAAGCGACTAAAAAAACGCATCATAATCACAGCTGAAATCACAAATAATGTATTTTTGACAAATTATTAAGAACATCGAAGCAAACAATCTGGGTCAAAAATAAATTAATTCGTCCCTACCGGAGTAAAATTAGCTTCTCTTAAATCAATTACAAGAAGAGACTCACCTGCTAATTGGTGTACACTTTTCTAAGATATGAGTGAAATGAAAACTCGTGAAATGCCACAAAATTAAAATACAAACAACACGCTACTCTTTGCTGGTTAATTACTCATTCTGCTGATGACATTGAATCCAAATGCAGAAATGCCAAAGTACTATTGTGCTCACAATCAACTATCTCACAGCTTACCTGATGAGCCTACAATATGAAATGACGACATCAGTATTGGATTATTTTGCAGAAAGAGTTAAAACTTTCAGTTTCCACTGCGCGGCATCTATTCCAACATAAAAATGTACCTGTCCGAGTATCGATGAATTGACGTCCATTTGAATTATCCGCTAAATGCCACTTTTGCTAGCGGCTTCGATAGTTTGTACGACAAGTACAAGTAAATGCGGTCAGAAAATATATTTGCACTTGAATACTTTTTGTACATTGCCCTCGACAATGACCGATGGATGAGGATGCTTGAAAAGCCATATCAGTTTCCGCAGCGATATATGTATTCGTTAAAAATATGAACATTTTTATTAGATCGTGAGTTACCCACTCAAAGTAGCCAGCCCGTTAGATATTTATTGGAGATGAGATATACTGTTGTTTTCCTTTTTCGGTTGATTCGTATTTTTTCAATGAAACTGGATTTGCATGTGGAATATTTTTTTTTGCCGGTGTGACACATTTTCAAGTTCGTTAAGTTTAACATAATATTTACATTCATAGATACGCTAGGAAGTAAAATAAACAAACTGATGAAACGAAAAACAAGGGCTGACAGTTTCTTGAATTTATTAGGTATTTTGAACAGGTTTTTTTTTGACGTGATGACTTATTATGTAGCGAAGAAAGATATCATTGCAGATCACAATTAAGTGAGATTCATTTGATTGACGGCCACATTTAGAAACCAAGATTTTGTTATACCGCATAACTTGGATAATAGACGTGTTTTTGCTTTCATCTTCTATTCAAGTATTATTAAAAAAACGGACCATTCATGATTTGGCAGTTCCGTAAATACTTATGATTTTCTGACACTGTTTTAGTTGATTATTTTTGGTTTCAGAGATAAACTATACAGGTACAATTTTAATAAAAGCAGTAATAAAATTTTGATAAAATGATTTCGGGCCTTTTTGATACCTTGATAAAAATCTAAAAAAAAAAATATATTTGTAGCAATGTTGTTTATCCAGGTTAAGGACATACGCCTAGACTGATATCCAGGCTAATAAAATTAACACATTGTTGTTGCTTTGTTTTGCAATTGTATTTTTTTCTAAGCACAAGAAAATATGCCTGATATTGGTGTTGAGAGAAATACGTAATGCGTATTTGTATTTTTGTAAAGTACTAGAGCTCAAGACTATAGGTACATACTTATCTTCATTGTTTAACCGCTTGACTCAGTAGGATACAAAATTATAGTGACCACTTTCAAGTAGTCCTAAAAAGATTATTCTTTCATTATTTATTTTTCGCAAACCGGCTTTAAATTTAGTCAGAGTTTTTGGCATTTACAAATGTCATCCCGGAAGAATAATTTATACAACGCAAACAGAAATATTTATTTGAAAAAATATTTAAACTAAGGAGTTTTCAAATTCACTTAATTATATAAACGCGTGGCTGGTGAATTTTTAATCAAAGTCAAGATGCGTCTTTAAGTTATTAAAATTTAATTCAGAAGTGTATTTTCTATTATAAATATTAAAAAAATATTTGTCTTACGGTTGCTGTTTGCCATCCGACTTGCGGTATCTGTTTTCAAGAAATAGAGAAAAATATAAATTAATTAACTGCCTCACCCCTATTTTCAAGAGTTAATGTTAAGCAAGTAAGCAAGCAATTCAAAGTATACAAGTTTAGATGCCATATTCTTACTAGTTATTTAAAAAATATAAAACATATTCTGTAACGATGAAATGAGTTAAAAGGACACTTTTTGATCCTTACATCATCAATGGTCTTACAATGTCTTTCGTTATTCTTTTTCAAAACCTGTCAATGGCAGATTGAAAATACATATTCAAATACAAAACAATTCAGTAGCTAAGCTATGGAATCTACAACTTTTCGTATATAAAATGCATGTACTTAGAATCAAAAAAGCCAATATGGTGTTAGGTTAGGTTTATGTGGCTGTCGGCAGAAGCCGACACACTTAGACCAATTTAGGTCCATTGTGATACCACGTATATTATCTACCTCAACTCTGTAGATGGGACTGGCCAACGACACGCGGTTGTTCTCAAACGGTCCCCCATCTACGTACTAACCGCGCCCAACGTCGTTTAATTTCGGTGATCTAACGAGAACCGATTACTACTTACTTTACTTTTAAATTCATTTTTATTAATTATTAGCTTATATCAACTTAAATACTAGACAAAAATGATTAAATCTAACTTAAAATTAACAGGATACTTATTCTAGATTATTGATCCTTATGCGGACGCCCTAAACTTAACTCTATCTTATAATTATTGCCTTTCGGCCTAAAAACTATTTTACGAACTAATCTTACATAATTATGTTTTCATCGAGAAAATTGTTAAGAAAACTCGGAATCTTTATCAAATTTTATATTTTTATATAAAAAAACAAATTACAAACTACCTACTCTACTTACTTAAACTACTTAGCATATTCTAACTATAATTAGGATTCTGAGCACTCGTTGCCTGGCGCAACAAGTGGTCAAAATCCCAATTGCTTTCCGAGCGCCTGGCAGTCGTCAACGTGCACACGCGCCGCCGTGAGCCGACTGAAGCCTTACAGCGTCAGTCAACTCCCGGAAGCACCACCACACGTTGGCGAGCCCGGCCTCTCCCAAAAACGCCCTAGCTGACTTAATCTAACTTATAAGCTAAGAGGATGTTACCTAGAGTAACGCACCGTCCTGGGAGGGCATGTTGACCCCTCCCCCCTCAACAAGCCACCAAAATTCGGCGAATTGCTTTTCCGTGTCGAATATATCCCTCTCCGATATTGCGGTACTAAAACGGAGGAGCTCATGAGCATTGGCGACGTCCCCGTCATGGCGGAGCCGCTTATCTCTCGCGCTGCGGTAGCGATGGTATAAGACCGGGATACCATCCCTCGTCTGTACCAGCCCTTTTGAATCAATATGGATAAATGCCTCTGGCGGGATAAAGCCAGACCGGAGCGTACTCTCTATGTACATTTCATTGGGGTAGTAAGCCCCAAATATCAGACTATTGTCGCTGGCCATCGCCCTTGCAACGTGCCTTCGAGTGACCTTAATGAGGAAATTGTCAATCCTATTCAACTAAGCCCCATCGTATAGGACCTTGTTGGGATAGTATTTTATATAGTTGGATTCGGGCGTTCGGAACAACCGGAGACAGGTCCTAAGACATTGTCTCTCCAAAACCCGAATCTTTTCCATATAACTAGGCGCTATATTAAACCACAATGGACAACCATAAGCGATGATCGGCCTTATAAGGGCCACGTAGCAAATGACCTTCACCCTAGAGTCAAGTTGACTGCTATGAAACAGTCTCCTTGTCAGAGCATAAGCCTTCTTGGCCCCAGCAAGACAAGCAACTATATGTCTATCGAAATACAGATACTGGTCAAGCCAGATACCCAGATATCTAACTACGCACGAGAACCGATTAACTCGACGTGGTATGGTCGTATGGTGTTACTCAGTGTCTGCGGAATTTAAACATTTTTGTTCTTATTGGGTTTTTATTTTAGAAATTTAACAATTTCGCTAACGCGTTTCCAAATACAAATAATAATATAAATGTCGTGTTACGCTAGCATAAATTTGGCATGTTTGACGGACAAATTTATATGGTAGAAATTTATACGATGCAATATATTTGGCTACAATTATGATATGATATATGGCATAGTGTAATACCAGAACGTATGCCTCATATTATTTTACATCAAAGCTCTGGGCCATATAGCTAGCCATATAGAAGTGGTCTCATTTATATTGCATTTGTTCGTCAAACGAAATTGTTTTGACGCTTTGAAACTTCTGATTTTAGTTCGTTTTGTGATATTTGAATTTATTTCTGTGCTTAAGTATTTATTCTGTGGCATTTTTTTTTAAATAAAACCTAATCTTTATTGTTGCCAGATTTCAAATTTTTTTTTGTTTATCAAATGGAGAGTCAGAATATTATGCTGTTTGAAAAATTCTCTTTCAGCTCTCACTGGCTTTAGAAGAAATGGTTTCTCAAACACTTTTCTTCTCATTTCGAAATGAATTGAACTTTCCAGAAGTTGGTTGGAAATGGAATTACCATAATATACGGGCCAATGTTGAGCAGGAAAGAGCATTCCACCTTCGTGTCGCACGGGTACGGCAAGATTCTTTGCATTTCACTGTACGTCCGAAGAAAGATTTGAGGGTAAACTGATGTGCATTCATGACATATTGGGTATTGCGGGCTAAACAGTGGAACGCAGCTGGCTATTTTGTTTCACCACTTGTGCTGGAAATATCGGTAAAGCAGCGATAGACAGGGGACATTGCGACGATGACTTTCACTATATCTCAATCCCCTCTAAGTTTTATCACGTGTTTTTATATTCTGTCAAGTACCTCCAAATATGTGATTGGGGCAGCGGCACAGATACGAGCGTTGTACTCAAGTTTGGGGCGAATAAACGTCTTAGATCAGAGGAGAAAAATATTCTATCGGTAAAAATTATTACCTACATAAAAGGGTTCAAGATTCTGTCATGTTCAAAGGAAAGTATCAAAGAACCCCATCAAAAACGCAGCAGTTGCGAAAGAGAGGCAGGCCTAAAACTCTGAGATCACACCACACAAATGCAACAACACCAGCATTTGATTGGCCTCAGTGACAAATTATTCAAAATTGAAAATTTTATAAGGTTGAACCGGCGAACCCGTAGGGATGTAGTGAAGTGGGAGGGTTATGATCTTTTATGTCCAGAAAGAATAAAAGGAGATTTCCTTCATGTTATTTTATATATGTAGTTTGAGTTAAAATATGCATCATTTCATTACCTAAATCATACTTCTTAGCCCTCCTACTTAAACAATCTTGCACTCATCCTGAATATAAATTGACTGCATTCCTTATAAGAAATTCCGCATATAATGATATGGCGCATTTGTTTGATTACATTACATATTTGCATAGGTGCAGCTTAATTCGTCTAGCCTTGTGTTATTTTTAGGGTTGAATATTGCATGGAATACTTGCTCGTTGCTACAAGTATTCAATTACGAAAAGTTTAATTCTCAAATCAAGCTAATATTTTAATAAACCAAAGCGAAATATTTTAAATATTCAGATTATTGACAATTGCGCACGTTCGTTTAATTTGAACACAATTTCAGCTATAATCAAAAAAAAAATTATTCAATAAACTGTATCTGAACAGACTGAGACAACGACTTAATTAGTTTACAATATGAATTTGGGCACGTACCGCGGTGAACTTAACTTTGAAATTATAAACAGATCACTATTTATTTTTCTTATCAAGCAAATGTTCATTATTAATGGAACAAATTCAGGGACACTAAGGAAAATTATTTTGTTTAACGTTTAATCAATATTTGTATACCATTAGCTAAATTCAATAAGAAATTTCTGCTTCATATTAGAGAGAAAACTGTTCAGGTATTTCGCGATAGCCTCAACTCATTACTTTTTCGCTTTATCATATACAAACCATAAATCGATGTAATCTTTCCATTATTGTGATTCTGACATTGCTTCGAACAAATTTGATTTACAACATCATAAAAATTCAAGTTCATTGGAAATTTTCGCTACTTAGCCGGTTGTCGTGCTCACTGTAAAATTCATGATAGAGCTACTCGTTAATGTGATTGTCTGTTGTAAATGAATGTTTGAGGTTAGATTGGTAGCCCAAGTTTTGTCACTGATATGTAATTGAGACGTAAATTAAATAACTACCGGTTTAATAAATATGACAGGTTTGTAAATAATTTCTTGAATGAGTGGAATGGTTTCAGCTTTTCTCGTTGCGATTCTAAAATGAAGAATGCACTCTTTATGAGAATTTTCATTCTTTTACTATACAACGTCTTATAACAACAATAAATAGAATGAGTGCTTGATAGCGACGTGATCAGTGACAGTGGTTTTTGCTACCACCACAGATGTCAGTGGACATGAAAGTGTTATAGACCCACAAAAGCTAAAAAATTCCATCAATATTATCTTTGAATAAGTTTGAGGTAAGAAAATGTTCACTTTCCTTTGCTACTTTCGCTGAAACAAAGCCACTTTGTGTTTATTCCATCTTTTTTATTTTGGTAGGTATTAAAAAGCGCGAAATCAGCGAAAAATCTGAGGCCATTGATCAGTAGTTATTCATGGTTAACCATTGAAAGAGTTTCGGTCAGACAGATTGCTCGTGCGAGTATCTATCGATATCTAATTCAGTGGAATAGTATGTATCCTGAAATGGAGATATTTGCCAAACAAAATTGATCATTATGATAGCCAAGAGGCTAAACAAACCTCGTTTTTTTGCACCTCTTATCTTCGACAGTGTTTTGGAATCAAAGCAATGGGATTTCAGGTCAAGTGTAAGTGGTCAGTTAGTAAAAATGCGTACTTTGTGCGTCTCTAAAACTGGCTTCATAGAAATCTGATGAAAGAAAAGATAAAATATATACGACGAACATGAATATGAATTTCTTCATAGAGTGAACGACAATTAATTGCAAACGGTTCAACAATTCGTGCG
This sequence comes from Portevinia maculata, assembly GCA_949715645.1. Lineage (NCBI taxonomy): Eukaryota > Metazoa > Arthropoda > Insecta > Diptera > Syrphidae > Portevinia > Portevinia maculata. Next base: position 308,758,981 of record OX454526.1, on the reverse strand, counting down.
CTTTACATTCATGTTATCGTCAAAGGAAGGCCGGAGACTTTTTTATGTCTCCTATGTTACTCTTCCATTTTACTTAAAAATATAAAAAAAATACATTTTAATTGAAATCATTGGTTAAGACCACTCGCTACATGTACATACTCGTACCTAATTTAACATGTGCTTCAAGTGCAGTTTGTATGGTACCCGCTTTTATTTGTTTCCGGGTAGTACAAAATAGCAAGTGGAAATATTTTAAGCGAAATTATGCCCAAAACATGAACCATCACTATAAATAATTCAAACAAAACGAAACAGGACCCAAATGGCAATATTGCTTAGTGATTTTTACTGACAATCGTGCCTTTAAATACCTAGGCGAAAATAAATCATAGGGAAAGCTACAGTCCGCTTGGGCGAACTGTTGGATGCCCTATTCCTATTCCTATAGCTAATAATGTAGGCCTTAAAGGTTTTTTTAGAAAAAACAAAATTTCTGTTAAAAAATGCCCCTTAAAAGTGGGCATGGCAGAAAACTTTATATGGAGGAATTGTTTAAAACGATTTAAAAAAAAAAAACTGTTTTATTGTAGAAATCAATGGAAATGATTTCTACAATAAAGTCAAGAAAGACGTTCTTATTGCGATTCCGGGCACGCTCATTCCAGTTGTTCAGACCAGGATGCGCTTTGGCATCCGCGATGGCTTGGCAATGGGGGCTGAGAGTTGACTATTCTCTTGGCTGGAGCATTATTGTTCATTCGCTCGCATCATCCGATTTAGCTTTTAGGACAACATCTACATCCTAGTATACATAGCTCATAGAGTTCACGATTGTATCTTCTCCTCCATTCGCCACTCTCGCACACAGAACCAAACATTCGACGTAGTACTTTGGAAAGAACCCAATATTAGCTCTCCTTTCCTACATATCTTCCAGCACGCGGAACCATATAAAACTTAACTAGCAGGATTAAGGTTTACATGGGCATACATTTTGTCCTTGAGTTTGGGAGTAGTACGTTTCAAATTCGGCGGGTGCGATAAAAAAGTACCAATTTAATATTGTTCAATGTGTAGATAATCAACGCATAGGTCATATCCAAATATGCATGGTTGTTTGCTTTCTATTTTAGTCTATGTTTTTTGACTAAAATTGTTTGCAGTTCCTAAATCAAAAACTACTTGTCCCAAGTCCAAGAGTTCACTTTTATTCTTAAGGACGACTGAAATTACTTTCCGTTGTTTTATTTATCCTTTTTCCTTAGCCATCTCCATGAGCTGACATTACTTTTTCCTATATCAATTTACCAAGTTCCTTATGTTTGGTGAAGGTTTCCCAGCGGCAAGTAAAATAACATTTCCTTTTTTACAAAAAGTGAAATAAGAACATGAAAATGTAAATCAGCCTTTTTGCTGTTCTACTTAGAGCTGAAGTCAAATTACCATACGACTATTTGTAAAAAAAAAAAAACTAAATGTTTTATATGCCCTTACAACGGCGTAAGGTAATTCAAAGAAGGACAATCACTGCACTATAAATATAGTTAGGTTAGTAATTGAATAAAGTCTTAATATAATATCAACTGCAACTCCTTAAGCATGAACCTTTGCAGACAGAAATTGCTGACTATGGAAAAGTTGCTGTATATAATAAACATATTCTAAGGTTTTCAAAGCACAATGGCTCTGTGCACATTGACTGCGATGAGCCACGGCTATTTTAAAAATGACGAAGTATATAGGTAAAGAAAATAACAAAGGAAACGACGAAGGACGTAGGCATACCACAAATATGAATCTCTAAATTTTTTTCGAATGTGAGGTTTGTTCACCTGTGGCAAGGACTTTGCCAACTTTCAGGATCTTAACGTATATCATGTTTAAGGGTAAAACAAAAAACACGCAATATTTTGTTGTCTATTTATAGTCAGAAATAATTTTATGAGGTGTATTTACTGTATTTCCAGAAATTATATTTACACAAAGTAAATATTTCATCCATTTACTTTATGTAGGTAAACTTTTTTGATTACTACGACACCAGTTGCAGTGAGGTTTGGAATTTTTTTTTGAGCTTACAGCTGGATTTCAGGAGTGTTTCACTTGATTTCTTTATTGAGTTTCTAGCAGACCCGCCCGGCCTCACTCGAGAAATAAAAATGCAGTTATTTCATTTATATTTAATTTTTCTAAATACTTCTCATAATTTGTTAAGAAACAATGTGGTTCTTTTTAGCTACATAATTTTCAAATTCAGTTGTCAGCTAATACTGCAGGAGGCCATCATTCAAGTAATCATTCAAGATCAATCCAGCTGCGTTCAGTGATTGGTCCTGATTATTATATACATATCGACCATACCCCAACCTGACAGACGGTTCAAAATATCATTACCGTACATATTGGACCACTTAAATCTACCATATTCTTTTGGAAAAGGCACGATCAAATATTTGCAAGATTATTCTAGTTTCTTTCGTTAAATATGAGGTTATGATCTGGACTAATGGGATCATAACCCTCCCATTTTACTGCATCCCTACTGGTCCGCCTGTGGGGTACGTCGTTTCGGGTTCCGATTGCGAATAACTTCATCACTAAGATCAATCAAATGCTTTTGTTGTTGCTTTTGTATGATCCCGGAGTTTTAAGGCCAGTCTCTCTTTATCTCCTTTGAACATGACAGTACCAACTGAGCCGGTCGCGCTCCATTTTATTAAAGATGTGTTCTTTGACGTGTAGGCTTTCTCGGCTTTGTTCTAAGATTATTCCATCTATTGTGCAGTAATCAAATACTTATGAGAACTTATAACCTTTTTGTTTTGAAATTACTAATTTTTGAGATATTGATACATTTTTTAATTAACGTTATTCGACTATATTCAGAAAACACAATTTCCTTTGCTCATCCACCTTATCCAAAACTTTAAAATGGATCTAAATGGTTTGAACGATTTTTGAGAAAAATATATATCACAAAAAAAATGTGCACGAGATATGAGCCCAAAAATCCCAAATACCAAGCTGAAAGAAAATCCGTCCACCAGTCAGGGCGGAAAATGCGTTGCACACTTTTTTCGGATTCCTCTTTAATCGTTATATCATACTTCATACTCTCAGTTTGAGTAGTTATACTTGAGCAGGTATATACGAAAAACATAACATTTCGTAGGTTAATGGGAAGGTTAAGGAATAAAACGAGAGACAATGATTTCACATAGGCTTCTCAATTACCTTCAAACTAATTTACAGGACCAACTAGTTATTCCCATGAAGAACTCCGAAATACCTTACGAAGCTGAAACACTGCAACAGCTAACTGAGTGTGTCTATTAAGCTTACTTTTTAAAAGCGAAAGAGCTAAAGGGCTGTCACGATACTGACCAAGCGAAAATAACACCAACACCAGTGCCAACATTGAACAAATTCTACAAATATGTTTGGAGGTCAGAAAACGATTTGTTGGTATTAAGATAAGTATTAGATAACTTTCGCTCACCGACAATAAAAACTTGCAGCGCTAACTTTACCATTCATTGTGCGTAATCTTTTTTATCTTACTTGGCAATCGAACACTTTATTGAAAAGTTTGCTAAAATAAAAATAAAGAAAACCAAACTTGTAATAAATTCTAGTTTGATGTTTATTGATTGGGTTTTGTATCCAGAAGCTTTTTTGACAAGATGACGCCCACTTCGCCAAGTTAATATTAGCCTACGGGTGACTCAAACCTTAATCAAGTCTTGTATACGAGTACATTTATTTATAGAGGGAGAACAGTTGAAATTGTGATTTAATTTATTTTGCGAAACCAGAGATCGGCATAATTTTCAATAACGTCTTTGGTTTCCTATTAACGTCTTTGGTTTCCCTAACATTATATTGAAGCCACATTGCAATCTATGACCATTCTATCGACTGAAAAAGATTGCCAACGTATCACGGCAGGAATCGCCAATGCAGTATGTGTTTAGTTATTCTCATAAACTGGCACTTACAGCGTCGGTATTTTAACCCTATCTTCCAGGGCGACTACGTGTGAGGCCTCCTTTGATTTCTTATAAAAATGGCTGCTTTCGTTGACTACATTTATTTTAAAAGTGGACCACGACGTGCGACCGATTATATATGCAATATATGTTCTTCAGAAGTGTTATGTTTTTACAGGACAGCTATCATTTATGCTTCAGTAACAATTTGACAAAACATTCCAGGCCCTAGAAAAAACATATTTGTAAAATTGACTTTATTTCACTAAAAAATAACATATAAACTTTGACGAGGTGTAGGTACGTCTTAGTTAGCTTATCTTTCAATGCAAAGCATTTTAAAGTGGCTTATATATTGTATTTAGATGCCTTAATTGCCTGAAAGTTGTTGTTGCAGTCAATCTGTTTTGGGTCCAACAAATGGATAAATCGCCAATGAATACTACCTGTAATTTGTAATTGACTGACTTATTTGGTAAAAACTTTCCAACCTTATCTTAATCTGTACTTTTCCCAAGGTCAGGAAAAAAAAAGAAAAATTTAACCTTTCCGTGTTACGAGCAAGTATCTTCACACTCTTTTAGTGTGTAAGAAGAAAGTTTGATTGAACTCAACAATACGAGTGTTCGTACAATCCGATATATACAATATACGTATGATTATTCTCTTACAAGCTTTACGTCTAGAGTATCTTCCCAAGTTGCCTACGCAAGATTTATTGCCCGGAAGGTAGTCGAATTTGCATGTGTTTTATGGTATAATACTTCCCACCAAAGCAACTGAATGTTCTACTGTGGCCACCTCTATAAATAGTGTGTATGCAAATTCGCTATTTCGCTGCTGATAATTTATGCCGCGAGTCTCCCTACATAAAACGTGAATTTGCAAACTAGCCAGAGTGTTGCAGCGGTGTTTTATTTTTTTCGTGAAATAGATATACATATGAATATCACCACATCCAACTTGACTCATCACTTCTGCATTGATTGCCAAAGTCACATCGCTTACTGACCAGTGTCAGTATTAGGTAAAAGTCTTATATGGAAAATATTAAGCGCGTCTTCTAAGCGAAACGATTAAAAACTCATTTCGAATTACATTTCAATAGCATTATCAATTGTTTCCAATTGGCGAAGCTAAGCTTTAATTGTTGTGAGTAAATTTTAAAAAATAAATGAAAAGCTTGTCAATCAATAGGAATTTTATTGATGAGATGTTTGGAAGAAGAATGTATTGAATGGGAATTGACAGATTGGCAAATGGTGCCCAAAATAATTAAATAAATTTTATTTTATAGATATGTAGATGAGTGCCTAGTCCAAATCCACCCCGTAACATTTAAACATTTTCCACTGTCATAGCTCTCGCGAAAATCTGAGCATATTCAAGAGGGCAAATTGCCCTCAGAAGCTTCTTAGAATTTGAAGCCCAAATTGTTACTCCCATCCTTCATGACATATAATGTCTGGCTATGTGGTCGACTTTTTGCTGAAATTGGTTCCAGGTGCTACCCCTTGCTGTCACTTTGAAGGAAACAAAAAATACACCAACAATTCAATCGATTTGTTTTTGTATAATAGTTTTATCGATGCACGTTTTGTCTAGCAAACAGAACAAACAAGTTTTTTAAACAAAAATGTGCTTTTTCGAGTTTAAATTATATGCTGCATCAAATAAGTGTGGACATAATTTAAATATTGTTTCTTTTACGACAAAGAAATAAAAAAGCACTTCTGGAGAAGCTAAGCTTTATGCCCTATTTGTATGTTGAGGCCAGAAAATAGTAGTCGAAGTGGTGGTTTGGGCATGGTCTATGTTTTTGGGTATGTGAGCAGTTACTAAAGGTTTGGTGCCTTGTACAGGAACACCAACAAGTTTATTTACTGCCCCATCTTTTTTGACAATCTGACATTTATCCATTCCACTAGAAGCTTCTCAAAGTTTCCGTTCGGAGTCGACGTCGAAGTTACATCCTAGGTTTTGTATAATGCACTGGCGCAGAAGAGATTTTCGGTTACCCTTAACATGTTTACGAGTCAACTAAGAGAGGGATGGAAAGAACACAGGTGCTGATGTATGGGCAAAAGTTTTAAACAAATTTGCGGGTCAAAGCGAGGCAACGAATGGGCGCATGTATGTGGTGCTTATGAAATCCGAATTAAGACTTTAAGGTAAACTGATGAGCATTCTATGAAGTACGACACGAAAAAAGCAACTGGCTATTTCAACTGAGAACTGATGGACAAAGCGATAAGATAAGAAAAAATCTGTTAATAGTAAAGAGTTTCATGCCATGGAGAATGATATTTGTGGTCATATCAGCAGCAGCATCCATGTCACTTTGTCGAAGGAACATAGTGACCTGTTATAGTTCATAAAGAAGCGGTTAAGGCTCTTTTAATTATATTTCTCCTATTGTCATACAGTGCTTTTTGGAGTTTATTCTTTATCTGAGGAGAAGAGTACAAGAAACTGGCTAATATGACGCAATGGTCTGACGAACCTAGACGAACGATAATTTTCAATGAATGACTTATCATAATAAGAGGTTAGAAACAAGTGCAAAGTGTTAGTGCTATGATTTGCAATGTCTAGAATCTTAGTAGCCTCGTTCATACGCTGAGTTAGCCTATGCAACTCAGCAGAGATCTCACCATACCTTCCATCGGGTGTTGTCTGTCCTGAATGGAGAAGCCTACTAGAATTGTACACATTGAAATTGCCGCAATAACGACTTCAATGTGAGGAAACAGGGAAACAATTCTTAAAATGGAGTCCGAAAGCGCATCGAACTCGTTAAGAGCCGAATTAATGCCTAAATGTGGGCTTCTATATATAACGCCATAGTGCACATTTAGTTCTACCCACATGAAATTAATATTGGAACAGTGACCGTACTACGGTTGAAGCTGGTAAGCAACATTATTTCCAACATAAGTGTAGATACCGTGGCGAGAGAATAATAATAACACTGTGCTAGTACGCTTAGATTAGAAAAATCTGAACTCGTTCCAAACTGTTTCGCATAGTGCTAAAATAGGTGGTCTGAATTTATTGACATAAACGTACGCAGTAGAGATATTTTTTCGCCACGAACGCTGTAGACATCAACTTTAAACTTCACCATCGGTAGAACACACAAAAACAAAACAACTCCATCCGCGCTAAATTAATTGCTACGTAAATGACTGCACATTGGGATTCCAAAACAAAGCGTGCTACGGACTGAAACGGATAACCAGCGAAATACCTACTAAAAATCTACGCCACATTAGATGTCATGGGGTATAAATCAACCTATGTATGACAAGTGGTGTATTGATTGTTCTCTAAAAAATATTCTAATTGTCTTATTACTTATACATGTTCATATATTAACGATTTCTTGTAATAATCTTTTCAAAAATCTATTTGGGGTAAAATCATTCTAAAAAGTCAAGTTACTTTAATGTGAGATAAATGGTCTATAACTGTATACGCAATGTAAAAAATAAAATCCAAAATTCAAAAAATATTATCTCGATATTCACCACTTCCGATGACAACATTTATAATTATGATTTATATGACATGGATCCTAAGAGAAAGATGTGAATTACCCTCAAGTGTAAAGAAATACACGCCTATTTTGGTTCAAAGATTTGTCTGGTCATATATTTAAAGTCTATCCTAAGATGCCTCAATATTGGTAGTTGTTCCGTTAAAAATTGTGATCAGCATCGAAAGTTATGTCGATTTGAAGGTTGTGTTATTAACAAAATGCGTACACAACGTCCTTTTTAACATTTCGTACGTACAGAGTTTCTTGCCACTCCCACCTTTTGGCAGCATTTTCCAATAAGTAGATTTTTTTACTATCAAAATCTTCGAAAACGAAAAAAGGTAATAACAAAATGAAGACGATGTCCTTCTTACAAATTCGCTCATACACAGTTTTTTCTGACGTCCTTTTTAACACTTCACACATACAAAGTTTCTTGCCCACTTTTTGGGAGCATTTTCAAATAAAAAAATTATTTTAGACAATAGACGTTTAATCAAATCGCCAATACACTGTTTTTTCCGACACCCACTTTTTGGGTCTGCTTATACATATAAGCATTATATTTTTGGAAGTTCTGTTAGAAACCCAAACAAAAAAGTTACAAAGTCGACAAAGACTCAACCCAATGCCACATCGACTCTGTGGGATAGGAATATGGATAGAGAATCAAACAGTCCCCCTAAGTGGACTGTAGCCTTTCCATATGTTTTGAGTCAACTTTATGGCACATCAAATTAGAATTGATTTCTTGTTTTTTAAAACAGATGCGGAAACAATTATATAAATATGTTAATTATTTATTTTTATATTTGCAAGCACACTTTGTCAAAAGCTTGCTGATGGCACATAGCCTCCAAATTGAAAACGAATTGATACTATTATGAGCATGAGCAAGAGGCACTAATGTTGATAAATAATGCTGTTTCCAGTGTTAAAGAATATAGTTCATCCGATATATACAAATATACGGAAATCTCTCTAAGGACTTTATTTGCAGTTATATGATTGTTGGATTCCTTAATCAAATAATTTTTCACACTATGCCTCTCTATCCTTCAAATCAAATTAATTAAAATACAAAACGCAAAATGAGTTACACCTTTTTGCAAACACTCCTTTTGTATTGCTTTATATGTTTCCGTATCGGCGGAAAGGTAATATCATCTCTGAAGGCTTTCGGTCAGCTCCACCTAGGAATATTATATCATCGAAAATGAGAACCACTCCCGCAGCTATTTGTGCGGAAGTCTATCTTCTTTACTTGGCCGCAAACGTGAATCACATTCATATTAAATAATATCTATAACATACAAATTAAGAATCTAATGTATATATATAAATATGTATATTATACAAATAGATTTTTATATGTATGTGTGTACGTCAGTCTGATGTTCCGTAGTACTCTGAAATGTAAGCCACGTTTTATTGGTATTAAAATGAGTCTTCTGCTAGCAATTTGTAAAAGCCATCGAATTCGTAACATCTTAATAGTGCTTCAAAAACACTGTCAAGTAATTTATTGGAATTGTGTTTTTTTTACTTCCCAAATGTGTCAGATAATACATATTATATATTGGTTGTATGTTGGGTTACAGTTTTGATTTTGGACACACAACGTAAAAAAGAACCGATTGGAAATTGCCTCACTTTGTTGGTTAAGAAAATGGACCGGGGTATGAAAACACTCAAGCGAAGCGGGTGGTTGACACAATCATAAAATAGAGTAAGCAGGCGTCAACGTTATCGCAAAAAATGTTTTTAATCAATCGAGTTACGACTTATGAGTATAAGATGAATGTTTGCGATATCCGAAAAACAATCAATTATATTAAATTTGTGTGTTGGAAACGTTAAGTATTTTGTTGTTGTTGTTGTTATACAGGCCCTCCTACTTCATCCTTGAAGATAACTTGTAAATATTTGAAATTATGATAGAAATCTAAATATTAATCTTTAAACAATTGACATGTTGGGCTAAATCAAACACCAATATAGTCAGTGTTTAGCAATCATGCAGATACATAATCTGTATGGTTTAGAGCCTCCGTCTTATAGCCTATTATTTCTTATTAGACCTCTTTAAGATATAGTTTTTCGAATAGAATTTCTGAAATGTAGATTATCTAAACTAATAGAACTCTAACGTTAGCAATTAAATAAAAACCTTTAAAAAAAAAATTACAGTCGAAACATATTTTCGCGATCGAAACCATTGTTATCAAACAATTTTTGTTTTGTTAATTTAGTAATTTTTTTTTAATTAAATACACTGTAGCTGAAATGAATATGCCTTGGCCCCTTATTTTTCGTCAAAATTACATAACTTTACAAATTAATTTATTATTATTACTATAAAAACAAATTTTGTTTTAATTTAATTTTCGTACTTTCCTTCAGTATCGTATGCTTTCTTTTGTTGCAACTTGATTCCTAATTTATTTTAGATCAATATTTCAGAAGAGAGATAAAAAATATCATATTTTATGTTATATGTGCTATGATAAGGATTAAAGGGATCATTACCGTCCCACTGAACTATATCCCTTCTCTTCCTCCTGTGAAGTTTGCCGGTTAGACCTCACAAAATAATAGGAACTCTCCTTTAAACATGACAGTACCAATTGAGCCGGCCACTCTCCATTTGTTTCCAGGTATTTTCTTTTACGTGAAGGCTTCCTCAGGTATTGGAACTTCCTATTCAATCAATATTATGTTACTCCTGCTGTCATGCGAATCATGTTTATCTCAGTTGCCATTAATTTACCATTATAATTTTTGTACGCAGTCCAACATTGTGAAATGTATGTGAACGCCGGGCACATAACTGCGGAGAAGAGCCGTCCTTTCAGCTTAGGGTGCATTTTTCGATCACAGAAGATGGTTGAGTTTTCAAACCACTTCATCCAGCCTACAATTACCAGATGCTTAATGTCGTCATTACAGCTGGCTTCGCTTTTGACCATAGATTCCAAATATGTGGACTTTTTGTACTTGGGAACCACTCTTCCATTCATATAAATGTCTGAAATAGGTCGGATGGGATCAGAAAACGGGCAGCACAAGTATTCTGTTTTTTTTTTTTTTAAATAATGCTATACCCATTACGCCGTAATCTGTTCCGCCTTCGGCTATCAAATGAACGGTAGTTATCACAGTCTCGAGTATCGCCTTTTCCCTTATTAAAAAAGAAAGTAGGAAACTTTCCCTCCACCGGTTAGGCATTCGATCGATTCGCATCAGTTTGGAGATGAGAACCATGAGCCATTTGAACCCGATGTCTTTCATCTTTTTCCAGAACTCAGAGGCTATCTCTTGCGGCCCAACTGCTTTTTGTTTTTTTTTTTGAGTCTTTGGCCGCTTTCTTAACTTCTTCGACAGTTATGTTGGGTTCTTCTTCATACCTTTTGTAAATTTATATTCTTAATAAATCTACTTATCTCAGGAAGAAGTACATACTAGGCCTACCTACTAGCTAGTTAATTGGCTATATAATAATTTCTGTTCTTTGCCAATTCTAGTACATTGCATGCGTAAGTTTTCTATTAGTTTATTATTCTGAATTTCTGAAATTCTGAATTGATAACGCCTCAGCGTAAGAAAGGATTTTTTTCAAAGCAATCTAATGACGGTCTCCAAGTGGCCACAAGTGTGCACAGCACGTTTTATGATTCCATTAGTGGGCTTTGCTTATTTTATCTGGCAAAGTTACCGAATAATCAGAGATCATGATAGTAATACTTATGTCCAAAAAAACGAGTAAAAATTCGTTAAGTAGGTTCCCACTTATTAATTAGTGATTTATAAGATTATTGTATTTACCTACCCGTTTTTACTTTCGTTCTTAAGGTGTTGTTTACGCAAATGTACGCTAAGTCGATTTATTAAGACGGACCTATCGGTTAAGGTTAGGCAATATTAGACTTTGGAATGGGCATGGACTTTTGGTGCATGCTAATGTTGCGTGGGCTTGCACAGCTTGAAAGATAATAAAAGTATGCCGCATAGGATTTTAAAGAAAAATTAAGATTTCCTTTTTCATTTCTGCGGAAGATATTAGTGCTTGGTCTAAAAAACTGGTATCAAACTGATAAAAACTTACAGGATTATGCCCAGTCCAAACAGTAGTTTTGAGTTAGTGTTGGAGTTAGTTTTCTCAGAATAGTTTTACTTTCTTCTGCAAAAGGTTGCACAGTGAAAAAAACTTTGTATTTAGTGTTTGAAAGTTCAGGCAGCCTGTAAATGCTCGTATACTATATGAGTAGATATGATTCAATTTCCGTGGTTCAACGATCCAAACACTGAGCGACTGAGTCAAACTATATGACCCCAATATTAAAACATTTTAAAAATAAATACAAGTTCAGGTGATACAATCCTAAAAAATATATGCAATCAATATTTTGTTTGGCGAGATCCAAAACTTAATCTGTCTTTGAAAACCATGCCATATAAATTATAAACTATTCATGTAATGGGTGCAGCGATCTCATGTTGAACATATTTCATTTTGGTACAAATCTGTATTTTTTAAAGTCAAATAATTATATCTTAACCTAATCTCTGTTAAATTCAATAGTGTTATGACAAATCATAAATTATGACCAACAAACAAGTATTTAGTAAGCTTAAAAAAATGAACAGTATATAACAAGGGTGTGTTCAATCACGCGAATGAATACAATTTTCTAACCACCTTTATGAACCTTCTCAGCAAAAAAAGCTTATAAATCTTAGGCTGTCACCTAGCACTATCCTCAATGGACCTCAAGTAACCAAGCAATTAACCTCTTATCTAGACAAACTTGTAGGCCAAAATGCTGAACGTTGTGATATAGTTGCGCTACACTGTCATGTGAGAGAAACTTCATGGTGCAATTAAGCATCACAGCATATACCGCTAGTATTTTGGTATTTTGGTATACAAGTATGTACGTAGTAAGCCGTATATTGTATAAGACTATCATTCAATTTGTTGCAAATCGAAAATGCACTAAAATCGTAGATAATTTTTAGATTTTCTTATCCCCCCACCAGTGTGTATTTGTGTATGGGTGGAGATACGAAACTCTTTAAATGGCAACTTTTGCCAGGTATGATTTAGTTTACTAAGTATGCAGTCGAATCATGTGTGGTATTTATCGGTGGTGTGTTGTTTGTTTTTCTTTTTTTCGACGTACATAATATTTAACTTATATTTATTCGTACAGCTTCTTAATTAGCTGGCAGTTGTTGCTAGTTAGGGTGCGAAAGAGTGTATTTAAGATAATGTTCAAATATGTGTATGTATTATTACCTGTGCTTAGTTGGCATATTTCTTCGTTTTAAGTCTGGGAAACAATGAAATTACCCGACTGTGTGCACCATTAGGTAGTTTTCGAAGAAAAAAGGTTTATGAGTTTATTTATAGCAAGCATTACACCGGATGAATTAGCTGAACTCATCAACATTATGAATGTGAATTGTAGATTAATGTTGATTATGAGGAGAAAATGGGATTTTGGGCAAAGTCAACGAGCGTCTGGTTCAGTGACCTAATGCTTAGAGCTATCAAGTGATAGACTCTACGTAAGTTCAATTTAGGTCAAGCATCAACAAATTGTTGAGACGATACCAAAATATTCAGTAGCTGGAGCAACTCCTGATTGACACAAATGCAACAAAAGCAACATTTGATTGGCCTCAGTGATGATGTAATCCCGAACCAGGAGACCTTAAAATATTCATCGCAATCCTTAAAGGCGAGCCAGTAGGAGGACAGTAAAATGGAAGGATTATGATCCTGATCTGATCATACTGTCAGAATAGGAAGATCAACACTGCACAATTAGGATTCAAAATGCATTTGAAAATATGAATTATAAGCCGTGTTTCTTTGCACGCGGATATAGGGATGGCATCAGAAAACGACTATTGCCGCTTAAGAATTCATAAAAAAAAACTTGGCAGCACACATGCACCTATGACATGCACCATGACACAGCTGTAAGTTGTAGTTAAGAAATTTGTATTGAAAATCCTGAAATTGAAAAATATTTACTTCCGCCAATTGAAATTGATGCCAAGCATATTCTAAAATTATGAAAAACAATTTCACATTGACAGATATGCTAAATTCAATTACCCTTAAAATGAAGTTTGAAAAATAATAATAATAAAATCACGAATAAAATATTCGGCGTGATGTGTGAGTGGTCGGTGGGTTGTCGAACTTTGGCATTTTCTGAAAAATTCATCAGAAGGATTCATCAGAAACGAAGAAAATGGATTTTGGAAGCACTGTTTATTCCCGCTAACTGACTTAGCGGCGATAGCTATCCCCGCTAAAGTTAGCGTATATAGGATAAGTTGTTGTTGTATTTTACATGCAAATTTCGAATTATCCCTATATCCGCGTGCAAAGAAACACGGCTATAGTATATCTGAGATGGTATTTTCCTGAAAACATTCAGCAATGTGGCATTCATATATATGTATATGCAAATTTATGCATACTATTTTTAAAAATATTCCAGCAGGAACTTTATCAAAACGCAAAGTTTCACTTTATTTTATAGCATACCTCCTTAAACGTTTTCACGCACCCAGCAATACACATACACGAGCAATACATAGTACAAGAGGGTACGTAATCTTATTGCGGTAAATATAGATGAACGTACTGTGGCGGTATTGCAATTTTATTCTGCAGCATGCATAGTTGAATACCGTGTACCGGTAAGTTCGCAGTAGCTGTCAGCAAGAGCCGGCACACTTCGAGCGAAATAAGGTCCTTGTGATAAGAATAAGATCAAGAAATTGTTTTTTTGTATTATTCGTTAAACCAGTGGGAACTTCTGATGAAGCCTAAAAGACTCCTGATGTCAGTTTTGGTTAAATCATTTAGATCGTAATAGGAGAATGATTCCAAATTGAATTTTCTTTTATGGGGCAAAGTCGATCATGTATAGAGAAGCTTGAGACTAGTCTCCACCTCCTACTTACCGACGCAGATTCAGCAAAAATGATTTAAATATACGCCAATCCTTGTTTTATATTTGTCTACTCACTAATGACACCTTTTGTGGCGCTAACATGGAGTCTGTTTAGAGAGATCAAATTATTAGAACGTTGCAGTTCCAGCTTTGGCGAGATCTGTTTTAATACAGAGCTTAAAGGGGCTGATGCCAAGGATTTGATGGCAACTTGGCTGTCTGAGAAAATGCGAATATCGTTAGCGGATAACACAATTTCATTTAGCCCAGCTAAGAGTTCTTTATTCGCTTTAATGTTCGCGTGGAACACGATGGAAGGAGACGTTAATATTAGGCCTCCCTGTTAGAACACAACCACCCACTTTATTCTTCATTAGTTTGTTGGTCCGTCTCGTCTGTGTAAAGTGCATCGATGCATCCACCAAGAACGCACCCGTACCATCTACCGTATATTATTTGTTAACAAATTCGCGGAATTATTGAAAAAACAACTTTACTCACACGGAGTATAAAAAAAAATAAACATAAAGCGGAGGTGTCAAAGCAAGCCAGGAAATAAACGTGAAAACCGCATAAAAATAACACCCCAATGCGAGCCAACAAACAGCGTATGTTTCTTCCGGTACCTGACCTATGAGCTGTACCAAGCTGTGGATGAACTACAAAAAGCTAAAATACGTCGACTAGATTAGCTCGGCCACATCGAGCGAACGGACAATAATGCTCCATCGTAGAGGATCTTGGACTCCTAGCCGCCAGGTCCGCGACGACAAGGAAGACCGAACCTCCGTTTTTAAGACCAAGCAAACGCGTATGCCAGAGCGCTTGGCATTAAGTAGGTAAGTGGGAAAAACTGAGTTACTTAGCCTCCCCTCAAGTACACAAATGGAAGTGACCTACAATTTTAAGCCGAATCCGAACGGCAAATTTGAGAAGAAATATAAACGGGTTAGATTAAAAATCAAAATTTTGCTAATTAAAGTTTGTACTAGCGAAAGCGAAATCTTGATCTCACTGTGTTAAATGCTTTCCATTTGTATACCCTATTCTAAGGGTTTATTGATTTTGACTCAAGTTTGTAACATACCTTAATGTCGCTCGTAGACCCCTAAAAGTTACTGTATTCGTGATCAGCATCGATATTAATTTCGATCTAGCCATGTCCGTCAAACTCGAGATAGGAAGCTGAAATTTTAACCAAATACTCTCTAGGGGACTGAAATAATCAAGTTGAGGATTTTTTAAAATCCGCATACTGACACGCCCACAACCTCAAAAACTCTAATTTATCGAAAAAACGAATTTTGAGTTAGAAAGCTGAAGTTTTTAATATATTGTCTTTAGGTCCTCAAAACGCTTGGGAGTGAACAATTTAGAAATCCGCCCCCTGAAGCGCCCACAATTTAAAAAAAAAACAGTTTCATTCAAAAGTCAGTGTTTGAGCTAGAAAGCTGAAAATTATAATATGTACTCTTAATGGCCATGTTTAACGATTTGTTGAATCCGCCTGCCGACACACCCACAATTAAAAAAAAAAACATTTTTTTGAAAGATCACAGTTCAAAATCAAAATCTGAATTAATTTTTAAAATCCGCTCACTGACACGCTCAGTATTTAAAAAAAAAAACGTTTTATTTAAGAAATATATTAAGAAATTGTCAATGAAAGTCTTATCTTCGCAAAGTAAGTATGTAGATAAAGTCGTTGTGAACAATTCCTTTATATAAAGTTTTCTGGCATGCCCACTTTCATGTTTTTTTTACAAAAACTTGTTTTTTTCTCTATTAAATTCCTTTAAATGTTTATAACAAAATAAGTAGAGCGTTCTCAAAAATTCACCCATACTTAGACTTTTGCAACGCCCACTTTATGAGGGATAGGTACCTATAGGGTATTCAACAGTTTGCCAGGCGGACTGTAGCCCTTCCCCATGTTTACCGAAATCGAAATCTTGACGTTATTGTGTTAACGGTTTTCCATTTTTTTCTTTGAAGAACATGTTTTTTATTAACTAATAAGTATATTATTCTAATAATTCTCCAAAGTCAAACTTGAATAATGGCAAGTATGGTTTGTTGGCATAAAACGCATAAATAAATTTAGAAAATGCACACTTTTATGTTGCGAGTGGGTTCAATTGAAATATTATGTAAAATATAATCATAGCTCAGAGCTTCTGGGATTTTAACGCAATCGCTATTATTTGTTGGATGCCAATTATGTTTTTTTTTTCAATTTGACGAACGTTTTAAATTTTCGCCTACTTATCATAGGTATAGATTCTGTAATCTAAACTTCATTTTCCAAATTTTGGTTAAATGTGGGTTCCAAAATTCAAGTCAGCATTAACTTCTTCACCTAATCCACATATCAGTCTATATACATGACATAACACACCTTATGACGGTATGTGGCTGCGGGCATGTGATTAAAAAAATCTATCGATATTAATACTAAAAGCTGAATACAGTCAAGGACACTCGAGCATGTTGCGGAAGCCCACGCTTAAATATGCAACCTATGTTGAAGTTTCGATGATGTTTAAAAAAAGAGATTTGGCTGCAAACATGTGATCAGTGATCACTCGATAAAACCAACACCACTGCCGCTGAATACAACCAAGGAGACTCGAACATGCTGTGAAACTTCACACTTTATCAGCGTTAAATTCATAGATAACATTTTTGAAATAATGAGGTCTACCCGCATAGTTTATTTTACAAACCGAACAAATGCCCGTAGTAAGATAAGAGTATTGTATAATTATGTAGTTTCTGAGATGTCACCCGTGATACAAGGGCCATATCTTGAGCTAGTTACTTTGGTGAATACATTGGGGAAAAATGTATACGCAGGAAGCCGTACGCATCACACGAAATGCCTTTGCTTATAAATTGATTTTTTTTAAAGTATTTTCGGTAATGTAAAGCAAATAATTTCCGCGTGTTACAACACAAGGAAAACAATCTTTTCCTATCTATTTATTGAGATACTCTCCGTGACATACGAAAATAAAATACCATTGTAGGTATTTACATTTATACGACTTCTATAAGCACAAAAAATGCCCCACCTCTTTTTTGCTTGGCATTTTTTATATATTAAATTAATAGCAAGCGTGTCGTGTGGTTTTGCATGAACTTCTTTCTAAAGAATACCTAAAACTAAAATCCTATCCGTTTCTCATGCCTATTTGTGGTGACACTCCCCCAAGCACGCACCCTAACTCCGAGGGATAAATTAGTAAGATATGTAAATATGTATATACTTTTATACATGGGATGTTTTTCAAATATTTCACTTGGAACAGAAGTAAGAGATTACCTATTTTCACCCGGGCAATTCTTAATTGTATGGTGTAGTAAACAAAAGTTATCTCTTTATTTGAACTTGACGCAATTATAACTGATCCACCTACAAACATCTGTATTTTTAATTTATCTTTGTTTAAAGTTCTGGGGAAGATATTGAAGTTATTTGGTGCGATATTTAATTACGAGTATCATGAATATTACACTGCAACAATTCCATAGATCTCACATTAGCAGGAAAATGCTTACACAATGTCGGAATTTTAATTAATTTTAATGTTTTGTTAACCATATTAAAAAAGGCAAGCGCAAGCATTATTGTTATCTTATTGTTTACTAATCCTTTTGTAAAATTTATATTTTCTTAGTTATATCACTCGCTATTATACTATGAGCTTGTTGGAATTTTGTTTTTATCACCGATATGTATTTAGAACAAGAAAATATTTGTTAAGAACATACAACATGGATGGATGCTGATTGCATATGACGTAAATATTTTGTAGGCCCATCGATTTTGAAGATTTTGAAGACAGTATAGAGTGATATTAAAACTAAACGATCCACACTAGTTCTGTTGGTTATATAAATGCCATAAATGGTACTCATTTGCATTTTGTCGAAACGTAGAATAGCTGTGTTTTTATTCTCGTGGCGATAAGAGAAGTTTCACAACTCACAAACCGAGTCAAACTGAAAAACGCGCGTATACTTATTTTGTTGTAAAAATAAATTGATATTCCTCATTACATACTCTGGCCAACGGCTAGTATTCCAGAATTCTTCATACTTATCAACGATATTTGTTGGTTTGCAGGTCCAATATAGAGAATATTATTTAATAATAATATTCATTTGTTTATAGAAAACAACAACTAAATGGGAATGAAAGAAAATAACGTTTCTTAAAGCGCAGTTTAAACTACGCACCAGGTTTGAAATTATAGAGAAACAACCTGGTTTAATATGAAAATATTCAAAATAAATTAAAATATGTAAATAAAAAACTTCATTGCAGCTTTTTTTTATCTCTTTCGCCTTTTTGCACAGTGTGGATGTTTATTTATTGATGCAGCCATTCGCGATTTAACTGACTCAGAATCAGTCTAAAATTAAACGATTTTATAATTTCGATAATTTTTTCGATATTTTAAGGAGAAATATTTTGGTTTTCGAATAAAACGACCCAAAAGGAGAGATGTAATGTAAATGGATCGTGGCTTTGCTAAGGGTGCGTTGTGCTACTGAACTAGGGGTTTGAGGTTCTAATTCTACCCATGAACGTTGAAACACTTCCTTATTTTTTGCGAAGGTCCGACAAATATTCAAGTAAATAATTTTTTCTGAGTAGCTCTCAAATCGTCACTAAAATGCAAAACTAGCCCAAGAACACATTTTCGAAAATTCGTATTCGTATATCATAACTAAGGCAATGAATTTATTTATTTATTTATTTAGTTTTCTTTCAGTGCCCGATTGCAGATAATAGCCCTATTTCCAACACCATTTTAATTTCTGATTTTTTGTAGAGCAGAACAAGCCTATGCCAATTAACTAGGAGCAGATCAGCAGAAATAGAAACAATTTTTGTTAAATGCACTTAAAAAAATATTATGGGAATATTTTATTTCGTTTCATCGATTGGTTTTGGTGTGTTTTAAAACCTCAAAGTGCTCCCCTGAAAAATTAAGTTTTTGTGACTTAGGCGAGTTCTGCAATGTAGCTACGAAATTTGCCAATCGGAATAGACGTACATCTGTAATGCTGTTATTGGCGCGTAACACCGGACAAGTAGTAGTTGCAGTAGCTTCTGAACTTGTTTCTTTGCAAATGCATTGGGGACAAAAGCAGCATGCGCGGATTACTGATTTTGCAAAATTTAGTTTTTAACTGATCCCCTTCAACATATGAAACATGGACGACGCTTTTCTACAATAATTTTCCCCTCCCAATTTTATTTGGTACAATGAAATCCTCCTCAACTTGCATGGCGCCTAGATTTAGATATGTACTAATCTATCTCCAAAAATTGTTTTTATTCCATTATTATATTCATGGCTCTTTGAAAATTTGATTGATCGGATATATAAGACCGGTTATTGATTAGATAATCTAGCATAGCAATGCGTCATTAAATGAAGCGGAAAGATAATGCTGACAGTTGATTTAACTAACTGAAATTAAAGCGATATAAAATTATAGTGTAAGTGTTAGGTGTGTTTTTATTTGGTTCAATTATAATATTTTGGTTGGGAAGTGCCGAGATTTTACAAATGGCATCAAATGTCAATTCGGTTTTGATATTTGTGAAGCAACTACTCAAGCGATTAAGCAATATCATTTTCAAAACATGATGGAAAAAGCCCAAATAAATATTAAAAAAACGCGTTATTTTTTTTTATTCTTTCCCAAAGAGAAGGCCTAGGAAAATAGGGTCATATATAATGGCCCACTCTGTATAAAGTCTTGAATGCAATCAAGGTGTTTAGTTGGACAAAGATTCCTTATCTATACACAAATGGTTTTAAATAAGAATATTTAAAGCGTTCAAGGACCATGTTTTCAATACTCATTTTATCCTGAAAAATATATCACGCATTTTAAGAACATTTGGTCTACAATTATCAGCTTTAAGACGAGTAACTTTAAGTTAACGCATTTGCTCGCACATTTCATACACATTTCTTTTTTATTGATTAAATATGCAGAAAATGAAGCCTTTTTTCGCATATATGTACACCGTTACTACTTAAATGTAGGTAGGTGTACATGCGGTAGCATTGTTTTAATTATAGGAAAAAACAATTCGGAAAAATAATACATAACTATGCTATTAAATAATTAATTGTGTCAGCAAATAGCAAATTCATTTTGTTTATGCAGGTTTTAATTATAATTTGCAATTGCATATATAAAGCTTTCCAAATGAGTAACTAGGTCTTTTTAGATGCTACCTACTACCTACGGTAGTATAGATTCTACTACACTATTATCCCTTTTTTTAATTTAAATATTAAAGACAATTGATTAAGCAAACCTATCTAATCATGCCTGCATACGACTTTAATTGCTGATCAACTTTTATTGTTTGATGTATGCAACGAAGCCAATTTGCCCAACGACGAAGAAAGCAGTCTCCTCATTGCATTCCATTTTCGTTAAATCGCACTTAAACTTTTCTGATTTCTTAAATACCGACTTACTCGATAACAGAACATTAGGCAAAGATGGAATTTCACCTATCTAAATATTGAATTAATCACTGAGAAACTTATTTATTGGATTAAAAGTTATACGTAAAATTCCAACAGGCTATAGCATACATGAAAAAAAATCAACATAGTATGTAGGCACAACTTTATCACATCTTGTTATCATTTTACGACGTGCCATACTTGATTCTTCACTTTTGGAAAGATCACACAAAAATAGGTAGGAAGGTATTTAACAAATAAAATGCAACTTATGGATATGAAAGTTGTCACCATTCAATGATATCATGTCTAATGCAATGAACATTTAAACAACAATCTGATGACAGAGCTACCGACGACCGACATACATTTTTACAATAACAGTGGTCACTTTAGATTTATCTTATAAGAAACGAATTTAAATTGAAAGGCATGTGATGCACTAAAGAAAAGTTCACTAACCTGTTTTCTCGACCATCGTTCTAGATTTGCAAGTTGACGCCTTGACCAAAGTGGAACAGAGATGACGTTGACGAAGGAGTTATGGTTTATTTAAAAAAAAAAATAACTCCCACTGCAGCCGAAATTTTCGAACCCAAATTGAAATAACAACAATCCACACACGAGCACAATGCGAAAGTAACTCAGTTTGTACAGCTTAAGTCTAACAGATATTATTATAGAAAAGTTTGACTGCGACACGAGATAATAATTTAAAACTTTCCTTTAACACCGGCCCGCAAGTACCAATGCCAACAAACAATTTTAACCGAATTTGAATAAATGTTATGCGACTGAAAAGAAAGTTTTGTGCACTGAAAAGGTGGCGTATTGGCGCTTCGACAGTTAGCTGTCAACTGAAATAGTCAAAATAATATTTATCGGTTGATGGTTAGATTTCCCAGCAATTATTGTTGCCAAAAGTGTTTAAATTATTTGTTTTATTTCCGAATAAAATTGCGAATTTACTCGGTGATACTCTTATAGCTTGCTTACGCTGGCTGTCGCTTTCGATGTTCGAATGAAAATAAATGGAAACTCTACGCTGCAAAACTGATATAGTCGGCCAACTTCAGATATAAAGTGCGGCTGATGTGTTAGAAAAGGTACAGAGTAACACATGCTAGAAGAGTCAAGTGGTTGTTTAGTTCGAACCGAACTAAATTCCTCATCGGGTTGTTGCTCAGAAAGCGATTGACAAGAGACCATAGGAGGAATATCGCGTTAGTTCGTACAAGAAATGAATGAATGTTGGGTGTTCAATAATTAAGTGGTGTCACTGTTGCTGTGGTTGGTCATTGTTTGACTGGCTCGTTGAAGTTTGATTGGTTGCATGATCGCTATTACGGATGTGCGGAGTTTGGTTTTGTTTACATTTTGTCTGTCAATGAAACTCCTTAAAATTAATAGCCCGAATATTTTTACGGAGATGATATTGGCATGTGAGGTGGGGTATGCTGTGTGATAAGCCAATGTCAATATTGTGTTGGCAAAATCAACGCCAGGTCGTGTACATTTAAAGTGTTTGTGAATAAAATAATAATGATTGGTAGTTAGGTACATGAGCACACATTTTTGTGTCTTTGCACAATATTTCCATGTCATACGGGTTTGAGAAACGAAAAGTATTTTAAATTTAATAACTAGGTTCTAATATGGAGTTAAATATGTTTCCCCGTCCATAAATATTTACAGTCTGTCATCAAAATTAGCTTTCTGTCGGAATTTTATTTAAAGAGCGTGTGGATAAAGCACATGACTGGCTTGTTAGGATCAAAGTTATAAATGGGCTGTTGTTCGTTAAAAAACCGTCAGATACAAGATGTATTAAGTACATATAATGGAACTCAGCACAATAGGTAAATACATTTCACTGTAAGTTGTTCCTTCTCTTTGCCATCCAATTCTTAAGGAATTGAAAATTGAATATTTAAGAAGGCTTGGTAAGAATAAATTGTGATATGGATTGGATGTCTATACGACGCTAGGCACCAAATAGTCATATCGCAATTGATGGGGAAACCATTAAAAAATCAAAAGGAACATAAAATTTCCTGCAGAAATTAATTTGTTAGCCCTGTTTCCGTATTTTAAAGAAGAATAATTGGAGAATTTGCTATACATAGTATAGATATATGTACCCGTATCTGCTAGCTTTTGTCTTTTGGCATTTTGTTCTCAGAAGATGTGTCCTCAGAAGATTTTGACTTGTTTCAGCTTAGTTTTGAAACCATACCACAGTGTCTTGGTACTTAAATTTGGCAAATATGTGATATTGATATGTATAGTATGTGTACGATTCACTAGCCTAACTTAATACTAATTTTTACAATTTAATCATGGAAATTTGGTAGCCTTTTAATTAATTGAACGAAAATATTATTGATTTGATTTATTTTTTAGTTAATAAGGAATAGATTTATTTGGATTTCTGCGTTTGAGATTTATTTCATGGACATTTGAAATTTGCATAATCTTTTTGCTAAAATTTAACACGCATGTAGACATGTATTGAAGTTTCACGTTGTACGTTTCACCTAATGCAATTGTATTTAAAAAAAAAAATACAAATTAAACATCATTTCGATATTAAGCTGAATTAAAGAATGGTTTTATATCCATATCTATACAAATAAAAGATAATGTTAGTAGGTATGTACCCTGTACAGAGTGTACATTTCCATTTGAAAAGGTGTTTGAGCTTATAAAATGTGTCGAATATTGTTTGTTGGTAGGTGAGTTTTGATTTTGGTCACATGGAAATAAGAAAATACATCTTACTTACTTACTTAACTGGTTACCGATCCGTAGAGACACAGACTGAGAAACTGCAACTTTCCAATTACCGCGATCCCGAGCACGCTGGTTGCAGTTGTCCAAATCAAGCACTTTAAAATGGAGATTTGGTCTTCCTTGTCATCTTGAACCTGGGTGGTCGGAGTCCTCTCTTACTCTTCGCTGGAGCTTTTTTCTCTATTCGCTGAATGTCGCCGAGCCAATGTAGTCAACGTGTTTTAGTTTTTCGGACCACATCCACAAATCTGTACAGGTCATAGAATTCGCGGTTGTATTTTCTATTTTCCATTCGCCCTCCTCGCACACAGGACCAAATATCCAACAGAACATTTTTCTTCTCCTTGCCGTGGCCCAGTGCAGGCTTGGAGTAGTTCGGAAGAATTGTTTCCAAACTCCACATGGCACCGTGTGTTTTTCAGCGTCACGCGACACAACTGGATTAGTTTTGCCGTGGGCGATGAAAAGATGGTGGGTCTCCACTTGAAGTTCTTTGGTTCTTTTAGGGATTTGTGGCCTGAGCAGCACCAGCTTCAAAAAATAATCTCTCTGCTGGCGTGATGTCGAAACTGTCGATAGAGACCAGAAAATACCTCCTTTTGCCTTCGTTTTGCTATGATTTTATCATTTATGATTATGGATATGGTTACTTAAAAAAGGTCGTGGAAGGAAATAAAAATAAATGAAAAAAGTACACACGAACAAATACAGGAGGTCTTTCTTGACATAAGTGTTAGTTTTCTTAACCTTTAAAATTATAATTAGCGAAGAGAAAAATTGACAGGTATAAAATCAAGGACACAAATTGAAAATTCTGCTCTGTAGAGCCCTTAAGACTTTTAAATGACCCAATGAAAAGAAGAATTACACCAACTGATTTGCTCGCAATTTGGTCCTTTGTGCGAATGGAGGAGAAGTCACAACCGCGAACTCTATGAGCTATACCAAGATGTGGATGTAGACCAAAAAGCTAAATCACGTCGACGGAAACAGCATGCACGGGATTGCAGATTATGGAAGGTTGCAGTGTCTCAGGAAGAGACTCTTTACGGGTCGGGAGCCAGTTAAGTAAAATATGTAAGCGATTTGCGAGCAAGCATCATTAAAAACCACAACAAAAACAATCTGGTTTATACGCAAAAGCGCCTGATAATCGACACTCGTTACCCTACAACAATACTGCTCAAAGTATCGGCTTATAGTATCAAGTACTCAGTATCGGTATCGAATTCCAAATAATCGATACCTTCTCCGCATAGAAAGTAAAGTGCGAACCCTAATTCTCAGAGTATATTGTCGGTTGCTGCAGCTTAACACCTACAAATTTCTTTCTGGCAGCGTAAATATTCTCGAGTGGAAATTTCCGCCTGTAAATTCTGTTTTCAATTCAATTGCAATTTCCAACATTAAGAGGCTTTCGTATTGCTTATTTTGAAATTAAATTAACCGTCAAACAATTAATTTCAATTGGATTACACTCAGGCTGTCGAAAGATTTGTCAAATATACAAAACCAAAGCTTAGCAAAGGTAAATTATGAACGATCTCATCAATCAAGTTTGTAAGTGTGGAGGTAAATACCTGTTAAAAAAAAGTGTTTCTTCTCGAGCTGTTAACTTTTATATAAAAGAAAAAGTGTGAACCCGCAAATGTTTTAATTTTCAAAGTTCAGGGTTGTACTTATAATATTGTTTATATTTTTGCAGTTTGCACCTATGTATATTAAAAGTCAACCAAATTACCTAAAACAAGAACCTAAAAAAAAAATCTCAGTTTCATTATGTTGTACACTCATGGTTGAAAGTGTAAAATATACGAGTATATGCAAATACATTATTGCAAGTAGTTATAAATCTTGAAACTTGACACTTTTATGCCTCAAGTGGAAGGATGCGTTTTGTCAAAGACTTGAAATTGTCATTATGTTGTTCGGCGAAAAATCTCTGCATTTTTAAATGTGAGAATATGCCGTCACATTTTCGTCGAAACCTTGACATCTTTGGTTTTGTATGTGAACTTGAGATCTTCAAATTCAAAAAAATGGTTTAGTGAATTGCGGTCAGGTACTGTCTGTTTACCCACAAGGATGACAGCAAAAGAATTAATTAATTTTTTACACGCCTTATCCAGTGAAAACCAATTTGTCACTCTTTTAAGGAAAGGTGTTTTGGTTCTGCATGGTATGTTATCGAAGTAGTGTTATAATGATGATTAGTCAAACCATAGGAAACTGTGGGAGTGGATGTGATAATTGAAGTTAATTAATTACTTAATGGCCTCAGTTGCGTGCGCGAATCGTTGGTGAACACTGAAGTTGTCGGATGTACTTAACTTAGTTTATGGTGATTTATTGGGTCAATAATATCGTTTGTAGTTCTGTAGTTCATACTCGATATGCATTGTATACAAATCATCTTGTTAATGTAAATACAATCGATAAACACAAGTCTTTAATAGTAAGTTATCCAATATAATGTATCAATTAGCTTATTATTATTTAAAGGCGACGTTGTAGTCTGGATTTGACCGTTCGACCATCGAGAGGCCTTCCAGTTTCGGCCCACTTCGTAATTGGTTTTGTATTTATGTGATAAAAGCATTTTCCAGAAGTCGCTGCTTATCGGAGGCCCCTGCAGTGATTTTGTCAAACCACCTCTGCACAGGAAACTACAATGTATCTTTATTTATCAAACAAATTCACTGTTCACCTATAAACAGCTTATCGCTTTAAATCAAAAATCTATTGGAACAATTTATAAATGAAATTAAGAAATATTTAATTCATACAACATGTGCTCTGTAAATTCATCTAATACCTATGAGTCAGCGTATTGTAATATTTAACCGTTTCTTTTGTATTCTCTCAAATTAAACGTAAGTAAATACTCGTATATTCTCAAATTCAACTTTAATAACAGTTTAATAGATTTAATTGTTTTTCTCGGTGTGATCATCATATGGATTGGATATCTGAAAATCAACCACACAAATTATTTAGCTATTAAATCAATTAACCTAAGCAGGGGATATTTCCGTATACGATTAAGAGAAATTAAGGCTTCTATCGAATTATTAATCGTAAATATTGTATTGGGTAATAAATGACTCATTTACTGCACATAATTATTTGAAGAAAATTCTAAGAATTCGCATTTTGTGTAGAACATCAAAAATAGTTGATCTTTCAAACAGTTTCCCTAGAATTCTGTTTTTAATTTGCTTATATTGAGTTGGTTGTGTTTTTAGTTCTTCAAGATTTTTGGTTGATTTACTGTATATAAATAAAAGGGATACCTTTGTCTGCCTGCTAGTAAAATGAGACATTGATTGCGTCAGAGTACTACAGAAAATGATATAACGTAAAATTTCATAACTTAAGAATGCATGCTTTAACAAACTTGTCTTCAAAATTAAATATTTTAAAATCGAATGGAACTCAGAGTTGTTCGTCATGCCGAAATGGCAAAATAAAGGTGAGCTTAACAAAGTTGAGGTGCAGAGAAAGGATTAGAAAAGTAAAGGACTTGGTGTTTCACTTCTAATCGTCGGACTTCTAATTGAGGGTCTCAGCTTCAAATTACGGCGGAACGCAGTTACAACTAAAGTTTTCCTCCCACTAGCCCACCTCTTTTCAAACTCTTGCAAACATCCAAGGGTGTCAATCGCCATGAGAAGCTTCTTAAATTGGCCATTCGGAGTCGACTTAATATTGAAGGTGCCTTCCACTTCGCACAAGCAAATGGTTTAAGAACCTATATTGATTTTATTTTTAATCTTGCAATTGAAGCATTCAAAAAGGTTTTATCCGAAAGTGAATATTTTTCTTCCAGGAAATAAGGCTGAATTTCTTCAGTTCCGTATTATTTCACGGAAACAACCTAATCGCACAAAAGAAAAAAAGGAAACGAATGCCTATATCAAAGTTTGCAGTTGGTTATCATTTATTTTTAATTCAATTTATACGAACAAGAACTTGAAAATTGCTTTCGACTGTACGAAGTTTTCCGAAGTAATTAATGTATAATACCTTTTCGGAAGCCAAAATTGCTCCAGGAAGCAGCCGCTTTTTATATAAAACCCGACCAACATACATAGCTTCACCATCAGCTGATATACCAGCAGTCACCACATTTTGTGGCAAAACATCATCCTGCATTTCCATCCACATGTAATTTAATCCAGTCAGTACTTGAAAATCATCTGACTGCACAATGCCACCTGCATATGAAGCTACTGCTGTTTTTGTTTTCGGATCAATATGTGCAGGAACAATCTGATTTTTGACCCTGATTATTCCCACGTAAGATTTATCGTTGAGCTTATCGTATCCTGCAACTACTGCATTCGCTGGGAAGTTGTCAAACGTGGCCCGAGACCATACATCGATATCATTGTAAACCAAAACTTTGTACATCCCAAACCACTTCACTTGGGTTCCATTGAAAGCAGCTAAAAGGACAGTATGGGTTGGCCCAACTGCACCAAAAATCACGGATCCGTCGTACTCAGCACGACCTAAGTAGAGAGTTTCGCCGGAATCAGTCCTACCACTGGGAATAGCGTTCTTGGGAAAACTGTTTAGTGATGCCACTTGCCATGCGAAATTTGTTCCACGTAGAATCGGAGTGGGAATTGAAGTGAGAGGGCTCCTATAGATATCACCATTACTGACGGCGTAGCTGCTTGCTTTACTGGGAATGAGTTGCGCTGGAATCTTATGCTGACCAATATGCATTTGACTTATATAAATAGGGGATCCATCGACATCGTATCCTGCAACTATGGCATTTTCTGGGATGCGCTCAGTAGCGGGGTTGTATGACATCCATTCATAATCAAGGCTGCTACCTTGAATAGTAAGAATTTGGGCGGATACAATCAAAAACAGCACTGTGCCTGAAATCGCTGAAATATAATATTTAGTACATGAGAAATAAAATTACTTGTGCGGAGTTTTACCCATTTTGGAAGATATTTTCAACCTGATTTCTTCTTTCAAAGTGGATGCCGTTATATACTCTAGTCGCAATGGCCTGATAAAATCTTTAGTTCTAGGGAAAGATGGCAATCTGTGAAAGACATAATAAAACAATCGCGATATTTATCGCTATATGACATATAGGTGAAAAGCATCTGTTACTCCGATAAAACTTGCAATTAGTTAAAGTAGTAGTAAACCTATCTTAAGTGGTGATATCAGTCATCTGTTGATCGTTATTTTTTATTTCCAGACAACTGTTTTTGATTTCGGAAAAAAGTTCCGATACCGACCGAATTCATCGAACAATTGTATGATTATTTTTCTATGGAACAATGCATTAATTTTTCGTTAACGACGAGGCAATCATCTGAACAAGTGGGATCGTAATCCATCCGTTTTATTACATCCCTACTGGTCAGCCGGTCTGACCACAAAAGGCATTGGCATTACGGTTTTGTACCATTTCATCATTTCCACTTCTTCGTCTTCCTTTCTTTGACGACGAGGTTATGATCTGGACCAAGAGTATCATAACTCTCCAATTTTACTACATCCTTACTGGTGGGCCTGTGTGGTTTGCTGGTTTGACCTCAAAAAGGATCAGTAGGCTTCCCAATTTCAAATCACTGAAATCAATCAAATGCTGGTATTGTTGCATTTGCGAGATCCAGCAAGTTTAATATCTTCATTTTGTGATTGTATAGGAACGTTGATTGATATTGCCATTTTGACGGGGATCGTATCTCTTCTCTGAACATGATAGTACCAACTGAGCCAGTCGTTCTCCCGTTTCTTCGAGATGGGTTGTTTGACCGAAGGCTTCCTTGGATATGGAACTTCTTGTTCGATTTGCTACTTCTGCAGCACTACCATCTCAGTTGCTTTTAATTTGCCCCCGTACTTGTTTTACGGTGACCACCACTGTGAGCCGTATGTGAGCGCCGCGCGCACACCACGCTTAAGCGTTATCATCACAGGGGGCTTCGCTATTGATCATATATCCCAGATATTTTAATTTTTTGCACCTGAGAATCACTTTTCCATTTATACAAATTTGGGGAATAGATCGGAGTGGGTGAGAGAGCGAACAGGCATTCAGTACTTTTCGGAAAACTACGACACTTATTTTTCTCCAAAATATGCACATCAAGTGCTCGTTGCACGGAAGCTTGGTCCTCGCTTATTATGGCTCCATTATCAGAAAAGAATAACTGATGCCCCTTGGAGTTACTCACTTTTCCCTAAAGCAGATACGCAAGGACTATTATAAATATCAAGGAACTAACCACGCTTCCCTTGCAGGTCACTCCTGGATTACACAAATGGAATAACACCCGCATATGAATGGCCTCCGTGACAAAGTGATCCGAAACCGAGAGGACTGCTGATGTTCATTGAGGTCAAATCGGCGAACACCACAGGCGGATATTTTCTATCATAATCCTCATATTTTGGATGAAGCCGTACTATTTTCTGCAAACGGCCTTCTAATACCTGCTCAGCGATCTTCATAGTGTGTGACATTAGCTGACCGCATTCCCAGTTTCTGCGACTTTAATGTCTTGTCGGCCACTTGTTTACTGTAGGGAAAGTCTTTTGGAATGTAGATATATGCAGGACAGTCCTTCACAATACTGTTCTTTGTTGTCTAGTATTTTTTCGCCATTCACAAGAAGCTGACCTTGAGTTCGTGTATAGCTTCTAATCTCTACACCAAATAGAGGATTTCTGCCTGGTAGGACAAGGACCATTACCGAACTTGAGTGCTCTAGGATTAAGTTTGCAATTTTTAAAAAAAAACATGTGCACTTTCTCTTTAAAAAGCCTTTACAACTTCTATTTTTCAATTTGAGGCGATCGTTTTCATAGCAATCGTCGACCAACTTTGACCAAGATTTGAATGACACTTTCTTTTTTCACCAATATAACTTCATTTGTGCACAACTTCGTCTTCAACTAATTCGAAGATATGACGAGATACGCCAAAATGCGCAAACCGAGTCTATTGAAGAACGCAATCTACCTTTATTCCGGTCCAGGTTATCTGATCGAAGGCAAGAGCGTATTAATTGGTTAAATTGTTGACTAATTTGTGTTATACATTACATCATACACTAGTTAGTTTCGTGAAGATAGGGCTATTATTTTTCTTCATTACAAACAGTGTATGCACTATCCATTTTCAATGTTCACGAAAGTTCCTAAACGTTCCTAGTTATCATAGTGCTGCTCCCACTGCTATTGCGCAATCTATCTCCACCTTAGTCACCTAACGACAGAAGTCGGAATTTCCACATCCAAGGAATGTTAAAATAAATGCATACCATAACATTTCCCGATTGCTTGGTGTTTATGAAAGCTCGACATGTTGCAAAGTTAATCTTTATCATTTACAGGATGCCTTTCAAAGATCATTTATATTCCTAAACAACCTCTTAGCACATCAAGACTTATGAAGTAGTTTCGTATTTTTTTTTTAAATTTTCTTTAAGTGACTTACATCGTATTTTTAACATAAAAATAACCGCAAACCGCAGCGTTCGCCTAGCATTTTAAGTGTTTATTAAAATCAGCACGCTTTGGGACGTGCTTAAAATAATTTTGCTTAGGTATTTTGTAACAAACAATGTTCACCTGATTTGCATGTAAAGTTATTTATTTATCGTTGCACATTTGTTTTAAGTTCTATAACACCATCAAAATTCGACATTATAATTTCCTGAAATTTGTTTTTTTATTTAAAAAGATCTTATCACATTTCACGATATTTAAATAAACTAACATAGGCAGCATATCTAAATAGTCACAATTTAATTGGATTCCGGTGTGATTTACATGTTACGACTATCTTTATTAACAATCGTCCGATAGTAAAACTACAAATGGGAAATTGCACTGTGGTCAATTAAATTGATCGCAATCAACCGCTATGGAATGAGTAACAAAATAAAATGTCACTTCCGGAATTTGTTGCTCTTCCTTATGACAATAGGATTATGTATTTTATAGCAGTCAAAAATGACAAGCCCGTCCAGGGAAAGGCTAAGAATATCATTCCAGCGCCCCCCAAAAACAGCGCTTTCGTAAAATGCGGCTAGGGGGACAAATCAAACCTTTGCAAATTTAATATTCATGTGAGCCAAGCGACAAGTTTCACATCTCAAAAATGCCTGCAAGTGTGCATGCAAAGCCGTTGACACGGCTGGAGATCACCGGGTCTTAAAAGCAAGATAAAAGAATAATCAAAAATTGGGAGCGTACAAGATTCAAAATCGTAAGAAGAACTTTTGGATCAGAAAGGGAAATATTATTGCAATTGTCCTGAAATTTCCAACTCAAACTGAGTAGGCCGTTTTTTTTTACGATATCGCGACTAATGGAGTCCAAAAAAGTATATCCCAGAATTCCGGCCTTCGAGCAGTCATCACCGTTTTTTTGTATTCTACCGTACAATTGAAAAACAAATCTAATGATTTTGATCTGAATTAGTGTTTTAAATACTTGAAGTAAAATAAGGAAAACAGTCTACTTTTTCACATATGGCATAACATTTGAAAGTTTGGAAGAACAGCAAAATCTCAAAACGGATGAAGTGAAAAGAATTTCGTATTGAGGAAACGGCGAGAAAGCATCACATTCAAAAAAAAATTTATGTAGCTAAATAAAATTTATATAACACATTTCCGGCTAGCGTTGCGAAAATGCAACGTGTTAAATTTGACATGTGATGAAAAATTTAAATGAACCGATTTTTTCCAGTTTTTTGTGTTTTTTTTTTAAATTGCATTTTAATTTTTTATAGCGTCTTTGAGATTTTTAAAATTTTGAGGCAGCATTTTGAATAATTCACAAAATGGCATATAAATTTAAAATCTTCAAAATAATTTTAATATTTAAAATTTTTTTAATAAATAGATGTGACTTAATTCCTATCATTTACTGCATTTGCATGTGAGCTTAAAGTAAAGCGTCACATTTCAACACACTGTTCTATTAGCATTTGAATTTTTAAAGAATCCTACTATTGCGTTTCGTTCTGAATCAGTTTAACAGGTTTTATTTGGAGTGCGTTGAGTTTTGAATCAGCTTTAATGAAGTTTTTCACGGATTGTTGTATGTTTATGTTTATCTGTGTCAGCTATTAATAATTTTATCAAAACTAAACACTTTGTATAACAAGTTTTTATCAAATCAAGGACTCACAGACCTTTTGAACGCAAGTTCTGGCGAATAACAGGAATTAAATGTAAACGTTTCATGGACCAACCAACTTTATCGAAAACAAGGAAACACGTGAATAATTCAATGCCAAATTTTATTCAGAAATATAACAAAGCTATGGGTGACTTGCACTTGTTTGCTAACGCAGCAAGTAATTACCGCATTCAGATTCGCGAAGAAAGGGGTACTGGCAACTTTTATCAAATGGATTCGAAACGGCATTGGTTAGAAAATGTATTGCATTTGTAAAAAAATTGCGCGAGAAATACCAATGTCGCAATTAGACTTTCAAACTTTTGTCGTGGATTCCTTGCTGCATTTGGAAACTAAGCCTATGTTGCAAACTGTCAGAAGCCCGAATGAAGTTATTCGTTTCGATGAGGGCGAACGTACAAATATTCTATGTATTAACGGCTCATACAGGGCCTAATACCTAGCTTCTCCAACCATTTGTAAGTGCGAAGTTCTATTATTGGCACGAATGGAAGGGACCTACACTCTTACGCCGATACTGAATGGCAACTTTTAAGAAGCTTCTCATGACTATTTATAATCTCGGATGTTTGTCAGATTTTCGCGAGCACTGGGCCACCGGGGAAAACTTTAGGTGTTCCTGGTATAGGTGTGATTTGAAACGGATCTGTCAGTAGGCCAAAGCCTAACCACTAAGCCAATGTGCTCATAAACGGAAACATACCGCCGTTAGGTGCAGGTGTTCCTGGTACAGGTGTGATTTGAAACTGAGACCCCTCACTCAGTAGTCAAACGGCAACCACTGAGCCACAGCGCTCACAAACGGCAAACATTCCCCTAGCTCAATAGTCCAACACCTCACCACTGAGCCACTGCGCTCACAAACTGCAAACATACCGCCGTCAAAACAGAAATACGCCTTCGTTATCGAAAATGTTTCGACGCATACCATACAAAATAAGAAATTTGAAAACATACATTATTTCAAAATTTCATGGAACTTTATTTGTGTAGTAAAATATTGAATAAAAATTTAAAAACTATGTAGCTATATACAGTGAAAATCTAAATTGAAGAATTTTGGTACCTCTTTCGGGGAGCTTTACGAAAACGCGTTAAATGTGTCGCTATGCTCACTTGGATGTTCAAATTGCCTAGATGTGATTTCTCCTCTTAGTCGCCTTTGACGACAAACGTTGTTTTTTAGGAGGAGCTGCAGCGATATTTTAAGCCCCTCCCTGCACAGGACATATATATGTACATATCTAAATATATGAACGCACAATACCACTCATTCACTCAAGAACTACCTGTTATTATTAGCTTAATTTGCCACACACATATTTTAGTTTTAAAACATACTTATTGTGTTTTTTGTTTTTTCATACCAAAAAATAATAATGAAAAGTTAAAATAAATAATAAGCCATTTAGATAGTTTCGTTAACTGGCATAAGCCTCCCTCATTAAAAAAATATAAATATAAGGTACTCGTATTAACTGCCTAGCTTCTTTCAGCCATTTGGGTGTGTACATTGCTTTTCTCTCCGTATTGACTCGGTAATATTTGTTTTGTTGTCTCCTAATATCATCGTTTGAATTCTTTGCACTTGTCTTGTATTGACTTTTTCCTCTGAGAGATCCTTGATTTGTCCAACATATTTCTCGTCAAGCCCAATTTTTCTAGTTCCTATGCAATCACCAGTATTTTTGGGGCGAATATGTATTTCTAAAGTGTCTCTTGCCAGGTTTGAATCAATAATCTGTTTTATATTCCAATTACATATTTCTAATTCGTCGGTTTAATTATTTTTCCTCCTGGGTTATTACAGACTTCAATTGTCTCAAGTAAAAACAATCGTCGAAGTGGCGTATTCCATTTGTTCTTCACCTGGCACAATTTCACGTTTGATGTGATTCGTCATCTCTTTCGTATTTGTCAATTTTAACAATGCTTATTTTTGTATGTTTTTGTTCCATACAAATTTGACAAGGTGACAAGGTGACAAGTTTATACTGTAGTGGTGCACTAAAAAGTATTTTTGGATACGATAATATAATAACTGCACCTGTAGACAGCTTTTTGCGTATTCTTGAAATATACGAAAATACATGAACCACTAGTCGCATTCATTGGAAACCTTTCATGTTGGTATAAGATAAGAATTATTAAAAAGTCATCTCGGATTTATGTTTTAAATTTACCCCCTAGCCTCTATTAGAGTGAAAAAATTTGAAAAATAGGTATTTCACATACGAATGTGAAATTTTACATGGTGATAGAGAAAATTAAATAATTGGACATGTAATTCAGCATAGTATATTGGCATTTGGTTCGAATGGACTTTTTTAGGGAGAGAGACTCGGATAACAAAAAATAATGTGATGTTAGCCACGGTAAACTGTCTCAGAGATGGTTGTCGATTTTTCAAAATTAACATATTTTTAACTTTCTCGTATATTTCAGTATACTTATGAAAATTACTAATTATTCCCCAAAAGGTATTCCCACTAGGCATGTATCCGCTAAGCCACGGGTGACTGAATATATTGCATTGTCACTGGAACTACGAATTTGTGCGAAATTTAACTCAATGGGTGAAGTGACTTAAAATTCGATTACATTTTTTTTAGTTTTTAGTTACTTTGAAAGTAGAAAAACCAAATAATGTACATATGATGCGGCTAATATTGGCAATGAAAGGCAGGAATGCTTTAATCAACGTTGGGTCAATTATTGCTCAAGCAAATTTTACCTTAAAAGAATATACGACAATTCAATAC
The DNA here is from genome assembly GCA_949715645.1 of Portevinia maculata. NCBI lineage: Eukaryota > Metazoa > Arthropoda > Insecta > Diptera > Syrphidae > Portevinia > Portevinia maculata. Next base: position 308,723,236 of record OX454526.1, on the reverse strand, counting down.
CATTTTCAATGCATCGCCAGCGTTAAGAAATACTGTGAATCTCACAAGATAGATTAAATTTTGCCACTTTTGTAAGCGCTTACTGTTTTTTTCCATTGCCTAAAAGTATGCAGCTGCTAAACTTTTATGAGCGAACTATTTATAATATTAAAAAAACTATTCCATTGTTGCAGATGGAAATAAGTATGTATGTAAATCTGTTTCGCTACATCCGCCCGCATTTGAACTTAATGGAATTTTTTTTATTATTACATCAATAACCCTATGAGCTATCAAGGTATGATTTGGCATTTATCGTAGAATGTCATTGTTTTGCTAATTAATGTAGAATGAATCACTTGCATGTGATTAGGGTAACATATTAACTCAAACTTGCATTGAATTTCGATTAATTTTGCAAATGTATACATTCGTTTCACTATAATGACAATAATGATCATTTTCAACTTTCATGTTCTTAGGGAAAATAGTTTGTTTTTCTAACCATTTAGTGTTTTTATGTACTTGATTAATAAACCCTTATGAACACAGGTAGGTAATAAAACGAATAATTGGTTCATGGGAGAAATCCCACGTAACCACTTATTTTTTGTTATCGCCACTTTTGATTAAATTTTTAATTAATTCATACGATCATAGGATTGTGGATAGTGCCCCTACAAATTGGTTTCTGGCTAAATTCCATAGATTTTGTATTTGCCCAACATGTGAGAACCAATTATTCGTGTTTAATTGTAAATAAGGTACAATACGAGTTACGATGTTTAAATCATTTGTTTTGTATGGTAAATAAATATGTGTAGAATCCAATGTGTACTACTTGCTCGCTTTTGTGAAGGTGCTTTACGAGATTATATTTAAGCTATCTTGAATGTATATAAATGCTTTTTAACGTCACCAAATGACTTGAAAGCTGAATAGCTATATCAAAGTACCTACATATTTTAATCGAAAGTCATGGTTTAATCATTCCTGATATTACAATTTTATTTAGGAGCATGAACAGTAGAAAACAAATTGATCTCTGGGTATCCTTTCATTGACTGTAGAACCAAATGCCACCACTGTTGACAAGTTTGGATACTTAATTGCATTGAAATTCAAGTTTTTTTTATAAAATATTCGTATTTGAATATATACGAGTACATACCTACATACATTTGCCAATTAAAAAAGTCGTTCGAATAATTATGGTGATTTTGTTTCTCGTATATTCGTATTCTTTCTCCTTAAGTCATTGGCATGTATTTGATTCTTTTTTTTTATTTTAGGAGCAACAACAATAAACTTGCCCGTTCAGAGACGGGCTAAGAATATCACCTCTTAAAAATACAAAAACAGCGTTTGTCGTAAAAGGCGACTACGGGGAGCAATCGCATCTAGGCAACTAATTCCTTGAAACTCTCCCGCAAATGTGCATGCAAATCGGTAGTTAAACGCGACAGGAGATCGCCGGTGTCTTTAAAGAAAGATCAAACAATAATGAATGATAGAAGCATACGCGCCTCCAACCCACAGGCGGACCAGTAGGGATGCAGTAAAGTGGGATGTGGGATGGTTTTGATCACTTTAGTCCAGATCCTCACCTCGTCGTTAAAGAAAGAGAGACAAAGAAGGAGAAACAAAAATAAATGAGTTATGTATAATTAAATTTGGAGGAGACCATTTTTATTTATTAGTAGGTATCTATGAAGGAAATACGAGTAGGTTTCTAGAAAGACTTATTTTAGTTTATTAATCTTGAAAAAACCTTTTAAGATTGGTAAAGTTTTTTTTTAAATATGTAAACGACGAGATAGACAAAACGACGAGTACAACAGATTTTGTAAATTGCTCTCAACTTCAATATTATTTTGATAAACAATTTGGGATTTAGGAAGTTCATATTACAAAATAATTTATGAGGACTGCTTTATCCGTAATTTAGTTATTGCCCACAATCTGCTATTTGGAATTTACATTTCCAATTTTATGTAGAATACTACTTCCTAAGTTACTATCGATATTTTTCGATGGATTTTCGAAAGAAAATTGTAGGTAAAGAAATAAAATTTCATATTATCGGCAGACATTCTGGTTATGGAACATTTCATCGCTTTGAACCTTTATGATACTAGTGATCTTCAGTCGTTTCAACGCACGGATTTGCATGCACACTTGCGGGTCAGCTTAAGGTGTAAAATATATAAGTCGCATAGCTCACCTGAATAATAAAATAGCTTATACAATGATTTCTACCCTTGGTCGCATTTAACGACAAACGCTTTTCATATACATAACATCAATTTACAAAACAATTATTTACTTCTGCTTGCTGCATTTAGCCCCTTCTCCTTCCCACGCGCCTAGACTGCTTCGATGAGATATTTTTTTTTCTTGGATATGTTCTCATCATTCCAACACAATATACACTCCACATACATATATGTATGTAGCTCAGCAAACAAATTATTTTAATCAAAATTTGGACAGCATACATTTCATATGTATAAAGTTGTTATGCCTTCTTTGCTAGACGTGGCGATGGTATTGGCGTCCAAGAGGACAACGGATTTAAAAGCAGTACAATTTGCCCCGCAAAGCCCCATCAGCACACTTTAACTGGCGTTAATAATATGCCTAGAAAACAATATCCCACCATCTTAACTAACACACATAGCAAGAGAACAATATTCCAAATTTGACCATAAACATACTCGCACTTCTAGAATTAACTCAATCCAATTCTACAAATCGTTTGGCTACTTACTAAGGCAAGAGTATAACTGCAATATACACGTAGACGTACTATTGAAGCTGGCATCGCATAGGTTTGATGTACGATCGACATTGTATTACTCGTTCAGTTTAGAATTTTGTATTCTGCAGTTAACATCGGCTAGATCGGCTGAAAAATTAACAAGAAGAGGGAGTAACAGCACAGCATAGTCTGTCATTCTAAAAGTGAACGATAAACCAAAACCTCTACTTTGTGTGCCGTTTGCTGTGGCTGTTTAGTTCAGAGTTGAGTGTCTATTTGGCGCGATCGTTTACTAAGGAACGTGTTCCGTATTATATTCTGTTGGTGTTTAAACAATTTGTTTTCAATATTTCTACATTTTCGAATTAACTGTTCTGTTAAACGGTAAGAAATTTATTTTTGATCGAAAGTATTCAAATTTCACGCGTACTTACATTAAGAAAAAAACAACACACATTTCTTATATTTATGATCATAAAGTGTCCTTAATTTTGTGTCATATTTAATACGGCGATGTTAATTATAGCAGTGAACAGATAGTTAAAATTTGATTGTTTATGCAGTGACAGGTTCTTGAAAACTGCCAAGGAAATCTAATTAGCATGCGTTTGAACTTTTGGCGATGTTTTTACAGCGTTTAATTCCTCAAAGTAGCAGTTTGTCCAAAACGTATTAAATTTAAAAAAAAATACAAAGTGTTTGAACGTACATAACGTATGTACATACCTATACATATTTTAAAATATGTCCAGTTACACAATTAAGACATATCGCGATGCTTTATTTTAATTATAATTTGTAAATATAATGTAAAAAAAAGCTTCTTATAGGAGTCATATACTTAAAAATTAAAAAAAAAACCTTGGGCGTATTAAGCAAATTTCATGCTAGCGTAAGCGCAGAAATATGTGCATGTAATACTTTTTGTGTATAAAAAAGTATTAATCTTACTCAACTTTGGTAAATATATAAAAAGATGTCACCGAATTTCTCTTAGTTGAAACCACTGAATAATATCATAGAGGTTGAGTTATAAAATTTGGTAACAAATCGCAGTGGAATAAAAAAAAAAATAAAGAAAATAAAAATATTAAATACATACCTATTAACTTACGATACACATTTATAGATTATTAATAGATATTATAGTCGTAAAACACTTGCAAGCGGCGTGTAGACTTTATTTTGTATATTTGACACTGAACTTCAGATATTATTATAGAAAATAATTAAACGTATTTAACTTCTTTGAGATAACATTATATTTGATATGCGAGTGTCCGAAAACAAATTTATATTTGGTGCATTCGTATTTTGGACGTCCTTCAAAATCCCGAATAATTTAAATTTCCTAATGCATAAAATTACCCCAAACTAAAACTGCTAGTCTAAGAATTAAACATATGTTCTGATTTAAAAGATTATAGGTAAATAACTAACGATAATAGCGCAAATTTGCATCAAGGCAATCTTCCACTTACGTGACACGCATTTGGCATGTCAGAAGTCTTTCTCAAATCGGCGCTGACTCATCTGTTTACATTTGCGCCAATTTCGTGGTTCAATCCGGTATAGACCGAAATTCTTGATGTTTTGGTGAAAGAAAATTAGTTTTGGAGAGCTTGCTAGATTGTATTCATTAAGTGAGACCCTGTATAAGCCTAATGTATGTCTAATGATTTATCGTATTCGCTTAAACCGGATTCTTAGATTAAGGAGGGATTCCTCTTAGTCCTTTCAGTACCACAAATTGTAATTATTTGTTATTATTGTTGTTATTTACCAAGATCTGGAGAAAATACATGTAGGATAGGGCAAATCTCATTGAAGACGAAGAAAATGCAACTGACAAAGCTATTTGGAAAGAGTGCCTTAGGCATAACTTGGCATAACCAACTATTGAAATGGAGCTTACTTTTTAAAGAAAGCAGATGCTTTATCCCATAGAAACTTTTATTTATTGATTAATTTCATCAACGGAGGTACACTTGGTCCTCTAATGGATTACATACATACTTAATTCGACAAATTATTAACATACTTAATTAACCTCACCAAAGTTTGTTAAAAGCATAAGCAATTGATTTTTGAACGTATTTCTACTTATATTAGAGTGAAGATCAATGAGATTCCCAACTGAATTAGCTTCTCTTAAGCATCTAGTTATTGTTTCATTATATCCGTATTGTATGCATAGGCTCAACAAAGATATTTTGATTTCTCAATGGTATCACGGGTCGTCGATATCTGATTTGTGTAAGCAGGTAAGGACAATTTATATGTTTAGTTATTAGGTCTCTCACAAACATGATCGAAAAATACCTTCGCCGAATACATAAAGGCAAGATTCCAATCAGTTGGCATCTGATATTATATGGTGGCAAGTCCAATTAAGCTTTTTTATAGCTGCTCTAGTAAACCATTTTTGAATCTTCTCTATCCTTGTAGAGTGAACCATATAATATGGATTCCAGATAACAGAGCAGTAATCTAAGGATTCTCCTTCTTTATGAAATATAAGTTCGGCTTCCCTATATTCTTTCAAAATACCAGAAAGTATTCGGAGACAAACAGTCTGTCTAATTGATGGATCGTACACTCCAACCACTGGCTTATCGAAGACGCGTTATAGACTTTTATCTATTACATAGATTCGCGGTACCATGGGAGATGTACTGAGGAAATCTGACGCTTCAGTTTGTCAACTGCCAAGATATCTGTTTACCAAAAGAAAATGTTAAACAAGAATAAGCAGTCCTTTGGAATTGCCTTTCGAGAGACTTCCTCACCTAGCCTGATATAACTATGCATATAGGTATTATCTTGATACAAAAACAAAAACAATTTGCTATTTAGTATCTATTAATATTTATGTTATCAATCTTATTTTACTTAAATTTTTAGTACATCACACTCGAAGGACCAAAATAATACGCTTATGCACTCACATTAGGAGTCTAAACTCAATTTATCGTTTAAATAAAATGAAGTGTTTATTTTCTTTTTCAATTTTAAACTACGCGTTTAAACCTTGACCTGAGCTTAATAAATTGTTCAAGTTCAACAAAACCTTATATCCGATTAAACTTGTGGCCTCAATATTTTTTTATTCTGATCGGTATAAACATATGTTTTGGGGGTGACTTGGAGGTTTATATTTTAAAATTGGTTTTGTTGCGTTTTGGGGAAAAGGAAGTTATGTTGCCGCACCCTGTACGTTCATATTTATTCCCCTCAAACCATTTCCGCTCATTAGCATTAAATTTGTACAAAATACAGACATCAAACTACAGTTTTTGGATTGTTGTTAAGTTATATGAATTTACAAGTGTATAACAACTAATAATCATTAAGCTGTTCACAACTACAGTAAACATTCTTTAAGGTAGAACTGAATACTCGTAAATCGGATTTAGAACGTGCTTCGCATCACAAGTTTGTGGCGTTCTTCGATTTATTAACAATTAAAAGTGTGTATATATATTCTTTGATTGTGCCAAGCGTACTCGTAACACTGATTGTTAAACGTGTTTTTTATTTGTTTCTATTCAAAAGTATAGATTAAAGTTTACGAAAAATTATCCTTTGTAGTTACCAAACAAAATAATTTTCCATTTAAACTGCATAATAAAATACACAGCTTCGTTAAATCACCTCACTAAATTCAAAATATCGTTTTTTTTTTAATCATTTGGTCATTCTTTTTTATTGAACTTAAACAAATGTGACATCATGCTCTTAACACGCATACATAGACACGTCTATATAAATCCAACAGCATTTGAGCCTGAACTCACCTTGAATTGTTATTTCTTTTTTCTTTAATTTTGTTGGTGCAGATTATATTCAAGATCAGCGTCATTTCTGTAATAGACTAATGAGCGTGGACTCACCATAACCGCATGCTAGTTCGAGCGCTTTGAAAGGTGCCTGGCTTAGTCAGCTCATGATCGTGTCATGGCATTAATTTTGTACGAATTGATCATAGTGTGAACTAATTCGTTGTATGAGCTCAGGATTTGAATGGGTAGGAACATAACTAACGGAAGGCCAAACGGTGATCTCGTTTCGCCTTTAGTCAAATGGTTTCGGGGGATGATTGAATCGGTGTTTTTTTAATACTTCAATAGCACAAGAGCGTGGGTAACTATGTGAATCTTAATTGGAGCAAAGTCTAGATGAGGAAAGAATAATAGAAATTTTAATTGTAAGTGTAAGATAATTTTTTTTTGATTATATTTTTAAACTTCCGGTTCTGGATATGCGTTCATAGTGGAGGAATGCATGAGAATAATTCGCAGAAGATTAAATAATAACTTTGCCATAGACACATGTTGTTATACAGTCGAGGTCACTTATAAGATCCATTTTTCCTTGATTGGGTTAGTTTGTTTTACTCCATTTTATGTTTTATGTTTATCTTATGGATATAAATGGCTTGCATTAAAACTGTGACTCTTTAGCTGAAAATGTAATTCCAAAACTCACTGCCATACCAATAGTTTAACCTTTTTTTTACTTGTTTCTACGTCTGTTCTGTGCTGCAAAACGGAGTTGCCAAAATACTTAATTATGTACCTACTTCGATTATTCTAATGTGATTTAGTTTACACTATGCGTTGCATACATTAGCCATATTTTGGCGATCACGTAAGAAAAAAGAAATATCGAGGCAAAAGCAACGTAGCCATAAAAAGCCTAATAGCCGCTGATGTGAAACGAAATTTGTATTTGGTCTCCAAATTTGTATGTGGTCTAAATCTTAACGATTGCGCAAATGTAAGCACTTTGACGGGCAACTTGTTGTTTAATCTAAAAAAATATTATATCCAATTGAAATGCCGAAATTTTGCAAGCAATTTATTTTTTGGACATGATGTGTGGAAAGGATGAATCCTTCAACCGTACGATTTCCCATTTCAGCATCATTTCGCAAGAGTGCAACAGGAAAACTTCGTATGAAACTTTAATAGGTACAAAATCGTTGTGGTTTGCAAAACATTGCTTTTTGGTACAAAGACCTTAGCCCAGAGTAATGTTTATTGTTAGCGGGAGAAGTTGTTTTAGCTTTCATGTGAGTCTTAATTATTTGTTTTTCAGGTTTTTTTCTGTAACATGTTGCAAAAAATAGAGACTGTTTATTTTTATACCCTATTCTAATGGTATAATACTTTTGACGCATAGTTTATAACATACCTTAATATTGCCCGTAGACCCCTAAAAGTTACTATATTTATGATCAGCATCGATAGTAATGTCGATCTAGCCATGTCCGTCCGTCCGTCCGTCCGTCGGCAAAAATTAGGCCTTTAAACTGGGCCTAGAGAGCTGACATTTTAACCATATACTCTCTAGGGTCCCGATATAATCAGGTTTACGAATTTTTGAAATCCGCCCACAGACACGCCCACAAACTTAAAAATTTTGGAAAAAATCGAATTTTGAGTTAGAAAGCTGACATTTTTTTTATATGATCCATGACTCCTAAAACTGCTCGGGATATAACATTTTCAAAATCCGCCCACTGACACGCCCACAAATAAATAAAACAATTTTATTGAAAAACCAAAATTTGAGCTAGGGAGCTAAAATTTATAATATATACTCTCTAGGGGCCCTTTAAGCTCATGTGTTAATATTTTCAAAATCCGCCCACTGACACGCCCACAATTTAAAAAAAAAAACTTTTATTGAAAATTCAAAGTTTGAGCTAGGGAGCGAAAATCTATAATAAAGGGTTTTTGAACAGGGACGCTACAAAAGTAGAGCGACAGGGACAGCAAACGACGCCGAATTTCTTGCCGCTCTTTTGACATTTCTCTTCAGTAAGGTTTGCCATTTCATGATGGAAAGATATACGAGCCAACAACGAGTCGAAATTATTAAAATTTACTACCGAAATTCGGAGTCAGTGGCCTCAACGTTAAGAGCGCTACGTCCAATTTATGGTCGTCATAATCGTCCTAGCAGATCAACAATTGAGCGTCTTGGGAAAAATTTGAATCCACAAGCACAGTAGAAAATGTTCCCGTACCAGTGAGACAAAGAAGTGCCCGTAGTGTCGAGAATATTGCTGCCGCTGAGGCTTCAGTTGAAGAAAGCCCAAATGTGTCTCTCACACGTCGTTCTCAAGCGTTGGACATCTCTGTGACGTCGTTGTGGCGAATTTTGCGAAAAGATCTTGGCCTACATCCTTACAAGATTAAATTGGCGCAAGAACTGAAGCCGCTTGACCACAGGACGGCGCCACAAGCCACACAGCGAATGCCACAATCAATTTATTGGAAACCAAGTTTGGAAACCGTGTTATCTCACGAAATAGTCCAGTCGCTTGGCCGCCTCGGTCGTGCGATTTGACGCCGTTAGACTATTGCCTGTGGGGCTACGTCAAGTCTATGGTCTATGCCAACAATCCAGCGACGATTGATGAACTTCGTACGAATATCGAACGTGAAATTGCAGCAGTATCCGCCGATTTATGCTTGAAAACCGTCGAAAATTGGGTTCAGCGTCTGGACTTCTGCAAGCGTGCCCGTGGTGGCCATGCAAAAGAAATCGAGTTCCATACATAATGGCGTCGAACGTACTTTCACAGGAATAAAGAATTTCATTGATATCCAAAACCGTTTTTGTTTTATTTAAAAAAAAACTTTTGTAGCGCTCTTATTGAAAAACCCTTTATATACTCTCTAGGGGCCCTTTATGCTCATGTGTTAATTTTTTTTTAAATCCGCCTACTGACACGCCCACAATTAAATAAAACAATTTTATTGAAACACCCAAGTTTGAGCTAGGGAGCGTTTTTTTTAACAAAATATATAGAGCGTTCTTAACAATTCAACCATACTTAGACTTTTGTCACGCCCACTTATGAGGGATATGAATAAGAATAGGGTATCCAACAGTTCGCCCAAGCGGACTGTAGCCCGTCCCTATGTTTTTTTTATTTTTTGCATACAATTTGTTGAAGAATTCTTCAAAATGCATTACTAACAAGCATACTTATATGAATTTGGTTTGGCCAAACTTGGAAACAAAAAAAAACAACTTAAACTGATTTGATATTTAAAGGAATTTAAATTTTTTAATAAATGATTTCAAATATCCGTTCACCAAACTGCAAAATACAAACTTTAAACTGCGTAAAGAGTTTCAAATATTTTATAAGAATGTAGTTTGGTAAAAATCTGTATTGTTATCGATACTTCAAAAAGTGGAATAGCCAAAATAAAACACACGAATGGCAATGCAAATAAATTGTGCGGAAGATGTCAACAAACATCAATTCGGGAGGGCAATGGATTTGGCTCCAAATAAATCGACGGAATTTCTGTAGTTCTTCAAATGTTGTGAGATTGTGATTGGCCTTCCATTAACCATTTCACAAATTCGTGGCCTATGAAAATGAGCCACAACAAAAACTTCCTTATGGTGATCCATGCGGTTGAATTTGAACCCCCAAATTACTTGCTAGTACTGGTGGCTGAAATGTTGTCCGATGAGTTAAAATCATGTCCATCATTATTGCTGTGGAATAGGAAAAGATTCAATTTATACAAATAACATGCAAATTGATAATGGCTGAAATCATATTTACTATTTATTGACTTCGTATGCCAAACAGAGAAATGTCAAACATTTATGACTGCAAGCCTTACAGCTGTACACCAGTCACCTCGATTTATTGTTAGTCAACTCACGTGTCCATTTGGCAATCGGTTACGATCAAATTATTTAGTTTGTAACTGCTTAGTTAAAATATGCAATGTTTAAAATGTCCCTTGGGGCAAAATGATATTATCTGCCAAAACATAAAGGCTTACATACTAAACATAATTTCGGCAAAAAAAGGTATATGCTATTCGAAAGCAGGTTAACATTATCAAACACAGCAGGATTCCGCAAGGATCAATTGAAATAGTCTTAGACCTGAATTATTTTTCTTGATTACAGTAGTGTTCACCTACAACGAACGCGAGGATACCGACAAATCGAAAGTTCGCCTTAAGCTATATTTGATTATTTATTAGAAATGATAAAAAATAGAGCAACCAATTAACATGTCACTGTTCTTTTGTAGTTCTACCAAGTCGCCACACATAACAACAAATTTAACTTCCAAACATAAATGGACACTGTGTTTATTTAAAATAACTTATAGAGATGAACGGCCCATACAGGATTTTAAACCTTGCTTCTCCAACCATTTGCGTGTGCGAACTAGAAGGGATCTAGAATTTTACTCAAAATCCGATCAACGAATTTGAGAAGCTTCTCATGACAATTAATACCCTTTAAACGTTAGATGATACTGGTCTCCGGCGTTTTACCAGAATTATTAATAAAATAGACCATCTCCACAAAAATGAGTGTGATGATCGGCTGTGGAAGCCCGCAAACAGCGCTGCAACTAGAGCCACCACCTCATATGGTAGCAATCACAAGTTCCATGTTAGTTAACTACACTTGTGTCATCACATAAGAATCACTTTAATTAAATTGTTCCTGTTAAGCAATTCTCAAAGGATACATCGTTCCAACATTTAAAAATATAAATTTTGTGATTGGTGTCACATGAAAATTCTAAAATGGGAACAAAGCGAAAAGAGATAAAAAGCCCAACAACTATGCACAATAGAAAACAATTTTATCTTTTCGAACAATTTTAATTTCTTTGATAACCGGTCAGATGGTACATTTTTCGTGTCCAGGCAGAAGTAAGATTTCACCAAGTATTTCTGCTAAAGTGTTTTCTCTATACACGCAAAAAGACGTGAACAGGAATATAGAGGAAAAAACGAAAAGATACTCCAGAAAATATCAAAATATTTTCTTAGCTCTACAACTAAAAGCACCGTCTCGCCTACGAAAACAGGGGTTTCAATCGCTAGAAAGTAGGAACCCTCTGGTTTTTGCTATAAAAAAAAATCATTCATCTTTTTGACGTTTAATATTTCCAAATTGTTTGTCTTTGTGAAATTTTAGTATTCACTTTTGATAACAGGATAGCTACACATGAGTCGATTGGGTCATACATTAAGTCATAGACCAATTTTAAATTTGTCAAAAATATTCGTACCCATATGTATGTCACGCACATATGACGATACATAGGTACATTCATCCGCATCAAGACATAAATAATGGGAAGTCTTGAGTCATAACTTGGCAGATGGTTTATTTTTTGTTTTGCTTGACACAATATGTACATACACATGATGTACCTACATATACGCATATCGAAAGAATTAATAAATCTTTTGGTATGAAATCATGCTAACGTTTTTCTTTTTGAAATGTTGCTGATTATTTTACGAAAATAAAACTCAAATGCTACTGCTCCCCTTCCCCTTTGAAAAGTTGATAAATTTCATTCCGTCGGAAGACAAAGCAATCTGTGAAAATCGCCGCGGATAAGTAGATACCTACCCGACAAAATAATGACGAAATACCAAGGCTAAATTAAATTCGATAAAAGAACTTAGCAGATGGGTCATTTATTCTGCTTTTGAAAATATGGAATGGCAAACGAAAGTGTGAATACATAAGTAGGTAGGTACTAATAAAAATTTCCATAAAAATTATTGAACTTGGGCTAAATTCAAATAAGCGGGGTTACTTCCAAAAACAATGGAAGGTTGCCAAAAAATTGGCCCTGGAGTTCACCATTAGTACAATATAGAATACCGAGTGAGCCTAATTTTATAAAAATAAAAATTAATTAAGACCCATTTTAATGTCTCTTTCAAGTAAATACAAAATGTATATATTTTACCACTGAGCTACTGCGCTCGTGAAAATAAACTAGGTTTGTCCAAAATTCATCCCCGTATGAGTATGATAGTACTTATAACCCAAAATGAAAATGTAACTGCCTAGTTACTTAAACTAGACAAGACTTTAGTTTCCATTCCACCAAAGAGAAAGATGAGGGTAATAGACCAAAAACTAAAATAACTGTAATGCGTAAGAATTTTGCAAAAAGGTTAAGAATTTACGTATGTGTTGTCTGATTGATAGTGGAGAATCAAAACCGCATTAAAAAAAGGTAGCAAGTTTTTTTTCCTGTTAGGATTAACTATATTCAATATTCTATTTCTTATCTCCCGAAATGGGAGTGGTATTGAGCTAATACCCCTTGTCTTTTTTGGAATATTTTTTTGTTTCTAAAATATGACCAACATGTTAAAAAGTGGCGTGGCCGATTTGTTTATTTAGGCGAGTTGTTGAGACCGACATTGTCAACATATTTATCTATCATTGTTATTTTCGTTTTAAAAGCAATGAATCGAAAAAACAACGTTCTTGTCAAAAAACCCCCAAAAGCAGGCGTGACAAAACACTTTTGAGGGGCAAATTGTTAAGAAAAACTTTGTCTGTATATTTTGCTTAATCGATAAAACCGTTTTTTTTTTTAATAAAAATTGGGCATGTCTGTTCTCGGTTTTTCAAAATATTTACACTTAGATAACACTCTTTCGCGCCCCGAGAGTATATGTTTCAAATTTTAGCTTTCTAGCTTGAATTTAGGGAACCTCAAAATTGATGACGGGCGGATATAGCTAGATCGACACAACTTTCTATACTGATCACATATATAGGAATTTTTGGGGGTCTATGACCAATGTTAAGATTTGTTACAAACTATGAGCATTTGTTAGCAGAATTAAACTGATTTTATTTATTTTTGATTGATATTATTTTATTTTTTTAGGGTAACAATGTAAATGAGGAATTTATTGAGCTTTAAAAATACCACCACAATTGTCTGTTATTAACTAATTCGCATTCTCTCAGTTGGCACATGAGCAATTATACTTTCAAAATCTGTTGCAAAAATTCTCTTATGTATTTCGGGATAATTGTTGGCAAGCCCCTAAATATGAAAGATATAATTGAACTCGTATCATTAACAAGTGTTTTCCAATTTACTTATTTTTATAACTGCTATTGTAGATAAGGTGTATATATTATGATCTTCGGCAATATTTCGTTCACATTATAAAAGCAACAACAAAAGAAGATAATATTTAATATTTAGTTTAGAGTTAAATTGAACTTCATCGCCTCACTCGTATGCGTATCCCACAAGATATTTCAAAATCGTTTAAGCGACAATCTGATTAATCACAATACGCAACTTCACAATTAGAATATTGTCCCTAGAATATTATGTACTTAGGTATACCTATATTTGCTTGAAGATCTTTGGGCCTATGTCGGTTCTTCAAGGTAATTAAAATATGTAATTTCATTAATTGTCATCCATGCGAAGTAGAAGTTGTGGGATAAAAAGATTTCCGCATTTAATCTATGCAATATTTCCAAATTGAGACAAATTAATGACAAAACTTCAATGTGCCTTCTTAAATTAAGGCCACTTAGATAACATGGATGACTTTGTTATTTTGGTGATCGGTGCTCCTTTAAAATATTTTATGGCATTGACGTGTCAATCATAACTTTAAGAAGATTTTAGTGATTCTCAATTCGTTTCTATGTACATAATCGGCTACGGTTTCTCTCAACTAAATTCTATATATTTTCAGAGCAAATACGGCTGCGTAAGAGTATATGTTTCGTTCATTGGCAAAAATAATATCAACCATTTGCGGCGAGATAAATACATATATATTATGTAGAATGAAACAGATCAAAACAATCGCATTTTACAAAGTGATGAATGTTGGTTTGTTCATTCAATTTAAGTTAACTCAATTAATTTTTTCAACGAACACCATAATTCATATGGTATAGACTTTTTTGGTCAGTAAAGAATATGGTGTTTCCATCATTTACATTCACGTTTTTATAAACGTATTAAATAGCCAAATAGAAGTTGGATTATGTCCATCTATTCCCAGACTGCATCTTTTTAATAACAATTTCCTCTTCTTCGACTTAAAAATTATGATCTGTATTAGAGGCATCAAAATATTCACTCATAAAGTGATCAAAAATTTTTACGCCTGACTCTCTTTCGCGATCATATAGGAACGTCAATTATTATCACCTTTTTGACGGGGTCTTTGAACTTCTTAATAGTACGACTTTATTACTCCTGCTATCATGGGAATCTTCATCTCAGCTACCGTTAATTACCCCTTTTACTTTCTGCACCTACGCTGCACAATATTGTGCCGTTTGTGAGCACCGGCAGCACATATACGGGCATTCTTTTTATGTAGAGCCATTTTTTGGTCACAGAAGATACGTTTTTCCTTTACTTCATCCACCCTAGCTTATGCCATGATTGATGTCATCATGACAAGTTGCTTCGTTATTGCTCATAGATCCCATGATGTTTGAAGTTTCCGAACTTGGGAATCACTTTTTCATTAATATAAAAGCCTGGAAAAGGTTGGAGTGGACCCGAGAGCGGGCAGCATAGTTATTCTGTCTGTTTTGGACTTATACGATACCCATTACCCTCCAACGCATGGTAAGTTTGATTTTAGCTTATGACGGTATATTTTTTGGAGTTCTGCAGCGCCATTCCGCTCTCTCATCCATGACGCCCTCGGTTACTCGTCTCCTGCTCTGCCACGCTGGCTTGGAGCAATCCACTCTTCTGCCTGAATATGTTGTAGGCATACAATTCTTAATACAAACATTTTCAGTGAACATCAGTCTACTTTATTTTGCAAGAACACACTTTAACGTTCATTTATGACCCGCATTATATGGGCTAATTAAATAATTTTGTTGTTCCCATTAATGCCAGTGAAGGTTTTTTTAGATCAAATATAACTAAGAATACGTGCACTGCAAGCTAGTGTAATTGTATCTCTGAACGCAATTAAAAAAACCTATATCCGATCAGAATTTTTTTAAAAATACAGTTAACAGCCTATTTAGCTAAACTAAATATCATTAATGTTTAAATATCTAATCAGTAACATAAAAAAGCATTCAGGGACACTTAGGCACACCCTTGTTCTTAATCAACAAGCAAATCAAAAATGAATACGTCAAATATCTTTTCATCAAAGCCTTCTAACATCTACCTACATCCGACATTTCATTTAAACAAGTCGACAGTAAAAGAAGCTCCTCACTGCCATTGTAGGTAACAAATACCTACTCGTTAAGATATCGTAGACTATCACTTGAAATGATTAAATATACTTAGCCGGCTGCACAAACAATTTCTTAAAGCTGCTGCTTAATTTGTAGATACATTAAAGGTATTAAAACAAACAGCATGTGAGTGATCACGTCTATTAGAAGTTTATTTCTCTCTTATTGCTGTTTAAGAGAATACTTATTTCTACTAATAATTTATAATTAAATTGATAAGGGCAATCGTTGGCAAGGTTTTATTTTACAATTTATTACTTTATATACTCGCAACTCAATCATAAATACAATTGTACATAATACCACCTAAATAAAAATCGATGATGTTATTAACCATAAAGATAAAGATAGATAGTAAATCGTTTAAATCTTAAAATATTACTTTTCGTTCCTATTATAGATATTAGCGTGTCTGATTGAATTACAAATATGGCTGGCAAATTTGAATATAAACTTGGAATTAACGAACTCAAATCGAAGGATCAACGACTGTGGCAGGCTTTGATCGGAGAATTTCTAGGTAAAACTATCTCTATACTGTAGATGTGTCTATGTGTTAAAATAATTTCTTTGATAGGAAACTTCATATTAAACTTTTTCGCATGTGGCGCCTGTACGCAGCCAGAGGATGGATTGTTTAAAGCTCTGGCATTTGGTCTTGGGGTCTTCATGGCAATCACGGTAAGTTTATTCAATTGATTGAATATGGGCAGATGGCATTGGCTGTCAGCAGATCATGATTTAATCGACCTTACGCACTAAGTGCATTGGCCATTTATGGCAGCTCTCATTTTGATGAATTTTGGTGTAGTGCATCACACGCATTGGATTGCTTTTATGGTCATTTATAATAGAAAAGTGGTTGCTATTGCTGTTGCTAATTGATCATTTGTAATGTTCTCAATATGTTTTGAAATCGTATATTTTTCACCTCTTGCAAAAGTCTGAAAGTCTCCAAAATTTGCCGCTTGGAATCGGTGTAGGTTTGAGAAGCGTGGTTTTCAGCCCTAATATTTACTTTAAAAAGCACAAAAGTTGTTTTTTGCGAATATTTTACAAAATTGGAGGTTCCATTTAATTTCAAAAAGCATGGCGACTAAGTTATTAATTTCAGATTGAAATGTGTTTCAACACTTGTGACATTTTGTTCATGAGATATGACAGAACTTCCACTTCATCTTCTCCTCAACTGCGAAGCAATTATTAGGATAAAGGACTTCATAACCCTCCCACTTAACTGCATCCCTACTGGCCCGCTGTGGGGAGTGAGAGTTTAGCTAATATTGACAGGCTTCCAGGTTTTGGATAGTTTCAAAATCAAATGGTGGAGCTGTTGCGTTTGTGTGATCGTGAAGGGCCTGCAGGGTTAAATTATAGATTGTATACGAGAGTAAAAAGAAACCCAGATCACCGCAGCCATAAGCGGGCCTATTGTGATATTCTTAGCTCATCTCTTCTTAAATCATGCTTAATTCTTAGAACAATTTATGATTTGACCAAACATGTTTATATTTCCGTTTTCACACTTGCGGTCTTTAGTATATTGCCGCTGCTGCAAATTTTCAATTGAAAACGCATTTGAAATTTAAATTAACCTATTTTCCCCCATTTGGATGCAGATTGTCGGTCATGTTAGCGGAGGTCATGTTAATCCAGCAGTGACATTGGGAATGCTCGCGGCCGGTCGCATAAGTGTTGTTCGCAGTGCATTATACATCATATTCCAATGCATTGGTGCCATAGCAGGTACAGCTGCGGTTAAGGTAAGTGTAAAATAAAGCAATACTAGTAATCATGTCATTGAATGGAATATTCCTGGCCATAGACACTAATCGATGAGCAATACTATTATGGCCTGGGACATACCAGCCTGGCGCCAAACATCACTCCACTCCAAGGCTTGGGAATTGAATTCTTTCTTGGATTAGTTCTTGTACTCACCGTATTCGGAGCATGCGATTCTAATAAGCCAGGTTTGTCTTGAAACAGTTTTCAAATAGCATTTAAAATATTTCATCATTTGATTTAGATTCCCGTTTTACTGCCCCATTGGCAATCGGTCTCTCTGTTACCCTCGGCCATTTAGGAACAATTCGTTATACTGGGGCTAGTATGAATCCCGCACGAACACTTGGCACTGCCATTATTACAGATAACTGGAGCGATCATTGGGTATATTGGGCCGGACCGATTCTCGGTGGTGTTGCTGCTGCACTTATATATACACAAGTATTGGAACAGCCTACTTTGCAACGTAATGATTCATCCGACAAGTATAGAACACATGCCGATGAACGAGAGGTTAGTGCGAAAAGATGGATCCCTCTCAAGAGATGAGTGTTTTAAATTTTTGAACGTATTTTATAGATGAGAAAACTGGAAAGTGGACGTGACTACGCCTAGAGAAGTCTTAAATCGTCAGTTAAATGCTCTCGATCTTAAAACCACTAATGTAGAACATCATTTCGCCTGTGGCGAAGAAAGCACATCCGAAACAAACACTGTCCACTCGACACAAAACAGTACGAGTAACATAGATATATATGTATAATTTATTTTTAAATTGTATTTTATAATTCGTCGTTTTAGTTTTCTTTTACTTGTATTGTTTTTATTTTTTAATTTTTATTTAAAACTGTATCCATAATGCAATTATTAGTTTGTAAGAAAATCATTTCACTTTTGAATATTTAAATTACCCTCTTTTTATACAGTATACTTTTAATTGCTTACAATATATGTATGTATGTAAAATATATGTAAAAATAACGTATTTAACTGACGATTGCGTGTTTTCAATTGATTTACACTTTTAGATGCAATTAATTTGCGCACAGACGGCAACAAGTCATTTTGCTTAATAATTTATTATGACCTTGAGAAAAGATCATAACTTTTGGTAGTTCAGTGGAAAGTTTTTGGGATTGGCATAAGTATCAAAAGCTTAATGATATAGAGTTTAATCGTTTAATGTTAATGAATATGTATATCCAAACGTAATATTGAATTTAACGTCTAGATTCTTAAAATAGTATGAGTAACTCTTATAAATTAATCCAGTTCAGTGATCGGTTTAATTTCATCAACAGACCAAATTAAATGCTTTATTGTTGTAAAGAATACCTCACGAAATGTAGAATAATATTTTGGCAGCCAATACTTCCATTTTTATAGATACATAACTTATGTTATGTAGGTGTGTAGGGAACGCAATTGCTCAGTGTGTTGTTGGTTTTTAAGAGTTTTACCCATTTTCTGAGGAAAAAGCGACTTATTATGTATTTTGTCAGTAAGAAATTTGAGAAATTCTCAGAAATTAAAATTTGATTAAAAAACATATAGGAAGCAAACGTTTTCAACAAACCACATTACTGAAAAAAATTGACACCAATTTTTCATAACTTTGAGTACCTAGTTACCTTTCTTTTGCTTTTGGATCACTGAAATCAAAGGATTGCATGCGCTATTAAATGACCTTTCTTCTTTTTTTACTTTTTCGTACAGGTATGGGGTTTCTAATACAGATCATATAAGTTCGCCTGTGGGGTTTGCAAGTACACTCAACATCACTTCGAAATCTTTATTTTATCTCTTTTACTTTCCTCGTTCTCGATTATTCAAAACAATATCCCTTTTGATCAAAACAATTCATAAATACTCAAAACTCTTATTTATTTTAGTTTCTTTATTATTTTTTAGTTTATTTAGTTTCAGACACTAGTATTTAGTGTTATTATTTATCAATATCGTTATTTATCAAAACAATTCATAAATACTCAAATCTCTGATTTATTTTTACCACCGATTCACTAGCGTTTTTCTTTTTATTATAGCCCTTCGAAATTCATTGTCAATGTTCCAAATCTTGTTCGTGAAACCTAGTTGTAGTTAATGTTCCAAATCAAAATCCAACTCAACTCAACTCAACTTACTTTCATTTCAAATCAACTGCCGGTGTTCGAAATTAAAACTGATTTTCCTATGTTTCAGTAACGTCTTTTTATAGTCAATCGTTTCCATTCATTCTGCACTTTAATATATTTCCTAATTGCAGTAACCCCAGTCTTGGTGTTAGGCCTTCGTTCCGTAAAAATAAAATAGAAGACGAATATTCGAAATAAAGCTTTACTATCACGTTAAAGATTTTAATTGCTGTAAGAATTGACATATCTCTGAGCATTCGTTTCATAAAACCTAATTTGTTTGCTATTTGTACACACTATCCGAATGGAGGGTATAATAATTTTGACTCATAGTTTGTAACATGCCTTTCTATTGATTGAAGACCACTAAAAGTTTATATATATATATATGATCAGCATCAAAAGTTATGTTGATCTAGCCATGTCCGCCACCGTATACGGCCTCGAAATGATCAAGTGTAAGGATTTTTGAAATTCGCTCACTCACACCACCATTTAAAAAAAAACAAAGTTTTATTGGAGAAGTGGATGGAAATGAAGGTCGTTTCATCGCAAAGTATGTACAGGGTGGCTCACCAATTGTGCTACAATAAGAAATTCAAATAACTTCTTTTAATCAATGTATTTCTTTTTTTTTTATTGTATAGAAATTTCAATTTTATTTTATATAAATAATTGTTTTTGAAGATGATAGAACGTAAATGACCTCCATGCTCATTCACGTATATGCAACACCTGGTCAGAAAATTATTCTTTGCGGCCCAAAAGGTTGAAGTCGGCATCGCCTCAATTATTGTTTTAATGAACTGCTTCAATTCAGTCAAATTCCTTGACTTCGTTTTGTACACCTCTTGCTTGACATAACCGCATACAAAAAAGTCAGGTACAGTCAGGTCAGTAGACCTCCAGGGGTCAAGCGGAAAGTAGAGTTTCTGGATATTAATTTGCTTGGGAATTTTCGTTGGAGCTCCACCATAAGCGATCTGGCTATGTGTGTAGTTGCTCTATCTTGCTGAATTGCTGTTGAAACGGATACTTCTTCGGCGCAGTTCTGGGTAAAAAAAAACTCCATCAACATCTTTAAATAACGGTCCCCATTGACAGTTACTGTTACACCATTTTCTTCAAAGAGGTATGGCCCCACAATGTACCTTAATGAAACTGCGCACCACACAGTGACTCGTTCTGAGAGACGGTATCTCACGGCTGCACTATCCAAATCCTCTTTTCGGTATCCCAAGCATTCATTTTAATAAACCTAAATTAAATAGTAACCTGCCATATAAAAACATGCGATTGTCGGAAAATAAATGCAGCCACAACGTGCCACTGTTTGGTGCGGATTTTGGGTCGGTGCCGGAGGCATCATTGGACCATACCTCTTCGAAAATGAGGCTGGTCAAGCAGTGACTGTTGCTGGTGCTCGGTATCGTGACATAATAACAGAATTATGTGTGCCTAATTATAATATATTCCATACATAACCCTATCCTGTGTTCTTTACAGTTCAATGAAAAAATGAAAATCTAAAGAAACTAAACTGTTTTTTCTATTTAATTCAAATCTTGAGAATATTTTCGGACACCCTTTATAACGAAAGGGTATTTACTTGTCGGAATTTTTCGCACTTCATTAGTTTTCAACTTTAGCAATTGGGCTAATGATTGATCGTTTCCAGAAATCGAAAAAAGATTTATAAACAATTGATTGTAAGGCTCGGCCAGTAGTACCTACCTATGAATGTTATTCATATATTATTTGGGATGCAGGAAAGTACTCTGTTTTGATTTAAATCTGTATCAACGGCTCTTTTCAATTAACTTTTAAAAACTTGGACGCATTTCTTTTTGGTTTTCGTTGGGTTATCTACTTTGCTTTTACAAATGTTCTTTTTGACTATACTATTTCTTGCTAACATTATATTTGCTTCTGGCTGTAGCTTATTCGTTCCGGTCATCTTCACGGTTACTGCTAATTGCTTTGTCACGCTTATTTGATTTTTGAATCTTGAAAGGATGTAAATTATTATTGAACCTATGTGTCAGCTACTTTTTGTTTTGGAGCACTAAGAGCTTAGATGTTACACTTCTCAGTTCCATTATAAATGTAAATATAAACTACAAAATAAACAAAAGCAATATATTTTGCACTGATTTTATTTGGCTAGTTTGCGTTTCTCCTACGGATAGTTCCTGTTTATATTTAAGTATCTGTATGCTCATCACTCTCTAGACCTTGTCTTTTCCATCTGGGTTTATTTTATTGGTTTCACTATCACTTAAATAGATGCCTTCATCGATTTAAACCTTAATGTGTTGTTGTTGGTAGGTGCACACATACGTAGTACAAAATGATCTCGTATTTTATGTAGTTCGTGTATGTTTGCAATCGAGTTTAAATTCATTTTTTATTGGTTAATAAATATCAACTTACATACAAAAATGATTAAATCTAACTTAAAATAAACAGGATTCTTATTCTAAATTAATAGTCCTTATGCGGACGTTCTAAACTTAACTACAACCTTATGACTGAAGTCAGTCACCTCACTTAAGCAACACCACAAGTTGACGAGCCCGGTCTCCCCGAAACGCCCTAGCTAACTTAGTCTAACTTATAAACTGAGATGATGTTACCTAGAGTAACGAACCGTTTTGGGAGGGCATGTTGACCCCTCCCCCCTCAACAATCCACCAAAATTTAACGAATTGCTTTTCCGTATCGAATTTATCCCTCTCCGCTTTGCGGTACTAAAACGGAGGAGCTCATGAGCATTGGCGACGTACCCGCCGTGGATGAACCGCTTATCTCTCGCGATAACGCAGCAGGTGGTGTAATACCGGGATACCATTCCTCGTCTGGATAGCATCAATATGGATAAATGCCTCCGGGGGAATAAAGTCAAACCGAAACTTACTCACTATGTACATTTCATTGGGGTAGTAAGCAACAAAGAACAGGCAATTGTCGCTGGCATTAAGCTCATCATATAGGACCTAGTTGGGATAGTATGTTCTATAGACGTTCTAAATAGACAATAATTTATGTATGTACATTATATCAAGGTAATCTACCGTCTTCAAGCTGGCGAACTAGAAGGTTTGTAAACAGCCACAATCGAATACATTAAATTTATTCACGTTAACATTATACTTTTCATAACGTAATCGGTAAGTGATAAATATAGGTTTAAATTGATCGTGAGAAATTTGTTTGTGAAGAAATTTGTTTGATATGTATTAACTCTTCTGACATTTCCCAAAATTTAAGTGTGTTTGGTCATTCAGTTGGACTAAGTTAGGTTGGGTTAGGCAAAAGACATTACTCAATGCGCCCAATAGCTAATTTTGTTCGCTGGTAGGTATACAACTAATGATAACGTCTTCGCGTTATTATTTTTGTCTCGTTCTGCGCATCTACATCATCGACACTCAATTAGTTTGAAATCTGCAGTCAGTATAATCTGAAATCAAAGGTAAAACGTAAACAAAACGGGTGTGCATTTATTAATTATTTATATACTTATTTGTTAAATAATATTACGTTGTAAATTGTTGTTGAATTATAATAATAAACCGTTAATTTACTCTTTATGTATTTCATTTTTATTCGGTGTAGGTACCTATGTACTTGTATCTTACTGTGTTTTGTATATTAATTGTTTGGTCATGTGCTTTCATTTACCTGGTTAAGCATAAGCTGCTTTAACGCATGGACATTTATTCCATACTCACTCATATTTCTTCTTCTTGATTTCCTCCCGGATGGCAGCTAACTTCTGCAAATTTGACACCTTTAGTGTTGGCACAAGGGGTGTTGATGTCGAAGATGGCGAATTTAATCGCTGGTCGGTGCTTGTCCGCAGATGGGATGCAAATGTTAAAGATCTGTCAAATGGCGGCGACACTGCCACTTCAGTGCAACTTGTTGTCGTTGTGAAAATTTTATTGGAATCCTTCACCCATAGCTCGCTTGGTGAATTGATTAATCTACTGCTTGAAAGTCGGATTATTAATTCAAAACTGGCCGTTGCATCTGCTAGGAGGTCTGTCAGTAGAGGCACGCCACAAGGCGGTGTTCTTTCTCCCCTTCTCTGGAATTTGGTGGTGAATAAACTACTGATAAACCTGGAAGGGGAGGGCTGCAGGGTGATTGCCTATGCGGATGACGTTGCTATAGCCGTCTCAGGAAAACACCTCAATACCATTAGGGAACTCCTGCAAAACGCTCTTAACAAGCTAACGAGATGGGCTAATCGGTGTGGACTGTGCGTTAACCCCCACAAAACCGAGTTGGTCCTCTTTTCCAGGAAATATAAAATCCCATATATTGACCCTCCCTCTATTAGCGGTACAAGCTTAACCTTCTCTTAGGAAGCAAAATTTTTGGGTCTAATCTTCGATAGGAAGTTAAGTTGGAAACCCAATATACAAGAAAGAGTCAAGAAAGCTACAGTAGCACTTTTCTCTTGCAAAAAAGCCATTGGCAATAAGTGGGGTATACAACCCCGTATTACGCATTGGCTATATACAGCGGTGGTTAGACCAATTCTTACTTACGGGGTGGTCGTCTGGTGGACTGCCCTGGATAAAGCTATAAACCGCGACAAACTGGGCAAAGTCCAGCGATCAGCGTGTCTGTGCATTAGCGGAGCACTCCGTACTACCCCCTCCGCTGCACTGGACATTCTGTTGCACCTGATACCCCTTGACATTTTCAGCATGCAAACAGCGGCTTGTTCCGCTGTCCGCTTAAAAGCTACCTCACAGTGGACCAACAAGAAGATTGGCCACTCCATCATTTTGGACTCCTTTAAGTCTCTATCCAGAAACATAGACTACACCATACCCCATCTGCAGTTCGGAAAAAACTTCCAAATCACCATTCCTTCCAGATCATTCTGGGATGATGATGCATTTGCAGAAGATAAATCGATCCACTTCTACACCGACGGATCTAAAACCAGCGATGGGGTAGGTGGGGGCGTTTTCTCAGAAAAGCTAAATCTTAGCCTCTCTTTCCGTCTTCCAGATTACTGTAGCGTGTTCCAGGCGGAAATTTTAGCGATAAAAGAAGCCCTGTCGTGGCTAAAGAGGAATGTGATATCCTCAAAGGATATCCGTATCTTCTCGGATAGTCAGGCAGCGATTAAGTCCCTGGACTCAGTCTCTTCAAATTCCATCGTAGCCCAAGATTGCCGCTCATCTCTCTCGGAGATGGCAGAGCAGTTCAACATTCACCTCTGTTGGGTGCCGGGACATAGAGACATTCCAGGTAACTGTAAGGCAGACGATCTCGCCAAAAAAGGAACCACTTTACCTCTTTTACCTGATAAAGGTTCTTTAGAAATACCAATCGCTACATGCAAACTCTTGCTCAAGCTATCAGCAATCGAGAGAACAAACCTTAGGTGGACATGTAGCAATACTTGTCTAGCGACTAAGCGAATCTGGCCAAAGCTGGATCTGCGACGCTCTAAGAGTCTAATCTCATTAAACCGACTGCATATTAGCTCGACCATAGGCGTTATCACAGGACACTGCTTAATAGGCAGGCACGCCTCCAGACTTGGCGTGCACTCAAACGACTTCTGCAGAAGCTGCATGGACGAGGAGGAGGAGGAAACTGTACTTCACCTTCTCTGCACATGCCCTGCACTCTCCCACAAAAGAAATCTCCATCTAGGGGACTTCTTGTTTAACGACACAAACGACTTAGCCAACACTGGCGTCAGAAGTCTTTCGCGCTTCATAAGAAGCTCCCATTGGTTCAACGAGCAGTGAGGGAATCCCCAGATCTGTGTGGTACCACAATGGACCTAATCTTGGTCTAAGTGTGTCGGCCTTAGCTGACAGCCACGTCAACCTAACCTAACCTAACCTTCACCCAAATTGACAGCTTTTCTTGCGCCGGATATGTAGGATGCAAGGCAAGATCCATTACGCTTCGGTATGTACTCGAATGCTCAGTGAAGTAAAATTAAACAAACAAAAAAAGCTTCTGGGAATCTTTTTACCTTTTATCCCTAGTTAAATCTGAGATGGAATGATTCCGTCCTTTCAAACATGACTTGCTGTGTATTGTTTTGGTGATCAGTTTTTACTTGACAAGAAATAATTCTCTCCTAAACATGTCTTTTTTTGTGTTTCTGCGTATCAGTAGTAATAATTAGTAGAATGGTAGCACTGGTCGTGAAATTTGCTATCGCGTACACACACCAATGAAAGTTGTTTTTCCCGTTCATTCACAATTTTATATTAATTGTAAGCCTATTGTGAATAAATAAGCTAATGTCAAATTTTGACATCTCAATTATCAACAGCTGGCTTTCATTCGGATTAAAATTTGAGATTATTAGTTTACGAAAAAGAACTTGGGTTTTAAAAATGTTTCAAGCTCTATTGTGCGTTCCAAACTACTCGATCATTGAAACGTAAGTACCTTCTGCTATTTGGTTTATGCAATATTGCCATCTGTTTTATTTTCTAGCCTCCGACTATATTCCATTGGTCCCCAAACACACTATGATGTTCTAAATCTAAACAAAAATTGCTCGGCAGAACAAATTCGAGAAGCGTTTATTAAACTATCAAAAGAGGTACATACATTTCATTATTTTTTATATGTACCGAACTCGTAAGAGAACATTTTAACCTGGTTATGATTTTTGAAAGAACCACTTTTATAAGAAGCGTGATTCTTCCCGGTTAATTCTTATTTCAGCTTGTGTTTTTTCTTTGTATGATTTATTTAAAAACGTTAGAAGTTAAATGTGTGCTGGTCAATTTCCTAAATTTGCGAATGTTCAGGACAGACTATGGACCTACTTATATCGGTATTTCTGAGCAAATACCTATCATGTATAAAGAACCGATGAGGACAGATCCGCTAATTCAATACAAATCTTAATACGGGTAGCGTATATATTACAGTTGCAAGGGATTATCATCGAGAATTTATTTATAATACTATAAAGTCTATATACAAAGACCGTATACATAATTTCATCATTTTTATCAGTTGTTCTGATGCAAAACGCCAGTGCTAATGCAATCGACGTGTTTGAGCTTTTGAGAGTACATCCATTGTGGTACAGCTCTTAGATTTCGCGGTCAAGGAGTTTTTAACTCATTTGTTTTGCCAAACCGAAGAAGCAAATGTTTTTCCAGAGTAATATTTTGACGGATCTCCACTTAAGTGCCATTTGGAGAGTTGACTGAAAGAAATTTCAATCAATGAGAAGTAATTCACAAAAGAACAAATTTAAGGAAACTGCTTAAAATTGTTCTTTATCACAAAAAATTCGTCAAAGTTAGAATTTTTTTCTTTCATATAAATCCGTATCACTTCATTCTGATTCACTTGATGAACAACTCATAAAGAAAAAAAATTTCGAATGTTTCTTTTATTTATTTTCAATTAAATATTATCTATTTATCTCGATTTCTTCCTATTTCTAATAGTTCTTATTTTACCTTTGTTGTTTCTACTGTCATGTACCTAGTCTGCTAACCAAATCTTACTACAAAATCGTTCGTTTACTTTTTCATCTTTTAAATTTGTAAGAATTCGTCCCCACTCTTCGAAATTTGAGGAGTTACTTGAATAGTAAGGGAACATACCTCATTATTCTGGCTGGTTGCCTGATTTGATATGAAAGCTTTGTTATAAAATGTTTGCTGCATTCAGAACTAGAAAGATTTTTCTAAAAAAAATACGCCCTTGATATGTTCAGCTTATCTGTCAGCTGTTTCTTTTTTGTATTTGTAAATTTGTAATGTTTTGTTTGTTAAAAGGAAGTCCAAGTCCCAGAGCACTGACTCGGAAACGGTCCATTGTACTAAAATAAAAATAAATATTAGGCATTAACGGTCCTTACAAACCCTAAAACATTCTCCAACCATTTGCTTGAAGGGGTCAAACATTGTTACACCATTTTTCAATCCATGAAAGCAGCATATCACGCTTTGATTTCATTGCTCTTTAAGATTATGAACCATTATCAAATAAAATAAAAAGGTTTGACAATAAAATTCCATTCATGTACTGCATCTGCTCGAAAAAATGTTTATAGGTCGAAAGCGTACAATTCTAATTTTATGGAATTATTTGATTATATAACTAAGGCAAGATTTCAAATTGGAAATGCAACTGCGCAAGTGTTCGATGATCCATACCTACTGTTTTATTATCGTCGGCAGATAAGGAATAAAATGACAACTTATTGGCACCTAAGACACGTAGTGGGGAAAAAGTGAGAACTAATTAAAAAATCAAAAAATATGATCCTGATAGAAAGCAAAATTATGTGTAAAGCATATAAATTGAGGATCTGTATAGATTATTTGGCGATAATAAAACACGGCTAATATTACTTGAATAACGCATGATTCGAATCCAGGAAAAGTAACATTTATCGTGCGGGTAATTTCGAAAAATGCCGTATATGTCGTATTGTATAATTTTCTGTTTTGTATGTATGTATACATTGCCTATGTACTTCATACATCGTTCACTAATTTTTCTTCACAGTTCCATCCGGATGTAAAGGGGGCCAACACAAATCCCGAAGACACGGCTAAGTTTATTAAAATCTCCGAAGCATATCATGTACTTAGCAAAGCTGTATCTCGAGATGCGTACGATCAGGATCTCTTAGCATGTGGTATAGGGCGAACTACTACTTCTGCCCGTGGAGGTTTTAAAAACCCCGAAGTTCATAGGTGATTTATCTAGAAATCCGTTCTTTTTTCTAAGTGTGTTCACGTCATGTTTTATTGTTTTTAGTCATACTCATTAACATATAATTAAAAAATGCTTTATCATGCATTTAGTATTCAAATCAAGAAATCTCATTACCAACAAAGAACTGTAAGTTATTAAACATAGTCATGCAACTCTAAGCTTTTACAAAGCATACTTTCAGCGCTTATAGCTCATTTCAATTATCATAAGACACGTATACTCTCACAATGAAATGCAATTATCTGGTAGGAAATGGTTAATCTATGATATTGCACACGATTTTTATAAATAATCGATTATGCAAAATATGAGTGGTAGTACATTAATAACGATTAATTTACAGACCATGGGAAATTAAACCAAATTACGATCCAAATCCAGGACCTTACTACGGAATAAAGGGTCTGAAAAGAGTTTCGAATGCAAAAGTTCTTACGATACTTATAACATTCGCAATGATAGGAGTCGGATTGGGGTTTGTATCTGTTAAGTAATCTATTTTCGATTAACACAATGAAGAAAAAATTAAAATTAGCCTCTCCTTTAAGGTACTCATTTACGTTAAATCGTAGTCAGTTGGATGAAAGATCAAAGGAGGCTGGGGAACACCATGCTACTGTGAGGGCAAATGCTCAAAAGTTCGGAAATGATGAGCAACTTAAAAAGCTGGTCGATAAATTGCTAGTTAAGCCATCTTGAATCCTATATATGTATTTTTTTTCAAAACAATGAGCCATCGCACACAAGACTATTTCTACCGGCATAAAACCGATTTTATAGGCAAAAGGACTGAGTAGTGCGGTTAGAAACGGAGGAAAATGTTCTAAAGATGTTTGAGCAAAGTGGAAAACTAATACATTCACAACTATCACCATTTGAGGTCTGAAAAAATGTATAGACATTCGAATGTCATACGCGTTTAGTGAACTATCGCAGAGAAAGGGGTTCATGTATACAATTTTTTCTGCCGGCAGAAATCCTTCCGTGTGCTCTCGAACTATGGTATGAAACCAGTTTTATGTCGCCAGAAATCGTCTCTTATTGTTCAAAGTTTGTGATGAAATGACTCTTAATTTTTTTCAAATAAACTTATTTTTGTCAATCGAATGTGTTAAATGTTTTCTTTTCTTGTTTGTCCACGATCTGTCCATAAGTTGTATACATATTAATGATTCTCCAGCATGATCGATCGGTAACTAAGTTTAGGTATCTGAACTGAACTTCTATATCAACAGAACTCTACGCGAACAACAACGGACGGCGTATTATACCGGCATCTTAAGGTACGAGTAATTACATAAATGTAAATACGGAAGTTCATAATTGGATTGGAACAACAAGAATGGATACTTCGTTGCATTCAAGTGTCAAGTGATTTGTATGTATAAACATAATTTTCCATTCATTAATCACAATCGAGCAACAAAGTAACCAATATTAGCACCAGGCAGCTATTGTTCCCGCAATAAATGACGATTATATTATACTAGTTCAGCAAGTGGGGAGTTATGTTTTATCTGAGGCTTTGTAATGAACATGACCGAGAGTTGGAACGCAGGTCACGATTTTATCGATGTTAGTTTTTTTTTAAAGTTTAAACTGATAAATATCTGGCAGTTGAATAAAATTTATTAATTAATCTCTGTGAGGTTTAAGAAAAAAATTAAACTGCTCTAACAACAAATCCGCAAACGCAAATGCAAATGCTAAAAAAAACGTCTCAAAACTCGAAAATCCAAAGTGTATACCCTATTCTAAAGGTATATACATTTTGACTCATATTTTGTAACATACCTACCTTAATATTGCCTGCTGACCCGTATAACTTATTATATTCGTAATCAGCATCGATAGTAATGTCGATGTAGTGGTGTCCGTCCGTCCTTCGGCAAAAATTAAGCCCTAAAATTCTAGCTAGGGCCTAGAGTGCTCATTAAGATTTTTAAATTCCGCCCACAATTTAAATAAAAAAAAACTGTTTTGTGGAAAAATCAAAGTTTCAGCCATGCAAAAAAACAAATTTTTTGACCAGTTTTTGGGGTTTCCAGGGAGCTACAAAAAGGTCCTAGATTTTCTCAGGCTAAAATAAACAGCATCTAAGGCCTTAACTATTTATTTAACTATGTAGGTACAGAATTCTATATAATTAAATGAATTTAGGGAACAACTCGGGTTAGTTTCGGATACTCAAAAAAGGGTTTGGTTATACAATTGATGGTTATACTTGCCGAAGTTTTTTTCAAAAATCTAAAAGTAACGTCAGCTATAACCCGAGTAGATGAATAACTTTATTAAGAAGCTGCAAGTGAATGCACTGTCGTCTAAGGAATCCATTTATGTGTCATTTATTAATACTCGTACTTCGGATCTACCCAAATACAGCGATAAACTCCTGACATCAACTCTCCACAAAATTCCTATTAGGCATCAAATTTTGCCAATAGTGGAACTTTCAGAAAAAGCATTGGAATCAAGAATTAAAGACTACAAGCGCCATCGATACCAATATATTTGTAAGGTTTCAACGGAAACGACAAAATAAAGATTTCTTCAATATGCTAGATCTATATGATAAGATCCACTTGTTTCATCTTTTAAGCGCACTTCAAAAAAAGCTCTAAAAAGTTATTGCCCAGAGCTAATAGCTGTGTTTTATTATCCATGCGGATCTGGATCTGGATCAATTTAATACGTAAAACAAAAACAACACAGGATCTTGCTATTTATCGGGATCATTAATCGTGATCCAAAATGTAATTACAAAACTCACTACCTGTTTTTTCGTGGCGTTGCTTATTTAAATTATAGGAAATTATAGGAACACAATAATATTGCCAGACCAAAATATGAAACACTATTAATAACACAAAAAATCAATTAGCATATTTTCATATTCGAATAATTTACCACTGCGACTTTTGAGATGTTTTGCTTCGTAATATAATACACAAAAATTAATGGAAATATTAGCAGTACAATACTGTTAATATGTTGCATATTTGAACATAACATTTGAACATAGTTTCTGAAAAAAAAATATTGAGTGCAAAATGTATGTTGATTTGTATTCAAATGGCAACACCCCCGACACAACAAGCGATCATATTGTGACGTCACATTGTACCCTATATTTGCAATATGGCTGAGTGCCAATCAAAACTTGAAATACCTGGTATCGTCTGTTATGTGTTAAAAACAACTGTTGCCACAACTTGCCACTGATGATCCAGATCGTTTTATTATCAGATCGGATCCGTATCAAGATCATTGGGATAATAAAACGCGGCTAATAAGTCTACTAAAAGTAAAAAATGATACATTTTCTTAGATTTAAACTCTATAATTGTAAAAGAAAGACATACATATATGTATTATGTATCCTATTGTAATGTAATTTTGGTTTGTAATAAAATAACGTCCGAATAATCTCGCTATCAGAGTGCGCCCTCTGCAGTTCGTAGGTAGCTTTAAGAGTGACAGCAGCAGCAACAACTTCACTACGGAGGCAGCCATTGTTGGGTTTTCGGTTCCGGTTTAGATTTCGTTGGTTGAGAAAAAAGGTGTGACGACAAGAAAAATAAAGATCTGAAAAAGAATTTAATCGCTTTTAATTGCGACAATCATTTTTGTAATTTATACTATATTATTTTATATATATATATTTGTATTCCATTTTATTTCATATTATTAATATGTTGGTCCGTTTACATTTTTCCAATACTGTTTGGCGTAAAATGCATCGCTGAAGCAGTTAATGAGACACTCTGATGCCACACAAATTAAAAAAAAAACACTGTTTAAATCGGTACTTGCTTAAAACATCTTAAAAATTGGTTCTTTAACTATTTCTATTCACTATTGTGATCAGTTTCATTTTGGAACCCCATGTTTACAAGATCCGCAATATTTGGGACTGTTTTTAAAGTAAGACATTCTGTTAATTCCTTTTCTGAGAAAATCTTACTTCAGCCAATGATTCTGAAACACAATGTGAAGCGAATTTCCTAAAATTTATGAATTTTATAGCCTTAGAAATGCCTTTAAAATAAAAATATAAATTTTATCCATAAATTTATTCGTTCAAAAAATATGATTTTTGCCACTAAAAAATCATTAAATATTGATAAAATTTTAAATGAAAAAGACTCTGAAAAAATATTCTTTTTTCGGGCTTCAAGGAAAAAGGTCATTGGTGCTTGAAAAAATGAAAAAAACGAACACGAAAAGTTCACTGAAAACAGACCCCCGTTTGTTATTAAATTGATTAAACCAGTTGAAGAACCATGGTCCAAGTACGCCTTTCAATTCTTGAATCGAAGACATGTCGAAGAAGCGCCAATCTGACAACTAGCAACTACCTTAGCGGTAAGTAATCCCTAGAGATCTCAACGTTTATAATGAACTGATTTAAATTCAATAAATAAACACGTGTTACTTCACATGTATTAATTTTACTACCAATTTATTTGTTTGAGAGAACATAATATTTTATTGCTGAAATATTTATCGAACTTTCCATCCTTGTTTTCCGTTTTCTCTCTTTTCTTTTGACTGCCCATATTTTACTGTCATTCTATTTATGAACATACAATTTGTATTTTTATGGTGACCAAACTGTAATTTATCATAGTCACCTTTAATCTGAGCCATTAAAAAGTGAGCACACGTCGAAAATTCCTTTTGTATACAGAAAAAAAATAGATAGTTTTTTTTTTAATTTGAATTTATTCAATATCATTAGGTCTGTTCCTTTACTTATCTCAGTAACTTTTATCTTCTCAAAATTAAGAAAAACTGCTTCAAGTTTCAACTCAAAGTGGGAGCCAACGCGAGAGCGAATCACTCGCCCATAACTTAGTTATGAATTTTCGCCCAACAGCACTTTATATGACAATTGATTTTTCAATTTATTATTTTTTCTTTCAAATAAATCCGTATCATTTTCTTCTGATCACTGGATGAATCAACTAATAACGTTAATATATTTAATATTTTTCCTCTATTAATTTTCTATTTATCTCGATGTCACAAATTCTGTGGATTTTTTTATTTGATTTTTCTACTGTCATCTAGTTTGCTTACAACCATCTAACTACAATATCGTTCCCTCACTTATTCATAATTTCTTTAACATCTGAGAGAACATCTCCCTACTCCTCGAATTTTGAGAAGTTACTTGAAGAGCAAGGGAACATACCCATTATAAATCGAACATTTTGTGCAAAATAGTTCACACATAATTTTCTTCTTATATCAACATTTTACGCTTCACAGAACTATACATTCATTATTTAATAAATTTAAAAATTTGTACGGTCTCCCATTAAATATTTAATAACAATTAAAATGCGCGTCAATGCTTTCTGCCTTAAGTACTAATAAATATAATTAGCTACACATAATTGACCCTTAATTAGTTAAAATATTTCTGTTTTCTTTCTCTCAATTCACGACTAAATTGTAATGAAAAATAAATTATTGGTATACATTCACAGGTTTTTTTTATCAAAAATTCACAAGAAAATAAGCGTTTTAATTTCGCAACACTTTACAGTGTTACCTACTCTTTACCAAAAACAATTCTAACTCCAAAGAAGTGTACAAAAATTCGCCTAATTAAAAATTACATTAAAGTACATTCTAATCACGCCCTAAAAAGAGTTAACAAAAGCATGTATTATAAATCACGGAATATTAAAATGCAATTTGTTTTTTTTATCATCTTAGATCTTTGACGAAATACTTATTTCCTTGACTAAAACCCTTGCTGCTACATGTGGTTTTGCTGGTCGAAGTACCACTTCACCGGCAACTTTGTAGTCATCATACTTTAGGTGATAGACCTCATGGAAGCCCAGTTTTTCCATTACTCGAGCAGAATAGTGACTTGTGCACAGGACATGCATAACAGGAATCGATTGTTCGCGCATGTAGTCGAGTACTTTTTCCGTTAAGCGACCAGCAATGCCCAAACCCCTATAGTTGGTATTGACGGAAACGATTTTTCCATCCAGAATAATATCTGTATTGGGGAAACTATCAAAGATATTAAAATTCTCTTCGATGCGGTCCATGAGGGAAAGGATTTTTTTGAATTTGAAATGTTCGCAGGATTCTGCTGCACTCTCATGCTTATCGGTGAGTTTCTAAATGGAGGGTATTGATATATTGTTTTTGCTAAAAGTTTTTATTAAGTAACTTACAGGTCGCCGCATGATGCCGTTTAGAAATATTCCAATAATTTCACCTTGTTTATTGACGGCTTTGAATGAACATGCCTCAGGTATACACTTCAGAGAGTACTCTTCAAGCTCTCGACATTCGCCAAGGTTAAGGAAAGTATTAAGTGGTTCATCCTAAAAATGAAAATAAAATAAACAAAACTGTTAGTATACTCATATCTTATCCTAGCGTCGCATTAGATTAAAAATTAAAAATATAATTTATGCCCGGCGAAAGAATCGGCAATAAAAATAAATCTATGGAATGTTTAATGTTAAAACATGAGGAGCCAGATGTTATGGAAATACGCCACATAGGCCCACGTTTGTTTCGTTTTTTGTCGAAAGCTTTATAATATTTCCAGAATCATTTTTGAATTTCAATTTTCAGTCACAGCGTCGACCAAGTAAGATTAATGACTGGACAAGGTTCCATTCCAGTTGCTTATTTTGAATATTTACCTGTAACATTATTTGTGATGCTAATTTTGCGGATAAAATTAGTATAACAAGTCTTAAACGAAATTGAAAGCTAGCTATGAGAGATGATCCTGCATGGGGAAATAATTCATGGCTAAATTGAATATTTTGTACATCTTATCTACACGATTTCTATTAGGATTTAAAAGTTAATTTCTTTGACTGGATGTAACTTGTTGGCAATTTCAACAACTGCTCTTAATGTCTCTCTGAAAAACATGGTCTTAATGGCACATTGGTACCAAAATAGACCTCATGCTGCCAATAAATAAGCTACATGTAAGTGAAATGCGTTCGAGCTATAAAAATCAGACACAAAACACAAATTACGATCATGGTTTGTAGATTAGTTGGTATACACTTTACTATAACTATAAATTCTACTCATATTGAAATGCATGGTTATAAAGCTACCAAATTACCTTTTTTACAAATAAGCTATAGACAACGTTATGTGGTATAATAATTATAAGCGATTTTTCAGTTTTATTTAATCTTTACTCTGCCATTTCTTTTTATTAAAGTAAGACAGTCCAAGAGAAAAAATTAGCAACGGTGAACAGATGCCTACTTTTGATAATGTTTGACATTGAATTTTATCATATTTATTTATTTCAAGAGAATAGGTTCACAGTAAGATTAAATCCTATAGTTTTTGAGGGCTTGACAAAATTTGTAAGTTCAAAGGCAAATTTAACATTATAAATAGGTGAGGACAGACTACATCTAATTTAATTGGAAACTTACATAAATGAAACGAATTAATAACAAAAACAATAATAATATATGACATTAAATAAATCTTTATGTATCACTAGCCAAGTGTTTAAAAAGATTATTTTTGAATGTGCCTGTGTTTGTGGTTCTCCTTAATGTAATGGGTAATGAGTTCCATAGGAGAGTGGCATGGACGAAGAATGAGCGCTCAGATGGCAAGCAATTGAATCTGGGCCGAATTATCAATTGTCATCATAAATACTTAAATACTTAATATACGTTGCAACTTTGATCTGCGGTATCACACAGGTTCACCTCGTGAAGCCTTATTTTAGCAGGAAGCTCAACTTTCGGTTGTGCATAATTAATAACAGCTGGAGAGCAAGTCCATGAGGAGTTCGAACTCGAAACTCTTCTTCTCTTCATCTGTGTCAGCAGTCTGACTAAAAATCTGAACAATATGAGTAAAAATCTGAACAAAGCCAAAGACAGACTGAGATGAGAAAAAATTTCGGAATAAAATTAGGCCGCAATGCAAAATGGCAAAAAAAATATATGAAAAAGGCCCTAAAAAACATGGCTTTATTATAATAAAATGCCTTGCGAGCTGTTTTTTAAATTTGTTTGTTTGCTTCTTTTTGTATGCTCCTCTGGTTTGTGGACTGGATGAGGTTGAACGAAATATATCCATGTTTGGCATGGATTTCAAGAAACTGTGCATATACCCAACCTCGCACCTACTCTAAACCCAACAGTTACTCCAAGCTGGAAATTGCAGGGGGCACCAAAATGCATCATCATACACATTTCACTATTTATTGGATCATCTCGTGGTACTCTACTATAATCCACCAATTTTATCCTTGATTGAATTGCGCAGAAAGGGGTGGTTAAATTCCTCTAACCCGCGAAGCGGTTTCCCCAAACACTGTTTGATTCATATAATCCACCAATTTTATCCTTGATTGAATTGCGCAGAAAAGGGTTAAATTCCTATAACCCGCGAAGCGGTTTCCCCAAACACTCTTTGATTCAAATGTTAGCTGTGCCCCAACAAATATGAAGAAAAGTCCCAAAATTATGCAATCACCGTAATCGGACTACAATCTGGATGTTGTCGTTAACGTTATCATTTTTTGGGACCTTTTTTATGTTTTTTTTGGTTGCCTTTTCGCAATGGGGCCAAATTTAATGGAGTCGGACAAATAAAGGAAAATCGGAATCCAAAACAATTAAACAGACGCTCTGGTGTTGTTAACCTGGCGTAGAAAGTAATTAAATTTAATACAATAAATTTTATTTAATAAATAAACATGATTTTTGTTAAATATTGTATCATCGTACATTTGTCTATATATCGTAACTACACATACATACACATTCTCTATTGTATTTCTTATCAAGTGTGTTTCATAAACAACTCAGAATGCTGTGAACACGCTCGGTTGAGAACTATGCTCTGCTCTGAACTAAACAAGAAACATACTAGAGAAAAGCTACAGTCTCCTTGGATACCCTAATAACATCCCTCATTAAGTGTGCGCGCCAAGAATCTGAGTATGGGTGAATTGTTAAGAGCGATCTACACATTTTGTTATACAAAATTTAAAGGATTTTATCGAAAAAACAAAGTTTTTGTAAAAAAACGCCCTTAAATGATGGGTGTCAGAAAACCACTTTATCTACATATATCGCGAAGAATAGGACTTTCATTTACAAGAATTTTTTCAAATAGTGGGCGTGTCAGGGAGCGGATTTTAAAAATATTTAGATATGATTATTAAGGGCCCCTAGAGTATATCTAATAAATCAGGATCCTAGCTCAGACTTTGATTTTTCGATAAAACAATTTTTTTTTTTTTAATTTCCATAACTCCTGATCATCAAGACAATATTTATATTAAACATTTTAGCTTTCTAGCTCAAAATTCGATTTTTTCGATATATTTCGAATCTCAGCTTTCTAGCTTGAGCCACAAATAAAACCAGCAAATCCTCTAACTTTTTAAGATGATTGAGATTCAATCGATTCAGCTGTTATTTGCAGCAATACCTCGTGCTTCGCGGAACTTGAAAACACTTTCCCGAATTGGCTCAATTTGCATGTAAAAGAAATAGACGCATATGTTGAAAAGCTTCATGCTATAATTTGATCAATATGCAAAAGCGTCTTTAAATTATTTAAACGAAACCATGAATGAAGTTTAGTGTCACTTTTCTTCGACTGCGTTTTGATGCAAATTAATGTTCGATAAAATAATGTTTTATAGTTATTACATTACTCATTTAGGCTTATTGAAAAGTTTTATTAATGATGTTCCACATTCAATTGATAAGCTATCGACAAGTGTTGGAAACATTAAAATTGCTGCATAATTAAACTTTCATGAATGAGTTTAAGCTCGCATCCTAGCGATTTAATTGTATAGATAGAACATTGATAGATATAGTTGTGGTAGAAAGATAGATAGATCCGTATAACAAAAAAAAAAAAACTGTATACTAAATCTTCTTCTCCTCTTAGGGCAAGGTTATGCGTACCTACGGACTTATGATCTGTATAAGATTGATCATAACCCTCCGACTTAACTGCATCCATACTGTTCCGCCTGTGGGGTTCGACAGTTATACCTCAAAAAAAAAAAAAAAATAGGCAGGCCTACAGGTTTCGAGTCACTGAGGCGAATCAAATGCTGACGTTTTTGAATTCTATGATACAGGAGCGTTAAGTTAAATTTATGCATATTGCCTTGTTGACGTGGTTTGTAGGATCTCTCATTTAAACATGACAGCACCAATTGAGCCGGTCGCGCTCCATTTTCCTTAAAATAGGTTCTTTGACGTGAATACTTCGTCTGGTCTTTAAAGATCTTATTCGATCAAGTTTAACTCCTGCTTTCATGAGAAGCATCTTCATCTTCGCTGCCGTAAATTTGCGTTCATACTTTTTATACGATACCCACCTTAAAAACGTCTACCCAAACATCAAGTGTTAGTTGCAGGGAAGTCGGGTCTTCGCAAAGACAACTCACTTTTCCTTCAAACAGATAATCAACTTTAAAAATTATCAAGGGACTTAAGGCTTTTCCCTGCCGCATTTCAATCTTTTCTTTGCTCCCTAATACATGATCATATGAACGCGGGAGAAACGTATACTAATACTTAATACGTTTATAAATGTATACATATACGTATACTAAATACGTTCTCAAATGTTAGCCGTAAGCGTTCTAAGTCAAATATATCTTAAGATAGATACCGAACGAACGTTTTACTGCCATGCAACTAGCATCCGTTGAATGTTGTTTTAAAATCGATCACCACTGTCCGACCAATTTGCATTTAATTATTTACCTATAACAAATTAGCGTTTCCATTGTTAGTCTACAAAGCAACATGAATATTATCTCGACCATCGCCGTATCTGATTTATGTTCACCGATCCATTGCGAACACAAACCTTTGCCAACTTAACTACGGATACAAGCAATTTACGGTATAATAATTGTCGATATAAAGCGTCAGATAAGTATCGATACAAATTAATCATAATTGAAATATTAAAATTAATCACAGAATGAAATCGTTTACTATGCAACCACTTATTTAATTCATAAATAATCAAATACTGTCATCTAACACAACATCCCGCACATTATATGCAGACGACTACTTGACCAGATGTAAAACTTCATCAAGTAAGTTTAACACGCCTTCTTTTTCCCAGCTGGCATTTGTACAAACGTGCCGATGGCACACCGATAATCATGTGCACGTTTGTTACGACTATAAACGCCCGGCTTGAATTGCAATAGCATTGCGTGCGGTCGCCGTAGATATCTATATGTTCACTAGGTTCTTGAACAATAATTAAACAGCAACTGGCGTCGATTATATGATTGATGTTTATATAAATATACCTTTAAGCCATTTAAAGAAAGATCTTTATCGCCTCATTCATTGTGAGGTCCTTAGGTGTTATATTCATAATTGCATAATATGTTAATATATGATGTCAGCCAAGCGGACATCATATCAACCTCACCCGTTTTAGCCGCTCATAGATGTTGTTGTTAATAGTGCAGTATCTGTTCGATGGGTTTAACAGGGTTCATATGAAAACCGGCTGGATGCTTGGCTTGGTCAAGAACTCATTGTCATGCAAATGCAAATTAAATGAAAGGTGAACCAAATCGTGAGATTGTTGAATGCCGTTTACGGAAAAAAAACAATCGTTCAAATGGATAGGTAGTTATTTTAAGTCAATACTGTCACCAAGTGAAGTATCTGTTGATTGTTCAATAGTATAACAGATATGAATTTATATGCTTCCGATTCGATTTGGCACGACACAATGGTGACTATGTCAGAAAATAACTTCCTATTGCCAAGATTGGTTCGTTTTCCTTATTAAGTGTCGAGGGTTAGCATAGCGATGGTTTTACAGATATCTATGCTTGATTGGTAGGTGGCAAAAAATCCTTTTGTAATTTGTCAGACTAAGGGTCAATGCTGAATAAACGTGTTCAACATGATATTCAATTCCACGATTTTCTTATACGTCGTGTCATAGATTTAATTAAAAGTTGTTTTTCATCCCTATCATTAAATCAGTCGGGGGTAATTTCAGGTCCGCAATAACTTACCTGCGTATGAAAAATGTCAAACTTTTGCATAAAGAGATTAGATTTTTAGGTTTTAGATGATCGAATTTTGGGTATGTACCTACTTCCTCTGGTGGATTTAACTATATAAAGGTGTTGTTTATTACGAGGTAATGTACTTACTTTGAAAAAGAATGTCTTAAGCAACCGTAATACATCATCAGAATCTTCTTCTGTAATTAACTCGACTGTATATGGAACATCGGTTTGGGCTGGTACAGGTTCTGATACTTTTAAAGTACTATCCATCTTCTTTGTAAGCCTGGCGATGGGATACAAGTCGGAGAGCTGACAAAGAAATTAAATTCATTCATGAATACCATGGTTTTTATTAAACAAGTAGGTAAATGATTTATATTTTATAGAAGCTTATTGATAAAGAAACTTTGACTTCTGTCTACAATGCATTTCATTATAAGTATCTATGTAAGTAACATAATTGGAAAATTATGAGAATTTTTAATGGTTATATTTTGTAACAAAAGAAAACTGTCAAACTGACAAAGGAAGCTTAAAAAAAATCTCATAAAAAACCTTTGACAATATTCATTTAAACACCTCGCTAAATGGCTATTCAAACATGGATTCTTTTATATTCATAAATTTTTTCTAATCGCAACAGTTTCCATTATTATTATTCTTTTTTGTTTTCATGTCATACACTTTCTATCTTTAATGTGCCAACATATATAAAAAAGGCATGTACATACGATGTATGTATGATCTAGTACAACTCTGGAATGCCTAGAGTAATTTGCAGCAAACTAAGTGCACATACGATTTACAATCTGAAAAAATGTATATACACATTGACATGCTCAATAAACGCCCACTTTTTAGGAAAGATAGAACCGAAGTTTATGCTAATCAGAAAATCAAAATAGACAATCCTTGTAAACGATTCGCCATACAAGTTTCTTTGAAAAAATGTTATTCTTGCCTTAAATTCACAGCGAATTAATGATAAAAATGACAAATGATTTGAAAAAAAATCAGAAAAAAAGGTATACAATTGATTTCATTTGAAAACATTCTGTTCTACAGTTAAACACTGCCAAACTGATTGATAAAAACGAGTTTTCATGAAACTCAACAATAATATAGAATAATTAATTTTAAAATTTCTCATACAATAAATGGAATATTTTCTTAAATGGTGAGTGATTGATTACTTCGATCTGTCAAATAGTAAAGCTAGCTAACTCTGTTTGAAATAATGTAGATATTTTTTTTTTTTTTTAAATTCGATTTTGGACGCATACCAAAATATGCACTAAACGATCCAGAACATAACATCTAAACGAGCCACTACCAACATATGTTTCTATCGTTGTTAGATACTCATACCTACAACAAACGCGTAAACAAGAAAATTGCGCTCTCAATGCTCCGGTCTGGCTTTATCCTGCCGGGGCATTTATCCATATTGATGCAAAAGCTCGGAGAGGGGTAAAGATGATACAGAGAAGCAACTTGCCGAATTTCGGTCCCAGGTTATTAAGTAGTTTTTAAGTAGTTAATTTAGCTAGGGCCGGTAGGGCGTTTCAGGGGGCGCACCAATTTGTGGTGGTGCTTCTGTGAGGGGACTTAAGCTGCACGACTTCAGTTGGATCCCGGGGGCTCGTGCATTTGTTGACGACTGCCAAGCACTCGGAAAACTATTTGTATTTTGACGACTTGTTGCGTAAGGCAATGAAAATTTAGTGACATCCCTTAGGTGTGGCCGCTTAAGTGGGTTCGCCTAGGTTCCTTTTGAAAGAACGCGTTGAACTGCTATGTTAAATAGAATAACAGATTATTTCCTTACTTTTTCTGGGATGTTATAGATAATGAATTTCATATTTATTTTGCTTTTTTGGGATCGTACGGGATAATACAAATTCCGCATCCTCGCTGGATGATAGAAATAACGGTATATTTATTATTTATACAGAATCCTTATGCGCTCCCCGTGTGATGTCTTTCAACGCGACGGCTACAACGCTGCAAATAATCTAACCGTGGCCTTAAAAAAGAGTTCTTAGATTCGCCTTAACCAAATTTCAGAATCAATAAGTTATTTTTTTTTATGTAAAAACTTGAGAAATGTTAGTCATATTTCAGTCAGAATGCGAATTCATTTTTTAAAAAAAACTTTGCCGCCAAAAGCCTGAGGAGCAATGAATAATCAGTTGCTACCATTCCCGCTTTTCATACTAGGTACATGCTATAGAAATGCATACTCCATTCTTTCCTCCTAAAAATATCTGCAGGAAGCGTATTAAACAAGTTAATTGCAGACATGATTCAGATATATGGATTGAAAACGTGTGCATCTATCTTTAAAGTAACACCTTTGTAGCGTCTTTGCTTTCATTACAGGGAAATCTATATTTCGTAGACCTTCATTGCCTTCTGTCTAAGTCTGTTGTATGAATTTTTAATTTATCCTTAGCTTCTGGTGTGTTTTTAAATGAATGGAAATATTCATTCATAACACCCATATTAAAAGCCGGACCCCGACAGAAAATTGAAAACTATCGTGGAATATCCAATCTCTCAGCTATTCCGAAACTTTTCGAGTCAACTGTTACAAAAAAACTTTATTTTACAATTAAGGAACAAATATCACTGCAACAACATGGATTTGTATCCGGTAGATCCACATTAACCAACTTGACACTGTTTACAAAATATCTTTTTGATTCTGTAGAGTTGGGATATCAAGTTGATGTAATTTTTACTGATTTCAAGAAAGCTTTTGATACGGTATGTCATAACAAACTTAGATCATTTGGCATTCACTCCATGCTACTTAAGTGGTTAAAAAGTTACCTCTTGAACAGAAAGCAGTATGTAAAGATTGGTTCTTCTCAATCTAGACTAATTGAGGTCTCATCTGGTGTCCGCCAAGGTAGCCACTTAGGGCCATTACTTTTTAATATTTTTATTAATGAAATTCCTTCATTGCTAAATCATGCTAATTGATTGATGTATGCCGATGACCTAAAGATATTTATGCATGTAAAAAATATTTTTGATTGTGAAAATCTCCAAAATGACTTAAACACAATAGTTCAATGGTGTGACCTTAATCGACTTACCTTGAACATAAATAAATGTCATCCTTTTTCTGTGTATCATACATTAGTACCTGTGAATTATGACTACACAATTTCTGGGACGAGCCTTTCTCGAAAAACCGAAATTAAAGATCTTGGTGTGATTTTTGACACGAATCTTGCATTTTCGTTTCACATTGATTATGTTGTCAACAAAGCGAACTCGATGTTTGGATTTCTTAAGCGAACATGTGCTGAATTTTCGAACCCATATGCTCTAAAGTCTGTCTATATATCTTTAGTACGACCTTTTCTTGAATATTGCTCTATAGTCTGGTGTCCAAAATATGCAAATTGTATAGTACGACTAGAAAGGGTACAAAAGTCCTTTACAAGGTTTGTTATAAGGCAAATGAAATGGAACCTTGATACTATGCCCTCTTATGCGACAAGATGTGATTTAATAGGGTTAGATACCTTAGAAAAAAGGCGAAATGTTCTTTGTATGCTGTTTATTCATGATGTTTTCTCTTATCGTATAGTATGTCCTGATGTACTTCAATATTTTTTGTTATATGCGCCAGAAAGAATTCTTCGAACAAGAAACACATTTTTGTATAGCCCTAGACATTCTTTCATTTATGGTCTTAACGAGCCAATAACAAAGTGTATACAAAAATTTAATTCTTTTTGTACTGAAATAGATTTATGTGATGATAGATCGAAATTTAAATTATCTTTATTGAATATAAATACGTCCTAAATGATAACACTACTGTATATTTTATATAATTTATGTTGAACTGTTAAAATATTTAATCATAGTTTGTAAGAGTTAAGCTCGGTAGATGAATAAAGAATAATAATAATAATGAATTGATTTTTTTTTTAACCAACCTGTTCTGATTTTTTTAACACTTTTGTTTCAGTAAAACAAAATGCGACTCACAGTCTAAATATAATAACCTTACCTACTTAACCAATTAGCCTCTGCGGGGAGGGGTTAAGAATATCACTGCAGCGCTCCCTCTGGAAAAAAATAGTCTAAACCGAGAGGCCTACCGATGTTTATGGAGGTCAAACCAGTGAAACCCACCACCGGATCAGTAGAATGATAGTAAAGTTGGGCCCTTAAACCTGATCATAAGTTCGTCGTTAAGGAAGAAGATGACGATACCTACTAAAACAAGTATTACATATAAAAGAAAAAAAGTTAGGTTGTACTATTCTAACCGTAATATTCATTTACTTAAAAATATTGATTTTTAATTGCTTAAACATTGCAG
Organism: Portevinia maculata; assembly: GCA_949715645.1. Classification (NCBI taxonomy): domain Eukaryota; kingdom Metazoa; phylum Arthropoda; class Insecta; order Diptera; family Syrphidae; genus Portevinia; species Portevinia maculata. The sequence continues at coordinate 308,678,339 of OX454526.1, read as the reverse complement.
AAATAAGAATAATTCAGATCTGAAGTATTGTATATTAACTGGAACATCTTAGTTGTATATGTAATAAACACCAATGTTGCAATAACTAAAATTTATATTTACTACCAACCAACCTTCTCAATACTCAGGCACCCGTACCCATACCGTTAACTTCATTTTATATTTAGACAATGATTTAAATGCAAACGAGGCTTTTTACCCTTCTTTATAATTCCAAATGTTCGTCCTTGTAGGAAAATAAGTCCCTCACATTTTTGTACAAACAAACAAAATACAATCAAATAAACTCGAATATATCCGCACTTTTAATTTAATTTAAGTTATTTATTTCACACTATTGAAATTCCAATCATGACACTTCGTTATGGGCTGCATAACTTCTCCGTTTTATTTGTAGCTGGCACAAGCATAAATAAAACAACGCCTAGTATGCAAAAATAAACATCAATGAATATATTTTTGGAGATCGATGTTTAAGTTTTTTTATTTTTGCATTAAAACATTTTTGTATTTTTCTTTTTCTATTTAAAGCTTTTTTTGTTTTGACTTAGCTTCACTTAATTATTTTTTCTCAGTTCATTTTCCAAAAATGTATGTTGGTATTTAAGAGAAATGTAAAAGAGGTTCGTTACCATTTCAAATAATTTCTGAATTTAGCTTTTATTGCGAATTGGACGAAATGTCGATTGCTGCCTTGTACTTTATTAACCAATTCAAACAAAATTCCGTTAGAACATTTTGCCTCGGGTTTATGTCCATTTGGTGTTTCTTATTGCACTTACCGTGTACCGAGGCTCATGGATAATTGAATCATTATCCACGAAAGATTGGGTTCCTTTAAGAATTTGTTGTTCTTCTTGCAGCTCCATTTTTGTATGTTTTATTTATTTCACTGATTTATCAATGTAAACACAAAACACGCGAGAACTATTTATTAGTCAAATATCTTGTAGCGTATATTTGTTTACTTGTTTTATTTATTATTAAACCGATCACTGACAACAAAATGAAAAATATCCTTTTTGTCACGAAATCCTTAAGTGAATTTAGTTTCGGTTGGCACTTAGGTATCCTATTTGCTTTAAACTTGCAAGATATAACTGCCCAGCCAAATCGCAATCACACATGTGAATTTGCCAAACGGTCATATAATCTTCTGAAGTAGAACGGCAAACCTGCGGCTCTATATATAGTTGAATTCACGAACTAAGCGTCAAACACCTCCTTTCTTATTTCTGTGACGAGATCAGCTGATTCTTTATTCCGGCTACAGGTAGTATAGTCTATATTCGCAAGTTTGTCGTGTGCCCTGTCTCCCAGTCTCGTTCCAGTCTGCCCGGTTGCGCGGTTCGTCTGTTTTTCTGATTCAGTAACAGCATCTAGAAGCGGTTGCTGTTTTGCACTGATCGCGTATTGGCTGAACATCTCGGTCGTAGACAGGTTGGGGATCACTTATGAACGCCAGCCAACGGCTACGGCGGCGACGGCGGCGGCGGCAGCAGGCAATGATCTTTGGTATTGTTATTTTTATTTAATCAAGTTTTTTGTTTCATTTGTTTGTGTATCTCGTTCTTTGTAGCTACGTGAACGGAAATCTCCGGCAAAGCAAAATTTGCAAAAAATTAAAACAATAAACTCGAATGTGGAAAGCGATTGATGGTGACGGGTTTTGGGCGGAAAGCGCCAAATAAACCAGTGCAGCGGCCGCAAAACTTCCTGTATTCATTCTGGGTAGTATGGTACATGGCCAAGCGGCTCGTTTGTCAATGCGCAAAATTAAATATCAGTGCGATATTTGGACTTTGAGGCCAGAGCACAGGTGTTAATTGATGTCTCTGTGGCAATTGTTTTTTCTCTGACTATTTTCGATATTTATATAAAAATTTAACAATAATTATATAAAAATTTAACAATAAATTAAAATTTAACAACATTTCGTTGACAGCAACTAATGTGTTCAAAATACTTTTGACAAAAAAAACCACCATGCGACTTATCGGCATTATTTGTTGTACATTATTAATTCATCATCAATTTAATAAACCTTTAACATTTGTTCAAAACGTATTGTTGAATTTTATATTGACGATTTGATTCATATGCAATGTAATTTTGTTAAAAACTACAATCGGAAACAAATAACAACCTTGTTTTGTATAAGGCATTTATAGTCGCATTAAGGAAAGGTAAATAAATAAATAATAGTTATAAGTAAATTACAAATTTACCCATGTTAAGTTGAATACACCTAAAGGGAAAATGCTGCAAAGAAAATATTGAATTTGACTTCATAAAATTATACCCGCAATGAGATATGGCCCCAAACCAAAAATAAAGAATAGAAACAAAAAAGGAGGGTTTTTCAAAAACATCGAATGAGAAAAATAGCCCCAAATAAATAACGAAAATGATACCATATATTTGAATGAAAGCAACAACAACAAACATTTGAAATTGGGTGATATTTCATATTTTGGGGCCTTTTTATTAAAATTTTAAGTTTGGGGTAATATTTTATAATGTAAAATGTCAGTAGCCGCACGAAATTTGGCCTTAACAAAAAATTGCCCCGATTTCCAAATCTTTTTCTTTATGAAAAAACCAAAAACATTTTTGTATTATGTACTTGACTTCACCTGTTGATGAGGTAGCCCTGAAAGCCTGGGCACTCCTTCCAGACCGTGAATCGAAGACCTGTCGTTGATTTTTAATTGCACGCGCAGCACGTCGCATAGGAATAGCCACAAAAGGTAGGTAGGCCTTTAAACTCTTAGACCACACAAATGCAACAACACCAGCATTTGATTGGCCCAAGTGACGAAGTGATGACGAAACATTGATGCCGCACAAAAAAAATATGTTATGCCATCATTGGCAAATACACGTGCCATTTTGAAGACTTGGATGTCACAACCGATTTGTGGATTGTGCGAAGTGGAAGGTATCTACCTACAATTATAAGCTTAATTCGAACAGTAAATTTGTATATATGTATGTATATTGTTTTGCCCAAACTTCCGCCGCAGTGTTACTTAAGAGAAAACGTACCACATCGGCAGATTTGAAATCTGGAGGCCTGCCATTTACTTTTTGAGCTCAAACCGGTAAACACCACAATCGGGGCAGTAAGGATGCAGTGATGTGGGAGGTCACGGAAAGATCCCTTTAGGCCAGGTCATAGCCTCGTCGTTAAAGAGAAAGAGAAAGATTTACAGAATTTATCCGTTTATATACACATATATATAAAATCCTTGGTGCGTATATGTGAGGCATCATCACAGGCAACAACTCGACCGAATTGTCTATGCAGGTGGCGCCCTATTTGGCGAACAACAGCATCGTACTCTTTTAACCTTCCTGGAGTCCTGGTTAAGCGCCCTTTCAGTGAATAAAGTCAAAACAGCGATAAAAACCCATTTTTTTGACATGAAATAAAAAACAATGATACCAACCGATACGCCACTTCAATTTAAACACTTCCAATTCCCTATACGTTATCTATGCAAATATGCGTATTAAATTAAGAAAATCAAGTATTTTCACAGGCAATTGTCAGCTTCGCACCCCGTACTAGAATTTTACTTTTTGAATACAAATTCGAGAACCAAGTTCGGTACTAGTTTTATGGTGAGACGTAATACTATTGTCAAGGCTGAAAATCGCTGATTTCACCTATCTGATGATAAACATTACAATTAAGAGCTGTTAATCAAACTCTTGTTGAATTTGACATAGAAATATGAACACAATAAAAAACACGATTTAAGTCAATATGGCTTTCAAATATTAATTTCAAAAAAACTCCAAGAGATTAAAAGGCATCTATTGTAGAGCTAACCAAGCATTGCCCATTTAGGTTAGACAATTAAAACGTTTTAAATTAGGAATAGCGAGTAATTTTGCATCTAATGAAATCCTTTCCAATGTGCTATTCGCACCGAACCAAAATCCAAGATTTCGAAAAACGATTTCGAAAGGGCTTTGATCCCAAGATGTTACAAAAAAATAGGAAATATGCCTAGGCCTATTGGTTTTGGTTAAGAAAAAAAGTCTTCACAGGATACCCCAACTAACTAAATTATAAATAAAAAGTCCATATACCGCAAAGAACAATGTTAATGATTATTTCGAAAGAGTTCGAAAGCTCCCATTAAAACCAAGTTCCCGATACGGCCCTGGGTGAAAAGAGATGATAGTATCGAAAGGTGTGTTTGCTTTAACAATCGGCCGATTGAATGTAGATTTTGAGATGATTTCATCCTAATCTCACAAAAGTAAGAGATTTCGAAGTCGTCCAAATGTAACTATTCTTCCGATTTCGATCTAGATTTCGAGTGATTTGGCGAAATTGCGGATTTTGATAAGTTTTATAATGAAGATCTCACACTTTATTAGGTTAATTTGAGCAGCGCAAAAAATTCATTGGAGGATGGTGCATTTAAATCCATACTAATATTATAAATGCGAAAGTAACTCTGTCTGTCTGTCTCGCTTTAACGCCAAAACTACTGAACCGATTTAAATGAAATTTGGTACACAGATTGTCTAGAGCCTGAGAATGGACATAGAATACCGCGGGAAAATGCTGCATCCGCTGTCCAGAAGCGGAGATCTAATCTGATATCTAAGAAAAGTAGCTTTGGAATGACTCATCCAAATGAAATTGGTTTTTTTTTTTAATATAAAGTTTAATTATGTACAAAGATTTTAAGATATAAATCATCTTTGTAGGTTATCCTGAAGTTAAAAAATAAGCATTAAACTATAAATTTTATACAATTCAAAAAAAGTAAAATGTTCGACTGAAGCTAGATCGTTGGATTTTCCCAGTGTTGAGTGGAGGAAAATTTGTGTGTGTGTGCGGCACAAATCTGTTTCTCTCTGTACCTTTTGTGCGTGTGCTTTTTCTTTCTCTTTTTTATGCACCTTTTGTAGTTTGTATTGTTTTTTTGTGGCGCATGGGATTGAGAAAGATAGTTTATGAAATGTAATTGTGATTGAGAGGGAGTCACACTGAGAGTATATCCATATAATGAGAAGGGACACTCTCGACGTTTTCTTTATCAGTTCTTATCAGCAAGTATTTTGTTTTAAATTTGAGAAGTGGCAGACTGGCGAAGCAAGCCGAGCATGGGTCAGCTAGTATCTTATATATCAGGATACATACATGCTAAGGCTGTGCTAACTGTCGCAATCTAATTGTTGAGAGGCAATTTTCAACCTCAACTAAATTAAACCAGCAGTTCGCAATAAGCTTGAAGACGAAACAGTCGATTTTATGTTAAACACATAATGAAGTATTTGAAACGTTAATTGAACTTCTAAGCTTTGCATTAGCTCAGAATTATAACAGTGAATCTCACTATTAACTAAAAGTCGTGAGTTTGAATAGTTTTCAGGTTCTGAATGTAGATATCTACTTATGGGGAAAATTCAGTTATGTGAAGCATTACTACTTAAATTTTAATTTAATCTATCTGTTAATTTAATTTTATTATGAATTTTGTTCGTTCTATTGTTTGTCGTTATGATTCACCATTAAATTTCTTAACAAACTGAATTTCAAATTTAACTAAGCAGCTAAGCTGGCTGTTTTATTTTTCAATTTTAAATTTTGTACTAACTGTCCTATTTGAGTACAATGTTGGATTCGTATGAGTACCTACTATCTTTCATGGTTTTGGAGATGGGAGATTTAAATTACTCGTCAGCCAACTGCTAACAAATAAAGTTAGCTAAAAGTTAGTTAGATAGTTAGAATAGAATTAGAGAAAACATAGAAAGAAAAAACCAGAATGAATAACATAATATACTTATACTTACTCGTGGCTTCAATGACACAGTGGCTGAGTGCTTGCGTGAGAAGACGCTGGTCTAGGTTCGAATCCCAGTGGAAGAAATGGAATTTCGGGATAAAATGAAGGAAACACATAGAGACGGGCTACACTCCGCTTGGGCGAACTGTTGGATACCCTATTCTTATTCCTATCCCTCATAAGTGGGCGTGACAAAAGTCTAAGTATGGTTAAATTGTTAAGAACGCTCTACATATTTTGTTATATAACATTTAAAGGATTTTATCAAAAAAAACGCTCCCTAGCTCAAACTTGGGTGCTTCAATAAAATTGTTTTATTTAATTGTGGGCGTGTCAGTAGGCGGATTTAAAAAAAAATTAACACATGAGCATAAAGGGCCCCTAGAGAGTATATATTATAAATTTCAGCTCCCTAGCTCAAACTTTGGATTTTCAAAAAAATTGTTTTATTTATTTGTGGGCGTGTCAGTGGGCGGATTTTGAAAATATTTATACATGAGCTTAAAGGGCCCCTAGAGAGTACATATTATAAATTTCAGCTCCCTAGCTCAAACTTTGGATTTTCAAAAAAATTGTTTTATTTATTTGTGGGCGTGTCAGTGGGCGGATTTTGAAAATATATATACATGAGCTTAAAGGGCCCCTAGAGAGTATATATTATAAATTTCAGCTCCCTAGCTCAAACTTTGGATTTTCAAAAAAATTGTTTTATTTATTTGTGGGCGTGTCAGTGGGCGGATTTTGAAAATATTTATACATGAGCTTAAAGGGCCCCTAGAGAGTATATATTAAAAATTTCAGCTCCCTAGCTCAAATTTTGGTTTTTCAATAAAATTGTTTTATTTTTTTGTGGGCGTGGCAGTGGGCGGATTTTGAAAATTTTATATCCCGAGCAGTTTTAGGAGTCATAGATCATATATAAAAAATTTCAGCTTCCTAGCTCAAAATTCGATTTTTTCCAAAATTTTGTTTTTTTGAGTTTGTGGGCGTGTCTGTGAGCGGATTTCAAAAATTCGTAAACTTGATTATTTCGGGACCCTAGAGAGTATATGGTTAAAATTTCAGCTCTCTAGGTCCAGTTTAAAGGCCTAATTTTTGCCGACGGACGGACGGACGGACGGACGGACGGACGGACGGACGGACGGACGGACGGACATGGCTAGATCGACATTACTATCGATGCTGATCATAAATATAGTAACTTTTAGGGGTCTACGGGCAATATTAAGGTATGTTACAAACTATGCGTCAAAATTAATATACCCCTAGAATAGGGTATAAAAACAGACCAGCACCACAGAAGGAGTCTGATGATCGGTTGTGGCTAACCGTGAAACAGCGCTGTAACTCCAGCCGTCCACTTCACGTGGTAGGGAATGTAAGGTTATTCATTCAAAACAAAATAAATAAAGTATATTTAAAACGAAAGGTTTGAGAGTTTTTTCTTTGTCCATCAGCTCAACTAACTGAATCGGCTTTAATTCCGTATTCAAATCGCCTATTTGAAAGACTAACTTTTAAATTCCCCCTCTCCCAGCGCCGAACAAATTCGAATGTCAAAATAAGCATGTATAAATTAGTATTATTTATGAATAAAAATAATATTTCATATTGTAGATATTTACTTATTTATTTACATATTTATTTTTTTCATTTATTAGTATATCGATTTATTTATTTATCTATTTTAATTTATTTATAACTGTGATCATTTTAATAATTAGTTTTTAATTAGTACCTGATGTGGCGACTTTCCTTAGTCAAAAATTGCTTTATAAATTTATTAAAAATCAATTTCTATTATGTGTTACTTTTTTTTTTCTTTTTTTGTAATTGGAGGTTTTTTCGTATTTTCCTTCAGTATTGTTTAATTTTTCGCCTTTCCAATTTAAATCACTAATGTTATGTAGGTAATATTTCAGAAGAAAGATACAAATTATCATATCTCTGTATACTGTAAAATGTGTGGTAACCATACCTTTGTAAAATTATATGCGAAATAAATCTATCTATCTATATGTAGTTTTTGGCTTCTTCTCTTTTTTTTAAATATAACCCCGATTCACTAAAACTAAGCATTTATGTATTTATTGTTGTTGCTTTATAAATAAATATTTTGGGACATATTTTAATTTGTTTGGGGCTATATTTGTTTTAAATTGTTTATATTGGGGTAATATTTCCATTTCGATATTTGGACCATAGGTATTTCATTTTTTGTTTTTGGGGCGTTTTCTCATTTTTCAGTTTTCTGGCGATTTTTTATTAGGGTGTTGCCATTTATATAAATGTTTGATACAATTTTTCATTTTTGGTTTGGAACCTAATATCATTTAGCCATCATAGTCAAGAAATCATATAAGTACGTCAAAGGTGCGTCATTTTCTATTTTTTTGTTTTAAATCATTAATTTATGATTATGTGTATATCTATAAAATGTATTACATAAGGAAAATGTACACACATATGTACGTGCATATAATATTTGTTTAATAAAGTCTTCAAATGACTTTACATAAACATTTTCCATAATAGCTATCCCGTTGGAGTTAAATAAGTTAACAACAACTCCAACAAGGTACATGTGACCTTGCAAGACTGCATATTATCTGCTATGAGTGGAAACACACACAATCTTAAATATGTGTACCTAGACAAATATACCTTTGACCATCAAGAATCAAAAAATGTTCCATTTAGTCATCTGACAAATCCTAACACGCCCAAGTCGAGTCGTGCTTACTAACAAACGGATTTGCCACTCAAAGCTATAAATTACTCAGAATGGGCTTAAAGGTATAAATAAACTATAAAAATAAAAGAAATAAAAAAAACGCCATCTTTTACAACATATGTATATATACAATAAGAAAAAGATTTATTGCAAATGTCAACAAAACCTATGTACATATATGCTCGTTTTTTAGAGGTACCTACCTATAAATATGTACAAACTTCTACGAACTGCTTACATCAGAACGCTTGTTAAGATTTGCTACCTAATATATTTATTACTTTTCATTTTGGTAAACAACAAAACAAAATATTTATGGATGAAACAATTCAATTGATAACATTAAATAAGTGAAACCTTAAAGTACAGCAATATAAATGTAATAAAAATAAGCGCGCGTAGACTTTTTAGAACTACAAATTGGGAATGAGACTGCGAACTAAGAATGCTAAATAATAAACTTCCGCTCACGACTTGAAATATTTAAATATTATTTTCCAATTGATTACAACAATACGCATACTTAAATTGGCAAGCTCACTTCGACAGTAAGTGAATGGTTAATGAGTTTATTTACGAGTATGTAGTCGTTCGTTTGAATTTACGCTCTTAAACTTGTAGTCTTATTCTTAAATATTCGTTATACCTTCTTTTGTGTTGCCAGATTATTTTAATTTGTCAGGTGTCGCAGGTGTTAATTTGTGAATAGCGTTAATTCAACTCTATATATTGTGAATATGTAAAAATGTGTGTATATATGTATGTTATTTGGTTTTGGGCGGAAAGTAGCTACATATTTCTATAAATATGTTAACTCTGAATTACCACTGAACAACAAATCGAGTTTAATAAAAAAGAAACGCTAATATTTTGAAAGTCCGTATTTCGGTTCATAAATTATAAGTCGAGACAGTTTTCGATTACCTATTGTTTCCCCAAAGCAGGCCTACATACACTGAGTTTTTGGAGCAGTCACACTTTTCCTGTTTTGTTATTGTTTAAGAAATATACAGCTATCTTTCTGCAGTGGTCTAATTGCTTATCTGTTTGCATTATGTCTTTCTATTAAATTAGTCGATAGGTTCCGTCTTGGTTTAGGGAGGACATTATATGCATGCCAACACTTGCAGCCTCCATCCATCCTCTCTAGGACGGTGCGTTACACTTAGTTATAAAATAGGCTTAGTTAGCAAAGGCATTCGTGGGAGAGGCTGCATTCGCCAACTTGTGGTGTTACTTCCGGGAAATGATTGAAGCTGTGAAGCGGTGCGTGCGCACGTTGACGACTGCCAGGCGCTTGGAATGCAATTAGGATTTTGATTGACCCATTGTTGCGTAAGGCAACGAATGGTAATTATAGGTAAAATAGTTTAAGTATAGGTTAAGTATTTTACGTAAATAGAGTAGGTAGTTTGAAATTTTTTTATAAAGGGTCTTTCATTTGCTACTTGACAACTTCAAACTTTCAGTGTGAACGCACCCTTAAACCGATTACCGAACTGTTAATGTCAAAATATTCAGTAAAATCAACGTTTTTATCATGGTGAAGGACACGAAGGAATAACGTTTGGTGGCGTCATTGGGCCGTTTTTTTGTTGGTGCAGGGAAATAACTTCACGGGCAGTAACTTCACATGGGCAATAACTTCACCTCGAGTGGGAAATAACTTCCCTTTTTTTGTGAAGTTATTGCCCACATTAGGTATTTTGCTGAAATGAAAAAGATATGAATTTAATGAATTTAACATATTACGTTGCCATTCCATTTTCACCGCCGGGGACGAGAGTTCTGCATCGAATATGAGAAACTAAGTTTATTATCATTAGCAAATGAGTGAACTGAATTCGAAGTGGGAAAAAATGTGGAAAAGGGTTTCAGACAAAACGAAGAAGTGGGGAATATCAGTATTTATTTCGTGGATATCAGACCTGAAGCCATCCAAAACAACTTAGATTGAACGGTCAGAAAGGATTTTCTGCCAATTTCACGCATTTTCGATAAAAGAGCTCGATGCCAAACTCTCTCAAATGCCTTTGAAATATAAATTGTATTATCTTCGTTTCACCAAATTGATGGAGAGATTAGTTCCACTTTTCGGTGATAGACTATCAAAACACCAGTGGACCTTTTGAACTTGGAAAGAATGGACGTAAGTGCGATGAGTCGATGGTTGGATGGGAAGACGACGCCCCTTTTTTGTCACGGGCTGTACAAATGGTATTGTCATCTACTAGGAAATAGACTGGAGGAGTTGGAAAGAGAAAAAAAAACTCACGCAGCGATTTTGCCTGCGTGGAAGAATGCCTCTTCAGAATTAATGCGGAAATACCATCTGGACCAGCAGATTTATGCGAGTTGAGATCTTTATGAGTTCTTGCAACTGCGCGGTTGCGAAATTGGATTTGTCCCATTGAAAATTCTACGCGCTCAAGCACAAGCGACAAGTACAATCTAGAATCGCAGAGCTAGCTTCTGGGGCTTTGGGCTTCTATAAATGAAGAATTTATGAATGAGTTGCTTACGTACGTTGATTTTTAACCCCATTAAATTGAATTCCGGATTAAGACAGTGGCCGTACGGTTTAAGCTGCTAAGCCACATCATTCCTTATATAAGTGCCGATAGCGATTCTTAATTTCCTCATCACCTAAATATACAAAAACAAAAGAACATAATTCCAACGGTGCAAAGAAGGATTGCAGCAAATCGCATACACTGGATTTGCAAAATAAACCGTAACAGGTGTTATGCACATGGCATGGAGCGAGACGAAAAAAGAGCAAAACAATAACAACAACCCACTACAATTTGGATGAAGATAAGTCTTAACCGTTGGACAACCGAAATGTAAATAATTTAGGAGCTAAGACAGCCAAGATAGTGCGACAGGCGAAAGAAGGCCAAAATGGAAAAAACAGTCGTGTGTGCTGAATGGACATTGCATTGCACTGCACTTTTTATTTTCCTTTTTTAACATTCTCTTCATTTGTTTCACTTTGGCACTGCACTAATTTGACTTTTTATTTTGGCATATTTAGCTTCATAATACTCACAGTGCTCTGTGCATTAGCGGAGCACTCCGAATTCCCTCACCCATTAGACATTCTGTTCTATCTGACACTAGTCGATATATTTGGCAGGCAAACAGCTAAATCTACCAGCACTTTACCGCTTTTTACTTGATTAAGGTTCTCTAGGTATACCTATCGCTACATCCTAACTTTTGTTAAAGCTAGTCGCAATCGAGAGAACAAACCTTAGGTGAACGGGTGGTACTACATGTCTAGCGACTAAGCAGATCTGGCCAAAGCTGGACCTGCGACGCTCCAAGTACCTTATCTCGCTAAACCGGCTGCACATGAGCTATACTATAGCACTATAGGTGTTATTACAGGGCACTGTCTAATATATGTACAATCACGCATCAAGGATTGGCATTTATTCATACGACTTCTGTAGAAGCTGTATGGACGAAGAGGAGGAGTCAACGCTTCACTTTCTTTGTACATGTCCTGCTCCCTCAAATAAAAGAAATCTCTATCTAAGGCCTTTCTTACTTAAATATCTTAGCGACTGACGAGTCGATGACCCTTCATTAGAAGTTCTCAGTGGCGAAAGATCTGCTTTAACCGAGGGAAAGAAGAGTATGGGCAAAACAGTTATTAAAAATCTCATTCAAGGTGTGCCCAAATGAATTTCCGCTTTAATTGATGCTTGTAGAGGTTATTTGCACTATAAAAACCAAGGAGCGTCGGCGAACTTGAATTTTAAATGTTTTTTTTTTTGTAGGTTCATTACTTTTGTTTAAATAAAAACCTAAGCCACAAAAACCGGCTTTAATTCAAGCTTTATTGCATATTTTCGATGTCCACTACGTTTTTGTAACGCATTGAAAATAGGCTTGAACTACATTTGCCATACGGAATCTTCGTAAGACTGTATGAATTCCTCATTCGTGCCGGACACGAAAAGGGCGTTAACTAAGTTAATTGTTTTGCTTCTTTGGGGTGCTTAAACTTAATATTTCTACCCAATCTTCTTCTTCTTCATTTACGATGAGATTATGATCTGCGCCAAGGTGATCAAAATTCAAAACCCTGCCACTTCACTACGTCTTAATACTTCCACCTGTGGGTTCGCCGGTTCGAACTCAAACAGTTTCGGCAGACCTCGCGATTTCAAATCAATTCGTCACTGAGTCCAATTAAATGCTGGTGTTCTTGTATTTGTGTGTTCCAGACGTTTTTAAGCCTGCCTCTTTTTCGTGAACGTTGATTAATGCATATTGCCTTTTTGACGGGACTCGTAGCATGAACATGACAGTACTAACAGCGCTGATAGCTCTCATTTTTGTTGAGATAGGTTATTTGACGTGAAGGCTCGAGTAAGCTTTGTTACTTCTGCTGTCATGTGAACCTAGAAGGAATTTTTCGTTCACAGAAGATGACAGAGTTTTCCAGCCACTTCATCCACTCTACACTTACATCGATTGATATCCTCCTCACAGGTTGCGTCGCTTTTGAGCATAGATCCCAGATATTTGAACTTTTCGCTTGGGAATCACTATTTCAATTCATATAAATGTAGGTTGTGATTCATAACACGAATTTATTAAAAAAAAAAAACAAGTTTTTATCTTATGCTGCAACCGTTAATAGAGCGGATTAGCAATTGTCAATTGCTCACTTTAAAAATCATAAAAAAATGCTTTAGTTATCTGCTAAACATTCAAATTGATGCAAGACGATACATCATTAACTATTGCGCAGTTTTTATCGTCTTGACCATAGTGTTTTAGTAGGTACTTTGAGTTACGTGAAGCAAATATTGACTTCAAAACGATATCGTCCAGAGGACAGTGATTTTCAACGGTACGTTAAGAATTGCGATCAATGTCGGTATTGAGCACGATATCTCCAGCCTAACGTGATGAGGGCCCTGCTAAGAACCTTTTTATACCCTATTCTAAGGGTATATTAATTTAGGCGCATAGTTTCTAACATACCTTAATATTGTCCGTAGACCCCTAAAAGTTACTATATTTATGATCAGCATCGATAGTAATGTCGATCTAGCCATGTCCGTCCGTCGGTCGGCAAAAATTAGGCCTTTAAACTGGGCCCAGAGAGCTGAAATTTTAACCATATACTTTCTAGGGTCCCGAAATAATCAAGTTTACGAATTTTTGAAATCCGCCCACAAACTCAAAAAAAAACAAAATTTTGGAAAAAATCGAATTTTGAGCTAGAAAGATGAAATTTTTTATATAGAATCTATGACTCCTAAAATTGTTCGGGGGATAATATTTTCAAAATCCGCCTACTGACACGCCCACAATTTAAAAAACCTTTTTTTTTGAAAATCTAAAGTTTGAGCTAGGGAGCTGAAATTTATAATATATACTCTCTAGGGGGCCCTTTATGCTCATGTGTAAATATTTTCAAAATCCGCCTACTGACACGCCCTAGTTTGAGCTAGGGAACGTTTTTTTTACAAAAGCTTCCTTTTTTCGATAAAATCCTTTAAATATTATATAACAAAATTTGTAGAGCGTTCTTAACAATTCAACCATACTTAGGCTTTTGTCACGCCCACTTATGAGGGATAGGAATAAGAATAGAGTATCCAACAGTTCGCCCAAGCGGACTGTAGCCCGTCCCTATGTTTTTACACACTATTGTAACTAAACTAAATGATCTATATTGCCATGTTTTCCATGTGAAAATAAAATAAAAGCAACCTATTCAATACCCAATGGAATAAGCTAATAAATTACAATAACTAATAATAAAATTATTCACACCTTTTACCAATAACTAGTGAGCAAAGGCAAATTATGCAAATGTTTCTATTAAATTTGTCAATAATAATTAATTGTTAATTGCTAAACATCTTCGATCGTTTAATCATCTCCTACCGAAGAGTTTACTCTTACCCCTCAAAGGCAGCTATACTACACAAGTAAACAGTTTTAATATGCATACATACTTAGACTGAAAAGCTACAATTACTTGTAAACCAGTGTTCTTAACGACCTATTCAATTGAAGGCTTCATTGTGGGGTTTTATTCGATTTTTAATGAATTAAATAAAACTTTATTTAGTTTAGGGCTGGTCATTTGTAACAATACTCATTCCTGTTACAATATTAACACGCTATTAAAGTGTTCTTTGAAATTAAATTAAACTAAATATGTATAAGTGTTACTTATGCCATACAAATACAAGGCAATGACCGTGTGTTGTGGTCGTCGTCATTTGACTGGTGAAAGGTAGATCACATTGTTTAAAGTAATATATGAACTCTTTGCATTGTTGACTGCGGGATGAGTTCATTGCCATTGAAATTCAAATCGGTCTAAAAATGAATTGTCAAAAGTGTAGTAAGTGTGACATTTGCCTTAGAATTGCTTTTCCTTTTCTTATTGTTTTGGTAGGCACTGTAAAAGATCACGCTTTTCTTTGAATCATATCGCATTACGAGTATATTTAGTTTTGCTAAAAAAAGAGAGGCAAACATACGCCGCTATAATAGAACCCCAAGCGATTTATATGTAATAGTTGATTACTAGTATGTACCTACTAGTCTTGTGTCAGGAAATATATTATTTTCCATATTGCTATAGAGCTCTGCTAGGAAAATGTTAGGTTGACATAGGTCAACGTCAAGGCATTTGTGTCTTTCTGCTAGCAAGTTGTTGATTTAATAGAGGTGTGAGTTTATTGTCTATACATTGTATATTCAAGGCAAGTACATTACAATCGTAAAGGAGGTTAATAATACTAAATAGTAAGACGTTGTAATACAAACAAGGTTAGTGTAATATAAATTCCGTAACTGAAAGCCCATTGACTCATATAATTATAATACTATTCCAGTTATTCATAAGAAAGCATGCAACCCTTACAATCTGAAACGAATGGAAAATGTATCACTTTACGCTCGTCATTGTAAGCGGATATCTCTTTTGTCTTTCATTTCCAAATGCAGCTCTGAAAGTAGATGCTGCGTCATTTTATATTATTTTATTTTATACCTTCTTATTTTCTGGTAAGGTAAGTGCACTTTCATTGAATTCTGGCGTAAGGGTCCACGACAAGTTCTTTGTTGCTGTACAGATATGAGAAATATAGCAAAACAATTTGGTTAAACCTTCGTGCCTATAAGGTTATTATAATTTATAAACTTTAGTTAAGACTAAATATAAATTAAGTACTAAATTGTTAATGTACATATTATATATGTATATTTATGTATAATCAAATTTATTTTAACACAAAACTAAACAAAAATGCCCGTTAATTTTGTTTGCGAGTTTTGGCTTGCGAAAAATAAGTCAAAACCCACAGCTGTCAGACCATAGTGACGATTCTTTATTACCAGCGCTGTTTAACTAAAATGCGTATTTAAAAAAAAAAAATATTATGCCGCTCTTAAATGTTTTGGGTTAAAATAGAGGAAGAACAAATAAATTGGCAAATCTGCTTATTTATCTACCGAGCTTTACTCACAGATTTAATTAGAGGGATTTGAAGCCGTCATAACTGTTGTTATCGCTTTAACTGAGTAACTAACAAACAAATAATACAGGGTAATATTTATTTTGTATTAAATGAGCCATGGGACCCTGTTAAACAAATCTTGTTTGGTAATGAGTCGTACATACCTGCAGTCATTCCTTCTAAAAACCACTTGCAATAAAATCCTTATGTCACACATCGGATATAGCTTAAATTTTTTTTATGTTCGTTGAAAACAAGAAAATCCTGTATTTTTAAAGAAGGCCACATATATACGGGCAAATGAGAAGTGAAAACATCGAAATATTTCGTTTACATTACGCCATTAAAACCAGAGAATTTCTTCTTCTTCTTATTCTGCTTTTATAACGAGGATAAAGAAGAATAAGACGTTTTATTGTGTTTGAAAACATCATGAAATCAAGTTCTTAGGTCGCGCATCTAATAGGTACAGTCTCATTTTTTTTGAATACACTCTTTTACGTTCGTTAAAAAACAAGAAAATCCTGTACTTTTTAATAATGCCATATAAACATGTGGTCACGTGAGAAGGCAAAACAATGAAATATTCCGTAGTTATCCATTCGGCATTAAAAACCAGAGAACGAAGCTGGGGAAAAAACTGACAGGATTTTGCCGAGTATATTGAATATGTCTCCAATGTTATGGAAATTACGATTATCATGGAAGCCAGTTACTGCTAACGAAAGTGCCAAAGATACATATATCGAAAATGGCTTTACTTTATGCCATATAAGGCAATGACCGTGTGTTGTGGTCGTCGTCATTTGACTGGTGAAAGGTAGATTACATTGTTAACAGGAATATGTGAACTCTTTGCATTGTTGACTTGGGGAAAAGTTCTTTGCCATTCAAATTCAAATCGGTCTAAAAATTAATTGCTAAAAGTGGTAGCACTAGTATGTGTGACATTTGCTTTAGAATTGCTCCTCCTTTTATTATTGTTTTGGTAGGGACTGCAAAAGATCACACTTTTTTATGACTTACATATATTGCATTACGAGTATATTTAGTTTTGCTAAAAAAAGACAGGCGAACATACGTTGCTATAATAGCACCCCAAGTGGTTTATATGGGATAGTTGATTACTAGTATGTACTTGTCTTGTGTCAAGAAATATGTTACGCTCCATATGCTCTATAGCAACATGAGCTCTGTTATATAAAATAGTTATATTAATAGTATTAATAGTTGTAATACAAACAAGGTTAGTATAATATAAACTCCTTAACCCAAAACCCATTGATTCAAATAAATATAATACTATTTTTGAAGTGCTTAAAATTTAAATACTAGTTATGCATAAGAGAGCGAGCAAACCTTATAACCTAAAACGAATGCAAAATGTATCATTTTACGCTCGTCATTGTAAGCGGATATCTCTTTTTTCTTTCATTTCCAAATGCAGGTCTTTCATTGCAGTCTGACATAAGGGTCCACTACAAGTTCTTTGTCGCTGTAAAGATATGAGAAATATTGCAAAACAATTTGGTTAAACCTTTGTATAAGGTTCTAAAAACGAAATATAAACTTTGGTTTAGACTGAATTTAAATTAAGTACTTAATTGTTAATGTACATATATATGTATATTTTTGTATAATCAAATTTATTGAAACACAAAACCAAATAGAAATGGCCGTAAATATTGTTTGCAAATTTTAACTTGCGAAAAATAAGCCAAAATCGCAGCTGTCAGACGATAGTAGCGATTCTTTATTACCAGCGCTGTTTGCGTAATATGCGCATTTTTTATTAAAAAAAAAAAAAATTTATGTCGCTTTTAAATATTTTGGGTTAAAATAGAGGAAGAACAAATAAATTGGCTAATCTACTTATTTATCTACCGAGCTTAACTCTAACAGATTTAATTAGGGGGATTTGAAGCCGTCAAAACTGTTCTTATCGTTTAAACTGTGTGGCTAACAAACAAATAATACAGGGTATTAATGTCGTATTAAATGAGTCATGGGACCCTGTTAAACTAATACATATATCGAAAATTACCTAGGATTTTATGCAATTATGTAGGAAGTTATTAAACTATTTCAAAAAAAAAGTTGAATAAGACTATCGTAGGTATATTAATATTATAAATACTGCATTGAAGTCAAGGTACCTAGAAAGCATGTCGATAATCGCACACCACAGAGATTATCAATACAATATCAATACAACCATTCTTGATCAAGTTTCACCAGCATGAACCACCTGCGAAAAGAAATGAAGGGAACTGCTAATCTCAAACCATCTTTTTGGGCTTAGGAATAAGCATCCCACAATTGATCAGCTGCATAAAATAATATTTCGTTCATATAACCATATTACAACTAAAATATAATAAATAAAATGAAAAACGAGTACTCAAAACAAGAGAAATAAAAGCTGGCAATCTACACGGTCCATTTCTGTATCTTGAATTTGTTAGCGATCTACCAAAAAGTGAAGAAATAAATAGAAATAGCTTCTTTTGCAGGTGATACAACTGTACTTGCTGTACAAGAAAGCATAAAAGAAGCTTAAAAACGACGTAAATAATAGAATAAAATTAGTCATTTACGGCCCATACAAGTCCTAAAACCAAACTACTCCATTAATTTGCGTGTGCGAAGTGGAATTGGCCTACAATTTAACGCCGACTCCGAGCGGGTAATAATATATATGGATAAACTTAAAACTGATAGTATACATAAAATTACCCAGGGTCAGCCCATTTTATTGTTATATATAAAAATGTAGCACACATTCAAGTAAACATAAATTAAAATGTATTGGGATATTCAAGTAAAGTCAAAAAATCTTGGCTTAACTCTAGACGCTTAGCTTCCCTGGAGAGTAATGTAAACAAATAGAGAGATGAATTGAACATGCGCAGTAAAATGTGTTGGCTTATTGGGGTTGAGTATCCCCCACCTGCAATAAATAGTTTCTATATAGCAAACTCTGAAACCAGTATGAATATACGGGCTAAAGTTATGAACGAGACAAATGTACAAAAAATCCATAACTTTCCAATGTAAAGTACTATAAAACATAGTTGGTGCACCTTGGTGCAAACGAAATGCTTATCTTCGAAAATAAAGAGATGTAACTGTTAGAATGGTTGAAGATGAAGCTGATAAAGTTGCTCAAAGACACAGAGTTTGTCTTCGGTAATTAAGAAATAATAATCAGTAAATGAAGTCGGGTAAAAGCTTAATCTATGGTAGAAGTTATCAAAAGAAAAAACAAACTGAATATTGTCGCATGAAATCAGATCTTTCCAACAAAATAGTTTAGAAACCTGGCAAAAGGCGGGTTTTCTCTTTATTCCATACGAATAGGTCACAAAATAAATTGCTGATAAGTCCAAGGCTTTTTTCCAATATACAGAGGATACAAGGCGAAGCTTACTTTAACCTACTTTGACCCACGAAAGACAACATATCTGTTTTGTTTTATATCCACCTGTTAATAATAAGCAAAATTCCTATTAAAGAATTCGACAACAACCTTCAAAATCTTATTACGTTAGGGAAAACCATGGTTAAAATCAAGAAAATAAAAATGGAGCTGCGTTCTGAACTTTATCTCAGCAGTTATTTAAACTAAAAGCATATGGTCAAACTTATTAATAAACATTTTGTTAATTATGAACAGTTGCATATAGCATAAAACAATACAACTACTAGTTTTTAAATTACCCATTTTTTGAGAAAAGTGACCAAAAGCTCCAAAAATTTGTTGGATAGGACTCAGATAACATATCGATTAACCTTATATTATTATTGAAAATCAAGTGCAAAGCAATTTTCGTGTGGTTACTATTCGCAGCGCGTGGTCAGGGTAAGTCAAAGCAAATCCTCTCTGCCTTAGTGAATATTGGAATAATGCCCTATCAGTTGAATGTTTTTGTTTTTCAGAAAATATTTCACATAAGTGCAACACCCTGTATAATAGTTCCAGTAATGCAGAATTCCCTTAAAATAAAAATTTAGTTTGTAATAAAATAAGCATACATGTGTGTTGGTTTTATTTCAATATTTGTTTATATAAAAACGTGCTATTCTTTGTCGATTCTTTCGTAAACTCATTATGATGAGATAACAAAGCTCGTGTTTTTAAATCCAAGATTGTTTACAAAATATTTAGAAAAATGTGTTAAATCATCTGAAGTTTACATATCTCATATAACGCACGAGAAGTATAAGTAGTTTTTTGCACTACAGTTGAACTTTTAGCAATAACAATTAACTATTCAATTTGTAGGACCGAATACTAACATAGGTACTTATTTATTTATTCATCAAATAAATACATTTGCGATTATAATATTAATTATCAGATTGCCTTCTGCAAAATTCTAATCGAATACTTTAATTTACAAATTGTGCGTTGTTTCATTCTAAATGATTTATTAAGACAAAATCTCTATAGTTATTGCTTTATACATATTTCCGCAATGTTGTATATACATATTGGCATATTGGCATATTGGCTTGATGCTAGGAAACGATTTCAGGTTTATTGATTCTCGTGTATTTGAAC
Organism: Portevinia maculata; assembly: GCA_949715645.1. NCBI lineage: Eukaryota > Metazoa > Arthropoda > Insecta > Diptera > Syrphidae > Portevinia > Portevinia maculata. The sequence continues at coordinate 308,657,723 of OX454526.1, read as the reverse complement.
TTTTAAAAAGAACTAATCATAATGTACACATCTGGTATTTGTTGTATTTAATGTACTCGTGGAATGCAAATAATCAGCTGTATAATATTTATTTGGAGCTCTCAGTATAGCCGAATCAGAGGAAAATTCCGTAGTTATAAATTCAACTAAATTTGTTAATGTTAAAAACTTATTGCAGCTAAAGTAAATGGAAAACTCATGAGGTTTTGGTTACCCTTTGGGAAACTCTGTGATGTGAACGATTTGAATTTTTGGTTATTCTGTAAACGTAAAAATATAAAACTGCACATATCTTAACGTCCAGCTTTAACATTAAAATTTATATAAATAAGACATATATTTATCGTTTCTTTTCGATTCTTCTTCTTCTTTTTAACGACGGAGTTATGATCTGGAGTAAAGGACCGTGGGTGCGCCGGTATGACCTCAAAAAGTATCGGCAAGAATTCCGATTTCGAATCACTCCATATCACCGAGGCCAATCAAATCCAACATTGTTAGTCCAATATTTTGAACCGTATGCGAGCGCCGGGCACACAACTGCGGTGGAGAGCCTTCCTTGCAGCTTACGGGGCATTTTTCGGTCACAGAAGAGTTTTCCCACCACTTCATCCATCCTACGCTTATGTGATGATTAATGTCATCATCACAGGTTGCTTCTTAATTGATCATAGATCCAAGACGATTGGAATCAATTTTCGATTTAGATAAGTGTCTGGAATAGGTCGGAGTGGGTCAGAGAGTCCTCGCTTATGATGGTTCCATCATCACCGAAGAATAACTGATGCACTTTGGAGTCCGTCACTTTTCCTTCAAACAAAATATTCAAAAGATTGTAACAAATTTCAAGGCCCCTTAGACGAGACCCTGACGTACACAGACTTGAATACGAACTCCTTGTACATGTCCATCATCATCTATACCTACGTTTCTGGAACTCCTCGTTTTCTTAGCGCCACCCATAATAGATCTCTTCGTTGTCTATCGAATGCCTTTTCAAAACTAACCAACAAAATATGCATATCCTTTAAGGAATCACGGTGTTTTTCCATCATGATCATTAGACTTTGGATTGCACCTTAGTTTATTTACCTGCGACAAGCCCCCACTGGTGATCAGATAGAATTATTTTGGACAACCGGGTATCTAATACCCGCTCAACAATATCCATGGTATGTGACATGAACTTGATACCTTGATTTTGAATATAGGTTTAAAATGGATTCCAATACAATCAGGTGACGATATACGAAAAAATGATAACGGCTGGATGACAGTGATTCTGGCTGAAATTAATTCTACAGTAGGTGCTGTAATAAGAATATCATCAAATATCACCATGAAATTTATTTATGTCAAGGCAACTGCCTTTCCTGGACTATCAAATAAAAAAGACATGTATTTTTTTAAGCATAAACAAGAAAAACTATAGTCTACATGTTGTCCTGGCAGAAAAGAAATATTAAAGCAGACAGCTGCTGCGATATTTCACAAACAAAATATGACCTACGAGGTTCCGTTGAGAAATATCCAGATTTGATGTTATTGGCTTTTCAAAATAAAGTGTAAAAATTCCCGACCATCAACTGTTCATTTAATTTCGGAACGGCAATGTCTTGGTCACTTATGTATTTGCATTGGGACAGGTGTATCAAAGAATCGGACTGTCAAAAAAGTCCAATAGCAGAATAAGTGTGCCTATAAACTGTTCCTCTAAGTTCAATTCCAAGAACAGCTTAATCCAATCTAGTAGTAAATTTCTTGCTACGTGGGCAAAGTGATTATCTTATTCAAATTCAACGGATATGCAAGACCATATTCAAATGTCATCTACCAAGTTCCGGCTGAACGCTGAACTATATACATCAGCCTCTCTATCAATTCAGTTGAGTAATTCTGGTCACGAATGCATTCTCAACTACAATCACTTTTTTATTGGTAGCTTACTAAGGTTACAAGCTAAACCTAAAAGCGGGGTAAAGAGTTTGATCCATAACAATGTAACTGTTACAAGTCCGTGCATGAGACTTAATGGTTTAACTTAAAGTGGAACTCACTTAAATTTGAAACCGTTTTAGCAACTCGATTTGTTGGTTTGATTAATGCTTCGATAGTAGGTGACTTTGTTGTGATCAGAAATAGAACTCGCCGCATGGAAACCATTCATCTTTTAAGGACCTAAAGCATCTCGAAAAAACACTTTGCACAGATGTTCTTGCATGTTAGTCTCACCGGCAAAGAATTAATCAGCAGCCAATGACAGCCACGACTGACGACGCTACGTTGGTGGGTATCGAACTATGGAGTTAAGATTGCAGTACTTAACCGTAGGCTTGCGGTTATAGTGGAAAAGGAAAATCACTTCATTTTTAAAACAAATACAAAAATATATAATTCTCAGTCACGGATTTTTAATTGAAAATTTATTGCTTAGGCATGACTTGCGCGTATCAGGTATGGAGCGGGGAGCCTGTGTCATTGAAAAATGATTAGTTTGCATGTAACGAATATGAAGGATCTAATCGATAAAGTAATTAAATGGTTGGAGCTACTCTTAATCAGATGCAATGAAGGTAAATATTCTATGAGCGATTTTTTGTGAGGAGGCGTAAATGTCATACTGAGTTAATTATGTATTTTAAGATGTAGTGAAATTTAATTGTTATGCTTTTTATATTGAGGATATAACTTTTGAATACAATTTATTCGAATGTGGGACAAAGTCGATTTGGATAAAATGTGGTTTTCGCATTTATTTTACAGGTTTTATTTTTAATAAGGAAGTGAAATAACAGAACAAAAGCTTTTATTCTCCTTACAAATTGCTTTTTGCTATGCCCAAACACGAATAAGACTTGTTTCGACCTCATTTAATGTACAAATTAATTTAAACACCCAGTGTAATTTACAGAGCCAAGCTTATGACATGAATGCCCTGTCATTCAAAGAACATACCTACTTATATGTCAAAGAAAGGATTTGTAATTATGATCAATTACATTCCTGTCTTTAGCACATGTTTCCGTCTAGCGGTATCGTTTACGGTACAATTATCAATGGAAATGAAACATAACATACGTAATGTCCATAGAAGGTTGAAAAATAACAAAAGGCAAGTTTCTTATACATACACCTGAAACCAAGTAACATGTGACACAAAAGCCGGGCATATAAAAGTGAGGACGTTAGCTATAGTTAGAAAAATCGCGATCAGCTGATGTGCCGCCGATGTGTTTGCTTTCAATAAGAACTAATGCGAATTCTCGCCCGTGAGGACAGGAACTAATAGCATCCTCCAAATGATTATGCTTATATTATACATGCGCTTTATTTATCAGTCGGCCTCTCTTGTGTATAACTACTTTACAAAGATATATATATACTGCCTAAGGCAACGTTCGTTATTGACTTTGACCACCTTGTGGTCAAAATAGAATACCACTTGTATCATACCAGATGCATATACATATAACGTTGCATCTATTGAGTCAACTCAGGTGATACTGTGTTGCTAACAGAAGTTAATATAGTTATTCAGCAATGAGTTAGCCTATTATTATCAGCACACCTGCTGGAATGGAGTTATATTATCTTCATCTTTAAGGTAAAATTAATTCTTATTGAGCAAATTCAAACATAATGTTTATTACCTCGATTAACTAGTAACCTTAGATGCTAATTTTTGTAAAGAGCTTGCATAGTGAAAGTTTATATTATAAGATTTAAATCACAGATTAATAAACTACCAGTCCAAAAAAACGCAGTATATGCACTATCCAAGTACTTAAATTTATTGGCTATCTTTTACATAAGTTAAGAAAAGGGAAATTGTTTACGATTTCCGCACAACAGTTATATGCAGTGGATCAGTGGATCAATTTGGGACTACGCAGCTCAGGTTCGAATCTCCCAGTTGCATCTAAATTACCTCCTGCCAAAGTCTGGAAAACTTCAATAATTGTTATGAGACAATTCTTAAAATTCGTTTCGAAACCGCTGTCGAATTTAAGATCCCTTTATTTCGTGTCAAAGAAATAACTTCGCGCACACAAAGGGTTGGAGAAACTAGGTTTCATGCCCTGTTATATTTTTTGTAAGTATTTTAAAGATCGCGATACACCTAGTCAATTGTTTGAGCCTGTTTTGTTTTGGTTTGTTAATACCTTTTTCTGCTCTTTTACTTCACTGAAGGAATTACAAATTTATGATATGACAAAATAAGCATAGTTATCACAAAAACTTGTGGTCATTTCATAGCTCAGCTATCTTCATCTGTAGTCTTAAAGATAATTGTATGCATCTTACCATATTTTCATAGCTTAAGACACCTAAAATGACATTTGGCATCTTGTGTTTAGTAAAGTCTTTACATCAAAATACCAAAAAAGACTTGCAGCATAATCTAATCACATATATTATACACATAACATATGTTTGACATTTTACTTAGCAAAAAAGATAAATATATACTAAATTGTTTTGCGTTTTATGTTACTGATATTAATGGAATAATTTTTATTATTTTCTTACCAAGCAAATCGCAGCGTACCGGCCGATACGGTATAAAAATTGACTAAATCCGCAAAATATATCGCATTTCCATTTCATGTGCCAAATGTGTTCGAGTTATTTTTTGCAATTAAGCAGTAAGTTCGAGTATCGTACCACCAATCGTACTGATGCATTCGAAATTGTATGTAAAAACAAACACAAAAACATTAATTAGCATTTGTTTTTGTTGCTTTTGTTATTTTGTATGCAGGTAAGTATTGTATATTCGTTGTGCAATTGTATGAAATAAGAAAAATAATTAACATACGAAAGTAATTGGTATAAGTATTTATTGATGATGTTTTTTTGCAGCAAAAAATCAATTTGTTCTTCACATTTAAGACTGTTTTGATACCAAAACAGACTATGTTAGTTATTCCAATATTATTGTTTATTTTCCTCTGTTTTAAATTTGAAATGTGAATGAATTGCGGTTACGAAATTAGATGTAAATATTGGCACTCAGCTTTGAGGAATTTTTCAATGATTTCAACTTAAACAGCTCTTAATCTATAACCATAATACAAATCCTAAGAACTGTAATTTGAAGGTATGCTTTTTTATAAAGGAGATGGCGCATTTTTGGACCAAGAGTATCAAAATAAAGCTGAGCGTAGTTGATTGGGATTGTTTTATATGCTGAAAGCGATTTGCAGCAGGCCATAAGCATCATCGGTGTCTTCGATTAGTGGTTGAAACTTGTTTTAAATTGCTTAAAGTTTTTTTTTCAACTCATTCATCAAATGAGGATAAGCAAGATTAAAGAACTCCTGACGGAACAGCTTAAAATCCTTTTAAATGCGTCCATTAACAACTTCTGCAACCCACCTATCTACACATCGTTATACATCGCGATTTGTTTGCTTTTATTATTTTTCTTAGTATTATTTTGGTAACAGTTCTGTAATCAATATCTTTATATGTTAAAAAAATAATAATTTTTTTTAAGATTCTGTAAAAAAAACACGTGTTTGCTCAGTTTATCAAGTGCCTACATATTGATCAGCTGGATTGATTTGCACCACCAAGGACTTTGAAAGTGCATTTTCTTAGTTTTTGTTAGTTGATTCTTACATTATTGTACACCAAATTAAAGCTTACAAGATGTTCTTTTACGTAACGGTGAAAAGGAGGCATAGCTTCTTTGCCTCAGACACTGCAGTCTTTCATCCTCTGCGATCCACGCACGCTACTTTCAGTTCTCCAGAACAAGCGCTCTGGCATCCTGGGAGTCGAAGATCTTTTTGGCTGGAGCATTATAGATAGAGCATGCACTTTGTCCTTCGAGTGACTACTTTTGAACCTATTTGTTTCGCTAAACCGAAGTAGCAGCGGCTTGCTAAGGTAATTTTCCGTCGGATGGTTCCTGGAGTTGATGTTTACTCCTAGCTAGATGTACTCTTCAACCATCTTGAAGTCATTACTAATTGTTTGTTGATAGCATGTAATTGGTCTTCGTTTACATCATTTACATCAAGACCAACCAATTTCGTCAGTTCAATCGGCGTAAAAGCCTCTAACACGGCACGCTGGGAACGGCCAATGATGTCGATATCGTCCGCATACCCCAATAGCTGGACGGATCTATTAAAGATAGTGCCTTCCGTGTTGACACCTGCAATATTTTCTCCAGAACAAGATTGAAGAAGTCACATGAATCTCCTTGCCAAAATCCGGTACACGTTTGGAATAATTGGGAAGAGCTGCTCCAGACTGTACATTACACCACGAGTTTTCCAGTGTCATACGACACAACTGGATCAGTTTTGCCGGATCCCGAATTCGGCCATCGCCACGTGGAGCTCCTGACGATGAATGCTATCATATGCGGCTTTAGAGTCGATAAAAAGATTGAGGGTCTCGACTTGAAATTCGTTGGTTTTTTCCAGGAATTGCATTAGTGTGAATATTTGGTCTATTGTCGATCTGAGGGACCGGAAGCCACCCTGGTACGTGCCGATTAGTGTGTTGCAGAACGGCTCGAGACGTTCACACAGTTCACAGATAGGATCTTATATGCGACATTGAGCAGGAATATGCCTCGATAGTTCTTGCAAGACATCAGATCGACTTTATCGAAGATGAGGGGCATGGAGCTGCTTTCCACCCATACTTGGTTGATAAATTGGTGCATGCGCACTACCAAAACAACGCCTCCGTTTTTGAATAGCTCTGCCGGTAAACCATCAGACTCGGCGACCTTATTGTTCTTTAGCTTTTTTATAGCTAAGTCTACCTCTTCTGTTTTAGGAGGTAAAATCTGTTCTTCATTGTCAGGACGGGGGTTTTCTTCATGCCGTATCACTCTGTGTACCTGATGACCTTTCTTACAAATATGTGTGTTTTACGATTATTTTGATATATGATTTTATGTACATATAAACGGACAAAAATCGTCAGAAAATGCATCCGAAACACGAACTTAAGACAGAAAATCTCAAAATCCCGACATACGACTTTTATAAAGTTGTACAGTTTTAATGTTCTTACAGCTTTATTTTGATACCACACTCATTATTGTACGCTGTTGGCCCTAGCTCCTAATAAAGTATCACCATGTACTTTGAGTTAAAGTGTTTAAAGAATTAAATGCTCGCTTTAATGGGATATTCATTTATAGGTGGATCCCGTTTTGTTGTTATTTTTAAATTTTCTTTATTGACTTAACATGTTTTCTTTTTGCATTTCTGTACAATGTTTCCGACATTTTGCATAGTGGCCTTGAGGAATAAACTTGCTGATAGGATTCGTGATAGATTAAGTTCTTAGTTTTTAGAATGAAAAACAAATGCAAATGATGTTATTTTATTGCTGCAGATGCATGTGTTTTATTGTATTTCTAGAAATATGTACCCAATTTTATGAAATCCTTATACTCGTATCTTACAATATTCTTATGAATCGTCATGATCGGTGATTCAATCTATCTACCAATACTATGTTACCTGATAATGGGCGGATTGAAATTATGTTCCAATGCACAATGGCAAAATGTTATCTGTTGAATTATTTCATACCTTATGAGCTTTGAAACGTGCCACGTAGCGTCGCTTTGAACACCTGCGTGTAGGCCGAAGGTCGGCCGGTGTATGAGTTGAAGAGGTGTCAGAGTTTTAAACGCTTTTACCCGTGAAACGGGACACCCAGGTACTGTTATATATTGAAATTTTTCGCACCTTATAAGCTTTGAGGTATTTTTTTTTCTCGGGTGCGGGACTTTCTACACTGGAGCACTCAGACTGAATACTGTTCCATTCTACTGCCAGGAAGACATATCACTTTTACTGAAATTTTCTCGTTTTTCTAAGAAAAAATTAGTAGAAGCCTCAGTGATGAAGGTCTAGTTTTGAGGTATAGTATAGTATGGGTGCGCATGGCTCTGTAACCCACTTGATTGCGGTCACTATTAGATTTGGAGTAGGTGCATTAAAAAAAGTGAAATTATTTTCCACTCGAAGTGAAGTTATTGCCAATACGAAGTTATTGCCAATGTGAAGTTATTGCCCGTGAAGTTATTTCCCTGCTCCCTTTTTGGATACTGTAGTTAAATTTTTAACGCGTTTGACGTTCGAGAGGTCTCTGGTTCAAATCACGCCGGGCCCAGTAACATCCAAAGTTTTTTCCCACTGTCCTCCTCTTGCGAACGTCTAACAAACATCCAAGAGTATCATTTTTCATGAAAAGCTTTTCAAATCTGCTGTTCGGAGTCGGCGAAAGTTAATAGGTCCCTCACAATTCGCACACACAAATGGTTGGAGAAGCATTAGGTTTAAGGGTCTGTATGGGCCTTAATTTAATATAACTTTGTAACACAATTTAATATATATATACAAAAACTAGTTGCCAAAGAAAAATAGCTCTCACCTATGTATTAATGACCGTCTATAGAAAATATTGAAATCATTTTTAGTGTTCCTACTCGGATAGGAAATAATAATTACCTTACAAATAACTTATGGTGTCTGAATTACGCTATCTTTTAAGTATTTTTACATATCTTCTATTAAGATTTAAGATTGTTCAAAACTATATACAACTTTTTAAGATTTGGATAACCTCGAGTGTGTATGTATGTATGAGCATAAAACACTTGCGAAAGCTAAAAATTATCCATATGTATTAATGACTGTCTGTAGAAAATATTCAATTTTTGTGTTACTCGCATGGGAAATAATAATCTCTTTATATAAATGAAACTTTAAGATTGAAGACAATCCATATTGAAGATTTATTAAAGATATATTATCACTAAATTCGTTTAATTTAAATCAACATTTATCTTTACCGCTTCATAATGAACATTGTACTTTAATCAATATCAACGGATTAATTGAACTATGGGATTTTTGTAAAAGATTACAATTTTCCATGTGACCAGTTTTAATTATATTGAAGTTTTTCGTATTGCCATCAATTTATAAATAACTTTGATATATGTATATGCACATACTGTATATATACACATTATATTCCCTATATTGTTTCCCTTATTGGAGCTTTGGGAACTTATCGGTAATATTCTTTATATAATAGGAAAACACGCTCAAATTTATATTATTAGTTTTGAAAATGTAATCAAATACACACAATTATTTCGATCAGGAACTAAATCTCATTTGAAAGTAAGAACCTTCAAGTCACACACGAAAATAGGATAAATATGTAATACATTTTTCAAAACATTCCCATCCTACATTATCCGGATAATTCGTGAACATCAGCTACACCCTGAGTCTAACAAATGCCGAAAGAAGATAAAATACAATTTTTCAATCTGTTAGCAAGAAAAGGAAATTGATGTTTTTTTATTTTCTTTCTCCGGTAATTTGCTAAGAAATAAACCCTACTGAGGCGTATGCGTTACTTTTTTTCGTATTTCCTCTGCAAGGTATTATACAAAGTCCTTGATGATTTCTTTCCTTCTGACAAAGGATGATAAAAACGATGAAGGGAATAGCTCGTTGGTTTTCGCATAGTATAGGAGGGTTTTAGAATTCAATATCCTTTTCAATAAGTTTTTTCTGTGTTTGACTAGAGTTTTTCAAACAAAATGCACAAAGCCAAAGAGGAGAAATAAGAAAAGGGAGAAGGGACGTATTGTTGGAAACTGTTCTATATGTAAAATCATTGCAATTTGAATGGAATAACAAAATGAATGTCTTGAAAAGTTTTATCTAAGTACAGGACTCATTATTTCAAATCATTTTTATTGTACTAAATTTATTCAATGATAAAATAAAATGTAGCCAACAAAAGTAAATTTATAAATAATCAATTTTATTTCGGATCAATAACTATCAAGAGTGAATTCTTAATTAGTTAAGAGCATGTTCATACAACTAAGAATGACTCAGGTGAACAAATAATTGAACGAACGATGAATGTAGATAGGTGTCCCTTCAACACACAAACATATTTTGTATGCACACACAAAAAATATTTACAAAATACGAATCAGTCATGCATTTTAATTACATATTGCATATAAACATATCCCTTATCATTTTCCTTGCAGCAGGATATGCTGACAGGACGTGCCATTCAATCCGTGTGTTTTTAATTATGCAAATCCAGCGCCACCGGTCGTTGACATTGGCATCGTATCTACGTAGGCCAACCGAAGTTGGGCACAAGCACACCGTTGGACATTTTCAATCATGTACATATAGACACTCTGTGATTTAAACGATTTAATCCATTCAAATGAATAAGGAAAATTTTACATTTTTATAATTTTTTTTTATTTTATTAGTATTTTCATCACATTTAACATTTTAATTGCGCTATAAGTCAGTCACATAAAAAAACGCGTTTTATATGGTTCTAAAAATCTCATATTTCCCTACCGTGATTTTCAAGGATTTAAATTGTGTGTTTATAAAGTGGAAGTGGCAACGTCAATGGCAGTTTGTGTAGAGGTAACAATTTAACACCATGCCGCGCCGCACACCCGTTTCATGGACTTACTCATCCCTTACAAAGGCAAAGGATGGTTGAAACTTCAGAAACAAATTGTGGTATGGGGAAAACCAATGACTTTGCAAAAGATCCTATTTGCCTAACACTCATGAACAGAGTATAAGTATTTCCCTCTTGAAAAGGGAAACATTGTCAAGAGTTTTGTTTATTCTGTCAGTCAGACTCAAGACAATAAAGACGTGGTGGATGGCGACAACTTTAATGGATTATTATTGTTTGGAGAGGCTCTAAGGGTACAATCTGATACAATAAAAAAATCTTTTCCTCGTTAAATATTAAGCTGGCAGTAAAAAGGCTCCCTTTCAAGTGAATTGGATAAATCTTTTGTTTATAAAATTGTATGCCAATGGTAAGATGTTTTAAGTCATTCAATTAAAACTTTTTATTTTTGAATTATGAAAATAATGATTTTCAAATTTATGCATGTGCAAATCTAAGAAGGGTGGTTATATAATAATTTGCTGTCTAGAATCGATAGTACAAATATAGCTATTTTATTATTTATTGTGTTCTCTGATTTGTTGGCATTTTAAAATTTCCCGAAAATCTGATAAATTACATAAATGATTTCAGCCCGCCCATGCACTGAAACAATTATTCAATGTTTGAAACATCGCATAATTGTGTGTAGCTCTGTAAAGATGGTATCTGTAATTTCTGTGTAGGGCGGATTTAGTTTCTTAAGTTTTCCCTAAAGTCTTATATACTCATATCTATTCTACTGGATATATTTATAATTTGGTTACAGAACTTCCACTTGATGTTCGGAACAAACTGTTTTTTTACTGTATCAACATAAGTTGAAAGATTATCCACCAATTAATATTATTACTGAATTAAACTACATGTCGAAATATTTCAGCTTCTCACTAGCAGTTTTTCTGACTATTTCACTTTTTTATTACAAAAAGTTTTCTTCGACATACTTAACAGAACAGAAAGCGCTGTATTTATAAAGACATTCTTGGATATTTGTAAGAAAAAAAGTGTGGGTGTTAGAGGGTTCTCAGATTCGAATCATGTAACACCTACATTTTCAATATTCCAACGCACTAACCACAAAATCACTGCGCCCACTGTGAATTTAGACATTTATTGAGGTCGAACCAACGAACCCTGCAGGCAGACCAGTAGGAAAGGCGCAAATGGGAGGGTTATGATCTCTTTAATTCTGATCATAACCTCGCCATCAAAACTTTTTTAAATTATTAATTATGCTTAGGTAGCGTCCAATTTAGTGTCTTTATGTTTGTCTGTCATGATGTATAGAAATTTCAGAGTAGATGTGAGTAACATCCGTGGGATGGGGGGCGAATCTTTTTTCGTTGTATACCCATGTCTCTCAAAATTAACCAGCTGTTCTGGCACTTAGCAAAACCCAGGTCAGCGTTGATTCTAATATACCAGAATTAAGTCTACCTGGGTACAAGCTAGTGAAATTATTCTTGGACCATCGCGGTCTCGCCGTTTATGTGCGTAGCGATGTAGCCTACCAACTTCAATCACAATATGGCCAATGTTCCAGTCCTGGATTTAATTTTATTTGGCTGACATTATCTGTCCGTAGGCAATTAATCAACTACTGTTTTGTTTACAGAGGTCTTTATTAGGACAGGCACTCAACTTAAATGGGTTCGATGCGCTGTCAGATTCCATCACAAGAATTGTGACCCTTTATCCTCGTACTGAAATCGTTATTGCTGGCCATTTTAATATACACAATTCAAGTTGGCTTTGACATTCAACACCCAAAGGAAGGTATGTTGAAATCTTTGCTGAGGTAAATAATTTTCATTAGCAGTCAAACCAAAACACTGGACTTTTTTCTTACCTCCCACCCCGAAAAATACGCTGTAAACATATTATCGCCTCTATGTTCGTCAGATCATTGTGTCATATCAGCGAATTTATCGTACTCATAGTTCAAGAAAAAACTCCCAAAAAACCGTGTGGCAATACGAGAAAGCTAATTGGGAAAAACTAAACGGTTTCTATAAGAGTTTTAACTGCTCGGTGTGCTTCATCAAAAGCGACATGGATTCTGCTGCTGATGTGTTAACAAACATGATTTTTTTGGGTATGAAATGCTGTATCCCTAACCGGATAGAAAGTATCAAACCCAAGGTAAACGCGTTGCGTCACTCGAGCTGCAGAGGCTATCACGTTAACAGAGGTAAGCTTTAGGTCATGCAAGGCCAGACCATCTGAGAAAATCATTCAATTATGCAATGCAATGCCCACATTAATCCTGAAAAACTCTCCTACGACCAAAAGTTGAGACAAAGAATACTACAAAGTCCCACTTTTGGTCGTTTGTTAAAAACATCAAGTATTCGTCGTAATGACAAGAGTAATTAGAGATCATGACACACACGCGAATAACCGTCAGCTTATGAAATATCTTGAATCTCGAAAACTTCTTAGTGACCGCCAGTACGGTTTCCGCAGCAACAGATCCACTGGTGTTTTGATAACTTATCTAACCGAAAAGTGAAAGAGTTTGGCTTTGAGCTATCTTGTCAAAAATATGTGCATTTGGATTTGATTACACTCTTCTTCAATAGATTAGAAACGACCTTTCGGACAGTTCTATTCAAGTTGTTTTGGACGGTTACAAGTCTGTAAATCCCCAAATAAATACTGGTTTCCCCCAAGGAACTGTTTTGTCTCCGACTCTCTTTCTCATTTTTATAAATTATCTCTTTTATGTTACTTCTAAATTGATTCATTCCATCGCAGATGACAGTACCCTCTGTTCTCATATTCGTTTTTTGGTTCACGCCCCTCATCTTCGCGTATGCAACTGGAACGGCAACGTATGTTAAGCTCATTAGTGGGGTACAACCAATAGGGTGAAATTTAATACTTCCAAACCACATTGCTGTCTTATATCATTTAAGCAAAACCTTAACAGTCTGAGATTATCCCTTAATGGCACTTGCATCGCTGAAACCGAAAGACTTTCCATTTTCCGTTAATGACAACTTTCGTTTGAATGACCACATAATCGATGTCGCCAAGAATGCTGCGAAATGCAAGAAATATTCCTCTATTCGCCCCAAACTTGAGTACAGCGCTCATATCTGGGCTGGTGCATTGGCGATCTACATATCACGAAATCGCTTGACTCTTTGAGCCATAGTCGTAATGTCTCCTGCCTATCGTTGTTTTATCGATATTTCCACCAAAAGTGTTCTAGTGAAATAGCCAGCTGCATTAGACCTTAGACCATTTTAACCGCAATACCTGCCATGCCAAGAATGCGCATCAGTTCACTCTTAAGCCTACTTTCGGGCGTACAGTGAAATACAAGGAATCGTTCCTGAGCCGTACAACACAAATGTAGAATGCTCTATCACGCTCTGTTTTTTGCTACACATTATGATTTACAAACATTCAAATCCAACGTTCATCAGTTTCTCGTTCTTTCTACTTCCTCTTTACCTTACTGCCCGCGCTATGTTACTATGTATGGGTGATATAGAACCCCTTTGGCACGTGGAAATTAATAATAATAAAAAAAACTGTTTTAATTTATTTAAAATATTGTTGTTTTTCGCCTGTTTTTTCTAGTAAAATTGGTAAAATGAACTTGTTAAATTTAATTAGCGAGAGAAAACTCTCTAATAGACCTGCGACTTCGCAACGAAAGGTGCAGTATTTCTTGACTTATTGTTAAGCCTAAAAGTTCAAACAGCGATTATCCTGCGACAGCAAACGACTCCGAACTAGGGCCAGCAAGTTTATATACCTACTGCAACAAATTTGGACAATCGAACATTTAACATTCACTTTTCTTTATTTACTTCCTTTCCTCCAGAAAGTCATAAGAAGCCAACTGTATTTACTTTTAAACGAAAATTCAAATCTGTGGAACGTTTGTGAATATTTGTGAACTGCCATGACGCTGTTCATGGCAGGTCACAAATATTCAAAATAAGTATACAAAATTTATCAAAAGAATACGAACATTGCTGGTTGACTCTTTTTACCCTTTTATGTTTTAAATTCTTCTAGCTACTTACTATATGAATATTTTATTGCCTTATTGTATAATGCACGATAAGCAATTAACTAAAAATATTCACTTTATCAGTCAGCCGCAAAATTTCAAAATAATTGAAATTAAATCGCAACAATTTTTTTCACTTGACCCGCACTACAAATTATCACAATATTACAAATGTACTTCAGAATTTAAAAAAAAAAAACAATATTCTTCTTCCGACGGCAGAACGGCACAAAACTTGATTTTGCTTGTGTGGCAGTTTCTTATTATAGGCGTTTTATAGGATTATTAATCTTATCTATAAATAATTTCATTCGGATAGTTCGGCAAAAAGAGCAACAAATTGAATTCACAGTCAAACCTTCAGCTGATAAGAGACCAAGCACAAGAAATTCTGAGAGTACTGTAACAGACTGTCGGAACGTTTTTTATCGTATTTTTTTGTATTTAATTTTTCAAAGCGTCGCGATCGTGATAAGAACGCGTTTGTATATCGTTATCAAGTCGGGGAAAATGTGCGATGAATTGTGCAGATATAAGCAATTCAGCTGAGAATCGATTGCAAAAACTAACTTATACAATTGACATGTGGGATTCTGAAATAAAATATGTTTTCCAACAACACATATGTTTCCATTGGATTTTATTTTAATTTTATTGTCTGTTGGTATTCAGTCAAAATTAATGAGCATGAGACTGTGGCTGGTGCTATTATAATTGAAATTCAAAAATAACTTTAGACTTAGTAGATAGGGAATGATTTCAGACATAAACATATATTTATGTTTGTATGTACTTGTACATACAAGTGACGGAGAGGAAACTAATGATGACAATGATGTATGCATTTTAAACAATAACTGAGTTGAGTAAAGTTTAGATGTTCTTAACGGGCTGTTTTTAAGCCCATAAAGATGAATTGGTGCTACGAGTAAATATCTAATGTATGTTATTTCGCCGTATTCATTCATTTTTCAAACCAACATTTTTATAATGAGCGCATATTTATTTGCTGGCAGGTTGAACATATGATGTTAAAAACTCATACAATACATCACTTTAAAGGAAGGTTGTATTAAACAGCGCAAGAAGGAATCAAGCTTCGAAACTTATACTCCCATTATCCATTCCTTTAGTTTTATATAATCTGTATTTAAGCTTAAATATATTTTGCTTAACTTAACTAAACTTATATTATATCCTAATGAATTGAAATAAAATTTGAAATTGAACCTTATAGAAAAGTTGCAAATATAGAAAATATCATATTAACTGAAATCATACATACCTACTTCTATAGATATCAAGGAACTATAATTTATAATAAATAGAGAATATCCATAAACATATTTCAGCACAAATCATAAATAAAATCAGTATCTAAGTTATGTCAACGGAAATAATTTAATGATACTCCATTAAATTAAATTCTCAAAAAACGTGAACAAATCACGCGTGTTTATTTTATAGTCTCATAGAAAAATGTTATCCTGGTAATAGCCGTCGCGTAAACTTAAATAACAAACCCAGCTGAGAATGAAATTAAAAATATTCCATTTGAATCACAAAAATGTACATTTTTTATTATATTTTGAATGCATTTTATCTTTCAGTGGTTTCATTATATTTCTCATCAAACCATCAACAAACCACATTAATAATATTCAATTACAAATAAACAAACCTCAGGTCGGTCGTTTAATTGCCCGCAATTTCTTTTCTTTCCACAAGCAATCGGCGAACGTGTGCTCGTGACGTAGCCTATAGTATCGGAGCCAAAATTCACTTCCCGCTCATCGCACAGCACGTAAAAATAAACAAACAAATGGAAAAAGCATTTAATTACAAAAAATTTGGCACTATATGCTTGTTTATATCACTCTGTGTAGCGCCGTGTCAAGTGCATAAGTGATTTTGTATTTGAAAACATAAATTTACTCGAATCGTCAATGAGAATTTCTGGTTTTTACATGCGAATACGCGAATTGGCCGTAAATTGGATTGGCCACAATTTTTGTCCGATTTTCCGACAACGTGAAGACTAGAGGGTTTTTCAAATACTAAACCAAGTCTTTGGGACTACTACTCAACCACTGGCTAGCTGTATAGCCACTCATCGTGCGAACCACCAGCTCTTATCCGGCACAACAGACTCCGACTGATGTTAGAATCTCACCCCGTTTAGCCAATACAAGCAACATGCACCCCGCACGACTATGTTTCGGAAAAGTACATGTGAAATGAAAAAAGTTTTCTTCTTAGCCGGAGGAATATAGAAATGAACAACGACGAAACAAACCCAAATTGAAACGTTTTTCCCAGTTTTTAGTTTTGGTCGCGTAGATTAAGGTTTCCTCCAGCAGCGCTGCCACCCCCTAAGGAGGGAACTTCGCATGGATTTCGGCTTCCTGACAAAAGGCCTTTCCCATTCGCACACAGCCCCTGATGTGTTTAGGGAAACTGGTTCTCGCTCTCTCGCTCTTCGATGCCTTTAGGGTGCCAAGTGAGTTTTCAACCCTTACCGAGCGATCTGAGGTGCATTAGGTGTGATAACTACACTGGTACGCCGCCGTTAGAGAGATAGAGAAAGCCTTATCGAGATTACTAACATTACACACATTTTCGGAAAATTTGTTTAACAAACTGTCTGCTATCTAGGATGTGTGGGTGAAAAAGCCACCCATCGTTCGCGTGCCGTGCTTCCGGTTGCAACCCCGCGATGAACAATGAATGAGCTACATGATGTGTACGCTATTGTATGCGGTCTTGTGAATGTATCGGTTTTGTTTACATTTTTCGTTTAAAAACAATATCCAAGGCACAGTGTGTGTGGATTGCCCATAAGTTTGCGACTTCCATATGGTGCTTCTTTTTGTGTGCATTGCCGGCGAGGGTGATATGTAGTTGCAGATGAAGTGTGTTTACAATGAGAAGGGGTATTTCATTGATTCCATACGTGAGTGAATAAAGTGTTTAGGGTTACTTTAAGCTCTCGTCTGGCACACATGGCCGCCCACTGAGTTCAATGATATGTTTCATATTTTTATATTGTTTTTTCTCTTCGTTACATTCTCTTTCGAGATCCCTGACTTTGTGGGTTTTGTCTTATGCGAATAATTATCTGAATTATCTTATGAATAGTTTACTGTTTTTACTATTACTTCCGGTTGTATGAATTTTATGGAAGCTGACAGTAAAGGCGATCACAAATGGAACTTTTAATTGAGTTGTTTATCTATTAGTTTTCGGATAATGTCTGCAGCCGAACTGCTAAGTGTTTTCGGTGTAAAAATTCATTAGCGTATTTGTACATTAAGAATGATGCGACGCAAAATGTTGTCTTACACAGAAAGTTCTTTAAGAATGTTGCGACTTTTTTCCCCTTTTTGCACCAAGTAGAAATTATTCAAAAAAAAATCATATGGCACAGAGTGCATTTCTCTTACACTTGGATGCTGTGTGATGATAAAACAAACAAAGACATTTGGCCCACACAAATAACAATCTTTGGCAAGGCGTCCAAATGATTCTGTTGCTAAAGCTATGCCTTTTAATAATTTTTGTCGATTTGGGCTCTGTCTCTGTAAAAAATCCAAATCTGTATGTTCATTAGTTTCTACTTCTCCACACCTATATATACCTACAATATCTTAAGGCCCGGAGTTTAAAAAGTTTTTTTCGGCAGACGGCAGAATTGCCCCGCACAATTTGTTACAATTTTTCCGGTTTGACGTGTTGTGCTCTGAAATTCTCTGACATTGCCTTAAATTTTAGTCTCTTTCGACGTTCAATGATATTTAGGTCAGCGAAATGCAAGCTGAATGAGGGCAATTTCCTACTGCACATTTGTTTCATGTGCGTTCCTTAATGCATAAATGCGTGCAGCCTCGCTGCACATCTGTTTCAGGCATAACCCCAAAGGAAGCATATCTTACAATCCCTTTTTATTCCGCGTCTATACTCAACACAGTCAGGAGAATACACCCTTCAAGTATTATGACTCTACTGGCTTAGCGATTTCGGTTGTGTGTTGCTGAGTAAGTCAGTCAGTCGACTTTCTTTTATAATCAGACACAACTTTTTACTTGTGACTTATAAAGTTGAAAAAAAAATAAAAATATAATCTTAATATACTAACCTACATTAGTCGTTCTTCTAGTTTAAATTTGGTCTATGTTGGGTTTTGGGTCATAACTTATAAGCCAAGTAATCAATCAATAAAACAATTTACGAAGTCCGAGTAAATTCAAGATAAACTGCTTTTATTTGCATTTGTATTGTGTTTAAACATTTTTTTCCAACCTCACTGTGTTTCCAATAACTTAAATGTATCTATCTCTTAGTTACATCATCCCCATTCAATCAACCCAATTCTATTGAAAACCAACAATAACAAAAAATAATTGTAATTTCCTCTCTCCTCGGGAATTGATAAACATAGTCTGTTTGCTTCCTTAAACGAAGCCTGTATCAAATGGGTTGTTCTGATGTTAACAACCCCTACCGTGCCATTGCCATTACAAAATGTTGTAACATGCGCATTAGTGTTCTTTCCTCCCACCATGGATCAGTCATTGCCAGTGAATAATCGGTTCGATATTGGCTTCCATTACGAATCCAGCATTCAAATGGACCACATAAATTATTCCTATAAGTTTTTCCAAAATGTATGGGAACATACTTACACCTATATATGTATGTACAAATGTACATCAAGGAGGATATACAATGTACCATGTTGTCAATCTGCTAATTAACGTTAAGCCGAAAAAACATAGCTGATTGATTACTGGTTTCGTTCTAGCAGGTTTGCATCGAATTATACTCTAATTTGTATAGTTTATGACTAAAATAATTTTGGGTCGTTAACAGTTTATTCAAGATAACACATGCATGGGAAACCTGCCAGAATTGAACAAAAACTTGTTTAAATTTCTCCAGCCTCATTCGGTTTACTTAGTGTTATTGATCTAAGTGAGTGGCTAATCGTATCCCTGAACCAGGAAGCATTCAACTTTATTAAATTAAACGTTGATTCATCGTTCTATTTTTAATGTTGATATTTTATCCGTAACTGAACGAACCTCCGCTTTGTTGAAGGAATAAATGTTATCAATTATATCAGCTCTGAACTTATTCAATTTGGCGAGCCCCACGGCTGGACCAGTAGGGATGCAGTGAAGTGGGAGGGTTATGATGAAGTGGGAGGGTTATGAACCCTTTATTACTTATTTTGTTCCTATGTCTTAAATATTCCCAATTTCACTTTCCTTCACCTTCAAAAAATCTTATTTTTATGTATTTACAATTTAGATCAAACATATCGGAGCATAAATATATCTATTGGCAGATAAATTATAACATTAAATACTACTACAACAGGTATGGGATTGTTGTTCCTTTTGGAATTAGTGTGTCCACATTAAGATAAGCAATTTGTTAAGTGTTTATCAAATATTTGCGTAAGTTATGGGCCGGTGAAATCACTTCAAAAGTTTTCCGGTATTTGATCCGTTTGCACAGTAGATACCGAGTTGTATGTACATTACATATAACTAGCAGATTCGATCGGCTTTGCTCGAGTGTTTGCCTTCCTCAATTTTTTTTCTTCAGCCGACTTGTTTATCAACCAACATGATCTTTCGAACAAGAGTTAACGGAAACACTAACATAAAAATAAAAGACAGCTGATATTGCTACGCAAGGTGTCCCAGTTAAGAAGTAACCACCGTTCAAAATTTTTCAAAGTTTGATACTTTTTTTCGAAGACAAAACCTTCCAATTGTTTGGGTGATATAATTTAATTCCAGTGGTTGCTGGCATTGCAGTAACGCATACTGTTAATCTAAATTCGGAGTACAGGACTATCAGCGAAACATCGATAGTTAAGGACAAACCAGACCGCGTGGGGCTAGCAACGTAATCAAGACGGCTAATTACACAATTATTGAACTTAAGTTAACTATGGTAAGGGTATAACATCGCCTACGGTATTTTGTTTCATAAAATCTGAACTTTACGACATTGCTTAACTAGCGTTGGAATTCAGTTTCTTGATGTTTGACGTCTAGAAATTTTATAGTAGATGTGAGCATTTTTGTCGTTTAAGGACGAACCTCTTCTCATTGTACGCACTTGTGTCCCAGAATAAGCCTGCTGTTTTGGCCCTTAGTAAAAAACCACGTCAACATTAAGTCCGATAAAGAAAATTAAGCATACCTGCTCATAACTTAATGCTACATATTTCTTTTTTCCTATGGCGTTCTCGGCGTCTATGTACGTATTACGTCCACTTCTGGTCAGAAAACACCCGTAGGTACATCGAAAACTTTTTTGAGGTACATAAATAAATCTGACTCAGATATGAGCCGACTCGAATACCCGACATTAGCAGCCAAACCGCCAGCAGACTAGACTTGTATCTTACCTCTCCCCTGAAAATACGGTTAGTGTGTTACTGACAACGTACGCTATAATGACCACATATTCGACGTGTCCGGCAAGAACGCTGCTAAATATCTAGATGATGCAAAACAATATTTCACCCCTTCTGATCTGGCTATAATTAATGACTTAAACTGCCAAATTTTTTTCGGAAATTGCTTGCATCATATTATACTGTATCTTTGATATAATATACATGGCATTGATATATAATACATGGGTACCCAGTGGACTGTCACTATCATACATTCTCTGGAAGGATGTCATCCAGCGTTGCCATATTGACGATTGGAAAAGATGACATGCGACTTCTTCTTGTTCTGTCTTACTTGACGGTGAGGCTATTATCAGGATTAAAGGGATCATAACCCTCCCACTTAACTGCATCTCTACTGGCGCGCCTGTGGCAAATCAATTGCTGGTGTTGCCGCATTTGTGTGAACTACGAGTTTTTAGGCCTGCCTCTCTTTCGCGTTTCCATTGGAAATTGGAATTGCATTTTTGACAGCGTCTCTCCTTTAAACATGACGGTACCAACTAAGCCGGCTCATTTTTTTCGAGATAGGTTCTTAGACGTTAAGGTTTCTTTGGATCTTGGAACTTCTAATTCGATCAATCTTTGTTACTCCTGCTGTCATTCGAAGCATCCTCATCTCAGCTGCCGTTTATTTACCCCCACACTTTTTGTACGCTGTCCAACATTGTTAACCGTATGTGAGCGGCGGGCGTAGAAATGCGGTGTAGAGCTTTTCTTTCAACTTAGGGAATATTTTTCGATCACGGAAGATGGCTGAGTTGATCCCAGATATTTAAACTTTTCGCATTCGAATACTCCTTCACTCATAAAAATTTCAGGAATAGGTCGGAGTGTATCACAGGCCGTACAAGTATTCTGTTTTCTTCGGACTAATACGATACTCATTTCACTCTTGAATTTCCACGCATACATCAAGTGCTCGTTGCAAGGACGTTTGATCCTCGCTTATGATGACTGCATTGTCAGCAAAGAATAACTGATGCACTTTGGAGTCCGTCACTTTTCCTACAAGCAGATAATCAAGGACTGTAATAAATATCAAGGGACTTAAGACATTTCCCTGGTGTACGCCGACTTTGATTGCGAACTCCTCAGTGACGCCAACGGGGCATTTTACTCTTGTCCTTACTGTAAGTAGATTTCTGGAACTCCTCGTTCTCTTAGCGCCAGCCATAACAGATCCCTTGGTTCTCTATCAAAGTCAAAGGTCTTTTCAAAATTAACCAACACCATTATGCAAATCCATTAAGGAATCACGATGTTTTTCCATCATGATCCTTTTACTTTTGATTGCATCGGTGGTTGATTTACTGGCGACAAACCAGCACTGATCTTTAGATTCCGTATTATTTTCCGGATTCGGCTACTAATACCCGCTCAACGATCTTCATGGTGTGTGACATCAGCTTGATTGAACGGTAATTATCATGTCTCGCGTATCGCTTTTGCTTTTGTACAAAGGAAGAAGAAAACTTTCCCTCCATCGGTTAGTCATTGGATCGCCTCTCAACAGTTTGGATATGAAAATCATGAGCCAATTAGACCCGATGTCTCCCATCTTGTTTCAGAACTCCGAGGGTATCTCATCCGGCCCAACTACTTTTCGTTTTTTGGAGTCTTTGACCACCTTCCCTACTTCTTCGACATTAATATCTGTTACTTTTTCACTCTTAGGAGCGGCACTTGAAAAATAAATCAGAGGAAATTGTTCATTAAGAAGTCATTCAGAATGCTGGTGAAACCTGTGTAGTATTTTTTTGGTCATCCACAATAAGCAGCCTTGTTTTTGAACTTTGGCGAACGGATTTTCTGGGCATTCCTCCTTCTCTGAGCGGCAATTTTTTCATCTCCAGTATTAGAAGAGCCAAGCTCTGAATGCCGCTTTCTTGGCACTTATCAGATCACTGATTTAGCTACATCTAACATCTGTCTACCACCATGTTTCTTTGCCGTGTTGGTAATGTCCTTTTTAAGCCTCTAGCAGTGACTTGGCTCTATCCAAGCAAGGTCGCTGTAGGGAGTTCCACATATCTTGTGCTCTGCACTCTGCATCCTCAACTTCGTTTATGATGTGATGAGGACAATTTTGCATCTTTCCAATAAATGCTTCGTTATTAAATTTGTTGTTTGTTAACTGCGAACACACAACATCCAATTTCAGCTCGAGCCATTGGTTATGGAATTTTTTGTTTTGTTACCTACGAACGCACAACAGCCAATTTCAGCTCGAGCCAGGTCCGTAGCCAAGCGTAGGGCCCGTACAGCGCCGTGTGTCAAAGTGAAGGTAGGGAAAAGCATACACTGTAGACCTATTTCTTGGCCTACGATTCGTATCTTTGGTAATATTCAAATTTTTGGTCTGAGTCAAAGCTCAAAGCTCAAGGCGCATGCAAAGCTTTTGGACTAATGAAAGCAACACACGTGCCAAAGCGTGATTATGGTTTGGGGATGACAATTTTCTTAACATTTATTCCTACATTTACAGCAGAAACTCTTGTTTGTATTTTGAACGCATTTGTCTCTCTTGTGGACAGAATTGTTTGTTTGTGCTGTTAGCTATTGCTGTGCTTCAGCAGTTTTCGGGTTTACATATGAGATTCAGCCAATGCGAATTAAAGATCGAGATAGTGAAGTGAAAAAGTATGTGTGCGCCATTTTTGTTTTCCCCTGTTGTGTTAATTTTATTGAGATTTATGTCTCCACCATACAAAATACGCATTTTACTGGGAACCGTGAAACTCAATTTTTCTTCCAATAAATCTCTCAATTCGGTGAGAGTCAAAAACTTTGCTTCAAATTCCAGTTCAGTTTTAATTCAATCTTTCGATTCGGTCATGTAAACGGAGTAAGTGTTGCCTCTTATTCGTATGTTGTTTTGCATAGATCCCACTCAATAATTCACTTCTTTTGGATTTTAATGGTACATTGAAAATCGTCTTCTGCTCTATTGAGTATGTGTTGATGAAATCTGAACAGGGGAAATAAAATGCAAAAAAAACACATTTTTTCATATGGCTTGGACAAGTAGAACGATGTAAGAG
Organism: Portevinia maculata; assembly: GCA_949715645.1. NCBI lineage: Eukaryota > Metazoa > Arthropoda > Insecta > Diptera > Syrphidae > Portevinia > Portevinia maculata. The sequence goes on along the minus strand of OX454526.1, from coordinate 308,633,662 downwards.
TTTATGTGTGTTAGTGAATTCGAGTGGATTCCGAAATGAAATCGGGAAGAAAAAAGCACTCCGTAAAGAGTAATCCGAGAGAAAACATAGGGACGGGCTACAGTCCGCTTGGGCGAACTGTTGGATACCCTATTCTTATTCCTATCCCTCATAAGTGGGCGTGACAAAAGTCTAAGTATGGTTGAATTGTTAAGAACGCTCTACATATTTTGTTATACGAGTATAACATTTAAAGGATTTTATCAAAAAAAACGCTCCCTAGCTCAAACTTAGGTGTTTCAATAAAATTGTTTTATTTAATTGTGGGCGTGTCAGTAGGCGGATTTAAAAAAAAAATAACACATGAGAATAAAGGGCCCCTAGAGAGTATATATTATAAATGTCAGCTCCCTAGCTCAAACTTTGAATTTAAAAAAAAAAAAAAAAAAATGTGGGCGTGTCAGTGGGCGGATTTTAAAAATATTTACACATGAGCATAAAGGGCCCATAGAGAGTATATATTATAAATTTCAGCTCCCTAGCTCAAACTTTGGATTTTCAAAAATTAATATACCCTTATAAAAAATTGTTTTATTTATTTGTGGGCGTGTCAGTGGTCGGATTTTGAAAATTGTTTATCCCGAGCAGTTTTAGGAGTCATAGATCATATATACAAAATTTCAGCTTTCTAGCTCAAAATTCGATTTTTTCCAAAAAAAAATTTTTTGAGTTTGTGGGCGTGTCTGTGGGCGGATTTCAAAAATTCGTAAACTTGATTATTTCGGGACCCTAGAGAGTATATGGTTAAAATTTCAGCTCTCTAGGTCCAGTTTAAAGGCCTAATTTTTGGCTACAGACGGACGGACGGACGGACGGACGGACGGACATGGCTAGATCGACATTACTATCGATGCTGATCATAAATATAGTAACTTTTAGGGGTCTACGGGCAATATTAAGGTATGTTACAAACTATGCGTCAAAATTAATATACCCTTAGAATAGGGTATAAAAATTCAACATTTTTTCTGTCCTGAAGACAAAATGACAAAATGAGTATTCGGAGTGGTCCAATGGAAAGCGATATTAGTGTCTGCTGTTGTGGTTGCTGTTACTGTGCTACTACTTACGAAATGTCTGCTGAATTACTGCATTTTCTGAACGCTGGGAATATGACATTTGTTTGTTCTAAATCAAACGTCATTTTTATAAAGAATAGAGAAAAAAAATTTCGTATATATTTATTGTCTTTTTTCGAGTTAAATATATGAAATAAAAATTAATTATTATTTATAATGAATTATATTGAGTAAGTGTTATGATTCTTTAATATTAAAGAAAAATGGAAATAAAGAAGTCTTATAGTTCAAGCGATCAACGATTCCAAGCTGCAACGGCTACTGCGGCCGCTGCAGCCGCCGCTGCTACCCCTGCTGCAGCTGAAGTCTGTGGCGGTGATGAAGATAGTGTTTCGCAGTGGTCTCCATCAGAGGATTATGGGTTTAGTAAGCAAGAACATCCTTATGATGAATTGCAAATGACTAATATGTCAATGGAAAATGGCTACCCCCAATACGAATGGCAGGATATCACCACTGACTTTTTCGATGCTTGCTCAGGTTAATAATTATTGTCATCTGCATGCTACACAATGGTTGTATACATCATCTTTCCTGTAGAACTTGCCTTAGGAGAGCTGGCACAGGATGTGGTTTTTGGTCTGTTTGAAGCAATGTCGGCTATTGAGATGATGGATCCTAAAATGGACGTTGGGATGGGATATAACAAAAACGATGCACCACCACACACATTTGAGACTGCTGTTGCTGTAAGAAAACGTAGACGTACGTAAGAATTGCATTAATTCTATGACTTCTAATAGGCTGGTATACTAAAACTAGAAGACTTGGAAAACCCTGAGCTGATTGGTATTTTTGACGCTCTATTTGCCTGTATTGTATCTTGGTTAGAAGGCAACTCAATGGATCAGGTATTGTTTACCTGTTTATATCTACATTCACCGAGTAGCATCAACGACAAAGCTCTACGAGCGTTCTGTTACGCTATTCGCAACTTGATATCTATTGTCAAAAATATTATTATAACAAGTAGTGTCAATGAAGAGGAAGACTTTCAGCTATATGGCAACTCCAGTTTTATTTCCATTGAAGATTTTCCACACACAAATGTCGCACCCGCTCTGAAAGAAGCCGAAGACGATATGGTGCGACGAAGCAAAACAGAAGCCAATCCCGAAGATACACTTGCTGTCGTACATCGATTGCGCTTCATGCGGTTTCTTTTTCAATCAATTCTGCAACTGCAACCTGGCGTTGGATGCCTACCTCCTGCCGAAGCGGACTTGGCTGAGATTCATAAAAATTTGAATGCCGCATTAGAACTAGTTCCGCTGATTAAGAGGACTATTGAGAAGGGAACTCAACCTGATCTGGAATGTAAGTCCAATCTTTTGATATATATTGCTCATCCAATACAGAAACACATTTCAGCGGAAGCACCTAATCCAATGGGATTCTCCCCCCGTGTTCACGTTCGAAATCAACCACCAACATTTCCCCGTAGTGCAAAGATCCGTGAACGTTCTTCCAGTTTGCAATTCCTGGAAGAACTGGTTCAGCGTCTGAAATTTGCTTGCAAAATCATTCGCCAGAGGGACTACTACTCAGCTTTGGTACGCTTAAGCAACTTTTTCAACAAATTAATTTTATGCAACTATTTTCAATTACAGAATTTCTTCATCGAATTCAGTCGCAAGTCGGGTCAATGCATTCTTTCCCGCAGTGTTCTTCAAGTTCTCTTCCTCTTCGAACGCCAACTTGTGTTTGGAGTCATCCCAATGAAGGAATTCCTGCGTGACTCAATTCGAGCCTTCAATGCACCACCCGTTCTAAATCCCCGCTGCCCGTTGGCTATTGACCGCAAAATCCAAATATATGTAGAGTGCTTCCTTACATATTGCATAAGCATGAACACATTCACCCATTTCATTGAAATATGCGGCTACAACCGCGCCAGGCAGCGTGATAAACTGGCCAGGTTAATCGAAGGATTTGCCAACATACAGGTGGAAGCTGCAAGGATAGATTCGCATTTAAATATGGTGGCAGAACAGACGGACAATGTTGGTAAACACTCGTCACACTTTGCCACATGGGTGCTTTACAACTGCTTCCGCGCAATGATGCTATTCCTTATGTCTGGCTTCGAATTAGAGCTGTACAGTGTCCATGAGTTTTTCTACATCTATTGGTATCCATATGAGCTGTTGATTGGATTTATCGTGTCTGCATTGACGCGGGCCGAATCTGCGCTAGCAGAGCAAGAAGCATTGGCGGAACAAATGAACAAGCCAGGAAATTCAAAGCAACGAAAGCCAAAGCCAAAAAAGAAGAAGCAACTGAAACCATATCGACAGGAGATTGTATACTATCACGCCATGTTAAACATGTGCGGAGGTTTTCATATGGCAATGGGAGCTTTCACCAAAGATGAACGGATTCGTCAGCCAATGCCAAAGTTTGATAACGAAGAGATTCGCTTCAACCGAAGATTCGCCCCATTCGCAGCACTTACCAGTCCGCCACAAGTAACATATCAGGACTTTAAAAAAATCAGAACCCACATGATGCTTTTGCCGTCGTCGGAAATTTACATGTGTGCCGCTAAATATTTTGACCAGGCGAGGAATATATTGGAGTCGATGCAAAATCCAGAACAGGAGGTGAGCATTTGCGACGCGTTTTAGAAGCCAAGTTGGCATATTTAAATCCATTCACATGATCTCACTGTTTGTCTTACAGATACTCGACATGATTCACGTAGCCAAGGTGAACTTTGTCGTAATGAACGTACTCGCCAAAGGTCATCAGAAGGATTCAAAAGCTCAGCCTGATTTTGATTTCGGCAAGCACCGATATTTTCCTATAATTAAACTAAATGGATAATTTATTTTGGTTTACTTCTCCAACCAGTCTCTCTCTTTCCCATCTATCGTGTATCGCTCAAACCTTCGTATTCGTCGATTTTTAATTGTAAACAAATAAACAATAAATATAACTATATAGGCTTCGTCTCATTTACTTTTATTGTCAGAAACAATATCTTGTTTGATGATGAATTCGCTCATGTACCCACCAGTTCCTCTGCAGCTAGCCTTGCAAGTATACACGGCCAACACGCCCCAGTCAACTTTGTCGTCCTTTAAGTAGTTAATCATTTGTGGCATTATCTGAAACTCAAATTGTCGTTCACTGCTGCAGCCAGGACAGGGGGGAATGTTAATACTTCCAAGTGTAGTTTCTATATCAGCAATCCACAACGGTTCCCCATTTATATCGTAACGCAAGACCTGTTCAGGGTTTGTTGATATGCATTTCTTAAATTTACGAAAGCACGGATCAACGTCATCGTCATTAACGTACTTCTTAAGCTCTGCCTCGGAGATATCGTCTAGTGTACCTGTTTTACCTTCATCTACAAGTGCTTGGAACTCATTCAGACGACGTTTCTCAGCGGCTTCGTCATCGGACGGTTCACAATCTTCCGCTATATAAGATTCTTGTTCAATTACGATTTCTAGTTCGGGAAAAGTAACAAGTGGTACATGCACGTCTTTAGTATCTTCCGCATCTTCCGCATTTGTTGATTGACAAATTATTTTGTGCTGAGGCCAGTGGGCTCGTTGGTGTTTGGCGGAGCAATAATTGATGTTTTTGCACCGAGAGCACATCAACGGACCGCGGCATCCGCAAACTTTACAGATTTTGCAAGGTGGTTTAACTGGTTTCTATAAGAAGTTATAAATATAGTTTAATAGAACGTAAATGAACGAATTCCTGTATGTTTTACACATTTTTCTTCATTGCCTGGTGGCACATCAAGGTAAAATTTATTCTGCCGTGGTAACTGGGATCGAAAAACTGAAATATTTCTAAAAACGGAATAAGCAATAACTACAAGATTCTTAACCAAGTTGACGTACTCTGCTGAGTTCGGAAAAAAACAACTACTTTCTCTGCAAACAAATAGGAATATCGTCCTATGAAAGCAGTCTGGATTGTCTTCTTTTGGGGCATAAATCTGAATTGATTCATTATTAAAATTATATATTAAGCACACTAAAAAAGGTACCTGGCAAAGAAAAGATTTTGGGCCACCGCATTTTCCGCACTGGAGTTCGTCGGCGGATGGAATCGTGCCCAGGTCCAACCACGCCGGCTTTCCACCGATTTTGCTCGGAAAGTAAACATTTCGAAGAAGTGCGTGGTTGCAATCTTCAGCAAAACCCAGGTCAATTAGTTTTTTACTTTCCGCTGACATTATTATCGAACCATTAATAAAATTAAAAATTAAAGGCGAAATTATAAAAAAAAAATAGCTGTCAAAATGCTGTCAGTAAGAACGTGCAAACAAAGTACACTAAAAAGCAAAATTAAATTCGTTATGGATTTCAGAATTGAATTTTATTTATAATTCTTTATTTTTATATATATCTGAAAAAAGTAACAGTGTGACAGTGCTATCTTCTGCCTATTGTTAGCTGAACTCTACCCACATATTTTTCTTTTCTCTGCGGAAAACTCCGTTTCGCATCAGCAGCGTACCAGGCTCAAAACATGTTTTCATTAAATTTTGCGATTTGGTTTCCCAACTTTGCCTTCTTAAGGCGTGCAAAACGTAGCATTCTTTGCATGAATAATTTGATTTAAAAGAATTTGATTCTCAAACAGCTAACAATCTTGTCTTATGTCGATTTCCAGTGGGCCATTTTTGACAGATTAGAGCATTATTTTTACCCTGAAAATATTCTCGTTTAGATTCTGGAGCGAGATTAACATCTACATACTTGCACTTACAACACAATATTTAGCATTTGTCACTGAAGTACGCAGTTATATTTATTTCGACGCGTTTTTACTTCTATGGAGAAGAAACTTAACGAAACGTCCAAATGCTTTATGTGCGCTTTAACTTTTGACTCAAACCAACAATCCAAATATATTATTAATATATAAGGCGGATAGTCCATACTTTCCCCTGCCTTAGCGTTGACACACGGCGCTCTACAGCCACGTTACGAAACATTACGTTTTCTTTTTACGAGTCTCATTTTGAAGTTGAAATGCAACGCAGCTTTACCATGGGTTTCATTGGTTTCCTGTGGGTCAACTGGATTCGTTTTTCAATGCAAAGTTTCAAAGCGTGATTGTGTTTTATGGTGGATTTACGGATCTCTCTTTTCGGTTTTGTTTCAAAAATGCGCGTGCGTGATGGTGTAAATCCACCATTATGGATTTACACCATCACGCACGCGCATTTTTGCAACAAAACCGAAAAGAGAGATCCGTTTATCCGCAGTCAATGCTAATAAGGTGTAAGAGTGAGATCACTTACTTTAACTTGCTATAACATTATTATGGAGATTTGACAGATCACATGTAAACAAACAAATTTATTTTCATCGGTTTTGTTGTAGTAAAATTAAAAAATAAATAAAAACATGGATCTCGTAAAGGCTGCCGTATTAATAGTGTTTTCCATCTTGAGTAGGTACAATCGGCGATGTGAAGCAGAGAAATGTCAAAAATGTATTATGGCGATTAAAACATATGATAGCAGCGCCCATTTTGTTTTATAGGAAATCGAAATTTCGTAAGCCATCGCTATAAAAATATCAACATGCATAGCTTTCCCATAATTCCTACCACGTAAACAAGATGGCCGACCTGAATACGTGTCACGTTTTTTTGCATGTTAGGTAATGCTGTCCCTTTCAGTCACACGGATATTTAGTATTTAGCATCCCTTTAATCTTACATGTTAGGAATGTGTGACCGTGTAAATCCACCATTACTCGGGACCGAATGAATATGTGCGAATTTGACACTTCATTCACATGTTACATATTTTTGAAAGGACTTTTGCGACAAGGGTGTTGCTGACGTTCGCGGCAACAAGTTTGGAATCGCAAATTTCTTTATATAAACCGTTTTTAACCCAGTTTTGTTAATATGTATTTATAAATTCATCCATTATCCGGTTATTATAATAAGGAAATATGCAACTTCAGTTTTTAATATCATAAAGAGTGATTTTTGGGAGTTTGTCTATTTTATCGATTCGCGCACGTTGCGGTTATGTGAAATGTTCTTAATAGTCTGTTTTTGCCAGATTTGAACACGACACTTATCGACGACATTGAATTAACAGATTGTGACTTGTTACACAATGACTACAGGAAAATGCCGTATCACATCAGCAGCGGATTAAACCTGACATATAAACGAACTAAAAGAAAAGTGTTATTTTCTGGCGCTGAACTCATCGTAAATGTGTTGAGATCCACAATATAAAGCGGCCCTTACATGGTCAATCGAATGACGTGAATCACTAGCATGTTTTTGTGAAAATGTATCTGCATGAGTCACACACATTTGGTGAAGTCTGATTGACGAAAATCAAAGCAAATTTGATTTTGCATGATGACCGTCATGCCGATTGATACGTGTAAGGGTTGGATTGACGTAATTACTTCATTGTTCATTGTGTTTTATGTCGCGGAAGCGAAAACATGTGCGGACAACTGAAGGACGATGAAGACCGAGCATTTGTATCGGAATTCATTGAAACCTATCGGTCATTACCGAGTTTATGGGATGTAAAAGGAAAAGATTATTGCGACCGAAACAAAAAAATGCAAGATTATGAAGTTTTACTGCAAAAGTATAAAGAAAAGTATCCTGGTGCACAAAAAGCGGATGTCATCAGAAAAATAAATACGTTGAGAACGAATTTTCGGTGCGAGGTAAAACGTTTAAATGAATTAAACAAAAGCGGATCCGGTGTTGATAATTTCAGTGAACCAACCTTTTTAGTTTCATTAAAGACATCGAATATCCGTGTGTATCTCGCAGTAAAATTCAAGAATGTATTGCAAGAGCAATATATGCAATACATTCGTCTGTTTCCTTCATCGCGCATCCGTACACCACGAAAACTCGCAAAAAATAAAAATTTGACGTCAATCGATTGAACTGTGTAAGGGGTAGCGTCAATCCACACATACACGACGCATGATGTCAAGCGATTGACCGTGTAAGGGCCGCTTAAGACGCAATAATCTGCTCTACTCCCAACTTCACTACACATTTTGACATTTTCCATACGGAAAAAAGAAATGAAATAAACATGGCCATCCCCCGTTTGACAGTTTTTTCTCAATAACAATAGTATATCGACGATGCTGTAATGACTCCTTAACTACTGTCGCGAGAAGAAATATATTATCAGCAATTAAGTTTAAAAATCAAAATCGAAATATCTAGAGAATTACGCGTTTCAAAATACTCTTCAAAACAATGTAGAACATCGATCTTTCCGAGTAATTCAACAATCGTTTTATATTTTATCGGGTTTCCATTGCGATTCTATAAATACCCATGAAACCGTACAGCAAGTGAGTAAGAGTGCAGATATATTTTTATTCCTGTTCCCTTTTGTAAGAATAAACTTTGTGAAATTTTGTTGGATTGCAACCAAAATTTGGATATTGGGATCTAGGTGCCTGTAAAATTTACAGCAACAGTTGCGTTGCTCGTTTATATTTTTGCGTTTCCTAAATAACATGGTACCTGTGAACTATAAACAAAAATAAAACAACAATTTAGTGGGCCTGCATATGTAAAAATAAATCTAGCTGCTGCTCCGGAGTTTATTGAGGAAGGCATTTTTTCACTTCAGATTTGTTTGACGTTGGAACAAATTCCTTTGGCATTTCATTCATTGATATAATTTTGCGCGTAGGTTTTTTGCCTCCCCTATCGCCCACTTGCATTAGTGCCATAAAGTATGAGCAAAGGAGAGTCACCTCTGGGGATGATAAAAAATATTTTATTGATTTTGTCTTCGTATTTGTGAGTCGTTTAATTTTCTATTGCAGTTATCCAAAAGAGTACGTTATATGACTGTGAGCATAAAATCAGGTGGTTGTTAGGGCGCTTCCCAAATAGTAAACATAGTCTGAAAAAAAGGTTGGCCTTCCCAGAGTTTGTGGAGGATGCTTTTGTCTTGTCAAGGTATCGCCACCATGGTCAATTTAAAACTCAAGAGGATTGTTTTTGAAGAGCAAAATCAATTAAGTGCAACGTTTCACTACTAGCAATTCCATCTACGTAGACATGATTAGATAGTTCGGATAGAATTGTTATCGCGTTCACGATCTTTCACTGCTGCACCCATTCGCATTGTCAACAATATTTATGTATGCAAACAAATATTACGCGAAGAAAACACCGGAACGCATCTCGTAAAGGTGCTATGCAAAAAGATGAAAAAATCGACGATGGGGAGTGTCATTCACCCTGCGCTGATGCAGTATGCATGCGTTGTATGCCATTCGCTTTTAATTTTTGTTTGCATTTTTCTCTCAACTCGGCACACAAAAAAAATAGAAGCAACAAAATACCTTGAGCATGGTCAATGATGATAAATGAAAACAACATCGTCACCTACTACACTCCTTACGGTGTGCAGTGCACATACATAATCACCCAGCAGTGTAGTTTACTCCACTTTCAAGTCATTGTTTCTGGTTTATGCGTACTTTATCACGAACAGGTTTCGTAATAAAAAATAATAATATGTATTATATTTCAGGCATACACTTGTAAATAAACAAAATCCTATGCTGCAGGGCGAATATCAAACAAAAAGAAACCAAAAATAAAATCACTTCTAACGAAAACAAAAAGATGACTTTGGAGCAACTACTAGTATGTACTTGATTACTAGCCGCATGACTCACCCAAGGTTAAAGTATTCAATCTACGTCGTCGAATATATGCGCTCGCATTTAACTCGTTGTTTTTTTTTTTTGTTGAGTAGTTTTGTATGTTGGAGAAATCTACCTGGCCGGGAGTAATTGTGGATGCGAAGTGAAGTTATTCGCTTTCTTTTGTTGAGGCATATCTCTACTTCGTGGTTACATTTGTAAGGTATTCTCGAAAGCGTGTTTGACTTTTTTGAAAGCCTACAAGTTTACATTCCATAAAATTATGCATTTTTCCACTATACTCCTTTAATGCAATTAATTATGCGCAAATGCACGTCACAAGTGAGGAAGCTTAATACAAGCTGTGACATTTGCTTTTGGTGAAAGCAGAAAGCTTTTGTTTATTTGAATGCATTATTAAATGTTGTCATATCGACTGAAATCCAATCCAATTGAGTTGAATTGACTCTACTTTTTAGATTAAAGAGTTACTTTACTCCGAAGTGAATCCTCCTGCTTTGTAAAGCACAAGTTAGGGCAGGGGTTGTGTACTGCCGTCACGTCTGAAGTTCCTTGAACTGAAATGATCTTTTTAACAAGCACTCAAGGGAAAGTTAACTTTTGCAATTCTGTGCGGTGCAACCATGGCAGTTAACTAGCATAGCCAATATAGTTGACGTGTTTGAGCTTTTCGGACTACATACACATCTAGGTACAGCTTATAGAGTTTGCGACGGTATCTTCTCCTCCGTTCATCCTCTTTGACTTCAAGGCCAGCCAATTTTTCATTTCGATATCGCCCTCGTATCCAAGTAGTTGGACGGAACTGTTGAGGATAGTTCGTTCCTTGTTGACACCAGCACTGCGCACTATCTGCTCCAGAACAAGATTAAAGAACTTACATGAAAGCGCATTTCGTTGCCTGAATCCGGTTCCTGTTTGGAATAGTTCAGCTGTTTCCATGCTGCAGATTGCACAGCGTGTTTTCCACCGCAACGTGAAACAACTGAAAGAGCTTTGCCGGGGTCCCAAATTCGGTCATCGCCATTTAGAGCTCCTGATGATGGATGTTTTCTTATGCTGCCCTAAAGTCAGTAAAAAGATGGCGGGTCTCGTTAAGAAAATTATTGGTCTCGAGGATCTGCCTTACTCTGTAGATTAAGGTATTATCATTTTGCAGGCCGGAAGTCACAGTGGTTTGTGCCGATTAGTGCAAGAACGCGATTAGCAGTTGGGCGCCGTGTTGATACAACCTTGCAAGACATAGCATCGCCTTTCTTTTTAGATGGGGCACATAAAGCTGATAGTCGAGTCACCGGGTTTTCTTCCACTTATACTTGGTTGATAATTTGGTGCATGTTTTCTTAATTTATTTAACTGGCTCCCAACCCATGAAGAGTCTAATCCGGAGGCTCGGCAGCTTTCCATCCTCTGTCCAGTGGTCCAGACCGAGAGCTCTGGCATCCGCAATGGCTTGATCTTTAAAACGGACGACCGGTCTGTCTTGCCTTCTCGAACCTGGAGGCTGGGAGTCGAAGATCCTCTTTGCTGGAGCATTATTGTCAATTTGGCCGCTCCAATGTAGTCGAAGTAATTTTGCTTTTTGGACTTCATCCACATTGTCTGTACTGGGACTTAAATTATGAAAATCAACCAAACATCATATACAGGGGCATACAAAACATTTTGCCCGCAAACAACAGACACGCTTTCACTGTCATTGTATTAACACCATGCTACAAATTCGAGACGATAGTAACCTAGTGCGCCGATTACAAAGGATAAAACCATTTGAATTAGCGCTATAAGATGTAACCGCGTGCTTATGGCGGTATTAGCAGGTGCCACCACTGGGAAGCTGCCTGCCAAACGCGTATTTAACAGCTTAAATAAAACTACTAGATAGGAATACCCTAGTTGTAGTATCAAGGTTTCGAAGGGAGGTGGTTTTTGTTTTCTTATCTTAAGTGAGAAAGAGTCGCATGTACGATTTTCCACCTACCCCCTATTATTCGTCCGAGCCTAGTTCTGGTTTCAAGTCTCCTGCTTTTAACCAGGATAGGTAACTTTCAGCTTGCTGAGAGTAACGTTAATATTACTAAGGCTTGGGAGTAATTTTAAAAACTATATAAAAAAAACATTTCATAGTTCATAGAGTTCGCCGTTGTATCTTCTCCTTCCCCAAAAACAGGGACACAGGACCAAATATCCGAGCGGAATATTTTTTTTGTATAAGAACCCAATATTAGCTGCCTACTTATGTCATACTTCTCGTCCAGGACTGGCAAGTTTAAGGTACAATAGGGCATGCATTTTGTCCTTCGAGTGAGGGGTTTCGAAATCATTTCATTTGCAAACCGAAGTAGCAGCGGTTTCCTAAGTAATTCTGCATCGGATTTTCACAAAGGTGCCATTTGGTGCATGCACCCCGTGAAAACATCAGCTCCGTATATGAAGATCTACGCTGGTAAGCCATCAGATCCAGCAGCCTTGTTGTACTTTTGCCTTTTTACAGCTATACCAATTTCTTGAATACTAGGCGTTTTTCTTTTTAAGCACTGAGCAGAGCCTGAGCACGTCGAGTGTGCTCTGTGCCGGAATCGCATCTTCATTGACTAGACGTGTGTTCTTTTCTTGTCCTATCCCTCTCCCTACATGATGCCAATTAAGAGCTCCAGAAAATGCTGCTTAGAGACACCTACTATTTCCGGTGCTCTTCATAATCCTCCTGCTGAAATGGGTGAAAGTAATTGCCAACCTAGACATACACATGTAAAGGCAAAACAAAGATGCTGATCTCTTAAGCTACATTTTTCAAATGCTATACCAATCTATTTAATCATTTTTCTGATATATATCCATAAATAGCAAGGGAATAATTAATAAGAAAATCTTAAAAATGGCTGACCTTAGACGGGAAAATTTAGAGGGGCATAGGGTGTCTAAAGCGCTTTGGCCCTATTTGGACAAGAAAAGATCTAGGGAAATTCTCAAATTGAGGAGGTCTGTCTTGCCTTAGAACAGTAGTTGGGATCATGTCGGGAAACTGTCTCCTAAGGAAGCATAATAGATGGCTTAGACTGGTAGATGTGGATACATGTATAGCACGGAATCGCAGGAGGGATCTAGGAGAATACTTCTTGGAGGAATTAGGGGAGTTGAGCAGGAAAGACCACAGGAAGCTGGTAAAATTCTGCTGAAAGATTGGATGTTTTTGGAAAATTTGATTGAATCGGTTCCCTAGGGATCGCGATGGGCCCTTTTGGTGGCTAGTGCTGTATGCAAGCCGCATACCCCTTTTTAACTTAACCGAACTATCGATAAATAATAACAAAATATTTTTGAAAAATCAAAGACATGGCGAAGCTGTGTGCCGGTTTGACAACAAAAGGTAACAATTATTGAAAAACTTTTTTCATGTGAAAGATTAAATAGACAACATACAATACATGTATATACTTTAATTATATATTCCGCGTCGCTGAAAAATGAAATGATTTATATTTAGAGCTATCCCAATTTTTCTTTCTTGTTTCATAATTTCAACTACAGTTCAATGTTCTCTATGAACAGGCTGCTTTCGTACGCAAACTAGAAATGACAGAAACAGCTTAGGAACTGTTTTAACATCCGTCAGCGTCCACTTATTACAAAAAAACAAATTTCGCTTTTGCATCCAAAGTTCATACTCAGAAAATCTGTTCAATGTGACTAATTCAGCTGTTAATAAGGTTGGTTGCCAGTGAAGAATGAGTAATGCCCCGCTTTGGTGTGTGTTTATTTGTTTATCTGACAATAATATGTGGGCAGGCATTTGTATTTTATTAAAAAATAAGCCGATAACTTTTATTGAAGAACAAACCAGATATAATTCGATTAGTTGCCACTCAAGTTATCGAATCATAACTTGTACATAAAATGCTTAGAAATCTACTCGTATATTGAAGCAAGTAGTTTTGTTTAGTAAATGCCATACTGCGTGTTAGTTAGAACCTTTCACCTGGATTTGTTTCAATGAACAAGCCTCTTGTTTCGAGCATCTGCAGAATGTAATTGCAAAAATACTTGTTTTTGGATTTCGATGCTGGCTCGTGCGCTGTTGCTGTAAAAGAAAAAGGTATTATGTTTTTTTCTGTAGTCTGATATACACATTTGTATGCTACTAGAAACATAAAATGGTTTGTTTAAATCTCATTAAACCATATATTTAATAATTAGTTGCCACTGTGCAAGGAGCATACTGCATCCAATTAAATTCATGCAATGATCTTACTCTAAACACATTGCATTCAAAAAAATTATTAACATATAAACAGTTTTCTAATGGAGTTGAATTCTTTTTCTTTTAAGCATTCATCAACAAAGGAGCAAATAACCAAAGAAAATAATAAAATAAAACCTTCTTGTAGGTAATAAAAGAGAGGAAAAATGTCTGATTTTGTGCCACGTGATATTTTACCGGATTTGTGGGAGGAAATACTCCGAAGGCATTGGACGTTTCTAGAGACTGAAGAGAGTATGCAAAAGTTAGAGGAACGCAAGAAATTGGAAGGCCAGTATACATATAATAAGTCTTGTTTCAATTGTATGAACTAAAATATTTTTTCTTTGCTAAATATAGGCTGTTTGAAAGAGTTCCTCTGTGTTGTGCCACATGATAGGAAGTTTTTCCTGCCAGAAACAGCGCATGTTTTAAAGAAAACCGTCAAAGAGTTGGATGATTTTAATGCGTTTAAAGCAATGATTGGGTTCGAGTCGATAAGTCAATATGCAAATAATTTATTCACGAAACCTTGGAGGAAGGAATACCGAATAATAAAGGTAAACGTTCAGTTTATAGGAGCGACAATAGTTGAATTGTCGAGTGCAAATGTATTCGCGTATGTCATGCAATCCTGACGGAATATAATAATTATAAACTCGATAAATTTACACTTAAAAATATTCATTATTTCGCATTACTAATGATTTCAGCACTCTGTAAAGTTGAATAAACCTAAATTCTTTTTTTAAAGATGTATTCTGGCTTCTATCAGCACGAAATCAAGTCAAATTTAGTGGACGCAGAGAAACTTTTCGAAGCGATGGGTTATCGACAGCTATCAAACCAGATCCTTGTATTGGATGGTCCCATTTGTCCAGATCAGGTAACAAATGTGTCACGTGATGCTATGGCCGCTTACGTTGAATGCCAAATCATGAAGCAGGTAAAGGCAGGATTGGCAGCCTTACCATTGCTTTGTTCTTGGAATGACATATTCAAATTTAGAGAAACTCATCTAGGTAAGAAGAAATACCAATTAAACCAAAAACCCCCAAAGTCAGAATTTTTGTTAGCGGTATTAATCGCTAGTTGCATCTATAAATTTAACTCTAGATCCCTACATTTTCTTCCAAAAGGTGGCACAACTCAAGCTATAAAAGCCATAGCTTATGCCGAGCAAGAGAGGCATTATCGAATGAAAAAGCTGGCTACAGGTAAATTAAACCTGTAAATCTTATTAAAATTAAAATTTTATAATAAAATTAATTTTGTAGAACCTCAATTTACACCTCAAGTACTGCCGCCTGTTCAAACAATAGCAGCACAGCCAGCAGTATCATGTGAAAACTGCGCTGTACATAGTAACTATCGCCAACACTTGCATCCATCTGTTGGACCTCTAATTCATCAGATGCCGAATGGCTGCAATATGCGGCCTCAACCAAACTATAACCCCTCATGCAACGTTCATCATTCTCCCAGCAATTGTATGCTTTATAAGCATCCTAACTACTCACAAATGTCGCACTCGAAAAGTCTAGAATACTATAATGAGCATCCTGAGGGGCCTCCCCTGCCGCATCGGCACTCCTTTGATCAGCCTCCACAAAGTCAGCAGCCTCAACACCTCTATGACAATCCTTACGACTGCAGAGACAGCTACCAAAATGCTTGTGACTTTAATGCCTACAATCATCCTTACAATGTGTCAGGCAATCGATATCCGCTCCCCTATACCATCTCTAGCCAGCTTAACAACCATAATCAATATGCATACACTGAATCTGGCAATATGTACCATTCAGGTGCTGGTTGCGGTCACAAGATTCCCGCAGCGGCAGCTGTTATTGATAGTAGTGGATACGGCGAGTGTAATGGTTATGCGAAAATAATTCCATGCAATTATGCCCATCATCAATTGTCGAGAAATAGCGGGGAAAACAAAGACTTTCAAACCTTTAGGCAGAGGTCGTTCCCGCCGGATCATCAGTTGATTGATTTTGAGGAAATACCACAGCATGAACTTCCACACAATCACTCCCGTTCTCAGAATAATAGCTTTGACTATGGCGATCGCTCCACACAACAAATCTATGACAATAGGCGAAGTCGTGCAAGTATGCAGCAGCCGGCACCTATGCCCCCGCAAAAGGACGTATACAGTCGGAATCATAATCACATCGAAAGCTCTGACGATTTGGATGGAAACTATGTATACGCTACGCCAAAATCCGCACGACATCGTAAGCCAACGGCTGATAAGTATCATAAGAACTCAGAAATTCTGCAAGAGTACGAGAAGACCATTGACAATAAAAATAAGCTTCAATTGGAAGCGACAGCACGAACTAATGGTGGTACACATACGACGCACCTCATTCATGCACCACCCCCAGACAACTACGACAGCATTGACGATTTCGTGAATATTGAGAACAACAAGAGTGCGGTACAATCGACTGCGGGTAAATCTTCCAAAGCCAACAAAAATCAAGACGGAGTTGGCTCATTCGAGTCCTGGGACTATGTATTTCAAAATCTTGAAAAGCATGGCTATTCCAAGGATCTTGGTGAACGAGGCGACTTGTTAGTACAAAGCCTGGATCTAGACTCGTTAAATATCTCGGCTGGCAACAATACTGCAACGGATAAGCGACGCGTAAGTCGCAACCTAGAAACAAAGACTCGGCCGCAAAATGGCGATATTGCAAAGTCAAAAACACTTGAAAAGACTCAAACAACGGTTTCACGAACTAAATCTGGCGTAGAAAAGTCGATCCTAAAGTCACAATCTAAAACGGTTGAGAATGGTCAATTGTCTTACCTAAAACCAACTCTTAAATCCAACCTGAAGGTTTCGACGAGCTTGAATAACAATTTCGAAGAAGACAAAAATCGTCTTCAACATCATCATCCAGTCGAAAGAGTTGCTTCAAATCGATTGAGTAGTTCGACGCGAACGCCATCAAGCAGTACGAATACAAGCACTGTAAGCACGACACAAGTCATTGTAACAAGTCCGAACGAATGGAGCTGCCGATTTTGTACGTTTCTCAATCCGGATACGAAACGAATTTGCGAGATGTGCTCTCGGAGTAAAGATTTTAATTTGGAGTCCACAAATACGCCGACTTGTGTCTAATTTCGTTTTATTATTCTGTAATCTTGTCCTTAATTGTTGGATTTCCTTCGCCTCGAATTGTTATTTATGTTTATTGGTTTCATATTTAAAATATTTTTTTAAGACAAACTGTTATTGTGTTCCAATATGATTGATGTTGGCCCAGAAACTTGTCCATTGTATTTGAAGGTTCCTTCCTTACATTTTTTTCTTAAGTGTGGGATTAATATCAATATTGGTGTTGTTTGGAAAAATTAGTTCAGATAATAGTGATTGCATTTATTAGAACCAAGTAAACACAAGACGTTTCCCTTTGTCTCATTTTCACTTTACTTCACTGGGTTATCTTGAATAAATTCCTAAAAAAAGATTTCCCTTGTCAGCAATGTTAATCAAATTGCTGAATGGGAACAATTTTCCGGCAAAATTCATTCGCGATAAGCCTGGCTTATGTCTTAAGTTTAATTTGTTCCAATGTATTCCATTACAATTTGCTATTACACCCTACTACAATCAATTGTATATACTTTATTTTTAAAAGTACATACATTGTTCTTTTCTGTTAATGTATTAATATTATTTACATACCAAACAGTTTTAAAAGCTGTGCATTTCTTTTGACCGCTTGTCCTAGCGTTCCCCCGAATATTTAAATGAATTTGTTCTGTTTTGAAAGGATATGTAACATGTTTTCTCACTTATTTCGAATCATTTCTTTTAAAACCTCCCAGCATTGAGGGACTTCTGTGTACGTTAAAATAAAGTGTATGGCCAATAGATATACTGGCACTTGTCGTAGCAATATTACCTCATTCTGTCTTGTTCATTTGCAAAATATTTCAAAGTTCATTATGCCCAATTCGTGTATCAGTGCTGTATATAAGCGGGACTCCTGGATAAGGATTTAACTATTTTCGTTACAAGCCTCCGGTAAAAGTTTCCAATATCGTTCCCCATCCAAGTTTTTGTTCTCTGTAGACGCTTAAAAAGTTTTGCACTTGAATAAAAAAGCGACCCTTAAATTCAGCAAACAAACAATCTTATTTGACCAAACGACAAGTTAATACCAATGTCAAAGCCTTCAAAACACTACAAATGTGCCATGCCTCAATAAAAATTAAAACTGTAATTCCACAACATCTTTTTAATGGACACGTTATAACTAAATAAATATATTTCTATTTACAACATTATTTATGTATATTAAAATTTCATAATTAAAAAGAAAATACCAAGAAATTATATTTCTCTTATGTGCCTCTTTCTTTATTCTTAAATCCTTTAAATTGAAACGATATAAGGGAGCAAAAATTAATTGTTATTATAATATTTATTTCTTTAGAAAATAAAAAAAGGTTACATTATATATTATGTTAAACAATTTAAAAAAAAAACGAATAATGAAGAATGCGAGTAATACAATTTAATTATTAATAATGAGAACACCACATGATTGATTTTAAACAAAACTATCATTACGAAAATGCTTTAATTAAATCAATAAAAAAAACACAGTTTTAATTAAGGGACTAAACATAAAACAGAATACTACACAATACACATTAGACAAATAGAAAATATAAATTTTACTCATCTACATACATTATATATATATATACATATATATATAGTTATGTTTGTTAAACCCATTAATTGTGATTTGAGAAATTATTGTTATTTATAGAAAAGGAAAAGTTATATGTGAAAAAAATAAAATGATCGGGCAGACCTTCACCTTCCCCTCTTTGAGGTTAGCTGAAAATGGGGAAAAGTATCCTTCCTCATAAATCTGGAAAAATAATAATAAAGAATAACATATTTATTGCTATTTTGATTTAAAAAAATATTAATATTTATGAAGTATTAATATTATACAGAGTTTCTTGTTTCATTTATTGGCGGAAAATATTTGAGGAACGGTTATCAGTCATCAGTTTATTAATTACATTGTGTATATCGTTTTTCAGTTATCTTGTAACATAGCATTAATGTCTGACAGTCAATCAGCCATAAAGGCTCTTGACGCCTACGTCATCAAGTCAAAACTCGTGTGGGAACGCCTACACGGACTGAAAAGACTAGGCAACCCCAACAGAATTTCCATCTGCTGGGTACCTGGCCTACAGGCAATGAGGCAGCGGACTCTCGGGCAGAGGAACCCTTCACAGGCCCAAAAAAGATTCAAAGCTTGTATCAGCCTTAACAAAAACAACATAAGAACCCTAACAGGCCTCCTCATGGGGCACTGCAGACTCAAGGAGCACCTGAATAAAATGGGTATATCATATACCATATACTGGAATCCTGTGGGGCACTGGCCCACAAAAGGATAAGATATTTGGGCAGCCATCAAATAACAGACAAGGACATACAAACCATGGACCCTCAGCACATTCTCAGATTCATCAAGGAAACTGGACTGGACGCTGTGCTCTAAGGAGTGTGACCTGCCAAGGATAAATCAGAGCAATACCCCGATACGCTTCATAATAGAAGTATGTCTAGAGCGGGCTCTGAAAGAGGAGATGAACCTCTCCGAGGTACAAGCAGGGGACACAATAGACCAATAGGTCGCAGTGTAATATACACTAACTAACTTATTTTTATATATTTTATTATCTTGTACCGTGGCAAAGAAGCATGTAAATGGGCCTAGTCATCACATAGTAATCCTCAAGTGTATAAGTACGAGTACTTAGGGTAAATTCGAAAATGCAGCACTGCATAGTTGATGCTCAATTGGCTCTGCCACACGTTCATTAAGGCAAACATTTTGCATCATTGGAAAGGCATTACGTTCACTTTTGTAAATTTCAGTTTACGCAACATGCACACACGCAGACATCTTTGGCAGTCCACGAAAGAAGAATCGAGAAAATTGCAAAGAGTTTCAATGCATCAGCTGCGTTGCGCATGGGCCTTGTAATTTGAGCGTTTGCCGTTTCCGATCGGAATTCACCCTTATAAGCAGTGGCGTAGTGTGGGTTGGGGCCGCCCGGGGCAAACCCAATTTATGCCGCCCTAGTAATTTTTTCACACGCAAAAAACAAAAACTACGGTTCCAACCAGTTTACCTTCACATAATGTATGTCAATAAACTTGGTAAAATTTCTCTTCAAAATGTTGTCAACTGTTGTTCGTACTACTTTCTAGCAAGTGAAGCAAAAATGAAGCCGCGAATTTAAAATTTTCAAATATTGGTTACTTTCCGATTTCCCAATCTCTAAGTCTAAGCGGTTAAAAATTACCTACCTCAGAATATCAAATAAACAACGTTAATATCTAAATTAAAATGCTTCAGAAATACAGGATTCGATTATTTTTTGTAATTTATTTTTTTCTTTAGCTTTTGAATTTTTTTAATTTAATAATACCTATTAAATTGTAGTGCATTAAATTAATTTTCTATATTAATTAGATTCAATTATTTTAGTTCAATAATGAATGAAATTAGAGTAAATAATTTTTAATAAGCTTCAATTTTGAGAAACTCCTCTAATAGCCGGCATTACTTATTGCAATTGTGAGAAAAAGACGAAGCATTAGCATTGTTATGTTAGGCAGACTAACTTCCAGTCTTTGCTGTAATATATATTTTATAGTCCAGTGGGCTTTTATTGGCGAGTTCATTTGTTTTGGCTGTAGAAGATATAATTGCTCTTAACGGTACGCGTTCGATTTCAAATTCATCCTTATCAATGTCATCCTCATGGGGTGCAACATCTGAATTGGTTTCATAGTTTTTATCTAAGAGTTTGACTGGGTGAGAAAGTCAAACTTTGTCGCCAAATTTCGTAGCTGTTGAAATCGTTCCTGTATTTCAGCACTGACCCTGTCTAAGGAAGAAAATAATTCTCGCTGCAGTTCATTTTCATAGGATAAAGCAGCACCTACATATATTTCCGTTATCAAAAATATGTTTTTTTTTTCCTGGGACGTTCCATTAAAATTCCAATTTTTTCACATAAATTTTAAGCATAAGTAAAAGCTCCGTCCGCCAATTCATCTCGTTTTTCTGTAAGGAAGATTGAGTCCTTCTGTTTGCAAGTATATTTGGGCATCATTAACAAAAGCCCAAAAAAGACAGAAATGAAAACGATTGCAATGCTTTTAGCAATGCTCCTGCATCCGTCCGTGTGTTTAGGCTTTCGTCTGCCTCCATCAGTTTTTTCATGGTTAAAAATGCCTATTAATAAAATGCATATTAAAAAAAAATCTGCCGCCTTTCGCAAGTTTGGTTCTGTATTGGAATCCATCGCTTGAATGCGGTCGCAAAATGTCTTCGTCTCTGTAGTGAAGGCTGCAAATGGAAAACTTACTTACTTAACGGGCTCCCGACCCGTGAAGAGTCTCTTCTCTGCCTGAAACACAGCAGCCTTCCATTCTCTACGATCCCGGGCACGCTGCTTCCAGTTGTTCCGACCAAGTGCTCTGGCGTCCGCGATTGCTGGGTCTTTGAAACGGAGGTTCGGTCTTCCTTGTCTTCTCGAACCTGGGGGCTGGGATTCGAAGATCCTCTTAGCTGGAGCATTATCGTCCATTCACTCGATGTGGCCGAGCCAATGTAGTCGACGTATATTGGCTTTTTGGACTACATCCACATCTTGGTACAGCTCATAGAGTTTGTGGTTGTATCTTCTCCTCCATTCGGCCTCCTCGCACACAGGACCACAAATGCGGAGGCGCGAACTTCTTTTGGAAGATGGTACAATGTAATTCTCTCTTCTCGGTAGGAATTTCATTGAGGAACGCCACAATGCTGAGCTCCGATTCCTTTTTGTATTTTCTACAAAAATAAAAACTTCATATCCACTTTTATTTCAAAGTGAGTGCTTTTAAGATAGTATTTTTTTTTAATACAAAATATGTTTATATTTACTACATATTTATTTTGGGTGCCGTAAACAATTTATCGAAAAAGATTCTTGGATTTTAATATAAATTCGGACCGAATGTAAAGATCTATATCAACCTACCTATGCGAAAATTTGCCGCCAAGGGTAAGCCTTCATTCTTTAATTGACGAAAAGATGCCATGCTACACCTGGCGAATAAAAATGGAATAAGTGGCGACCGATAGCAGCTGATGAATTATTTGGCAAAGGAAGTATTTCTTATGTAGATAAATAATAAATTATTATTAATTTACTAAATTAACGGTACAAATAAATTCATCTGGGTGGGGATTTTATCCAGGAAGGCAGAGTATGCGATTTGTGAAACCCCGGTATATATATTCGATTGGTATTTCCCCACTTCAATCAGTAGATGTAGATGAAGTAATTAGGTTATAGCTGTATCATCATGAAGGCTAAAATGAAAAATTATTGGTTTAGGTATATACTTAAATGGTAATACCACATCCTCTCGAGTATAATTATAAGTAAAATTAAAAGCAACATATTTGCCATCATCAAAGTAAAATTACTAAAACAAAGCTTGATCGAACAAAGAGTAAAAAATATCCGGGGAAGCCTTCACGTCAAGGAACCTATCTCAAGAAAATGTTTCAATATACAGCCTTATTGCGAAGATCAATCGACAATTGATAATTGACTATTTTCAATGTGTGCTATTGTGAACGAACGATTCATTTGGTATATTGGCTAGCAAAAAACAAAGCTAGAGAGTGCAATTGGAGATTTGTGTGGGAGTCAAGGTACTCGTACTTGCAAAAAAAAACGAAAATGGCGAGGCCATACACATCGGGTCTTGCGTCGATGTAAATAAGATAAACTAAGAATAATTGTTGTTGTAATTGAGAGAATCGAAATAACAAAAAACAAAATGGAAAACACATAGTGAAGCTGATGTAGACTTTAGGGTAATACATGGTGTTAGCGGCATCGAAAAAAATTATTTGGAAAAAATGAATTTTTGTTGCGTGAGTTTTAATGTAAGATCGATAACAAAAACATGGGATGTTTTTTTAGCCGAAATTGAAAATGTGCTTTGTTACATCGATATATTAGTACTTAATGAAATTAATATACCGAAGAAAAAAAAAAAGACTTTTATAGCATTGATGGCTTTAATCCAGAATTTATAAACCGTGATGCGACAAAAGGAGGAGGAGTTGCAATATTTATAAAAGATAATATTACCTACACAATAATACCTGCGAATCCAATTAACTATGAGGGCATGCACCTGGAAATAAATCATAAAGGTAGACAAAAGCATATACATACATGCAATATACAGACGACCTAGTTCAAGTGTTTCATTGTTCATTGACGAACTAGATGAAATTATAAAAGAAAGCAAAGAAAACATCGTACTAGGAGATGTCAATATCAATATCAGAGACGAAAATAACTCACTTGTTTTAAAATACATGGAGATGATGGCGTCGAAAGGGTTGACAAATGTCATCAAACAACCGACACGTGTTGATATAACAAAAAATACGGCGACGTTAATTGATCATGTATATGTTAGCATTACTAAGCTCAATATATTCTCTGCAGTTATTGAAACAGATCTATCTGATCATTACGCCGTATTATATGCTACAGAAGATTTAAAAAGAACACAAACTTCTTGTGAAACTGAAGTTAAACGCATTAATCAGAGGAGAGTTAATGAGCTTATAGAGCAAACAGACCGGCAATACCTACTTCAAGAAAATGACGTCGAGGCACTATACAACAATTTTGTACGAGAAATGAATAAAATATACGGTGAAGCATGCAAAACGACAACAACAAAAAGAACACGTAAACATAAGCCATGGATTACGCCAGAAATAATACCAATATGCAAACAAAGGGATGAGCTATATAGGAGGTGGAAAAACAGCCCCAGATGTAAAACGTTTGATAGTGAATACAAGAAATTTCGAAACACTGTTAACAAGAATATTCAATTAATAAAAGCTAATTTTTACAAAAAAAAATTTTTAAATGCCAATAATGACCCAAGGAAAACGTGGAGAATCGTTAACGAACTACTTGGAAGAAAGAAACGTTCAGTAGATGAAATCATTAAAATCAATTTTCCAAATGCTTCCGAATCCAAAGGCTTAAAAGACATTGTGGAGGAATTCGCGGAGCGGTTTTCGAATCAAGCGGCGAGTATTATGCATGTATGTGACACCAAACCCTCTAACTATGAGAGCTGGGAATTTCAGCACAGTATCTATATAGAGGAAGCAACGGAACCTGAAGTCTACGAGATATTGTGTCAACTAACTAACACAAAAGGTCCTGCAGCAGACAACATAAGACCAGTCGATCTCAAGGTGAATGCAATGTGTCTCACCCCTGTATGAGAGCTGGGAACTTCAGCACAGTATCTATATAGAGGAAGCAACGGAACCTGAAGTCTACGAGATATTGTGTCAACTAACTAACACAAAAGGTCCTGCAGCAGACAACATAAGACCAGTCGATCTCAAGGTGAATGCAATGTGTCTCACCCCTGTAATAACGAAGATTATAAACCTCAGTTTGTGTCAGTGTCATATACCCAAGCATATGAAACCATCTATAATTCGCCCAATATACAAAGGAGGAATAAAAAAAGACACTGCAAATTATAGGCCAATATCAATTCTGCCAGCGGTTGAAAAATGTCTGGAAGAAATAGTCGTTAAACGTCTTAATTGTTTTATGTTGAAGCACAGAGTGATTCACCCAAACCAGTTTGGATTTCAAAAATGCATGAGCACCCAATTGCTACTGGGAGAGTTTACCAATGTGGTTAATGCAGGGCTAAATAAAAACCACCACGTTCTTGTTCTTTTTATAGACTTCAGTAAAGCCTTTGATACATTGACACCCGAAAAACTCGTCGAAAGTCTCAACAAATTGGGAATCAGAGGATTGCTGACAAGCTGGCTCAAAAGCTATCTGACTGATAGAGTAATCCAAGTCAAGGTATCTGATACATTAAGCCGAAAAAAAAACATGCGAATACGGCGAACCACAAGGTTCCAAATTGGGGCCCATTTTATTCATTCTTTTTACAAATGAACTGTTAAGAACATTTAAGAATTCGATTGCCTATGCCTATGCCGATGATATCGCAATCGTTGTAAGACACAAAGACTTGCAGTTAGCCGTAAAGATATTGCAAGACGAATTCAAAGCTGTATCTGAATGGTGTCACGATAACGGCCTGGTGATAAACGCAGACAAAACCAAAGTAATGCACATTCGGACTCCGTCAAAGCCAACTGAAATAATTAAAATCTTTCATCGTAATGATCGCTGTCCAGTACAAAGAAGCAGCAACACGATTGAGGTAGTCAAAGAGATTAAATATCCTGGAGTTACCATTGATGAGCACTTTCTGTGGCGTGAGCACATCAATAACCTGCGTCTTCAACTTAAGAGCACCTTATTTGCAATGGTGTATCTTAAGCGTTACTCGCATACGGAGGTACAAAAGCAGGTGTACTACTCGTTGGCAGAGTCACGCATTAGCTACGGGATTCTGGCCTGGGGAAACGCAGCAAAATCCCATCTGGATAAGATATCCAAATTACAACATCGTCTTTTTAAAATAATTAGATCTGTTAATTCAACTTTCAAAGTTTTAGATGTGAAGGCACTTTTCCAGATAACAACTTTGCTTACCTACATGAACGACCAAAGATTTCTCCGACCCATAAGCCACCCACAAAACACCCGAAGACGAGCCCAAGGGGTGCTTGAAGTTCCGGAAGCCTACAACTCGTATGGTGATAGAGAGCTGCGATGCACGGTCCCTAAATTAGTTAATTCGCTGCCACAATTTTTAATAGTAATTCCTAACTTTAAAAAAAGAAAAAAAGAATTAAAAAAACATTTAATTGAACTTTACTTTGTGAATTAGAAAGCTAAAAAAAAAAATATAAAATTTGTATCCTAATTGTAAACAAAATCTTTTCAATTTAAATCATTTCAAAAGCTAACTTATTCAATTTATGCTTAACCACCTGCAGATAAGCACTCTGCTTTGCAGGCAATACATGTAAATGAAAACTTCTTTGGTGCAAGTAAAATAAAAAAAAATTGAAAATTGTCAATCGCATTTTTTTTAATTGACTGCGATTGACAAAATCCTTTAGAATCGATCGTTCACAATAGCACACATTGAAAATAGTCAATTATCAACTGTCGATTGATCTTCGCAATAAGGCTCATAATCATGAAAGGGAGGCAGGCCTACAAACTCCTGGATCACACAAACGCAACAACACCTGCATTTGATTCGCCTCAGTGGTGAAGTGATTCGAAATTGGGAGGCCGGCCGATACTTTTTCAAACCGGTGAACTCCACAGGCAGATCAGTACGGATGCAGTGAAGTTTGAGGGTTATGATTCCTTAAGTTAAACACATGACCTCGTTGTAAAGAAAGAAGAAAAAGAAGACCAAAGTAAAACTTCAATGGCCCGTATGCTGTCAATCAAAGGGGTCCATTTTGGGAGAATAAGCGGCTTAATTAAACGTTTTTAAAAATATTTAATCTAATTTGGTATTAACATCGGTGTGAAACAATTATGCTATTGGCGCATAAGGATGGGACCCGCCCTGTCGGATGGCGAGGCGACCAAGCGTTCGTGAGAGGAGGCTCAGCGAGGTGTGTTTTCTTGGATTCCAATCTCGAATATCTCATTTAATAGTCCTCTTCAACTACCAAACACAATTAATTTTTTATATGTTTTGACAAGTTTAACTGGTCCAAACTTCAACCACCTTACCATGTCTTGCGGTTAAATCTTTGCTGAATTCATCCACCTCATTATAAAGTCACACATGATTTCAAAACAACAATGTTATACTTTATGCTTTATTACATTCAGTTTTACTTAAGGTACAGCATTTTATTTGAATTTTAAAGAATTATGTTTTTTTCTTCCCAATATTTTTTCTCTTAATATCTGTCTTGTTTTTTCTAAATAGACTAATCTAAAAATTTAGTACCTTCTATTTTGCAACTGTAAATAAGTGTTTGCCGGTTTTTCAATACGAGTTTATTAATTTGCTGTTTATATCTTTTCTTTTGGAACACAAAATATTATTGATAAATTTTATAAGTTGTAACTTTAATGTTACAGTTAATTCGTTTCAAAGAACATTGTATATTTTCATTGACAAAATTTTATTCAGTTGTATTGTTTGTTTAGTTAAATGAATAAATTGATTTTTTTTTTGTTTTGTCTTAGAGTTGAATTTACTTAAGTATCTAAACACATTCTGTTGTTAATTGGTTTTCTTCTAATATCTAATAAGAAATATATTTCTTTAATGTTACAAAAAAGGCCGTCGTAAAGTCTTTTTACGTAGTTTTTAAATAATGTTTTTGTTTTTTCTTCGTGTTCTTTTAGTTTTAAAATTTATTTGATAAATGAATAAATTTGATGAGTTTGAGTTTCCTTTTTTCTATTTTCTTTTAAGGGAAAAAGTTGTATGATAAAATTGATTTTAAAATAAGGTAAATGCTTTGTTTTTGAATATATAAAAATATATGCGATTATGTATGATTTTTAATTAGAAATTTTCGTATGTTGTAGTTTTATGATTTTCTTTTATATTAATACTATACATTGTTTTCTCATTCAATAAATTTGGCTGATTTCGATTTTTATTATGTATGTTTTCGATTTGGTCGCTAAACCTTAAATATGAAATTTTTAATTCTAAATGATTTGATGAAAACAATATTAGCTTATATATTATAAAATTAATTAGTTAAGGTTTAAGCTCTTATTTTTATGAAATAGGGTATTAATAAAAAAATTAGTTTTATGATTAATAATGCATTTTCTAACGTGTTGAAAGCTGAGATAGACAAATCATATTGTTTAGTCTATTCACAGTAACTTCTTACTTAAAAGTATTTGAAGCTGAAATTTATGATTTCGTTATATTTTAATTTCAACTACATCATTGTGTCGTCAAATGAAGCTGTGTACTGAATTCGCATTTTTCCCTTTTAATTCTTAATAATAATTTTGACGCTAAATTAAGTAATTTATTTATAGTTCGGCGCCGAGTTTGGTTCTTTTTTAAGTTCATTTCAAAATGTTATAAATAGATATAGGCTGTCTTTAAAACAAAAGCCTATGTGATTGGTATTGAAAAGAGTCATACAAAAGCTTTCCTTTGGATTGAAATATGCCAGAAAATGCTAGGATATTAAGACCTGCCACATTTCCAGTCTAGCTTATTTGCTTTCATCAGAGATCTCTTAACTTTTAAAATAAATAATAAAACAAATTTTCTGATTTTGGATAAATTTAGTAAGACTTGGAATTAGCTTAAATTCAACTAATGTAGGTAGGTATCTACACATGATGGATTTTTTGTATCAGATCCATGGCTCAATGTAATACATATCCCGTTTCACATCTGAAATGTTGGTAAGATTTTAAGTTTAAGGTGGGTCTTGCGTTCATGTTTGTGCAGGTATATCTTTTTGGTTTTGTTTTAAATCTTGGCATTTTGTTTTATTTTGAAATTTTAATAGCAAACATATTTTATTAATAAAAAAACATTTTCCATTTTTTGTGCAAATACAATAGGTTGTAAAATATTGTTTAAAATTAATATTCTTAATTGTAATATATTTTTTTTTAAATGATGAACTCATAATAACTGTTCAGTGCAATTTACTTACATTTAATTACTTTATAATATCATCATCGTGCAATATGCAATACATTTTCAGTGTTGTATTTTGTTTTAAAATTGTTTTTTTTTTGGCCTTAAGATGTAAATATTTTGTGTTTGTTTCAATTCGTTTTTCTTTTTGTTCTCTTTTAATTCAATAAAAAATTGCATTGTAAATTTGTTTACGCAATTACAAAATCGTGCAAGCTGATCCCTGCATTACTTCACTAATAAACATTGGTGTTCCAGCACCAAGGCCACCATCTGTTTTTTGGTGTTCGTTCTAAAAAGAAAATAAAGTTTTAAAATTTGTTACCAATTTTCTAAGAATTGTACATTTAACCAAAACAGGAATGATAATTGTTAATGTATTTGTTTATTTTATTATGTATTTACTTATTTGAATATTACTCACATCATCATATTCGCAATCGAAATAGTGACTTTGACATTCCATGCAACGGCATTGATCTGACATTTTGCATGTGATACCCCATTGTTTGGCTACAGCCTTGTAGATCTCCTTGGATGACTTGTTGCTAATAATTTCTGGTGACATAGATCTCTCCTGCTGCTGTGAATAATTTCCACTCATCTGACTCATTTGATTCGAGTCCCAGCCCCCATCACTTTCACTGTCACTCTGGCGATTTTCCGGATTCTCTGAGTACTCTGGAGGAGGTTGATTCTGAGATTCGTCTTGATGGCTACAATCCAAATCTAATTGTTGGTTACTTCGATGTTGATGGGTATCTGCAAAGCAACAATATTACTGCAGATGTCTTAAGTCATCAAAGCTACTGCTTACCATGCAACAAAGGATCACAAAACCCAGAATTATCTGTACTCTGACAAGCACTACCGCCGCTACAATCTGCCAACAAATTTTCTTCCGACGAAGGCGCCGTCATTCTAGAAATTAAAAATTCAGTCGAATCAATTGATTCCTTGCGATTGTCAGGTTCGTTTTCGCCTTCGTCCTCGTTGTGCTGATGTTGACTCTGCTGATTGTTATTATTGTGAGCGTCCTCTGAGATATGTTCATTCGATCCGGTTTCTGTACAATCAGGATCCATGCAATGGTTAGTCAATTGCTCGCAGGATGTCCTTCCAGATGTGCTCCTCCGTATGTTAGAAGTTGTAGGATCACCACTACCGCCTCCACTATAACCGTCTTCGGCGGATAATGTAAGTCGACTACCCAGGTCGAGACTATTTGCAAGACGTGTATTCTATATAAGAGGAGAAAATAGGACAAGAGATTGTTATGCTTCCACATCGCCTACAGTACTACAGAACATCGAGAAAATGTAATTATGCAAAAACAAATCAATTTGACTCACTTCCTCGAGAACGTGTTCGTAAGATGGCGGTGGACTCTTCGGCACAGGATTCTCCGATGTGCACTGCGTTATGGTGGGGTTTAAATATCCTGCAAAAATATGAATGAATAAATTTCAACCTTAACTCATAATCAACAACGTTGTTGTTATCGTCACATCCGCTTTCGATGTCACCATCATCATGTCAAAATCATCACATAAGCAGGCAATTGCAATAAGGATTTTTGTAAGAGCGCAAGTGCTATCCTATAGATTTTGTGTTTTGAAATATTTATGATGCGAAAGGGTGCTTCCATGCCTGTGCGATGCTTGGATACACTTACTCTTGATCATAAAAATGTTTAATTTCATTTGGAGTGAAAATGAAGAAGGAACTAAGAGGAAAGAGGACATATCCATATGGAAGTTTATATACATCGGCACTCCTTGATTCTTTTTAGCATGTACTAAAAAGGGTGCTGGTTATGGGTTATAGATAATGTCAAAAAGTGAGTATACATTTACTTACTCAGGAGTTGAGGTGTGAATGAACTCGTTAATTTATTTAAAAATGAATGCGAAGGTTAAAAAAGAAGAAAATATTGTTCATTACCGGCCCATACCTGCCCTTAAAACCAGCTTCTCCAACCAATTGATAATGACACGCGATGTTTTTGAGATGCTTAAAAGGGACCTACAGTTTTAGGAAGATTCCGAACGGGAAATTTGAGAAGCTTCTAATGAAAATCCTTAGTTTTGGATTTTTTTCAAACTTTTGCAAGAGATGGGCAAGTGAAAAATGTTTATGCGTTAATACGGGACACTTTTTATATAGCTACTGCAGCAACAGCACCACCGCTAGCCATAACAGTATTAAGGTGGATCAAGAGGAGATGCCACATTGCATCTAGTAGAAATATGAAATCGATTGTAATGAAATATATTTAATTGTAGATACATACTTGTTATAACTCACAGTCCGGTTGACTCAATTAGATGTACTTAAATATTTGAAAGAAATCTATTTTTTTTAAAATTTTTATAAACGGGAACACTAGCTTTTTGCTATCCTACATCCAATATTCATGAGCGCTCATGAATATTGAATACATGCTTAGAAAGAAAAACCTAACTAATTTTTTGCCTCTTACTTGTAAATGGTTTAAAAAAAACACATAAATTCGGTTCACTTGATTAAACGGACGTATAAAATGTAAGAAGAAACACGAAACAATAAGAGATTTATTTCCTGGATGTATTCTTTTTATTTTGAACAAATTTAAATTTTTTTAAGAACTTGGGCACTACCTCCGCAAATTAGATTTAAATCGAAAGCTCTGTTCTAAATGGATAGGTTTTGAGTAATCCAATTAAATTTCGGCCCAAGTAGATTTGAATGCTGCAATTTACCCTTCCTTGCTTTCGGACTGCTTGCGTCCTTCTCACATTTGGCGTGTGAACCAGCCCAAAAGGTTTTTAATAATGTTATGATTCATGTAGATAATATGTTGCACAATAATTAAATGTTTTTACTTGCACGTAACTCTTTTACGACACAAGCATCATGTATCGGAGCATTATTTTGCTGAAGTGCCGGCATAACGATAAAAAACTAAACGCACCAGAGCGATAGCGATAGCGATTTGTACGCAGTTGTTTCTCAGTTTTATTTGTCTCAGAAAAAAGGTTCCTAAAAATTTCAAAAATGTGTAGCTCATGTAATGAAGAAGACAAGTTATGCTGTTGTTGCTTATCGCTTTAGCAGACGAAGAACATAATTTGTAAGTTTAACACTTTCAACGTGGGTAGTTCGACACAACTTTTCTTGCTGATCACTAATACATAGGTATACTTTATGGGTGTACGGCCAATATTAAGGCATTTTATAACCTTTGTATCAAAATAATAATACCTTTATAATAGAGTTCCCTCGTTTTCTCTGTGTATCGCCCCCACGAACACAATTGAAAAAATAAATTGGTGTTTGAAATCAGTAACGACATCTTCCTCACCTTACCGTGAAAGTTTATGATCAGAATTAAAGGATTGAGTATGTAAACATATAAATATATATTTTTTATTTCGTCTAGAATGCAAATTATCAAATGTGACAGAACACAGATTTCATTCATCGATTTAGACGTTGATTCTGAATCCAATCCAAAAGAAAATTGCTTTTCGTTTTAGGAGTTGTCATTCGAGTGCCAATCGAATAGTCGTGATCGTCATTTTATGAGGCAGAAGTTATTGCAACCGTCAAATACATATGCAAGTGCCCCGTTTACACACATTTTAAGTCATCGTCAAATGACTTTTTTTGCAAGCGCATTTGACGTTTTTAAACGTTTTTGTATGAAAAAATTGAAAATTGAGAGAGAATCCTCGCATTTCAAAGAAAAGTGCGCGAACATTTTCGCAGAGAAAATCAATAGCATCAAAGTTTGCCTCAAAAAAAAAGCATCAGTCTTTTGCTTTCACACTCATAGGGTTTCATAATATAACAGTTTTTATTAGGTCCGTTCGCGTACTAATGTGGAAAGTTTTCGTTCGAAACTACACAAACGCGTTCGCGTACTGAGAAAATGGTAAATAGATGAACGAGAGAAAAATGTACTTTCGTTAATTTTTCTTCACACAGAATTTAACTGGCAAGAAAATGAAAACTGTCAAATGATGAAATCCTATATGAAAAACAGCGGTTATTTCTTTTTAAGCCAAACTTTGACGTTTTTCACCTTTTACACAAAACGTTCGCGTTCAAAAAGTAAATCCTCTCACTCTCGATTTTGGAGATTCGACAGTTTTTATTATTCCACAAATTGCCATCGCCATCTTCCACCTTCATGTTTAATGACGAATGTCACAAATAAACCAAAATATAAAGATTTGTTACAAAATTTGTCTAAAAAGGCAATAACACAAAGACTTGTTTAAATATTGATGAAGAATTTGATAATGTGTACCGAGAAGGCAAATAAAGTTCAAACAACTGAATGTGTTTCCTTTCTATTTGAACAAATTGTTTGTACTTCCAAACATTTAAAAAATAAAATCATTTTATTAAAAATCGAAGTAACTAAAATATTCAACAAAAATGCTTCCTGCACTGTCATTCGCCTTCCATTTTTAAATAAAGGCAGCTGAAATGGTGTGGTTGGGCTAACGATACCTGCGACTGATCTCGTAACTGGTAACTGCTTTTTGGGAGTAACGATAGGCAGGCTACGAGAATCTTAAATCGTCATCAGGGTGCTGATGCCAATCAAATGCTGGTGTTGTTGCATTTGTATTATCCGGGAGTTTTTAGGTGTGCCTTTTTTGACGATTTCGACAAATTCATGCTTATATAATTGATTGGTAACCGAGGTGTTTACGTGGTCGTTTTCGACTCCAAAATAAGCTACTCTTCCGAATTGCAAATATGCTTGTCGTTTTAACAGGACAAAGGTCGGATGAAAATGACAAGTTTTTTGTACTTACTAGCTTTCTAGTAGTCGCACTTTGACTTTGATCTACTTAGAAAAGCCAACACGACTAATGGCCTAGAAAACTACTTTTTTTCGTGTGCAAATTTGTGGATCAACAAGAATTGTGTTTGTACGTTTGTAATTGATTTTTTTTCAAAGCAGAATTCATTTGTTTTGAATGGTCATAATGCACATTCACGCGTATATTTGTAATGCATTGAATTCATCAATATAGTTATATCAAATCAGCGGTAGGAGCAGATTGAATTCAAAATGTTTAGTGTAATTCAGTCGAATTACAGCAAAACCGAGCGATCATCGTGTTTTCGAAAATCCAACACAAACGCGTAATTTTCAGATAGCCCTGCAGAAATTCGAGCAGCTGCACCAGCTTTCCCAACAGCATGTGTATGTTTTTTTTTTTTTTTTTTTTGAAAAGAACGCCCGAAAATTCTTTATACAAAATTCTGGTATTTTTCCTAGAAAAAAGGCAAGATTTTTCGGCAATCTGTCCAAAATGTCTGGAATGTTTATGGGATCTACCATATGTGATATTTATAAGGTTCCATAAACAGTGCAATGTGTTGTGTATGCATGCTAACCTCTCCAACCCTACTGCTTTGGGTCACTAATGACACGACTAAGCAAACGCCAAAGTATTTTTTCGACAAATGACAACGGTAATCGAGGTAGTTCGGAGTCGGCGTTTATAATTACTGTAGGTCTCTTCCACACGCAAATGGCTGAAGAAGCAAGGTTCTAGGACCTGTTTTTTGTCTTGTCTGTATTTTGATATTCCAGTCGTGTCTACCAATTTTGCATGCACACTTGAGGCAAAGTTTCAAGATGTTCAATAAACATGTCGCTAGGCTCACATGAATGGTAAAATTGCCTAGATGTGATTTCTGCCCTCACGCCTCCACGGGTAAAGTAAAAGCTCAGATAATTAATGCTAAACAATAAGACGGTATGAGTAATGCAAATAATGTAAAAAGAAACTTCTATTTCATTCCACACAAATGATGCAAGAGACATGCATTACTATAAATATTAATTTAAACTCATAAATCTCAACTTCGATCCTTACCTAATCGCAAATTATTCGTTTTGTTTGGCAGTAAGGATTTCCTTTCGTTGCCCATCGATCCCAAGCTTGTGCAGTCGGCCGAATCGATTGTCGAACTGCTCGCTCCGATCGTTGTCGAATGATTGAGAAGAGCTTCATTTACCTGCGGATCTGAATCAACTTCCTGTGATGTACTCCTCGAGCCACCCATACGGAATTTCAATTTAAACGGAGCCATATTGAAAAGCCTTCTTCTCGTACGCCTTCCTTCGTCTCCTCCACCGGCTCTGCCCCGTCTAAATTCTTCCACTTGAGAATTTATTTTTACAATTTATGTTAACACGCTACACATTATTCACAACATTGATAGGTTTCTTTGTTGTTGATTTATGTTAACAAAGTTTTAATGTTAATCAACATTTATATAAGGCATTACAAACGAACACAGTTTTAGTCAATAGTTTTTTTTTTGTTTAAACACAAAACAGACACATTAAAAACGGACAAGGTGCAGCAGATGTAGAAGAGATTCAAATCTGAAAGAGAGTTTTTCGACATTTTATACAACAAAATTAAAAAAAATATATATGAGAAACCATATAGTTTATGGAAAAAGAGTGCGATATAGGATGATGCTTTTGATGTGCATGCAAGGAGTTTTCGTATTTTTTTTTAAATATGACTTAATAGTTACCTCGGAATGTGGTCTGAGGCCAAGCTGGAAAAAAAATAATTATATTTATTTCTAGCCCTTATATTTATAACCCTACATAAAAGTGCATTGTTTATATTTGTTCGATGCATATATAGTCTGCACCAATTGATTAAAGCCAACTCAAAAACATACAACTGTCAGGATGGTGACGTTATTCATACCCACATTAGATAACCTTGCAATAAACGAGTGAAAAACATTAAGTTATCTACCTGCATTTTTATATATATTCGATATATTTGGAACTGTCTACAACCTATACAAAAAATCACCCAAGTATGCGTTTAGCTTCTATTCCATCAAGAATTTCGTGCTGCAATGATTATAATTATCCTACTTTAATATAATATATGTTAGTGTTTGGATGTTTGTTGCTCAAACATGTTAAAACGGCTGAATAGATTTAAACGTTACCTTTTTGAAGGAGCTACTCGTATTTATTTTTCAAATTCGCCAACATTTTAAAAAAGAGCCCTAGCTGTCTCAACGACTATTAGAATCAATTCCACGTGATATCACGAAGGGAAAGGACCATATATACTGGTCTAAGTGTGTCTTTTTTTACCGACTGGGACTTTAACATAAC
The DNA here is from genome assembly GCA_949715645.1 of Portevinia maculata. Lineage (NCBI taxonomy): Eukaryota > Metazoa > Arthropoda > Insecta > Diptera > Syrphidae > Portevinia > Portevinia maculata. The sequence continues at coordinate 308,597,751 of OX454526.1, read as the reverse complement.
CTAAAATAACCTATCCATCTAATAATTATTATCAATGTGATTGGTTGGGTACTTGAATAATGAACATCCAACCAGTCTAATTGTCGTTACTAAATCATCCCGTATCGGCTGAGTGGACTTGGATGAAACTTTGTTGGAGGTTTCTTATGATGCCAGAGTGGCCTATATGCAATTTCTTTAAATGATCGTTTTATCGAAAACAGGTAGTATTTTGCAGAACGGCTTCAGACGTTTCAACGTACTATGTGAACGTCTAAAGCCGTCCTGCAACACACTTATCGGCACGTACTAATGCGGCTTCTGGCCCGGCAGATCGACAATAGAAACATCTTCACACTAAGGCAAATCCTAGAAAAGACCAATGAATTTCAAGTCGAGACCCAGCACCATTTCATCGACTTTAAAGCCGCATTATGTCAGGTATGGCCGAATTCGGGATGCCGACAAAAATGATCTAGTTTGTCGCGTGACACTTGAAAACACGGGGTGTGTAATGTACAGTTTGGAAGCAGCTTTCGGGGTGAGTAATGTGCAGTTTGGAAGCAGCTTTTCCGAATTATTCCAAACTTGTACCGGATTTCGGCAAGGAGATGCGCTATCATGTGAACTCTTCAATCTTGTTCTGGAGAAAATAGTGCAAAGGGCAGGTGTCAACACAAAAGGCACTATCTTCAATAGATCCATCCGGCTACTGGGGTATGCGAACGATATCGACATCATCGGTCGTTCCCAGCGTGCCGTGTAAGAGGCTTTCACGGCGATCAAAGAACAGGCGAAATTGGTTGGTCTTGAAGTAAATGAGGACACGAACAAGTACATGCTATCCACAAACAAACAAACATCTGTCCACCGCTTAGGACAACACGTCACTGTTAATAGCAATAACTTCGAGGGTGTTAAGGAGTTAATCTAATTAGGAGTAAACATCAACTCCACGAATGGCACCTTAGTTGAGATCCGGCGGAGAATTATGTTAGGAAACCGTTTCGGTTTAGCAAAATAAATGGGTTCAAAACTCAGAAAAAAGGAGCTAATATTGGGTTCTTTTGAATGAAAAATACAAAATTTGGTCCTGTGTGCGCGGCGGGGGAATGGAGAAGAAGATACAACCGCGAAATCTATGAGCTGTACCAAGAACTGAACGTAGTCCAAAAAGCTAAATCACGTCGACTACATTGGCTCGGTCACATTGAGCGAATGGGAAATAATGCTCCACCCAGGATCTTCGACTCCCAGCCGCCTGGTTAGAGAAGGCAAGGAAGACCGAACCTCCGTTTTAAAGACCATCCGTCGCGGATGCCAGAGCGCTTGGTCTGGAGAACTGTAAGCATCGTGCGTGGATCAGCGTCTCAGGCAGATACCGTTAAGTAAAGTAATTTTATCGAAAATTGAGGGAAATGAAGGTTGCGTTCTTCTTAAATATACGACTTAGTGAGTGTTGACTTTAATTAAGTCTTGCGATCATTCACCAGAACCACATTGATATTATTATTGTACGGAACCCCCTTTTTTTTCGCGCCGTTTCGCTCTTGACCGCGAATGGAATTGGCGGAAAATGGTATAATGTAAGTAAAAACATACTCCTGTGTGCTTTAAAAAAATAGTTTATTATTATTTTGATTAATAAAATAATGCAGTTAATACAACAACACCGATTTTTAAATGAGCAAACATATTCCAAGTCACATTGCTATTCTTACGTGTTTAGTCCTCCTTAACCTTAGTTACATCAAACTTATTACATAATACATTACTCCATCGACCAAATCCTTAATTTACGAGCAGTAAGGATGAGAAGAAAGGAAGCAATAATTAGAAATTACGTCGCCAGGTCATTTGTTTTCCTAACGCGTAGTAGACAGTTATTATAATGCCAAAAACGCATACATTACATTACGTATGTATTTATGTAAGTGAGTATACTCATTCTTCGTCTATTATTCAGCAATTAGGGTGTTGGTAATAAAATTGCCTTATTAGAACCACGTCTATTAGTGATTGTATGATATAAGGACGTTTTGGGCTAGGATAGACAAAATATCTTTAAGACACGCTACAGTTCGTCTTTTTTGGTTTCGTGGCCACGTTAAGAAGTTAAACCTATTCCTTCTCTTACACGTGCGTTCGAAAATTTATACATTTTCTTTTATATATATATTAATGCGAAAGCGAATGTATGACGGCATCGACATGTTAACTATGATGTAAGCTCTTTTCTTGTCCTAAAAGATATATAATAAAATGCGGGAGTATTTTTTTTTCTTTTACTTAGACGCAATCGAAAATGAAAATTAATAGGCTTTAAACAAACAAATATTTGCCTAATACATACATGTTTATCAATACAGATTATACTTTAGAAATTAAATTGTCATTCCAATATTTGTAACTAAAAACGGGCTTGGCTTCTTCATCACCATACTACCTTCAGCTTGAGAGCTATGCGAAAGGACATGCCAATATTTAACAAGATATAATATAGCGTGATAGCACAAGGAGAAATGTCCGGAATTCGTTTATGCCCCAGTTATAGGCATATAGTAAAGTGAACTTTTTTTGGTCCACTTAAAATTAATAGATCGACACAATATTTGTCTTAAAAATTTGCTTATGAATTATTAAACTAATATGTAAATCATCAAACTCCTTCTGTGGGTCTGTCTTTTTCCTTCATTTTATACCGAAAATTCGTTTTTTCCACTGGGATTCGAACCTAGACCAGCGTATTCTCAGGCAAACGGATTTTCGGGATAAAATGAAGGAAAAAGACAGACAAGCACCACAAAGGGAGTCATTCATTCATTCAAAACAACATAAAAAAAGGAAATTGACGGAAAACAAAAATTAAAACCAGAAAAAAATTGTGTGGTAGGTATCACATAAAAAACCATTAAAATCGTAATTTGTCAAACAAAATTGAGAAATTGAACAATAAATTGGCTAGAAAACGAGTTCATTAATTTCTGTTCAGCTATAACTGGGGCCTTAGTCCGTTACCAGTACTAGTAGATTTATCAAGTGATATGCCTTGAGAGTATCCGGTGCAGGTTTAAAATAGTTCGAAGGAGGTTCTTCAAAATTGCACACAGCACCCCGTTTTAAGGACACGCGGCACAGCTGGATCGGTTTTGTCGGGATCCCGAATTCGCCCATGGAAACGTTGAGCTCCGGAACATTAATGCTATCATGTGCGACTTTCAAGTCGATGAAAAGATGCTAGGCCTCGACCTAAAATTTGTTAACCTTTTCATTGTAAAAATGTATACTACTTCCGATGGTTCGTATATACCTTATAACCAATAATCTGGCTCACCGTTGCGACAAGTGCTCTGTTCTGCGTCGTAAATCACTTCAACAATCATTACCTGTAGCATGTGTCTCACAACAAAAAATACAGCCATTAAATAAGCAGCAAAAACCATCTTCATCATCTTCATCAAAATCAACAGCAGCTCCAATAAAATCTACCTTACTTTCTTCACAACATGAAAAAGTACATCCTAAGAAAACAACAACAACTATGAGTAAACCGCCGCCGTCGGCTGCCCACGCAAATCTTGCATCACTTTCGTCTAAATATGAAGCAGAATCTGTACCAGGTACAGCGGACGACAGAACGAATATGTCAACGGGTCTCTCTACTTTGGCCGAAAGTTCATTAACATTGCAACTGCTTTACTCTGAAATTCTCGACTTGAAAAAAATCAATAGTGATTTTCTCGGCACAATCCAGCAGCTGAAAGAGGAAAACAAAACATTGTGTATGAAGGTTTCAAATTTGGAGAGCAGGGTGAACTGGAGAGAGCAGAAGCAACTGGAGAATGTAGTTGAAATTGTTGGTGTTCCTGACTTAAACAGTTCAAACGCAATAGAGAAAGCAAATGTGATCTTTGAAAAAGCTTTAAATATATCTGTTTCGACTGATGATATACAGAAATGTTACGTTAACAACATTCAAATCTAAAGAGCACGGTGGTATTCTTTGCGTATGCATTTCTCTTCACACAACGCCAAGCAGAAAGTGATGGAAAGTAAAAAAAATGCATGAAGGAAGCTGAACTCATCGATTTTTAGCGTTGGTAGTAACTCTTCTATTTTTATTTATGATGGCTTAACTAAATATTCTAAAGCTTTATTTATGGCAGCTAAAAAATGTAAAAAGGAGAATAAATTCAAATATATGTGGTTCAGAAATTCTCATATTCTAATAAGAAAATTTGATAATAGTGAGGTTGTTGTCATAAGATCTTTTGATGATCTATCTGCTCTCCAAGGGCAATAATATGAACGATTTCTTTGATCTTGTGCACGACAGCCTCACTATAAGAACCATTCGATCTAATTCTGATAGCATATTTAGTTGTGAATCAGGTGGCAAATCTTTTTTCGTTTTACATGAAAATATTCGCAGTTTGCGACAAAACTTTGATTTACTAATTGGGCATCTTGATACTTTTGTAAACCTGCCAGAAATAATTGTTGTCTCTGAAATTTGGATTTATTCATGCGAAGTTGACGATTATCATATTCCTAACTATAATTTTTTTCCAAATCCTAATGATACGTACGCTGCCGGTGGAGTGGGAGTTTTTGTTTCGAACTTGTATGAGCCTGATATTAAAGTTCTTAAGCTAAGAAGCGCGGATGTCATCAAAGTTAGTTGCAATATCCACAATGAACTTTTTAATTTTGTCTGTGTATAAATATAGACTATATTCTTCATCTCCTAACTATTTTTTAGATGAATTTTCCGTATTTTTGGCTAATGAACGATCTGGAAATCTTGTCATCTTAGGTGACTTTAATTTAGATATTTTGGTTTCAAACCCAGTTACTGATTCTTACCAAGCACTTATGGCTGAACACGGTCTTTTTTCCTTGGTTGAAAAACCTACCAGACCAACAGCAGGCACCTGCCTTGACCATGTTTTTGTTCGTCTTGAAAATTTTGCTGCGGATCTCCTTGCTGGAATTAACATGGATCTTAACATAACTGACCACTGTATGACGGAATCATTTTTGAAAACTTAAAAGGTAGCCAGCCATGCGAATCTTCATCAAATACATTTTGTAAAGTAAATTTTCATTAATTGAATGTTACACTTCGTTATGAAAACTGGGACAGTGTTTATGTTGAACAAAACGCTTCTATAGCATACGATGCATTTCTCAGGATTTTAAAAAATTATATTGGTTCCTCTACTTTAACTTTATCGCGAAAAAAATCGGAGTATCGCCTTAAGCCTTGGATAACCCGCTCCTTAATCAAAAAAATAAATATGAAAAACAAATTAAGGAAAAAATGTTGGAAACATCCGTTGAATAACAGCTTAAGGAGTCGTTTTAGACAGTTTTGCAAAAAAGGGAATAAGGAAGTGATATTTGCACGAGATAGGTATTATCATTCCAAAATACTAACGGCAAGTGGGAATTTTAAGAAGGAGTGGCAAGTCGTTAACATTATTATTAGTCGAAAAGTTTTTGCTAACACAGATCCTATCGTAATTACAGATGCTGGTATTAACATTTCTAATCCCTTAGAAATATCTAATTTATTCAGAAACTACTTCGCATCCATTGGAGAATCCTCTATTACAGCTTGTTCGCAAACTTCATGTTATTGCAGCACCCAGCCTTTAACTGCAGGCATTGGCTACAGCAACAGCATCGCTTTTGAGCCTATAACAGGATTGGAATTGCTTAAAACGATAAATTCCCTACCTAACTCTAATTCGTATGGTAGTGATGAGATCTCGAATCTGATTCTAAAGAATATTGGTCCCAATTTAGTAGACATTTTATTTTACATTTTTAATCTCAGCATTATGAGCGGAACTTTTCCAACTGAACTAAAAAGTGCCATTGTGATTCCTCTATTTAAAAAGGGTAATAAGACAGCCATATCCAATTATAGACCAATTTCGTTGTTGTCGTCAATTTCCAAAGTATTTGAAAAAGTTGTTAAAAAGAGAATCTTAGCCTATCTTGATCATCTAAATTTTTTTAGTCCCATACAGTTTGGTTTTAGGACTGGTCACTCCACGGAGGATGCTCTTCTGGACTTCTGCTCTATTTTGTATAAGGGTTTAGATGGCAAACTTTTTTGCGCTGGTCTTTTTGTCGACATTACTAAGGCGTTTGATATGGTTGACCACGCAATCCTCCTAGATAAATTGTATGAGGCCGGCTTTAGAGGTTTCATTTACAAATGGTTTGAGTCATATCTTAAAGATAGAACTCACCGTGTAAAAATTGGAAACAATATAAGCAGCTCTAAAACAAATAACTTGGGAGTGCCCCAAGGTTCTGTACTTGGTCCAATTTTATTCCTTATATATATAAATTCCTTATTTTCACTTCCTTTCTTGGGTAATACTAAAGCCTTTGCCGACAACCTTTGTATTGCTTACTGTTCAGTCAGTCCCTTGGATTTAATAGCTAACATAAACCATGACGTTTTTTTACTAAGATGCTGGTTTGCACAAAACGTTAGTAACAAAACCAAACTGATGTATTTCAGTCTTACTGGTCATGAGTACCCCGACTCAGATATAGTATTTCATTCCCATGATTGTGCAAGTCATGAGCTATTGAACAACATTATGCAGTTTCCGAAATAAACCATCGTTTAATAGAAACGCTGATTGCAGTAATAACTGCTTCAAAATTGAAGGTGTTGATAGTTTTAAATATCTTGGTGTTACTATTGACCAAAATTTGAACTGGTCCAAGCACATTTCTCTTTTGAAAAAATATCTTCTTTCTTCTACTCGTTGTTTTTTTCGTCTTAGAAAGTATTGCTCTTCGAATACATTGAAAATGGTTTACTATGGCTTATTCCATTCAAGATTGCAATATGGACTCTGCAGTTGGGGTGGTGCTTATTTAAGTAAGTTGCAGAAATTAACTGTCATTCAAAAATCTGCTATACGAAAAGTTTGTAGCTCCCACCGTTCAGCTCACACTATGGACCTGTTCAAGTCCTTGAAAATACTTCCTTTGCGTCATCTATTTTACTTCAAAGTTCTGAAAGTCTTTTTTATGAGATGCGGGTATTGGGAAAGTCCGATTTCGGGAACTCGCAGCTTCCGGAGCCATTCAAACTTTGTTGTAAATATTCCTGCTTTTCGCACTACAAGTTACAGAAACTCTTACTCCATTATATCATGCAAACTTTATAACACTCTGCCCTTAGAAATTCGTTCCATAAGAAATTTACGCATATTTACAAAAGTAACGAGATCTTGGCTTCTTGCTTTTGACCATACTGAAATCGAGACCCTGTTGCGCTATACTGTATAATAATAATAATAATAATAATAAAACAAAAATAAAAAAAAAATTTGCCCACTTTCGTTATCTAATTTAGACATAATTATTAAATATTTGAATTTATCCTTTTTTGTATCCTTTTTCTTTTTGTTATACATTGCTTTTCTTTCTAAATTGCCGTAATTTTTATTTTTTCTAACTTACTTCTCACGCCATCCTTTATTTTTATCTGCCTTTGTACACCCCACACAAAGTACCAATTTCCAAATGTGGCATCACCTCTATTTTTAAAAAAAATATAGATGCCACTAACTATTCTGTGTGTACGAGCATTACCTCCATATAAAATTGTTTGAATAATTTGTAAACTAATTTCTATACTATGTACATATTTGAATAAAGAAAAAATTGAATTGAAATTTAATTGATATGCCGGGTCGGAAACCACGCTGGACCGTGCCGATGAGTGTAATGCAGGATGGCTTGAGACGTTCACGTAATACGTAGAATGCTTTCTTAGACTCATGCTTGTTTGATAATTTTGTTCATGCGCGCTAATAAAATAATCGTCTAAGTATTTGAAGAGCTCGCTCCTAAGCCATCATATCTGGCGTCTTTGTTGTCCTTAACTTCATACTATGCCAATACTAGCTCTCGTCTTGCCCTATGCCTCTCTCTACGTAATGCGCATTAAACAGTTGCTGAAAATGCTGGTTAACCACATCTACTTTTAACTGCGCTTCAATGCTCTAGGTTGCCTTCGCTATTTCGAAGACTCTGCGTTACGGTTTTAAAACTAGCAGCTATTTGCTTGGCTTGCTTATAAAACCTCCGGAGATTGTTACAATCGCGAAATTCTTTGATTTTTTAAACTGGGAGGCTTCTGTTCGTAGGCCCTCTTCCTTCTATGCAAGATTTTGTCTCCTTCCCGTTCTGGCTTGATTATCTCTAGCTGTCCTTGTTTTTCATTGAAGCGTTTCCAGATTTGCGCGTTCTTTCACAATTTTTCGGTGATCAACTGGCTCTTTTCGGGGGTCGCTGGCAAACTAAGTCGGTTACCTACCGATTCAACATGTTGTTTACGAATGTGGGTGGTGAGTGTACATCGGATAGTTTCTCGTTAATGCGTCCAACGTTAAATTACTTTTGCGGGCGGTTAGCTCAATAGACAGTCGATCTCTGAATTTTATTGCAACTATGATTTTTTTTATGTTCAATGCGTTCCTCGTCTCGATTAGCACGTCGTTGATTTGTTCTAAGCTCATATAAGGCATTTGTCATGCTGGCTATTGACGGCAGCGTTAATGCAATCATGTTAACTCATCCGCGGTACGTCCTTCTTTTAAGGGGCTCATGAAAGACTTCTGAGCCTAGTCTGTCAGTCATAAAAACACTATAGTGTTCCTATTTTTGTCTTGTACAAAACTTGTGCCTATAAGATAAGCAGGTCAAGTACGCCGTGGTTATCAAAGGGAGGTGAAATAAGCTCAATTTATGTGTAGTCATAGTTACATACAACACTGGGGAATCCAATCAGTGCCTATCCTTATCGTTCAACACTGAACCACCTGAGTACCTTCATATACATACTTTAAACTAGCAGAAGTGAGAAAATTAAGCAATCAAGATCATAAAAGTATGTAAAATAGGTGATGGGAGTAACATACTCATCGCCAAGCCTTCACCGCAAAAAAAAAAAAATACAAAATATACATAGATGAACGTATGAACACATTTGAATGAACGGAAAAGCTCATGAAAATTTACAAATTCCAATATCTATTACATCAACCACTAATTGCCATTTCATATATTTAAATTGAGAAACGTTCAACCCGGTCGATATCCTCTTATGACGGCTACTCTGGTATGGATATGACAGTTAACCTTGCTTTTAATGGAAGCATACACAATCTGTGCCTGGCACCAAAACCACGAGGTATATACATGTCAGAAATGCCCTTCTAATTCATTAAACAAACAGTCTAATAAATGTATATTATTCGTCTAAGTGATTAATTTTAATCGTATTTTTTTTTGCTGAATCGAGGCGATGCGTAGCTATGTTCATATACAACTTTTGTATTGCATGGCATATGACACATTTCCCAAACATAAGAATATCATAATCTATAGGCTGAAAAAGTACTGTAATTGTCACACAAACGAAAAAACTCGACCTAATACTGCCACTCTTAACATGAAATATGCAATGCACAAAAAACGGCTTCCACATGTCATCAGCATCCTTATACAATTCACCATTCCGACTATACATTGTGTGTAATAAACTGTGCAAATTTTAATCGTCGCTTCCGAAAGGAATATAAAACATAGGGACGGGCTACAGTCCGCTTGGGCGAACTGTTGGATACCCTATTCTTATGCCTATCCCTCATAAGTGGGCGTGACAAAAGTCTAAGTATGGTTGAATTGTTAAGAACGCTCTACATATTTTGTTATATAATATTTAAACTTTATCAAAAAAAAAACGAAGCTTTTGTAAAAAAAACGCTCCCTAGCTCAAACTTTAGTTTTTCAATAAAATTGTTTTATTTAATTGTGGGCGTGTCAGTAGGCGGATTTAAAAAAAATTCACACATGAGCATAAAGGGCCCCTAGAGAGTATATATTACAAATTTCAGCTCCCTAGCTCAAATTTTGGATTTTAAAAAAAAGTTTTTTTTTTAAATTTTGGGCGTGTCAGTTGGCGGATTTTGAAAATATTTACACATGAGCTTGAAAGGCGCCTAGAGAGTATATATTATAAATTTCAGCTCCTTAGCTCAAATTTTGGTTTTACAATAAAATTGTTTTATTTAATTGTGGGCGTGTCAGTGGGTGGATTTTGAAAATGTTATCTCCCGAGCAGTTTTAGGAGTCATAGATCATATATACAAAATTTCAGCTTTCTAGCTCAAAATTCGATTTTTTCGAAAAATTTGTTTTTTTTTTGAGTTTGAGGGCGTGTCTTGATTATATCGGGACCCTAGAGAGTATATGGTTAAAATTTCAGCTCTCTAGGCCCAGTTTAAAGGCCTAATTTTTGCCGACAGACGGACGGACGAACGGACGGACATGGCTAGATCGACATTACTATCGATGCTGATCATAAATATAGTAACTTTTAGGGGTCTACGGGCAATATTAAGGTATGTTACAAACTATGCGTCAAAATTAATATACCCTTAGAATAGGATATAAACAAAACAGTAGGAGCATCCTTTTGTTAGCACTTTTTACAGGAATATTATGTTTTCTTTGTATTTTTCTTGTTTTCTACAATACACTTTCATTAATATATCTTTCAGCAAATAAACTGACCTTAATTTGTTATTCAAAGAGTAATAAAACAAGTTTTCCACAAATCATTTGAATGGCCGGTACCAATAACAAACATATTGTGAAGCTAAATAGTTGTTTGGAGCTCATTGTTTTCTTGCACTTTATTGGTGGCTTCAATTCTTGCAGGCTGAACTTACTTTACTTAAAGGGAAAATCGAATGCTGTGGAAATGTTTGTTATAATCTTAGAATATTTTCGGCATAAAATTTGTTTTTAGGAAATTAATATTAACATCTCCAGTTTTTCACAGAAATTATTTTCATATTTGACAAAATTTCAAAATGGGTGAATGGGTGGGTGCATTAAGTAAGTGAAATTGAACAAACCAATTGAGTGGAGGCCTGAAATTGAAAATATTGATATGTATATTTTGCTACATTTGGTCCTGTGTGCCAGGAGAACGCATGGGAAAAAAGATACAAACGCGAGCTGTTCCAATATGTGAATGTAGCCCGAGCACTTCGACTACGCGGGTCACATCGAGCGAATAAACAATGATGCTCACGCGAAGATTCCCTGCACCCCAGATTCGAAATGACAAGAAAGCCGAATCTCCCTTTTAATGATCGCGGATGCCAAGGACCTCTTGGTAAAACAAATTTTTACACAAAAATACTGCGCGGTTTCTAAGGATATTTTGGGAAAAACACCCAATGTAATTTCACTTTTTGATTGAGAATCTCCCAAATGTATTATGTAGGTACATGTGACTCAAATATTTGCTTGCGAGTGATGTTCAAAAGGATGACCAAAAACACGCAGAACAAGTCTCCACATGCATATTTATTTTTTATTTTTACTTTCTTGAACAAAAAAAAAAACATATAACAAAAGAAAACGCTACAGCCCGCTTGGGAGAACTGTTTGATACTCATTTTCATTTCTTTCTTTTTTTTTGAATAGTGGGCGGATATAAAAATCTTTGAACTCGAGCATTTCGGGCCTTTAAAGTGTAGATTTTCCAGATTTCAGCTTCCGTGGTCAAATCCGGGATGTACATGGATATTGTTCTAACCAAAAGTTTCAAGTTATATAAGGTATACCCGTTACCCATGCGGGAAGGGACTGAAAATATTACTGAAGCTTAAAAGGACGATCAAACAAAAACTAACAACAGAAGCATGCATGCGTCAAAATTGTAAAAAATAAACATGTAGGGATCCAAGAAATGCGATCACACATACATTTAATTGGCCTCAGTAAAAAAGTTATCCGAAACCTGGAAGGCTGCATGTGAATTCAGGTCGAACACGCGAACCCCACAGGCGGACCAGTAGGGATGCCATAAAGTGGAGGGTTACCACTCTTTATCTCTAATCATAACTTCGCTATAGAGGAAAATGAAGAAAAAGACGCCTTATTGCTAATAATTAATCTCGGTAATATCTGTTGTATAATCATAAATCAGCATCTAACATTCGAAGTGACAGCAAAAATATAATTAATCATAGTTTTTTCTCTTGCTTTGGCAATGCATACATTATATAAAAAGAATTGATAGCTGACCCCCCTGTTTCGCCCGGAGTCTTTAACAAAAACATAAATTAAAAATGCAACTTTCAAAAAGTCAAGAAACTTTTAATGTCAACCTAAATATTTAAATATTATTTCTTGCCCTACGCAACGGTCAGCGCCTGACAGTCGTCAACGTGTGCACGAGGCGCCGTGAACCGACCGAAGCCTTACAGCGTCAGTCACCCCCCGGAAGCACCACAGCATGGAGCTCGGCCTCTCTCAGAAATGCCTTATATAACTTAATCTAACTTAACAACTAAGATGATGTTACCTAGAGAAATGCACCGTCCTGGGAGGGCACTTTGACCTTTCGTTTGTAAAAATGTTTGCTTTAAATGCAAATCAAATTTTGATAAAAAGAATCTGTTTTATATTTACGGTAGTTAAGCTTCTAGAAGGGGTAGAAAGCTAGGTGATAGCTTAAAATATTCGGAAGAGTATTGCCTAAAGACAACTTTGACATTTTTGGTTACTGAAGAGAAGTAAAAAAAATACTTTTATACCGGGCCGTGATGTTATAGATTTAGATAAAAATCGACATTCACCAATCGTTATCATAATTTTTTGAGCCCCTTTATGGCAAACCATACATTGTTTGCTTATAAGCGAGCTAAAGACTTGCCTAGATGATAAAAATGTTTTCAAAATTCTCTACTGTATTCACCTGGCTTTGCGATAGGCCACATTTCAAGATGACGGAAAAATAATTCAATTAACACTGGTTCAGGCTTCTTTCGAAGCTTGATTGATATTTCCTATTTGATGTAATTCGTACATTTGATAAATATGACAGTACACTGATCTCATCGCCCTCCATTATCTCCGAGTTAAGTTCTGTTCTTCCTCAAACCATTGAACTTTTAATTCGATAAAGTTGGGTTAAGGCGATTCTTTTCACTCAAAAAAGTATTGTTGTTAATCATTCGATATCAAAATAAAATTATTGCTTGGGGAACTTTTCTGTTTGCCCATTTCCAAGCATTCCTTCAGTTTCATAATAGTAAGCAAGAAATAAATATAAAGATATAAAATATATATGTGAATAAATAAAAATTAGGACAGACCAACAACACGACTTACAGAAACACAACAATAAAGTTAATTTTTCTGCAAACAATAACTGGAACCCCTCCACACCGCACAGATTCGTTATATTTCATAGCTCATTGTTTAGTTCTCTACATAGGTACAATAAAAAGAGGAAATGGCATGAGCATGAGTTGAGTATGGAGTCCAGGTCCAGGCTCTTCTTCGTTTGTTAATATAGCTGTTGGAACGACGATTCCTCACAAAATCAGAAAAAATGTGTAGCATGTTTGGTGCTGCTTGCAGCTATGCGGGGCTTTGAGTAGCATGAGGTTGGTGGGAGAATTATAGTGAATTGGAATGTGAATCATCGCTCTTTTGTTTTTAGCATCATCAAACAGTTTCGCAACACAAAAGGATGCAAATAGTCAATTTTTTTTCTTTTGTTTTAGTTTAAATGAAATGATGTACGTGCGGCAATTGATTACGATTATCATTGCGCTTTTGTAAGTTTTAAGTTCCCATACACATGCCAACAATAAAATTCATGATGATTGCGAATGCGATTTAAATTTTCTACTGAAATAAGTCGATGTGAATTGAAAAATTTAAACTTATACGTGGGACAATCCACTTTCTATACAATCAAGATGATTGCAATTTGAGGGCTTAAAGAGGGTTGAAGACATAAATCCCGCAAAGGGAAAGGGTAAATATCCTTATAGAAAAATAAATTCCCAATAAGGTCGAGCCTTACAATACAAATGTGAGGGCGATTTGTATGATGCCCAATTCAAGTGGGTAGGTCGACGTGATTTTGAATGATTATTCTAGTAAATCAGTAAACATTTCCCAAGGTACGTACTGCGTTCAACGGATCGAAGTAAATGTGATAGTCGAGAAAAATTAATCTTCAATAGCGAATTCAGGTAGGTATGTTGAAGACGAATTGACGTGAAAAGGTGATGTCACCTCACGTCGGCGATGAGTTTACATGGAATTAGTTGTACTCTTGTTATAATAAGTGATTAATTAACTATGCTCCAGTCATATCAGGTGACTTGTGACTACACCTTTGTCGACAAACAGGCAAACAGACCACAACAATTGTCTAGACACAAACACAGTTTTTTTAACCTTTTTTTTGTGCAGTAAAGCTTATTCTACCACCCCCTCAATGAAATTCCTTCACCCGAAGCAAGACTTAGCTACATCAAAGACCCATGTTACAGGGATTGCTCCCGTTTTCGAGATACATATATACTGTAATGTAATGCCAGTGTAAAAAAGGGAAAAAGAAATAAATTTAAATTTAAATCTTCTTCTTGTAAGGACTTACCCTTGTGCTGGATTGAGAGATATGAAATGAGGTCGAATAAACGGACAAATACACACGCACATTTATTGTTTTTAATTTTTTAAATGGGATAAAAACGACACCGCCTTTATGGGGAACACCATAAATAAAAGTATCGAAATAATAATTAATGATAAGTAGATTGTAGATCAGAGATGCCACTTCAATTGGAAAGTGTGGCAAGTGGCTCTATCACGTCAAACAGATGTTAAAAAATAAACTAACGAAATGATACAAATAATTAAAATGGATATAGAGCTTTTTTCTCTGAATTGATTTATCTTGTTTTAAGACTTGAAACGCACTGAAAATATATCACAAATATCTACCCGTACATACAGCACTTGTTTCAGTTGTCATGAAAAAGAGTTATAAACTATTTGATTCCTTCTGCAATTGTTCTTTTCACTAAATAAAAGCCGAAAACCATTGGTTATAGTAAAAACGCAAAAAGAAACTATCACGACCTGATAACCATGACTGCCACCATTTTGAATGATTTTTTCCACAATTCTGTGCTGCTCATGACTGTGTTCAAAGGAATTCGTTGAAGTAAGAACGAAAAATAGTCGCCATGTCCTCTAAGGCGGCTTTTCCACCCCAAAGTTTGGTTTCCCTATTGGGGGTGGTTGGTGTTTTCATTCCAGAAGTAATAACTTTTTTGAAAACGGACTGATTACAATTCGCTGTGCGCAGGTACTAAACATCTGAAATTCAAAAGCTTCCGGTTTTACGTGTAAGTTTTAATCGGTTTGGGTACAAGATAGTCTCTTGGTTGGGTGTTACCAATTTACTCTCTTCTTCGTTTCCTTAACGGCAACAAATTTCACAAAACATATCAAAACCAGAAACAATTACATACCTTGTATCAACGTTGCTTCATAAATCTTTCGCATTATGGAATGACTGAGAAAGAATATGAGCACGTGGATGCGAAGGTGCAAGTCACTTCCGGACACCATCATAAATAAATAAATATTAGGCATTAACCATTTGTGTATGCCAAGTGGAAGGGACCTAAAATTTAAATCAGAATCCAAAAGGTAAATTTAAAAAGCTTCACATTACAATTGCTACTCTTGGATGTTTGTCCACAAACCACTGAGCCACTGCAGCTACTGAATTATTATTTCTATCAATATTGTTTATAACATTATAGCAAAGATACGACGGTCCATTTTCAAGACTCGACAAGTCAATAATCATTAGTGTAAAAATTAAACCAGGGGCCTATTTCATAAAACTATTAGTCTAATACTAATAATTTCGAAGTTATTAGCTCTAATAATGTATGGGCTAATAAAATTGTATTTCATAAAAATATTGTCGGGTTCTAATAATTCCCTTATGTTTGATATAGGAATTATTAGTGAAGCGCTGAACAAATAAGATATTAGTGTAGGAAAAATATTTATGAAACACAATTTTACTAATCGCAAAATATTAGAAAATTTGCTAATAATTATTAGACTAATAGTTTTATGAAATAGGCCCCAGGTAGGACATAAGGCTTCTGTCAGTCACAAAATAGAAAATTTGAGAGATATTTTCTGTACGTTTTCTATCCGGTCGATATGACATCTATAATGAGGTGATCATGGCTGACAGGCATATTCAAGTAAAGGCCTCACATAATTGAAATACATATTGTTTTACTAAATAACGGTCGAATTACTTAGATTCGTGTGGTGAGTTTCTTAATTTCCAATGATATATATGGCATATCAACCACACGAATCACGATCAAACGTCACGCCTAGTACAGACACGACGTCAAGACGACTCCGAGCGGGGCAAACAACTTTGTTTAAGTGAGTTGTTAAGAAGAACATTGTTTACATATTTAGCTATGACTGTTTTTCTCGTTTTTAAGCAATTAATCGAAAAAAAACGGTATTTGTCAAAAACTTTTGCAAATTTCAGCTTTCTAGCTCGAACTTAAAAGCCTTAAAATTGTTGACTTTCGATGCTGAACAGTAATCACAAGTAAACCTACTACATACTTACTTTCACTGCACTGCCTTTCATTAAATAATTTTGGGGATTCAAAATATTTTATAGAGCTGACGGTTTCTTTGGCTTGAATTGGTCGGTAGGAGGAGGGAGAAGAAAATTCGCCCTTTTTTTGCTTGCGCACTGGTTTAGTCAGCGTGGAAGAACACCTCTTCAGATCGATAAAGGATATTCCATCTCGACCAACGGATTTCTGTATGACAAGATCTTGAAGTGCTGCTGATGTGCGAATGTGATTTGGAAAGAGTGTTCTATGCGCTCAAGTAAAGTGGGAGATAAAACACAATCTGGGAGCGTTGAGCTATCTGCAAAGTGAGCAGCATTACTTAAAATTCCTGCCTTTGCAACTTTATTTACGAAAAGAGAAATGTAATACTACAAAGCAATGTTAAATTCTTAATTATTTAAATGCTGCCGAATACGAGAGGGATTTTCTTCGCTGTTGAATTAAATGATATATCTTTTTATAAAAGATGAACCCAAAACACGTATTATCCAGCCCTGCCAACTTGTAAAACTCAACATAGTGCAAGCTTACACCTAAAGCTGCACTGGGTATTATTTGAGGTAAGTTTATTGAAGATGTCAACCTTTTTCAAAAGTTTGGAAGGTAACAACTACGCATGTTAAAGCTTCTACTTTTAAGAGTTCCACTACATCCTGGACGTCATATCTTATCGCTATCTACTTTTTAAAGAATACACGTGTCCTGTTTTTTTGTAACTCTATTACAAGCATATGCTTTCTTTTCTTTTAATTTAAATCATACCTTTCAAAATAAATTTTCAAAATGCAATCTCGATCCTTTCCTTTCAAAATGAAGCACCTAATCCTGAAACATCTCGTACCTAGCAATATTTTTTTTTCATTTCTCAAAGCAATCTATACTACCAACTGAAAGACATATTTAACGCTTTTCTCGCTAGAAATAAACACTACAAAAAATTAACTTAAAAAAGCTTATCCAAGGCTTTAAAATACATAAGTTGATTGAAGGGATAAAATTAGATATATTTCTGTTTATACCGTCTGAAGCTACGTTTATGAACTGGTTCTTATTTTCTACTTATTTTGGATTGATAAAGAATAAAGATCACATTACATTGTGTTTTTTACGCTTTATGCTTCTTAGTCTTTCTGTTTCTTTGTTGTTTGAAATGAAGAAAACCGCTTTTCTCTGGAAACCACCATATTGTGTTAAGTAAGTATAATTTCGCTAATCAATCATTCGTTTAATTGAGCAAAAACTTGTTGCTTTTAAGATTTTCGGAATGAAAAGTTAAGCAACGAAATAAGATCAGGATCAGATGTCAGGATATTATTCTTGTCTCGTATAAACTTCAGAAACCTTAACCTTAATTATGATTTTTTTTTATACCCTATTCTAAGGGTATATTAATTTTGACGCATAGTTTGTAACATACCTTAATATTGCCCGTAGACCCCTAAAAGTTACTATATTTATGATCAGCATCGATAGTAATGTCGCCATGTCCGTCCGCCCGTCCGTCGGCAAAAATTAGGCCTTTAAACTGGGCCTAGACAGCTGAAATTTTAACCATATACTCTCTAGGGTCCCGAAATAATCAAGTTTACGAATTTTTGAAATCCGCCGACAAACTCAAAAACACAAAATTTTGGAAAAAATCGAATTTTGAGCTAGAAAGCTGATTTTTTTTTATATGATCTATGACTCCTAAAACTGCTTGGGATATAAAATTTTCAAAATCCGCCCACTGACACGCCCACAAATAAATAAAACAATTTTATTGAAAATCCAAAATTTGAGCTAGGGAGCTGAAATTTATAATATATACTCTTTAGGGGCCCTATAAGCTCATGTGTAAATATTTTCAAAATTCGCCTACTGACACGCCCACAATTTAAAAAAAACTTTTTTTGAAAATCCAAAGTTTGAGCTAGGGAGCTGAAATTTATAATATATACTCTCTAGGAGGCCCTTTGTGCTCATGTGTAAATATTTTCAAAATTCGCCCACAGACACGCCCACAATTTAAAAAAAAAACTTTTTTGAAAATTCAAAGTTTGAGCTAGGGAGCGGAAATTTATAATATACACTGCCGCTCATCGGAATAGGTTCAACTTTTTCTTAACCTTACTGTTAGCCTCTCTTCATATATATTGCGATGGCACATATTTGTTATACATATAATAAAAGAGCATCATTATACGCTTAGTTTGAGAGAAAAAAAAGTGTCTTAAAGCTTACCGTTATTCTGACACGCTAGCTTGACCATATGCATTCATAAAAACAAACACATTTTTTTGGCTCATCTGAATAGGTTCAACGAATGAAATGGAATAAAACGAGAATAGTAATTATTATTTAATGATTTATGTTGCACTTTTGTGTAGGTTGTAATAACAATAATTAAAAATGAGTATTGCCGCCTTTTTTTTATTAAAGTCTCGTAAATTCGATCTGGTATAGAGCCATACAATTTTTCTAGGTATTGAAGCGAAATTTCGGTCCAAGCTTTTTTAATTGCTTCTATTAATGATTTTTTGTCTTCGAATTGTCGCCCTGACTTGTATACTTTACGTGAAAGAAGTCCCCACACATTCTCTATGATATTTAGGTCAGGGGAGTATGGAGGCCACTCTAGCAGCTGAGCATTTTGGCTTTCAATCCACTGTTTTACCGTCCTCGCTGTGTGGATAGGGGCATTATCATGTTGGAATGTCCACGATATTAGTCCAAACAGGTCAAAAATCTATGGGAAAGCTTTTCTAGCACACCTTTATAAGAATTAGCATTCATTCTCGGTGTAAGAAATTGGAGTTCAAAGGTTCCGTAGATGGCAATAGCTCCCCACACCATGAGCTTGCCTTCACAGCTATGCAGACGGCTTTAATAATGTTCCTCTTTTCGAAGATCATGCAATTAATAATTATAGCCGTCAGGACCCTCTAAATTAAATTTTTTCTCATCTGAAAAAATCCCTTTTTGCCACTCTGACTACCACGACATGTGTTTTTTACAAAATTGGAGACGAATTTCTTTTCTAGATTCATTAAGCGGTGGTTTTTTCTGAATTTCTTTTCTTTTCAAATGTTTAGCACTTTTAATAACCCGTTTTACTGTCGCCAAACTACAGTTTACACCTGTTTTGATCTTTATTTTTGACGCGGAATCATGAGAATTGGAAGCTGCTCTAATGATTGCACGTCTATCGGTTCTTGATGTGGCCCTATAACTTCCACCTTTCATATTTTTTCCATAATGTTCGACATTTCGCAAATAACCGCTTACTACATTTTGACTTCTGTTAATTTTTTTCGCGATGCACCGTTGGCTTAGGCCTAATTCTCGAAATGCTTTTATTTTGCCCTTTTCTTCCTCGCCTAAAGATTTTCCGCGACCCATTTTGTCGTTAACATGTACACTCAACAAGGAGTATTAGCAGAAAAAAATCTGAGTACAATTGACCGACGACGCAACTACACGCAAACTAAAGTTTTTGCTGTTGAACCTATTCAGATGAGCCAAAAAATGTGTTTGTTTTTATGAATGCATATGGTCAAGCTAGCATGTCAGAATAACGGTAAGCTTTAAGACACTTTTTTTCTCTCAAACTAAGCGTATAATGATGTTCTTTCATTATATGTATAACAAATATGTGCCATTGCAATATATATAAAGAAAGGCTAACAGTAAGTTTAAAAAGAGGTTGAACCTATTCAGATGAGCGGCAGTGTATACTCTCTAGGGGCCCTTTATGCTCATGTGTTAATATTTTTTTAAATCCGCCTACTGACACGCCCACAATTAAATAAAACAATTTTATTGAAGCACCCAAGTTTGAGCTAGGGAGCGTTTTTTTGATAAAATCTTTTAAATGTTATATAACAAAATATGTAGAGCGTTCTTAACAATTCAACCATACTTAGACTTTTGTCACGCCTATTTATGAGGGATAGGAATAAGAATAGGGTATCCAACAGTTCGCCCAAGCGGACTGTGGCCCGTCCCTATGTTTTTCTTATGTTATGTTACGTTGTGTTTCTTAAGGCATCCAACTACCTATTTACATATTGCACTCTAGTCCCACATTTTCAAGCCACGGAAGGTTTTTATTGATTACAATTTATTTGGTGATTTAATGGTCTATTTTTCCAGCAGTTAAGTTAATCAAAAAATGCTGCACTTGATATTAAAATGACATTCAGATTGCTTGCATTCGGAATCGACGCCGATGCCCATCTCGCTCATAACTTAAGTACGACCGTCAGCTGGACGTAGAACTCTTTTGGTACTGCTATCCTATCATTTCATAATAAACACATTTTAGAGACATTAGAAAGTCTTGTGTGTACAAGATAAGGAAACAAATGCAGTAGTTACAAATAGTTGATAAGTGATCAGTGACTCTGAACAGAAATGTGCTTTTTAACTTATTTTAATTTATCTAAGTGATATGTGTACACTGATTTTCCACACCGCCTTTCAATTATTTTTTATTTTAAAACTTTAATCAAGGTGCCTAGGGAGTGAGTGATTATCAATTTTGAATTCATAGTGAAAGGAGTGGCAGACATCTAAGTGCATTGTTAAGAAGGATGTGGTCTTCATATTTTGTTATACAACATTTAAGGTTCATCAAAATATCTAAGTTTTTGTAAAAAAATGCCTCTAAAGTGGGTATGGCAGAAAACTTTATATAAAAGAATTGTTCAAAACGACTTTAGCTACATGCTTTGCTAAGAGTTGGGCTTGAATTTCCAATGCTTTCTTCAGTTAAATCTTTCTTTTCTTAAAGAGTGGGCGTGTCAGTGGGCGAATTTTAAAAATATTAACAAATAAGCATTTCGCGCCCGTAGAGAGTATATATTTCAATGTCAATGTCAGCTTCCTAGCTCAAACATTGACTTTTCTACACAACGGTTTTATTTTAAATTGTGGGCGTGTCAGTGTGCGGAGTTTAAAAATCTTTAAACATGAGCATTGAGGGCTTTTAGAGAGTATTTCCAATATATTATTTGTGGGCGTGACAGTTGGCCGATTTTAAAAAAAATTTACACAGCATTTTGGGCCCTTAGAGAGTAGGTATATTCTACAATTCAGCTCTTTAGCTCAAGCTCAAAACTTGTCAAACAAGAAAATTTGTTTTTTTAGAGATTGTGGGCGTTTTAGTGGGCGGATTTTAAAAATGTTAACATTTGATTATTTCGGGCCCTTAGAGAGTAGATATGTGTTCCGAATTTTAGCTTTCTAGCTCGAGTTTTAGCGCGTAATTTTTGGATAGGGACGGACATGGCTAGATCGACATTACTATCGATGCTGATCACGAATATAGTAACCATTAGGGGTCTACGGGCAATATTTGAGTATGTTACAAATTTGAATATACCATTAGAATATCGCATAAAAATGTCAATAAGTGTACCTTAAAAGCTATGTATATTGTATATGTATAAAGTTGGTACAGATTCTTTTTTGAAAATAATTAATTTTCAAGTTACATTATATACTTGCCGCTTAAAATTTAAAAGTTTTCAAACTTTTTCACTTAAAGGAAGAAAATACGTTCTCCAAAGTTTTTGAAGGAAATAAAAGTTACTGGATCGGCTTTGCTATTTTGTCATTATACCTCTTTGTATACGATGTGTATAAACTTTCGACGCACAAAAAACAAAAAAGTTTTCTCACAAGACGAATAACCTATTTTCTGCAACAAACACTCGTGGGTAAACTGCAAAGTCTTGGCAATGTAAAACAATAAAAGACCAATCAACAACATATCAAGGACAACTTTAGTAAATCGATTATTGTTATCGTTCCCTACCTTTAAATCTACTTTTCATTTCTTTCAAAGGCTCCAAGGTAATCAAGGGATCCGAGTAAAGGTACACAAATGCAATTTAAATACAATTCACAAGTCTGAGTATTCCTTCCATTATGTGAAGATGGCATTCATCGGATTAGAAAGAAACGTACATAGTCTTCAGCTTCAATGACTGCGATGCCTAATGATTTGGAAATGAAGAACACCATGAATAATGCTAAAACGGTATAAAAAAGGAAAACTCGAGGCAGTGAGTTGCAATTGGTGAAGTTTTTGTTTGGATTTCGCTTTTTATTTTGGAATTGATGATTACACGCAATTTGAGATGATGGCCTTAAAATGAATGTGACTCTCTGCTAAATGAATTGAAATATTTAAAAAAAAAAATTACAAATACGGGATTGTACGAAATGTTCTCGTAGTTATAAGAAGCGTTTCGTAATGTATAACCACGCAGTTCCGTGTAGACAGTCACTTAGAAGGTTTTGCCGCAGATAAGTAGCCATACAATTTTAGGTTGTACACTTCGATCTCAAAATTGTATTAAATTTATCCGTTAAACCGTTTTGAGCTGCCGATCATGAAGTAAGAGTCTCATAGAGATTTCTTTTATGGGAGAGAGCAGGGAATGTACAAAGATGGTGAAGTGTAATCTAATCCTCCTCTTTGCCCATGCAGCTTCTGCAGAAGTCGTTTGAATATACCCCAGACCTTGATGCGTGCTTGCCTATAAGACCTGCAATGGTATCTACAATAGCGTTTATGTAGAGTCGGTAAAGCGAATTTAAACTCTTCGAGCGTTGCGGGTTCAGCTTTGGCCCCATCGGTTTTGTCGCTAGACATGTTGTGCAACTTGCCCACCCAATGGCGCCTTCTATACACTATATCATTCCCAGAATGTTTTTCATAAACCAGTTTTATGTACGGCTCCCAACAAGATCAGAATGGCAAAAGGAAAGAGTGATTAAGGACCTCGATCTAGCAATCTACACCGACCGACGCGACGGTTCAAAAATGGACTGTGGAGTTGGTGCGGGTGTTTTTTTCGGAATTCTTATTCATCTCAAAACCCTACCGGATATCAACAGTCCAGGCGGAGTTACTGGCTATCCGTGAGGCCCGCCGCCAGATCAAACAACATTCAAGCATGCAGCCGAGGAAAAATATCGCTATAATTATTGACAGCCAGGCTGTCATTAAGGTCATCGCCCCAGTCCCTATATCCTCTAAGTTAGTACTACAATGCCGAAATGAGATAGGCGTACTAGATAAGTTCAAGGTTACCCTGATCTGGGCTTAAATGCATAGTTAAGTTTATGGAAACGATCTTCAGTCCATGTTTGCCCGAGAAGTAAAAGCATTAATCAATGGCAATGGACAATTTCCGAGGAGGTGTGCGCAGCAATTTCCATGCACTGACAACATGCGTCACATCCTGAAAGATATGATCAAGCTACAACAAGGCAAAAACAATCGACCTCCTATGTAGAACGCGAAAAGATATCGCCAGAATGGCAGTGATCATAACGGGACACTGGCTTATAAGACACCATGCGGTCAAATTACGCATCCCACACAAAACCCATTGCCGCAGGGATTTCTTTTTTCTGTAGTGACACAGTACCCTTATAATGGTAAAACCACAGCGCAGGCATTTAGTTTGTTGCGCAAGTAGCTCCCGGCAAATGATTCATTACCTATTTTTGGGTGCTACTTACTGAAAGAATAGAAGGATAGGAAAGAAGTTTGGTGCGATGAGATTTTTTTCTCCACAGGTGGCGCCTAAATTGCTTTAGGGAGATCTGTTTCGTTGTGTGTATTCAATTTATAAAAATCATGGCCCTGGTCGGGATTCGAACGCACGACCTGCTAATCTACACTACCATCGCACCATTGCCACCTACCTATCTATATAACTAAGGTATGTTACTTCAATTGTATATTGGCGGCATCCCTAGAGAACTTTTATAGGTAAAAAATGTAATGTGGTTCCTTTTTGGAGTTCATCAGCCATGCAGTTTACCAGAATGCCCCGGCATCCAACACAGGTGACTGTTTATCTGCTCCGCCATCTCCCTAAGAGATGATAAGCAGTCTACGGCAACCATGAAATTGGTGGGGACTGAGTTCAAGGAGTTTATCGTGGCTTGGCTATCCGAGCAGATCTTCCTAAAATACATCGTCCTCCAAGAATGACCTGGTGGCAGGGCCGTATCCAGGACTTTGTTTCGGGGTGAAGGGTGTATATAAATATAAAGAAAGTCTACAGTCCGTTCGTTTTGGAGAACTGTTGGATACCCTATTCCTATCCCCCAAAGAGGGGGCATGTTTAGTACCTATGGGTGAATTGTTAAAAAGTGATACTACCTACACATTTTCCTATATTGAACTGTTTTTTTTAAAGCTTTGAATGATTTTATCCAAAAATTATGTTTTCTTAAAAAAAAAACGCCCCTAAAATGCGGCATATCAAATATCTTTGTATGGATGAATTGATAACGACGTATTCATATATACTTTGCGAAGAAAATGCTTTCATTTCCATGGTTTTCTTCAATAAAAGTGAAATACATAGTTGGCGTCAGTGGGTGGATATTAAAAATCTTTAAACTTGAGCATTTGGGGCCCTAGGCAGTATATGTTTCAAGTTTCAGCTTTCTAGCTCGAATTTAAGGAGCTCGAAAAGTGGGGCACCTTCAAAATTCGCAATAAGAAAGTAAGTTTAATACACTTTTTTTTTTTATATATAAGAAGAAGTTATTCATGTCAAAAAAAATTAAGGAGTACAAAACGTGAAAAAGGAAAATAGACAAAAACGTCCTAAATCAATATTTTATATTTGTTTTTATTTAACGAGTCCTTGTTCTTAGTAGAGGGTATTGCCTCCCCGAGAATCAAACAAAGTAGTAATTCGACCGGCATGGTTTCGCCCAAATTACCGGTTTCTCCATCAGAGCAGATCTCAGGCTGCTGAGTGTCTCTGGGGTGGCAGGTCGCATCCTAGCCTATTTCCCCAGCAGGCGCCAAATGTATTCAATGGAATTCAAGTCCGGGCTCAACACAAGCCAAGTCATTTAGAAGATTTCTTGTAAGCAATTGGTAACGCACTTGGCGACATTTTGACAAGCATTGTCCTGCAACGTTAAGAAGGATTTTTAATACTCGTATATGTATTTTGAAGACTTTTTTTGGAATTTTAAATTTGTTAACTTCCCAGTAGAAGTTCTTCCACATTTCAAGGTCACCAGAATCCAAATTCAACGTTTTTATAGAGATGTATGTCCGTGTGTATGTTTGTATCTGCGTTCGGAATTATCTTTCGCCACGATTATCTGGAGAACCAAAGATGATATTGACATGGGTCTGGGTTTATTCGAAGCGTAATTACGTAACTCAGAACTGATTAAGTTTCCAGCGAAATCGGTCCATTCGTTTTTTGTTAGTAAATAAATAACTAAAATAATTTGCCTTTTTTTGTACTATTTATTGTTATTTGTCATTGAGCAAATTATTATAACATTGTGCTCCGTTATTTCGTTACATGTAAATTTACAGGACTCCGTGTTCATAACAATGGTTGCATTAATATATTTCACACTTCGCTGTTATTAACAACATTTAATTTCCATGAACAATATTAAAGAGCATTTCTTAATAATAAATAATTCTTAACCATATCTTATGGTTAACCACATTTCAAAATTTCCCACTAATCGCATAAATCATATTGATCCCACTGGGAAGTTAGTCGTGTGGACCTTGCGGGTCGCACCCAGACCACTTTTTTTGAAATTTATATTTGAACAACACCGGCTCCAAAAAGTGAATGTGGCAATTTTTATACCCAAATTTATAGGAACGAAATTGTCTTTATATTTTGTGAAGAGTTGACTTCGTTGACACAACGATCTGTTTTTAAAAAGTTGCCATTTCATAGGGGCGGATTTTGCAACTTAGTCAAACTGTTTGTGTACCCCAAACAGTCAATGTTTTTAGTCCACGCAAAAGCAAAACCGCTCTTAAGTGTCTCCCTCTAAAATATAATGAAATCTCAGCTCACTCCGTTATCTGCCTAGTGAATTTATATCTAAGTTGTTTGACGATTTTTGCCCAAAAATACTTGACAGAATGGGAAATGTAGGAGCATAATAATTCTGTTTTGGTATGCCTTGAGGTCAAAAAAAGTGTCTGCGTAGTAGGGAGGTATGTAAAGTATACAAACTAACATCCAAAAACATTATTCTTTACAACTCTGTACTTGTGGAGCATAACTTTGATAGAAACGATTTTCTAGGCACGGTACATGAACACGAAATGAACTACACCTACTCTGTGAAGGGTCTAGTATAGGTACGCTTCCCGAAACCATATAGTAATAGTCTATGTCTTAACCAAGTCTTTAAGTTTTCGCCAAATCTCTGTGAATGGTGAATTTGGTTCGATGTTTTAGGGTTGTTTGTTGAAGAGGACGAGTGGAATAACTTAAAGATGTTCCTAAAATGTCATCACCTGCTCCTCCCATATTCATATCACGAGCATGGAATAAGTTACTTGGAAAATTACTTAAATAAACATTTTTCCCATATAGATGTTTATTGTTACAAATAATATCCGTACAAGTAAATGTTGGTGCGAATTATATTTTGGTATACACATTGTGGGGCAAAATTTTAATTATAACCAGTACACGACAATCTATACCACTGGAGGAGTGTAGAGGAGATGTTAACGATAAATGATTACTTAAATTTCCTAAGCCTTAAATTCATCTTCTAATTCTATTACTTAGTTCATTATGTAGAAGAGCTTAAAATTAAGATACTCGGTACCCGCCAGTTCGTTCAACATGAGATAGATAGATAGATAGTGAAAACTCTTAAAACAATAGAGATAATGTACAGTCGCTTAACACTAAGAATAAAAGGACATGGCTTAGCGGCCGTCTGCCGATAGACATTATTTGTTATTGGTGTAAACATAATGAAAGTATACGATAAAATCCTTTTTAAATATTTTGTTACTTGACAGGTGTTTGGCAGGTCATTATATTATTTTATTTTATTTTAATTAAGAAAGAATATAACATAAACTATGTTGAGTGATAATTTGATATAGTTTTTAATTTTCTATAATTTGTAAATCTAATAATCAAAGCTACGCTTGGTATGCTTAAACAATTTCGATGATTTGAAACATAGCAACTTCAACATGATTTGAGACACAGAAAAAGAAAGAAAGAGCTAATAACCTTAGAGTGGTAAACAACTATTGCTTACGACTTACAATATTTAAAAAGATTCGCCCAACCCATCGATCCGTTGAAGATATCCGGTAGCTGGGTCCTAGAGAAAAAACTCATTTGAAAATGCGTCCGCCTTATTTCTTGCAATATTGTGCAAGCTGCTATAAATTGGTTAGTATCTTTAAGTTCTCTTCTATTGCATAGAGGATACATTAGTGAAAGCTCGGATTTATGAGGAATTTCACATATATTTTTTCATCAATTTTCTCGATCAAATCGGTGAATATATTTTGACATTCGTCAATATTTGCTCAAATCAAAATTTGCATGATGTGCTTAAGCAAGTTGGTTCCATTCCTTGAATGGAGAAGAATTTGTTCGAAAGAGCCATTGCAACACCCATTGTGTAGTCCATTTTCTCCTCGCATCACTTTGGTTACTTTTGGAGTGTGAATTAAGATTATCCCTTCTTTTTTTCTAAGCATTCTTGCTTAGTTTAGGTTAGGAGTAATCAATACTCAAAGGTGCTTGAGTACTTGGTATAGCTCACAGAGTTCGCGGTTGTATCTTCTCCTCCATTCGCCCTCCTTGCACACAGAACCAAATATCCGACGGAGTATTTTTGTTTCAAAAGAACTTAATATTAGCTCCCCTTTTCTACATGTCGTACAGTACTCGGCGCCATAAAGCAGGACAGTTAGGATGAAGGCTCGGTAGATCATGCATTTTGTCATTCAAGTGAGGAATTTTGAACCCATTTGTTTTGCTAAACCGAAGTAGCAGCGGTTTCCTAAGGTAATTCTCCGCGGGCCTCCACTTAGGTGTCATTCGTGAAGTTGATGTTTACTCCTAGGTAGATGAGCTCCTTAACTACCTCGAAGTTCTTGCTATCAGCAATGACGTTTTATCCTATGCGTTGGACAGATGTTTGTTTGTTTGTTGATAGCATGTACTTTGTCTTACATATTAGGCCCCAACGGCCCATATAGGGCCTGATCCTAGCTTCATCAACCACTTTCTTGTGAAGTGGAGGGGACCTACAGTTTAACACCGAATCCGAACGGCAAATTTGAGAAGCTTTCTCATGACAATTTGATAGACGTTCGCAAGAGGTGCCAACAACACGCGGTATTCCCAAGTGGTCCCCCATCTAAGTTTTAACCACGCCCTACGTCGTTTAATTGCAGTGATCGAACGAGAACCGATTGATTCGACGTGGCAAGGTCGTTGGCATGTACTTGGTCGTGTTTTATTTATTTTTATTTATTATTTTTTTTTTTTCATTATTCTTGTTTACAGCTATGAATTTAACAATTTTAGCAACTATATATTTAATTAAACCTATAAAATAGCAGTAATAGAATAGTAAGTAACATTTTTATTTATAGAAACAGAGATAATGTTACTTTAACCAGTAGTTATTCTTTTGTGGGGTGAGCACTGAGCAATTTAAAATAAAAAGAGCGGGCAAAAAAATAAAAAGAATTGAAAATTTATACATAAAAGAGTTGTATCAAAGTTATAAGGGTACAGTAAGTTGGCAAAAGTTTGAATAGTTTATAATGTCAAGAGAACAGAGAAAGAAAAAAAAGAAAATAAAGAAACATTTATACATTTAAAGCAAATAACTCTATGACTTCATAAATATAAATAAATAATCAAGCAAAATTAAACAATATAGCGCAGCAAAACTTCAACTTCATTGTGTTCGAAACCAAGGAGCCAAGATTTTACTTTACTTAAGAAGGAGAAAAGAGTTCTTATAATTCGTATATCTGCAGGGAGTCTGTTAAACAACTTCCTGGATATAATTAGGTACGAGCTCCTAAAATTTGTTGTGCGAAAGGCCGGGATGGCAACCTGAGTTTGGTAATTGCTGCGTAAGTTGTATGTGTCAAAAATTGGACTCTGCATATAACCACCTCTAACAAAGAAAACATTTAGCACCCTATAGTAAAATAAATGTCTAATAGGAAGTATGTTTGTAATTCTAAAAAGTTCCATAGAATGAGCTAAACGGGCAGCGTTACAAATCTTTCTTATAGCTGATTTTTGCAACACAGCTAATTGCTGTATCTTATATCTGCTAGCGCCCCCCCCAACAGCTTATACCATACTGCAACTTAGAATGGAATATTCCGTAATAAATTGTTTTCAAGGTGTTGTTAGAACAAAATCTTCTTAGTTGATAAAAACTGCGAATGACAGAGAGCAGATATTGCTTAAGATTTGAGATATGCACAGACCAACTCAGACTTCTGTCGATTGTAACACCTAGATATTTAAATTGGGTTACGGTTTCAATCTTAAAGCAATTTGCGTTACAGTTAACACTAGCGTTAAATGAATTATTAGGGCCTGAGTCGAAACAATTACAATTAAACCATTTGAACTTTACGCAATTTGAGGCATGAAATACAATATCGATGTCAAGAATCACATCATTACTGAGACTAAAAAACATAAGTTTGGTTTTGTTACTGACTACTAACTTATGTTGAGCAAACCATATTCTTAAAAGGCTTACGTCAAGATTTAAGTCAGCCACTAAATTGAGGCTGATGACTGACTCATACGCTATACCCAAATCATCAGCAAAAGCCTTAACCTTACCCACCAAAGGCAGTTCAAATATAGAGTTGATGTAGATCAAAAATAGAATTGGCCCAAGAACAGAGCCTTGGGGAACACCAAGGCAGATTCCCTTTGCGCTACTTAGACTATTTCCGATTTTAACTTTTTGCTTTCTATCCCTGAGGTAAGACGCGAACCAATCATAGAAAAAACCACGGAAACCAACATTATACAATTTTCCTAAGAGAATATTGTGATCAACCATATCAAAGGCCTTGGTTACATCAACAAAGAGCCCAGCACAGCATTTTTTTGCGTCCAATCCTTTCTGTACCAGGCAGCAGAAATCTACCAGAGCATCTTCAGTAGATCGACCAGCCCTAAAGCCGAACTGCTTCGAACTGAAGAAGTTAATTTTATTTAGGTATTTTAAGACCCTATTCTTAACTGCTTTTTCAAATACCTTTGAAATAGAAGGCAATAACGAAATTGGCCTATAATTATTTTTTTCTTTTTTGCTTCCCTTTTTAAAAAGAGGTTTTACGTTAGCACATTTAAGCTCTTCTGGGAAAATTCCAGACATGACACTGAGATTTAAAAGATGTGCCAAAACATCAACTATATTGGGAGCAATTCTTTTAAGAATAAGGTTTGAAATACCGTCGATACCGCATGAGTTAGAATTATTCAACGAGTTTATAATTTTTAATATTTCAAGCCCCGAGATGGTTTCAAAGTAGAAACTATTTCTGTTAAAAGTAGAATCCCTTACGCCCCATTCGGCCCAACAACTACAATTGGAGAAGGCTTCGTATGGGGAGGACACTTGCCCAATAGAGGCAAAGTAATCATTAAATTTGTTTGCAACTGCAATCGGATCAGATATAGTGACATTACCATCTGTTATTGTAATACAGTTATCGTGGTTACAAACATTGCGGTTGACAATGCTATTGATTAGTTTCTACTCTTTTTTCAGGTTCCCTTGTGCCATTCTCATTTGGTTATGATAATAACAGTCCCTACAAGTTCGGATATCCTTCCTTATCTTTCTACACAGATGACTAAAACGCTTTTTTAAACTACAGTTTTGCGGATGTTTCTTGCATTTCTTCGCCAGTTTGTTTTTCAGTTTTATTTGTTTAAGAAGAGGGCGACTCATCCAAGGTTTAAGAATTTCTCCTTTTTTTTCACATTGATGTTACTAGCAGCTGTAATACAGTTTTTTAAAATTTTCAAAAATAGATCATAGGCTTTACTTGCATTTTCTTCAGCATAAACCTCTTCCCAGTTGATAAAACGCAAATCTAGATTCAGTTGGGCAAAGTTAATTTTGTTTACACACACAATACTGTCCGTTACGGTTTTCAAGTTTTTAAGATTATTAAATAGAATACCAGTCATACAGTGGTCAGTAATTTGTAGGTCAACATTGATTCCAGCACATTGATTAGAAGGAATTTGTTTGAAACGGCAAAAAACATGATCAAGGCAGGTATTTCCAATTGGCCTTGTTATATCATTTACGTATGAAGTTAAACCTTGCTCGGCCATAAGTGTAAGGTAAAAATCTAAAGAAGAACATGGACTCAACAAATCTACATTTAAATCACCTAAAATGACAAGATTAACAGCTTTCCACTCTACCCAAAAAATAAGAAAACTCCTCAAGAAACACATTAATATGCTTTGCATTAAATCTGTACACACATACAAAAGTAAATAATTCATTATAAAAGGAACAAGAGATTTTAATGACATCAGCACTCGCCAAACTAAATCCCTCCACATCACAATCATCATACAAACTCCGAATAAAGACTCCCACTCCTCCCGCACAATAAGAATCGTTGGTTTGTGGATAAAAAATATATCCAGGAATATTGAAATCATTAATTTCATGAGAATATATCCAAATTTCTGAAACAAAAATAATTACCGGTAAATACTCTAAAGCTTCAAGATTGCTGACCAATAAATCGAAATTTTGCCGAAGACTTCTTATATTTTGATGTATAACAAAAAGTGGTTGGCTATTAATGTTATGAAAAATGCTATCACTAAAACTACCAATGGTATCTGAGATAAGGTTGTTGTTTAAAAGGATAAAGCTTCCATTCATGATTGAGAACAATTAAATTAGTTTTAAATAGAGGCAAGATCGTTGAATGATCTAATACAAACAACCTTATCCTTTTCAACTTTTCTTAACAATATTTGCGAATTATTAAACCATAAATATTTAAATTTTTTCTCTGTTTTACATTTTTTAGTTGCCATAAATAGTGAGCGAGTAAATTTTGTAAAGTAATCGTTAATATATATATTAGTACAGGTCCTATCCGTATCATCAAATAAAGTTGTATTGAGATTTTTTCTGCCAGTTTTCTTGCTTTTCATGATTTTATTTTTAATATCAAGGGATGAGAGTTGGACGCAAATAATGTTGGAGTTTTTTTTTGCTATTCTTCCTATTGGAACTTTTAATGTAACATTTTCTTATGTCCTCTGAAGACACGGAAACATTCAAAGCTTTATAAAAGATTTTTTTTTGCACTTTCTTCTGCATTGTCGTCATTTACCTCAGGTACACCAACAATTTCAATGACGTCCTCAACTTGCTTTTGTTCCCACCAGTTTAATTTACCTTCAAGTTCGTTAACCTTTGATGACAGTGAGACATTTTCTTTCTTCAATTGCCGGACTGTGCTTAGGAATAGGAAATCACTATTAATTTTTTTTTAGACAGAGAATCTCTTCGTATAGTAATTCCATTGTAATAGCGCTACACAGCGGGCTTTCAGGCAGACGATCATAAACAGGTTTTGATGGTGATGTTGATAGCTGGTCACTCGGTGTTAATGTTGGCTGAAGTTGTGGGACTGCTGCTGTTGTTGTTGTTGTTGTGGTTGATGCATTGGTAGAGACTGTGGGTGCATAACAAGTGGCTGCTGTTGTTGTTGCTGCATTCCAGGGGACTGAGGTTTCAGCTGTTTACCAGCTACTGTTGTTTTTTGCAATGGGTTCACTTGCTTTATTACTTGCGATTTTCGGCGCAAAGCAGAACATTTATCACATCTATATTTTAGATCATTTGTTTTCATAAATTCGATATCATTAGGATTAATGTTTGCACACGCACAATGAAAAACACAATTACAGTCGCCGCAAGCGATCCTAGAGTTGTCATTTCTCTCAATTCTTAGTTTGCAAATTGAACAAGGCATAATAAATAAAGTTTGTTTGGTTTTAACTGAATATTAATTTGTAAATCGAATTGGTATACTGAGGTTTTTTGGTTAAAGGCGCGCACCCCACGACACATTTAGTAAATCACGTCCACACTCGACGCTGATACAAACTCGACCATTTACCTCATTTACTTCAAGACCAACCAATTTCGCCTGTTATTTAATCGCCGTGAAAGCCACTAATACGACGCCACACTGGTACGTGCCGATTAGTGTGTTGCAAAACGGCTTCAGAAGTTTACACAGTACGTAAGGATCTTATATGCGACATTTATCAGGGATATGCCTCCACAGTTCTTGCAAGACATAAGATCGCCTTCTTTGAAGATGGGGCATATGGAGCTGAAAGTCCAGTCATCGGGCATGCTTTCTTCCACCCATACTTGGTTGATGATATGCTGGGAGATTTGGAGTGCTTTGGGATTTGGACTTCCTGTTTTAAAAAATAAAAAAAGTATCAAAAGCAACTCTGAAGTCAACAAAACAGGCGTAGAACTTCTTCATGATCCACAATCGCGAACCCGGAACGAAAGCCTGCTTGGAAGATACTTAAACGATTGGTTGTCTCAATCTTTTTCTTAAGTCTCTCGTAGAGAATAAATTTAAAGATGTTTCCTAAAGAATTAAGAACAGATAAGCCTCTATAGTTTTCTCCACTTTCCTGAAAATTGCATAAATAATAGCATTGGTTAAGCACACGCATCCGTATAAAGACGATTGAAGAAGCCCACCGAGAAGTTTTTGGACTGTGTGGTAGCAATAGAACTGAAAATTAATTATTGACTCTTTAGAGAAGTTTATGTGTATTATTAATAGCAGAAAACTCCACAGTGAAACCATGAGATTAATTTCGAACCAGCAAACGGTTTCGCGTTAAATTTCGCTATACATATATGAAAACTGCGGTAGTGAGAGCAGAAGAAATGCCACTTGGATACCAGGACAGATCAAGCCCATTCAAAATACTCAAATTGATGAAACATATATAATATGAATGTATGTATGTGCTGTATACATATGCCGAAAATGGAACGAAGAAATTATATCGTCCCAGAGTTGGATCAGAAATAACAAGTTATGAATTTATGTTTTCTGACATTGATATATCCTTGGGTTGAGTAGCGAACCACAGCATTGGAGTATACGTTCGTAAATGCGTGAAATAATAGGATTAAGATATTTCTGCTCTGAGAACTGACGAATTTCCCTTTTAACGGGAGTGGTTGAGCTGGCTGAAACAAAAGTGTCCATTCAATTGGATTTCTCGGTAGAAAAATTGTTAAAGGATGCGGAAATGCGCGAACGTGTGATATTTCAAATGGAAGAGACACTTTTAAAAGCATGTAGTTTGAGGTCTTGGATGATTTATGATGGTCAATAAATGTGAAGTGAACTTATGAATGGAAATAAGTTGAATAAACAGTGTTACATTGGATGTGTGAATTTCAGTTCAATAATTAAATTAGTAAATCTAACTGGAGCGACGTTTTTCTCTGAAAGAGACTCGAAGTCACACCAGTGAACGTTATCAGAATTACAATATTTGGTATAGATATAAGTTTTGTAGTTAAAGGAATGGACAATGATGTACTTGGAGATATTAAACTGTGTGTGTCTGGAGCCATTCAAGTTTTATCCAGACTTGATGAATGCAAAACGAAAAAGCGAAAACGTGGAGAAAAGAATGAGCCATTGTGCAAATTATGTATCTACTGCTTGCAATGTCAAGAGTCCCAATCCAATTTTGCACGCACCCGATGTAAAGGAAACAGTTTCCTAAGCATCATGCTTGCTTAATACAGGGTGGCGCACGAATCGTGCTACAAAAACAAAACGTAATAATTTTTTTTCTGAAGTAATCGGCTTCATTTTTTTTTGTCAGGTTACTATTTAGATTCATTAAAATTAATGCTTGGGATACCGAAAAGAGTGCAGTGGTACCATGCATTGCAGTCCTTCATTTCCGTCCAAAGGGAATTTAGGCGGGAGTTTGGCGGCACTCCCCGAGTAGATGGACCATTATGAGGCTGGTAAACGTGTTTGCCGAATCTGGAAGCATCGCACGAAGACCGTACCATCGAGATTCCTATGTTCGGGTTCAAGACACAATCGCGCGTGTAGCATCGTCAATTCCGGCAAATCCAAGCGTTTCGACTCGAAACTTATCGGTGCAAATTGGAATTAGCAGACGGTCATTACAACGGATAAGTCATGATGACTTAAACTTGTTTCCGTACAGAGTCCAAATTGCAAACAAGTTAAACCCTCTGGATTTGCCTATTCGCCTGGAATTTTGCCAAAAAATGATTGAAATGACCGAAGAAGACAACAGCTTGATAATTTGCTTGTTTAAGTCTGATGAGACCAATTTTGATCTAAGTGGCAATGTAAATAAGCAAAATTGCCGTAGTGGATCTAATGCAGAAATACTCCATGAGATGGAACTGCACCCAGAACGAGTCACTGTGTGGTGCGCAGTTTCATCAAGGTGCATTGTGGGCCATACCTCTTTGAAGAAAATGGTGTAACAGTAACTTTCAATGGGGACCGTTATTTAAAGATGTTGAAGATTTTTTTTTTACACAGCACTGCGCCGAAGAAGTATCCGTTCCAACAGCATTTAGTTCCAGCGAGATGGAGCAACTGCACATATAACCAGAACGGTTATGGCGGAGCTCCAACCGAAATTCCAAAACAAATTAATATCCAAAAACTCCACTTTCCGCTGGCCACCAAGGTCAAGTCAAGAGGTGTACAAAAGGAAACCCAGGAATTTGACTGAATTAAAGCAGTCCATTAAAACCATAATTGAGTCGATCCCGACTTCAACCCTTCAGGCCGCAATGAATAATTTTCTGATTAGGTATCGCATATGCGTGGATGAGCATAGAGGTCATTTTCGGTCTGTCATCTTCAAAACAATTAGTTATATAAAATAAAATTTAATTTTTTATATAATGAAAATAAATGAAACACATTGATTAAAAAAAAGTTATTTGAATTTCTTATTGTAGCACAATTGGTGCATATATACGGGATGGGTATATACATCAGTCAACTAAACACCGCATCGTCAAGTTGGCCACTGCCGAACATTTTTCTAAACTCAGATCCTTTATTAAGCAGATAATAATTTCCCAAAGTTTCCTGAAATTGTGCGAATATTAATCCACTCAAAAACAAATTGTTTTACTCCCAAATATATTCGTTTGTTGGTACCGGATTAATGCGCATAAAAATCAACTTTAATTAATTGCAAGCAGGAATCACGATGTTTTTCCATGATGCTGCTTACACTTTGGATTGCATCTGTTGTTGAATTACCTGCGACAAGCCGGCATTGATCATCAGAGCCGTATTATTTTCCGCAATCGCCGATCTTCTAATCCCATGCACATGCACATACATATACAATGTAAGAACATTTTGAGGAAATCAGCAAAAAGACTGTTTTCGTTAGATTAACGGAAAATAAGAGAGCAGATGAAAACTGTCCAAACCGTTACAGAAAAACAGATTGATTTATCGTGCAGCTTTACTTCATTACAGTATTAATATAATACCGCACCGATGCAAAGTTTTTGACATTTTGGAACTCACCCATACATCTTCTAATTAAAAGAACTGTAAATAAAATTAAAGCAGTAATATGTAGTAAGCTCATAAAGTAATGTTTTAACCAAATATCTGAATGGGTCCGGGAGGTAATGTTAACCATCTTTAAAAGCAAAAAATACCAAAAACTCACTTCCGAGGAAAAAAATCTAAGGGCAAAATTAAATTTAACAAAATTTAAGCAGTAAAATGTGTAAAAAACTGACAACATTTTGTTTCTAAGCTATTTTTTACACTTATTGAGACTTACTTATAACGAATTTATTTGGAGCTTAAAAAAGTGGTCCCGTTCATTTAAATTTCCATTTGCTTAGGAGTAAAGGCACTACGAATTGAAGCTTCACATTATATTTATTATTTATATCAGCCATTGAAGCTACACTCAGAGAAAAAAATAGTTATTTTTGTAACTATTGTCTTAGTAATTTGATAATATTCAACGAAATTTACAGAATGACTATTAAAGAACAAAAATAAGTTGAAAATAGTTAGAAATAGTAATGTAAATTGTCAAAAATGAATATTGCTTAGTTATTCAATAATAAATGCGTACGCCAAAAGTTCAACCATGATAAAAGATAGTTAAAAATGACTATTGCGTAGTTACTTAATAAGAATCGCGCGCGTCGAATGTATCATTATGAATATTTGTATTGTCAAAAACCACAACAAAATAGTCAACATTGACTACTGCGTAGCTACTCAATAAGAATCGCGTGCGCCGAATGTTCCATTATGACTATTTTTATTGACAAAAATCACAACAAAATAGTCAACAATGACTACTCTGTAGTTACTTAAGAAGAATCGCGCGCCAGAAGTTCAACCATCACTATTTTAGTTGCCAAACAGCACAACAAGATAGCTGAAAATGACTATTGTGTAGTTCTTTAATATGTGCAACAGATACAAAAGTTGATTGAAATGCGATCATTGTGCTGTGAATGTTCGTCTCGTGCACAGCGATATTGCGACGACTGGAAGTTTAAAATCAACTTTCAGAAGACGGAAACAATCTTGTTCAGAACTCCATTGGCTGGGGCCTCTAGGGATACCAGAAAAAACTGGAAGAAATTGGCCATTATTGGACAAAATCGGCAGCCGTTGGCGGTGAGAAGCGTAGTTAGATATCTAGGTATCTGGCTTGACCAGTATCTGTATTTCGATAAACATATAGCTACTTGTCTTGCTGGGGCCAAGAAGGCTTATGCTCTGACAAGGAGACTGTTTCATAGCAGTCAACTTGACTCCAGAGTGAAGGTCATTTGCTACGTGGCCCTTATAAGGCCGATTATCGCTTATGGTTGTCCATTGTGGTTCAATATAGCGCCTAGCTATATGGAAAAGATTCGGGTTTTGGAGAGACAATGTCTTAGGATCTGTCTCCGGTTGTTCCGAACGCCTGAATCCAACTATATAAAATACTATCCCAACAAGGTCCTATACGATGGGGCTCAGTTGAATAGGATTGACAATTTCCTTATTAAGGTGACTCGAAGGCACGTTGCAAGGGCGATGTCCAGCGACAATAGCCTGATCTTTGGGGCTTACTACCCCAATGAAATGTACATAGAGAGTACGCTCCGGTCTGGCTTTATCCCGCCGGAGGCATTTATCCATATTGATGCAAAAGGGCTGGTACAGACGAGGGATGGTATCCCGGTATTATACCACCGCTACCGCAGCGCGAGAGATAAGCGCTCATCCGCGGCGAGGGCATCGCCAATGCTCATGAGCTCCTCCGTTTTAGTACCGCAATATCGGAAAGGGATCAATTCGACACGGAAAAGCAATTCGCCGAGTTTTGGTGGCTTGTTGAGGGGGGAGGGGTCAACATGCCCTCCCAGGACGGTGCGTTACTCTAGGTAACATCCTTTTAGCTTATAAGTTAGATTAAGTTAGCTAGGGCGTTTTTGGGAGAGGCCGGGCTCGCCAACGTGTGGTGGTGCTTCCGGGAGTTGACTGACGCTGTAAGGCCTCAGTCGGCTCACGGCGGCGCGTGTGCATGCTGACGACTGCAAGGCACCCGGAAAGCAATTAGGATTTTGACCACTTGTTGCGCAAGGCAACGAGTGTTCAGAATCCTAATTATAGTTAGCATATGTTAGGTAGTTTAAGTAAGTAGATTAGGTAGTTTGTAATTTGTTTTATATAAAAATATAAAATTTGAATAATGATGCCGAGTTTTATTTAATTTTCTCGAGGAACACATATGTAAGATTAGTTCGTAAAATAGTTTTTAGGCCGAAAGGCAATAATTATATAGGCAATAAGATATAGTTAAGTTTAGGGCGTCCGCATAAGGATCAATAATCTAGAATAAGTATCCTGTTAATTTTAAGTTAGATTTAATCATTTTTGTCTAGTATGTAAGTTGATATAAGCTAATAATTAATAAAAATGAATTTAAAAGTCAAAGTCAAAAAGTTCGTCTCGTGCAGTCGTGCAATAGTAAGACACGCATTGGGATATACTTTGGTGAGTTTGAAAGTTATTTTTACTATATTCATATATGATTATTATATAAAAAACCTGGGCATAATATATTTAAACGAGCAAAATATATCTTAAAATAGTATTTAATTTGTTTTCTATTTTTTCTTTCTTTAATTGTAGATAAATAAAGATTTTGGTCTTACTTTCGGTGAAGAAAGATCATTAGGTTTTAAGGTTTTTTAGAATACATCTAATTGTAATTGATAAACTTTTTTAGTTTTATAAACATTATACCTATGTGAAATATAAAATAAAATAATTAAAAAAATATATATAATGCATTTTTTTTTATAAAACTCAGGGAAATTTTCAGGAAACAAATCGTTTTGCCGACTTGCAGTCATGGTAAGTACGAGTATAGTCACGGACTTCATTCAATTATTTAAAGTCAACTATATTGCTAATATGCAGTTGAAAACTTCTTTCTTATTACTGTAATGATTTAACAGCTATTTTTTAGACAACTTTAATTCTGAGTAGTCAAAAGTAACTATTAATAGGTTCATTTAAAAGCAATAAGAAATATTCGAGTTTAATTATACGTATAGTTAAATGTAACTATATACAAAGTCAGGCAACAACAGTTTGATGTAGTCGAATTTTACTACGTGCATAGTTAAAAACAACTATTGTAAAAATTTTGTAACTACTATGTGCATAATTTAAAACAACTACTGCAAACTTATGCTTGTACTATGTACATAGTTAAAAACAACTACTGTAAACGTTATGTAACTGCTTCTATAGTCAAAATTGACTATTTAAAAGTTGAGTTCCACAAAACAATAAATTTACAAACAAAATAGTTATAAGTAACTATTTTTTAACTAATAAAAATAGTGGTCACGATTCGGACTATGAAAATAGTCAAAAAATAGTCAATAATGACTATTTTTTTCTCTGAGTGTAATTAGCCTATGCCTATATGCCTAAATGTTGCTGGAATTAACTCTGCGACAATTATGTCCCCAAGGTTCAAAAATTGACTTAAATTAACTTAATGCCAACCAAGCGCACATTTTCACTTTCTTTTCATCATTTGTCTGTATAGTGACCACCATTCTGTCCCAACTCCCAGTCATAATGTTTAGGTTCGCACTCTGAACTTGCTCCTTTTTGCATGCGAATTGGTACTTTGCCAATACCTCGAGAAAATTTCAAAATTTTAGAAGGAACATTTATGTAGCTCCCTTTAATCCATTCGGTTATAAAATAAGTTTGTCTCAATGACAACTTGAGCGAAAGTCCTTTGATATTTCACTGGCTATCACTACCACCCACACCTCGAGTTTCATTGCAGAGTACCGCGTAAAAAACATTTGCAAATAAACAGCAGAGGAATCCCTCTTGTTCACTTAACTTGCCAATATCGGAAGAGCCAGACTATTACCTAGCCGAAACGTGACATGGATACTTGTAAAGTACGAGTATCTACTCTGAAAGAAAGTATTTATGTATATTCTACGTTTGTTCATGGTAGCAGAAATAGGCACCATGAATCATTGTCGAAAAATTCGACGAAGCGATAAAATGATTCGATTTCAATTCAAATATTGATGGGGTAAGAAAGGAGATTGCTGCTTTGGTTTTGGGAGAAAAAGCCAATTTTTGCTTTTCAATTTTATTGTTTCACGAAAAGGGGGTTGGGGACGATTTTTAAGCTTAAATTCAACTGCAGTGATCATTTTTCTCTCCTCGGCTGACAGTAAAATTCGATTTCTATGGAAATTTGTTATTTGTATGTGTAGCACCGAATATAATTGAGCCATTTATTATGGACGGTGAGTTATGTTTCAGGTGAATCGGTACACAAAGAATGAATAATTGTTATTTTATCAAGCTCTTCCAATTAAGAGAAAATGTTGTTGATTAAATTTTCTGAGGTAGGTATGTACTTCGTGTACTTGATGAGACATAAAGCCAACAACCATGAAGATAAAGCTAGTGCGGCTTACGCGGTATTTGCATTCTGACCCATTGATAATTTCTTCCAAAGGCTCTCTTGGCCTGTACTTTAAAAATGTGATCCAGCTACGGTTCGCAGGTTCGAAGTTTGCAGGGAGGCTGTTAAAATAGGAGTGTTGACTTAACTCATATATATTAATGGCTCAACAAGTCTTTCTTCACAATTAATGAAACTTTGTGTGCGTTGCCCTTTTAAGTCAGGATTGCAAAAAAAATGGAGTTGTTGGACTGGTGGTCAAGATACCAGCAGTAAAATTGCAAAAGTGGACAATTTAATTTATTTAATTTAGTATTTTAATTAAAAAAATTATTTTAATAAAGAAAATCAATGTATTTCAGTGGCAATGTAATACATATTACATGTTTGTGGTCCGTTCGATCCACTCAATTACTGGGTAACGCGGACAATATCGACATCAGTGGCCTCTTCTTGCATGCCGTGATAGAGCCTTTCACCATGATTGAAGAACAGGTGCAATTGTTTAGTCTTTAAGTCAACGAGCTCAAAACGAATTACATGCTTTCAACAAAACAAACAATCACATGTCCACCGCCTAGTACAAAACGTCACTGTTGATGTATAGTAGCAACTTCGAGGTTAGCATGGAGTTCACCCATACCACACACCACGAATGAATTACCTTAGAAACCCGTTGCTACTTTGGTTTAGCAAAGCAAATTTTTCAAACCGGGAAGACCACGCAAAGTTGGCTTTATGACGCCGATAGCTGGACGATACACAGGAAAGGAGGCCTAATACGAGAATCCTTCAAACGAAGAATATCGGATTGAATCGAATCGAGCAAATTTACAATAATATTCGAAAGAAAAGAATTTCGGCCTCAGGTTCAAGACGACAAGGAAAAACGAATGCCGCAAGATATAATTAAAGTAGATTTGTGTATACCGCATGGTACTATTGGTCGACATCTCCAACAGCTATCGTCGCCACACACCTGGCCCTAGCGGCAAATTGTATTCAAACTATTTACTTTTCTATTTTTTCGATATTTGTCTTTATTTTTATTTTTGCCTAAAAGGATTTGTTGCGGGTTTTCGCCCAAATCCATAAACACACAAGATATTGGATACTGAACCAAACTATCGAAACTCATATTTTACCAAATAAATTTTCGCACTCACCTGCCAAAAAGTATCCGATTTCTGATAATCAAACTCTGTATACTATAGAAACTGTTTTCATAAATGTCCATATCCAAATTGAACAATTTGTTTTCCTTCTTACAAATGTATTATGTATATCTATATATAGATGAAATCAGATCCCCCACTGTATTTAATTGGCGACTTAAGAAGTCAGTATTCTCAAATTAGCTTAACGAACGTCATTAAAGGTATATATGAAAATGTTCATCCTTCATTAAACCTCTTATCCCTCCAAAAAATCTGTTAAGCCCCGGTTGCCACATTAATAACCCAATTTTTGTAGCTCTTTAACCTCTTTTACATACGTATGAAAGAAAATGTACACAAAAACTCATTCTCGTACTGTATGATGTTGGTAATAAACTTTTTTAAAGCTGTATTCTACAGTCAGTTCTTCTCCTATTTCATGCACTCAACTCTTTTCTTCTCATACAAATTGGACCTCTTATTCCGAATTGAACAGAACAACCGACATTTTGCACAAGAAAAAAAAGCATCCCTCAAAGGCCAAACGTAATATGCTAATGAAAGTGCATATTACAGGATTCAGTATTGTATGAAAGTGTCCACTTGATTGGTTCCACATAACCCGGCTGAAATAATATTGGGTTCTTTGAAAGAAAAATAATCCGTCGGATATTTGGTCCTGTGTGCGAGGAAGGCGAATGGAGGAGAAGATACTACCGCGAACTTTATGAGCTGTACCAAGATGTCCAAAAAGGAAAATCACGTCGACTACATTTGCTCGGCCATATTGAGCGAATGGACAAAAATGCTCCAGCCAAGAGGATCTTCGACTTCGCCCCAGGTTCGAGAAGGAAAGGAAGACCGAACCTCCATTTTAAAGACCAAGCCTTCGCGGATGCCAAAACGCTTGGTCTGGACAACTGGAAGTAGCTTGCCCGGGATCGCAGATGATTCACCTGGGTGAAAGGCAAATCCTTTTATGACGTTTTAAGTCTATAAATCATTATAATAATTGAAGATACAA
Organism: Portevinia maculata; assembly: GCA_949715645.1. Taxonomy (NCBI): domain Eukaryota; kingdom Metazoa; phylum Arthropoda; class Insecta; order Diptera; family Syrphidae; genus Portevinia; species Portevinia maculata. Next base: position 308,554,115 of record OX454526.1, on the reverse strand, counting down.
CAGGAATGTGGTTCAGTAAAAATACAGTGGTATTTGTTTTCATTTGATTATGATTCGTATATTATTTATATCTTTTTTTCTGAAACAAAAGTTTTATACAATCATTCGTTAACAAAAAGGATTTAAATATCTGTATACAATTTGTTACATATTTTAATACAGTTTTGTAATAAATGTTATATTATATAATTTTATTTATTAGAAAATATTTTTTTTTGTAACCGATTTCGTATATTTTAAATAATAACATTTTATAACAATTCTTATAATTTCATTTGAATTACAATGAACAATGTTAAAATTTAACTTTGTTATGTTAGAATAGCTAATATTTCAAGTTTTTATAAATATTGTTTGGCACAGGGTTTTGAATATATTTTGTTTTTATTTTGTAGGTAAACTGCAGCTTTAGGCAAAGTTTGGTACTTTGAAGGAGGTAATTTTTATGAGTCGGTATATGTACTGATTTAAATTAAAAGAATTTAATGATCAGTCATAGGGATTATTTTAACTAAGTTTGTATAAATATGTTTAAGTATTTTTCAATATTTAATGAAGCGCGAACCTAATTTTCTAGGCGGAAAAATTGATTTCGTTCTATATCCTTGCAATATTAAATGGTACTCTTTTTATTTCAGTACCCTTTAAGAAAATATATTTATAAAAATTAACTGAGGAAAATAAACCCCATGCACGGATACGTTAATCATATAAACTGCAGAGCCCCAAAAAAACCCGCTTGTCGTTATAGGCGACTAAGGGGAGGCATCACATCTGGTGCATGTACCACAATACAACAAGTCTTGTTAAACAAGTAAAATTCAATATAAAACTGAATTTTGCTTGTTTGAACTGTGGTACAGGCACCAGGATATTGTTTGCTAAATTTCGACCATATCCAAGCTGTTCATAGCTTTACTGCTATTAGATTACACTGAAAAAGGCTAACAAAGCCAAGTAATTCATACTGACTTTTCTAAAGCTATTGGCCGTTTTAATGGTATTCTTTTAATATACCTACAGCTGATTGGGCTCGGATTCCACTCCAACCTTTTAAAGGCGATCTCATCGCCACTATATGCTACTTTTTTAGTTCGTTGGGGCATCTCGGCCCTTTGCTTTCCTCTTAATTATTAATAGTAAATTTAAGCTTTTTAGTTTTTGGTACCTAATGGTAATTCAATTTTGGATTTAATATTCCAAAAAAATTAAAACAAACAAAAAAATTAAAACATTCACCAGAGATGTTGCAGTGGAAAACATCGTTTGGGTGTTACTGGGCCCGACGTGATTTGAAACTGTGACTTCTCTCTCAGAGCAACTGAGGAATTCTAAAGACTTCCAAGACTTCAACCTCGAATAATATAGTATAGTACCTATGGTACATGGAGTCAATTCTAGCAAGTTCATTCCAATAAAATTGAGAAGATACAAAGACGTTTAACTAGAGAAACCAAGAAGACTACGCTGGAATGTTGGATTGCCTTCGTATGAGACGAGGCGCAAATACCAAATTGGTATTTAAACCAGGGCATATGTACTTTATCACAGAGTCAACTATGGTCCAAATGAACAAATTTCAAGAAGCAGTCGCGAATGTAATAATTATTGCAGTCTTTTATTTATTATTATTTTTATCTCAGTAGCGTTTCTTTTAGAAACAAGTAATTTCATTTACGCGACTGTTCTAAGTAAATATTTTCAATGAGGTATCTAGCGAGTACAGGGAATTTAACATCCTATCCAACGTACTGTGTGAACGTCTGAAGCTGTAGCTTCCAGCTCAGCAGATCGACAATAGACCAAATCTTCACACTAAGGCAAATACTGGAAAAGACCAATGAATTTCAAGTCGAGACCCACTACCTTTTCATTTACTTTAAAGCCGCATATGATAGCATTCATCGTCAAGACCTCTGCGTGGCGATGGCCGAATTCGGGATCACGGCAAAACTGATCCAGTTGTGTAGCGTAACACTCGAAAACAGCTTTGGAAGCAGCTTTTCCGAATTATTCCAAATTTGTATCGGATTTCGGCAAGGATATGAGCTATCATGTGACTTCTTCAATCTTGTTCTGGGCAAAATAGTGCGAAGGGCAGTGGTCAATACGGAAGGCACCATCTTCAATAGATCCGTCCATTCGTTCATTAAATGAGGACAAGATCAACTCCATGCTATCAACAAACAAACAAACATACACTCGGCTTCAACTGAATAAGCACATGTTGTCCATTTTTTCAAAATCTTGTGCCGTAATATATCATTTGATGATGCAAACTGCTTGAGTATGATGTTGACAAAATAGATTGGAAAGAATATTTCAAAAAGTACCGCTATTTTTTTTCTGGTTCCCTTGCAAAGCATTCAATATGGAAAAATGCAGTTTTATTTTGCGTCAACTGAATAGACACAAGGTCATTATTTTCACTGCTTATGAGTTTTCTGCGGAAATTGGCACATTAGATCAACAGTTGAATTGCTTTAAGTGAATTTTATTTGATTAATTGTATTTCAAAGAAAAACAGGTAGATCAAAATCTCTAAATAGTGTTGAAAGAGCTCAAATCGATTTACTAAAAGAACAAGGACTAACCGGGCGTTCTATCGCTGACAAAATTGGACTAAGTTCTAGTGTGGTCTATTCTTATTTAAGAAGCAAAGATTCACACGGAAAAAAACATGAAAGGAGGTCAAAAAACGGCAACAACAGCAGTTGATCGAAGAGCAATTTTAAGATGTGCTTCCAATTCCTGCGACTTTGCGGCAAAAATAAAGCAGAAAGGCGTTGTTACTGCAAGCGTTTCAAAAGTGCGAAGGGTTATCAATAGTGCCAAACATCTAAAACGGCTAAAAATTCAAAAAAAAAAACATAGGGGCGGGCTACAGTCCGCTTGGGCGAACTGTTGGATACCCTATTCTTATTCCTATATCTCATAAGTGGGCGTGACAAAAATTTAAAGGATTTTATCGAAAAAACTAAGCTTTTGTAAATAAAAACGCTCCCTAGCTCAAACTTTGGTTTTTCAATAAAATTGTTTTATTTAATTGTGGGCGTGTCAGTAGGCGGATTTAAAAAAAATTTAAGTATGAGCATAAAGGGCACCTAGAGAGTATATACTATAAATTTCAGCTCCCTAGCTCAAACTTTGGACTTTCAAAAATAAAAAAAAAATAATTGTGGGCGTGTCAGTAGGCGGATTTTGAAAATATTTACACATGAGCATAAAGGGCCCCTAGAGAGTATATATTAAAAATTTCAGCTCCCTAGCTCAAATTTTGGTTTTTCAAAAAAAATATTTTATTTAATTGTGGGCGTGTCAGTGGGCGGATTTTGAAAATTTTATGTCCCAAGCAGTTTTATGGGTCAAAGATCATATATAAAAAATTTCAGCTTTCTAGCTCAAAATTCAAATTTTCCCAAAATTTGTTTTATTTAATTGTGGGCGTGTCAGTGGGCGGATTTTGAAAATTTTATGTCCCAATCAGTTTTATGGGCCATAGATCATATATAAAAAATTTCAGCTCTCTAGCTCAAAATTCGATTTTTTCCAAAATTTTGTTTTTTTGAGTTTGTGGGCGTGTCTGTGGGCGGATTTCAAAAATTTTTAAACTTGATTATTTCGGGACCCTAGAGAGTATATGGTTAAAATTTCAGCTCTCTAGGTCCAGTTTAAAAGCCTAATTTTTGCCGACGGACGGACGGACGGACGGACATGGCTAGATCGACATTACTATCGATGCTGATCATAAATATAGTAACTTTTAGGGGTGTACGGGCAATATTAAGGTATGTTACAAACTATGCGTCAAAATTAATATACCCCTAGAATAGGGTATAAAAAACACCACTTAACGAGAAACGGAAGTGTATGCGCTTAGAATTCTCTTGACTCCATATGAGTTTTAAAAATTAATGGCGTCATGTAGCTTTTTCGGATGAGAAGAAGTTTAATTTTGATGGCTCTGATGAGTTTTATTATTACTTCCACAATGTGAGGAAAGAAGAACGATTTTTAGCGCGGCATCATAGTCGAGAAGGTGGTGTTATGGTAGGGGAAGCAGTTAGCTACTATGGCACTGTTCATCTTGAGTTAAAAACCTCAAAAATTACTGCATTAAGTTAAACAGGAAATTTGTAACGAAATTTTCCTAAATTTTCAGGCATTTTTGGACCCATAAACTGAACTTTTCAGTAGGGCAACGCCCCCATCCACAAGGCGGGAATAGTAAATTGGATAGAGGAGCAGAATGTGGAATTGCTTCAATGGCCGCCGTACTCACCGGACCTGAACCTTATAGAAAACGTTTGGGGATGACTAGTACGAAAAGTTTATGAGTCTGGCCGTCAGTTTGAGGACAGAGAATCCCTTATTGCAGCCATTAAATTGGCCTGGAGGGAAATTTCGCTAAACTACATAAGGAGGCTGTACGATTCCATGCCGGATCGAATTTACGAAACTATTACGAATAAAGGCGGCAGTACCCACTACTAAAATTTCAATATTTGTGTCTATTCAGTTGACGCAAAATAAAACTGCATTTTTCCATATTGAATCCCTTGCGAGGGAACCAGGAAAAAAATAGTGGTACTTTTTGAAATATTCTTTCCGATTTATTTTGTCAACATCATACGCAAACAGTTTGCATCATCAAATGATATATTACGGCACAAGGTTTTGAAAAAATGGACAACGTAGCTTAGAAAATGTTTGTGCTTATTCAGTTGAAGCGAGGTATATGTCCACCGCTTCAAAACGTCACTGTTGATAGCAATAACTTCGAGATAGTTAAAGAGTTCATCTACCTAGGAGTAAACATCAACTCCACAAATGCCACCTTAGTGGAGATCCGCGGAGAATTACCTTGGGAAACCGCTGCTACTTCAGTTTAGGAAAACAAATGGGTTCAAAATTTCTCACTCGAAGGACAAAATGAATGCTCTATCGAACCTTAATTCTACCAGTTCTGCTTTATGGCGTCGAGTGCTGGACGATAAGTAGAAAAGGGGAGCTAATATTGGGTTCTTTTGAAAGAGAAATATCCCTTCGGATATTTGGTACTGTGTGCGAGAAGGGCGAATGGAGAAGAAGATACAACCGCGAACTCTATAAGCTGTACCAAGACGTGGATGTAGTCCAAAAAGTTTAATCACATCGACTACATTGGCTCGGCCATATTGAGCGAATGGAAAGAAATGCTTCAGCCAAGAGGATCTACGACTCCCAGCCCCCTGTTTCGAGAAGGAAAGGAAGACCGAACCTCCGTTTTAAGGACCAATACATCGCGGATGCCAGAGCGCATGGTCTGGACAACTGAAAAGAGCGTGCCCGGGATCGCAGAGGATGGAAGGCTGCAGTGTCTCAGGCAGAGACTCTTCACGGGTCGGGAGCCCATTAAGTTAAGTAAGTACAGGGAATGTTTAATTGCAATTTTATGTATGAAATAAATTAATAAACACCTAAAACAGTTTTTTTATAAGAAGGAAGCAATATTGCCATAAATGGGGAAAGATATTTATGTAGGTATATTTATTTTAGTTAAAATAAAAAATGTCTGCATTGAGATCGAAATTGATATTGTATAATTCTAATTTTTAAGTTTAATAAACTTTGCAATTAAGTTGAAAAAAGATCGGGACATAGACAATAAAATGTTGCTGTAGAATGCTATAATAATAATAATACTCACAAGGAAAAAAAAATTAGATCAACAAATTATATATAACAAATAACTCCTTCAAAGTCCTCAATACCTTTTTGATATATATATATACATTTCTATGACTTTATTGAAACTCAACTGGTCTACATTTTACCAATTTTGAATACGTTTTTTTGTTAATTCAACAAGCATAGCTTATAAATATTTCATACTAGAGGATAAAAAAATATGTTTTTGTTTTTCATTTTAATTTATTTGTTATATATTCTTTTTTTTTAAATAATTCGTTTTTGTTTTCATTATTTAAATTCGCATTCGGCTTTATAATATTTATTTATGTTACTACATGAGAAACAGTAAAACTAATTCGATTTTATAAAATTGAATTTAGTTTTTAAAATAAAATTATACACACAATATTATCGCGAAATCCCAATCAGGGGCATTGTCGATGAAAACTTAAAAAATAAAAATGAAATGTTTTTCATTGTTTTATTGTTTAAAGGTTAAGTTTGCAAACAAGCTGAATTGATTACCTGTAGTTTAAAAACGAAGAAATAATTAAATTCTCATAAAAAATCTCTTGTAATCGACGAAATCTTTGTGAAATCTTTCTGAAATCTTGCTCAGGCTTCGCCAAAATTCCTTTTTATTTTTTTTTTATTATTCAGTAACATTTTAGCCAAACTTCGTTCAAACAATTTTTAAATATATTTCTCTTTGCCTCCCAACCAATTTTGGTTATAAGGATAATAGGGCTTACTGAGGACGCGCCGGAAAAGTCAATATTTAAAGTTGGATTTAATTACCATCAGCCGGATACACAAAGGTCCTTGTAGTCGTCGTCGATAGCATAGTTCTGGATAATCGGAATATTTTCACTGCGTATATGTACATAGTTTCATGACGGAGATAAATATTGATCAGAATGAGGAGGGCTGTTTATAGTTTGCCTGAAATGAATTAATAAAAATAAAATTAAATTAACAATTGAAAACACCTTAATGATATAAAAATTGTATTCAAATATTAATGGTTAATCTAAAGTTATTTGGCAATATTAAATTTTGTGTGAAAATCTACATATTTTGATGCTTCAATATAATTGGTTTGTGAATTTAAATATATGTAATGTATGTAGTTTTAAATTTTAGAAAATAATAATAGTTTTTCATAGTTTACACTCACACATATATTAGTACGAGTAGTTTAGTAGTAGATCGTGGAGGATGGAAGGCTGCAGTTTCTCAGACAGAGATTGTGCAATGGTCGGGAGCCAATTAAGTAAATACCTAAGTAGAAAGGCAACATTCTCTATGCGGTGTAATGGATTTTTGTGCCATCAATGAACATCAAATACAATGCGTAGGAGAAGAGCTGAAGATGGCATTCGTAACTTGTTGGAATAACTTTGATTCAGGTAGCACAAGTGACTTGGATGATGACAGTAATCCTTATCTCTGAAGATGACTCCGACTTTAAAAAAGAATAACCTATTTCGCCAGTCCTATATACTCATGGAGGACGAGTTGTAAGGGAACTGTGCTATACACTCTGAAATCCTTCATCCGCTTTATGCTTCCATAGGTTCTTTACTGCCATTAACGCAGGGCAAACTTTGCAGTTTGGTTTGCAAAGATGGCATACGTAGCTTATTGGAAAACGTTGATTGAGATGGCGATAGTGACTTCGATGATGATAGTGTAGTTGATCCTTATGCATACTAGAAGCCAAATAGCTCCTCTGTAGATGATTCCTACTTTGAAGAAGAAGAACCTATTTCGCCAGTCCTAGATACTCTTGGAGGACGAATTATAAGGAAACTGTGTTTGTGTTCTACACTCTCAAATCCTTCATCCTATATGCTTCGATCGGTTCTTCACTGCCATTAATGTAACGAAATCTTTGCAATTTGGTTTAGCGGGCACAATAATGAATAATAGAAAATATTGGATGGCTGGATGGCTCACAGTCAGAAGGGGGTAACTTCTTCAAATTTAACAATTAGTGATGTCTGATGTGCAAATGGCGGGACACCAACGACGTTTTACTTATCAGTGTATATCAAGTGTAAAAATAACGAGTAGAACAGGAGAGGCAATGTAAGTTTCATTGCTTTCTAGAACAAATTTGTGGGCGGAGTGGATCTCTTAGACCAATTATAATCCATATTCCCAAATAATCCTGACAGGAATTGGTGGAAATGAGTCAACAAAAACTTGCTCATGTTGTACAAATCTAATTCGTCCATATTTTTCTTTACCAAGAAACAAGGCACTAAAAGAAACCACATGCGTTCATTTTCTCGTTCAACTATCGTAGCAGCTTCTCGATGAATCAGAACGAGCAAAAGTCCAAAGTCGCATCGTAGCGCAAGCGGGCGTTCTTCCCAGCACCGAAAATATGTATTATCAGGTGTTCGGGAATATTTTGCAGTTGAAGGAACCACAACCGTTAGTACTTCTTGCAATATTCCTTTGCAACATTCCTTTATGCTAGCATGCAAGTAATATTTTGCCGAATTATACTTGATCTTATCTTCATATCCATTTAAATAACTCGTTTTATTCAACAAATGAATAAAATTAACTAACACGACCATAAATGCGTTGCAGAATTATTTCGTTTTTTTTTTTTATTATTTTACTGTTATGCCACATGTGTCCCACTTACATTGACTGATGGGACACAATTATCACAGGATATTTTTGGTTTCCTAAGATATCCTTTTTCGAAATCCGTAGTTTTGTACATTATTTGGATCATAAGCAACCGCTAAACATCACAAAACGTTAAGTATATTTAAAAAAAAAATCCGTAATGAAGCGTTAAACGCACTTTTCATCAATTAAATTTGATGCAAAACTCTGGAGCCGCATTCGTAAATGAGAACAATGACTGATCTGCGAAAAAAACATAATAATAACGGCATTCGAGCAACTTCGTGAATCCTTAGTAAACTAAACATGTGAAATCTTTAACAACAAGGTGGTTAACTTTCGACACAAATTTGGTTTGCAAATCAAAATGGTAAACGTGGCAAATTGTTTCAACCAATCAGCGGTCAAGCTGCAGTTAGCCGGTGACACACTAGCCGTCTGTCACATTCCACAGATGAAACAAATGCGCTTATCCAACAGCTGATTCATTTACCATCGTTTACGCATGCAGAACACTTACAGTTTTTTAAAGATGGTTAACTTTAGACGTTGTATGGGAACCCTTATTGATTTTTTTGCAATTACAAATTTAGTGTGAAACTTTTTACTCCAATATAAAACCCAATTTGAAAATAAAGGACCACTTAAACTTAAAGTGAAATTTATTTGGTAAGTTCCAGTATGTCCGCCTTAAGAGGCATACCATTTCTAAATCCCAACAAAATATTGCAAATGAGGTTTTTTTTTCAACTTATGCAACATAACCGTAAAAGATTCTACTATCTAAAGTTGACCAGCGTTAAAAACAGAATGCTTGTGTAAACAATATGCTTGGGTTGATATTAATGTCCGTACCTACCTACGAAAATGAGGTAATGGAAGACGAAATACCTTTGTTTGTTAGCATATCGGATATTGAATTTCTACTGTACACAGCAAAAAGAAAGTGTTTTGGAACAATCTATGAGGGAAGTATTTCCCGTAAGGCAAACGAATGCTCTCGGTCATAATTCTGCATATCTGTGCATATTTATACCCAATCCTAGAGGGGTTTTTATTTTGATAAATTGTTTGTAATAGACAAGTTAAAATTTCGATGGTCCCAAAAAGTCCAAATACCATTATCTAAATAAAAATTATCGAAAAAGTTGATGAAAGTGAAGGTTGAGTACAAAATATGTAACAGCTCTAGTGGACACCTTTTTTTTTGCGTAAACAAACATTGTACAGATCGTATAAAGGCCCTCATGTCAATACCACTACTAATACGGCATTAAGATCCAATACATGGCCTTAAGCCTAGCTTCTGCAGACATTCGTGTGGGCGAAGATTGGTTTTTTACTTGAAAGCAAAAGTTTTACTCCAATTTCCAATACAATCTCATAAAAGTTTATACTTTGGAGGATTTTCAGACTTTCGCAGGAGGCGTAGCTGTGGGAAAACCTTAAATTACCTGGGTGGGGCCCGAAAATCGAACCGCTTACTCAGTAGTCCAGCAAATCAAACATGGAGTACATACATTGGCAAACGTATATGTAAATATTTGTTTGGCTTGTAGGATGGAATATACAAAGAAAGTTCAGCCAAAGTCTGACAAACATCAGACTTTTCGTTACTGCCTTCGGAAACGACATGAAAATGTAATTCCTTGCATTCGGACGCACGAATACATAGTTGTAGAAGATAGGTGAGGGTTGATTACGGAGAAAATGTGTGAATCTTTCGGAATTTAATGTCGTCTGCTTTTAATTACGGCGCAGTGGGGGTAGGGTATTCACTTATTACTTCAGAAAAAATAAATACTTGCTGCACTCTTAGCAAAACGCGATGGCAGAGTTTATAGTTTCGATAGTAATTCCATAGTTATTGATATTCTTGCTCTTTTTTATCCTTAATCCAGAGTTCGAATTTCAAGTCGAGACCCACTACCTTTTCATCGACTTTAAAGCCGCATATGATAGCATTCATCGTCAGGAGCTCTAAGTGGCGATGGCCGAATTCGTGATCGCGGAAAAACTGATCCAGTTGTGTAGTGTGACACTTGAAAACACGCGGTGTAATGTATAGTTTGGAAGCAGCTCTTCCGAATTATTTCAAACTTGTACCGAATTTCGGCAAGGTGATGCACTATCATGTGACTTCTATATAAATAGTGCGAAGGTCAGGTATCAACACGGAAGGCACTATCTTCAATAGATCCATCCAGCTACAGGGGTATGCGGACAAAATCGACATCATCGGCCGTTCCCAGCGTACCGCGTTAGAGGCTTTCACAGCGATTGAAGAACAGGCGAAATTGGTTAGTTTTGAAGTAAATGAGGACAAGACAAAGTAGAAGCTATCAACAAACAAACAAACATCTGTCCACCGCTTAGGACAAAACGTCACTGTTGATAGCAATAACTTCCAGGTAGCTAAGGAGTTCATCTACCTAGAAGTAAACATCAACTCCACGAATGACACCGAAGTGGAGATCCAGCGGAGAATTACCTTGAGAAGCCGCTGATATTTCGGTTTAGCAAAAGAAATGGGTTCAAAACTCCTCACTCGAAGGACAAAATGCATGCTCTATCGAACATTAATCCTACCAGTCCTGCTTTATTGTGCCGAGTGCTGGACAATAAGTAGAAAGGGAGAGCTAATATTTGGTTCTTTTGAAAGAAAAATACTCCGCCGGATATTTGGTCCTGTTTGCGAGGAGGGCGAATGGAGGAGAAGATACAACCGCGAACTCTATGAGCTGTACCAAGATGTTGATGTAGTCCAAAAAGGTAAATCACTTCGATTAGACCAAGCCATCGCGGATGCCAGAGCTTTTTTTCTGGAGAACTGGAAGCAGAGTGCCCGGGATCGCAGAGGATGGAAGGTTGCAGTGTCTCAGGCAGAGACACTTCGCGGGTCGGGAGCCTGTTAAGTAAGTAAAGTAAGTAGAAGTAAGATATTAGTGTCGTTTTGATGTCAGTATAATGGTGGAGTACAGTGAAATTAAACATAGAGATGAAACACAAAGATAAACTACCAAAACGAAGGGTTTCTTAAACAGCGATATTATTGCTTCTTTGTGTTTTAACCTAAACATGCTTCTACTTCTAATTTTGAAATTATAAAGTTTAACCTTAAGATACAAAGATCGATTTATGTTATCACCATCTGAAGATAGGACCGTATTTCTCCGCAAATACTGTTTTATCTGAATCTGCTGAGTGTAACGTGGTACAGATCATACAATTCTCACTTCATATAACATTAAGGGCTATCACCAATACTTCCACTAAACCAAAATAAGTTTTAGAAAAACGAATTTATTGATTCTTTGATTGCAACAATGAAAACTGCATGTTCAATGAACTGTGACTCATGTTTATTTTATGGGTTTGCCCCAAGCAATGGGTTATATGTGTTTTCCCGCTTCCATTAATTTGCTTTTCAGTTCAAAGTAGTTTTTATCGACACTCAAGGATAATCGCATCCACATCAGTGCTCAATATTTGAAATGTGTGTTGCGGCATGTATTTTAACATTGCAATTTCTTTGTAGGTACTTCAGACTACCAATCTACACAATTGAATTTAGCTGGCTAAAGAATATGTAGGAAGAAAAGGGTTAAATAAAAAAAAAATCTACACCATTCCTTGCAGATTGAGAGGATAAAAGTTCGAAAAACTAGCGCAACCTAAAGAATTTCTTTTTAGTGGAGCCAAAGTGCATTTAAATCCCTCTGGCACCATTCCAAAACTTCAACTGGAACTAAACACAAAGATTCATTGGTTTCATCGTTGATGGTGATGGTGATGGTTGTGGCTTCCTATGGCTCATGTAGCACAATGCGCTCGGCATCCTTGTGCACCATTAACATTCCTAAACTCACTTAGCCTTGTAAGGATGGGGCCCATTTTCATGTACGTATCTAGCATAACTATACCTACTCCAGATACAAATGTAAAAACATAAGTAACGGATTTAAGCATGCTTTGAAAAGAGTGAGCTGCGAAATTTTAATCGATTAGAGGTACAACCACGCCTATAACAGCATCAAGACTAGTAAAATCTTATTTATTTTTTTAAATTTGTCATTGATTTATTTTTGTTTTGGAGTTTCTTTGCTTAAAGTTGTTGTTAATCGAGTGCGTAAATCAGTATCTAGTGGACCATCACTAACTTAAATTAAAAAATTAATAGAACTTCTTGGAATTTTGTCAGACTTTCGCAAGAGGTGATGCAGTGGAAAAAAACGAGTGTTACTGGGGTTGCCGGGACTTGAACCTGAGACCCCTCGAAAGTAGTACATCGCACTAACCACTGAGACCACAGCGCCCCGGTATGCTTTCAGATAATTGTTGCTTCTGCTCTTAAATTGTTGTTAATTGTCTTCTTTCGGCAATATGTCTCTCGGAAGCGAGCTACAAAGTTTGCTTCATCTATATAAAAAAAGCGGCCAAGTGCGAGTCGGACTCGCCCATGAAGGGTTCCGCGCGAGTTATAATTATTATTTACTTAGGCACCTATTACAGATTTATTATTAGAAAATAATGGCTCGCGGTTTACGCATAAGGTTTATGTTCATGAACTTAAATGTTTTTTTTTATATTTGTGTTGATTAAATGAAAGGTAAATTGCGATTTACGATTTATGACGTATTAAAAAAAATACTTACTAGATATCGTTCAAACCAATTTTTGGTGGAAGTTTGCATGGTAATGTACATCATATATTTTTTTTAGTTTTATCATTCCATTATTTTAGAAGTTAGAGGAGGGGGGGGGGGGGGGGGCAGATATTTTACCACTTTGGAAGTGTCTCTCGCGAACACTAAAATGATATTAGAAAAACCCAATATCAAGACCTATCCATTGATACCCCAAACGTATGGGTTTGATGAAAAAAAATTTTGAGTTTCAGTTCTAAGTATGGGGAACCCCCAAAAATTTATTGTTTTTTTTTTTCTATTTTTGTGTGAAAATCTTAATGCGGTTCACAGAATACATTTACTAACCAAGTTTCAACAGTATAGCTCTTATAGTTTTGGAAAAAAGAGGCTGTGACATTTCCGGACATACAGACAGACAGACAGACAGTCAGAAATGACGAATCTATACGGAACCCTAAAAATGCTTTAATTTATTTAAAGTTCTGATCAAAACTCGTATATATGAGTGCGGTTTATTTTACCGCAAAACATTTTGCCATGGGATCAGTTGATCCCTAAAGTAACACCTTACGTTTTTCAATGTCCAAATTTTTGACAGAGCCTGACAAAAATGCAAGTGTATCGGTTATCCACTAAAAACATAAAAATGGAGTAATGAGAATCATGGAAATTCATTTTCAAAACAATTTATGGAAAAAGGGAACTCTAAGTTCGAACCGCACACAGGAACAAGTGACATTTTATGGATCATTTGAAATTTTGAAAGTTGTTTTTTTTTGGAACCAAGCTTATGGAGCACTTGCACTATAAAACACCCAACATAGTCGACCACCTGACAACGCTATTCGCCGTACTGTTGAGCACGGTGGCACCGGTACGCATAAGAAGAGTGCGTACTGAAGACAATATTGCGTCCGTTCAGGAAAGTATTGAAGAAAATCCAAATTTATCGATTCGACGTCGTTAACAACAGCTCCGTCCGTCCACTTTATTGGAAATTTTACCCCAAGTTTCTTGGTTTGAAGGCGTAGAAGATCCTGCTCGTGCAACAATTAAAGCCGAATGACCATCGTTTGTTTCGAGATTTCGGTGAATTGCCCGCATTGGATCCGCTTTTTATACCCTATTCTAAGGGTATATTAATTTTGACGCATAGTTTGTACCTTAATATTGCCCGTAGACCCCTAAAAGTTACTATATTTATGATCAGCATCGATTTTAATGTCGATCTAGCCATGTCCATCCGTCCGTCCTTCCGTCCGTCGGCAAAAATTAGGCGTTTAAACTGGGCCTAGAGAGCTGAAATTTTAACCATATAATCTCTACGGTCCCGAAATAATCAAGTTTACGAATTTTTGAAATCCGCCCAAAAACTCAAAAAAACAAAATTTTGGAAAAAATCGAATTTTGAGCTAAATTTTTTATATATGATCTATGGCTCCTAAAACTGCTCGGGATATAAAATTTTCAAAATCCGCCTACTGACACGCCCACAAATAAATAAAACAATTTTATTGAAAAAACAAAATTTGAGCTAGGGAGCTGAAATTTATAATATATACTCTTTAGGGGCCCTTTAAGGTCATGTGTAAATATTTTCAAAATCCGCACACTGACACGCCCACAATTTAAAAAAAACTTTTTCGAAAATCCAAAGCTGAAATTTGTAATACAAGGTGGCGCAAAAGTTGTCAGGTGGCGCAAAAGTTGTCACCCGATGTTCTTTCGCTGTAATTTTTTTTATGAATGAAAAACTTTGGTTCTGCTTTTGGATTATGTTAATTGGTGTCTTAAGTTTTTTCTGTATCAGTTAACTTCACAAATATCAAAGTAGAATTTACATTTGCCGCCATTTGCAAAAATTATGCTTCTTCCGATAAGAAGATGACTTTTGCGCCACCTTGTATATACTCTGTACCCTTTATGCTCATGTGTAAATATTTTTGAAAATCCAAAGTTTGAGCTAGGGAGCTGAAATTTATAATATATACTCTCTAGGGGGCCCTTTATGCTCATGTGTAAATATTTTTTAAAATCCGCTCACTGACACGCCCACAATTTAAAAAAAACAATTTTTTTTTGAAAATTCAAAGCTTGAGCTAGGGGGCTGAAATTTATAATATATACTCTCTAGGGGCCCTTTATGCTCATGTGTTAATTTGTTTTAAATCCGCCTACTGACACGCCCACGATTAAATAAAACAATTTTTTTGAAACACCCAAGTTTGAGCTAGGAGCGTTTTTTTCGATAAAATCCTTTAAATGTTATATAACAAAATATGTAGAGCGTTCTTAAAAATTCAACCATACTTAGACTTTTGTCACGCCTACTTATGAGGGATAGGAATAAGAATAGGGTATCCAACAATTCGCCCAAGCGGACTGTAGCCCGTCCCTATGTTTTATTCAAAAATTGTGTTCAGCGATGAGGCTCATTTTTGGCTCTATGGGTATGTCAAAATTGATGCGTTTGGAGCGAAGATATTTCACATGAGATTATCAAAACGCCGTTACATCCCAAAAAATGCACAATTAACTGCGTTCTGTGGGCTGGTGGATTCAGCAGTTACAGCAGCATGATGCTACGTGCTATGCAGCAAGCAAAACAATCAACTTATTAAAGGGAACATTCTATGAACTTATTCGCGTAATGAACCTGTGAATCGGCCTCCAAGGTCTTTTGATTTGACGCCTCTTGATTATTTTCGATGAGGAAACGTAAAGTCGTTAGTTTACACTGACAAACCAACAGCAATCGACGCATTGAAAACCAACATTATTCGTGTTATTAAGAACATACGGCCACATATGCTTTAAGAAGTGATAAAAAACGTTGTCTCTCGGATGACATTCATCCGGTCCAGTCATGGTAGGCATATGCCCGAAGTTGTATTTTAAAACAAATCGCAGAATGCATTTTCTCGATTGAACACAAATGAATGGCTTTTTAACGAATTTGCATAAGTTTTGTTCAAAATCGATGTTAGTACCTACTGTCTTAAAAAAAGCTCCCTTTATCAATCAAATGCGATATGCGTAGATATAAGTGATGTCCTAGAACAACAAAGAATTAACGAGAAGGACAACCAGATACTGTTAAAAACATTCGAGGGCGAGCTCGTCCAAGAGTTCTTCAGATATTGCACTCTGTTTTGTTACATTTTTAAATTTGGCCAATTATTGCCTTCATCCAGTTGCCCATGCTCCGGAAACACAAACAGGAATGACTGACCTTCATTGATCTCGAATCCAAATCACGTCAACAAGTTTGGGCTTAATCTAAATGAAAATAATCATCATCAAACTGTACCAGACTTTTTTTGAAACAAAGTACTAGTCTCACCGACCCTATCTTCGGCCATAGTAACACGAAAGTGTGATGGCAGCTGATGAGCTATCTGTAGGTATATTGTTTTAAAATAATCTGTCCTTTCAGGATGGATAGTACATACATAACTCGGTAGGGTGGCGACGGGTTAGTGTGTTGGCTTGTGACCCGTGCGGTGCAGGTTTAATCCCCACGGGGAACAACAACATACGCCACCCATTCACATGCCTCTACACCAAAAGAAGGATTTCTGCCTGGTAGTACAATGCACCGTTACCGAGTCTGAGTGCTCTGGGATTTGGATTTCCTTTCTAATAAAAAAAAAAAAAAAAAAAAAAAAAAAAAAAAAAAAACAAAATTATATACATAACTCGAACAATGCAAACAATTTAGAAAAATCTAAAGAAAAAGCAATTTACTTTTAATTTGCTGTGGTTGAGAAGAGACGAGGAAGACCGAACCTCCGCTTTGGGGGCCAAGCTATCGCGGTATAACGTGCTCGGAATCGCGGTGGATAAACGGTTACAGTATCTCACCCGTTAAGAAAGTAAGAAAGATTTTTAAGACGAAAAAAAATGTAATTAAAAATTTCAATAAACTTATCTCGCTTGCATTTTGAAATTCCCTTAACTAATAAAGTAAGAGGTCGGGAATAATAATATTCTGCGCGTCAATTTAATACCTTGAAAATATTTCCTGACGAGTTATGACATTAAGCCGCTAAATAATATATAGGCAAAGCTTAGAAATGGAGCTAAGAGTCATCATGTTAACCATCAATTGATTTTCCGTGACGAGATGAGCAATGTAATGTATGTACTATTTTTTGTGAACACTGCCTTGCGAATTTCATTAATTGTAATAGAAGCTGTTAAATTAATTAAATTGTTGTATACTAGCTTTTTCAGTAATGGAAGCATGCACGTGTATAAATAGTAAAAAAGAGACAGACCGAAAAACTCCAGGAACACATCAATGCAACAACACTAGCATTTGATTGACCTCAGTGATAAAGTGAACCGAAAGCGGGAAGTCTGCTGATGTTTAATGAGGTCGAACCGGCAAACCCCACCCTCGTACCAGTAGCGATGGAGTAAAGTAAATGGTTTATGATCCCATAAATCCAAAGCCTGAGGCTTACAAGGCTGAGGCTAACAGTCTTATTATGTGAATTAATTCTTTTCTTCGGAGACTTCTTAACTTTTGTTAAGAGAATTAGGGTTGATTTGAAATACAAAAAATCATATATAGAAGCTGATTAGATAACCACAGTAATACCTACAAATACTTGTGGAGTCACTTAGCGGAAATCATCAGTTGCAACATATAAATCTTATCTGTTACTTTCCTGTTTTCGAAATCTGAATTATTGATTTTATATATCCACACAAAAAAACTTCAAAACTCAATGATCAATTTTGATTTCTCTTCACCAGCAACAGCATCTACGAGTACCTACGTTATAATCGGAAAACCCGAATTTGCTCCATTTTGCCTTCATTCGGACTGCAGGACAATGCGGGTACTAATATTTTCAGAATACCACTTCCGATGGAAATTTATTTCCGGTCGGCTACGGTGCTTTGTCGGAATTATTTGCTTTTGGAATTTAATGAAGCGATTTAATTAATAGCTGCCATTTGTCGGGAGTGGGGTGAACAAATATCCACCAGTGCACACAGAAAAACGAGCCAAAACCACATCCGGTGCTGGTAGTAATATTGCGCCAGCAGAAGGCCAGGACTTTTTACATTAAAATGAGTCATAAAGGTTTGGTGTTAAGAGGTGGTGGTGACTGATTTCACACGCTTCTCTTTTTTTCCATCCGACTAAAGCGAAAAACGGAAAAAGGAAAAAAAATGTAAACCTTTCAAACGGGTTAATGACCATTTAATATAAGTAAAAGGTTTGTTTTTTTGTGGTGGCCTTTGCTTTACTCAGAGAGTAACTATCAAAAAACTTTTTCAATTAAAAAAAAGCTTGTTCTTGCTAATTGAACGATTAGAAGAAGAAAAATAGCTTTTTGTTTGTTTTAGAAATGATACCCATTTGGGCAAGTTGTCACAAAATATTCATTAAGTGCTTCATTTGATAGCTCACACCCAAGAATATTAAGCCATTTTAAGTTTACATTACTTCACATTGAATGATGAATGCTAAATCAATAGTTTAAGGCCATGATTATTTTACTGCCTTAAATTAGGGGCTCACCCCCGTTAGGAGTAAATGCTTGAGATACGGCGGCCGCTCTTCCTCTTCGATCCCGGCACGATGCTTATATGTAGCTATTCAGATTGAGTGCTCTGATATCCGCAATATCTTGGTACTTAAATCTGAGGTTTGTCTCTGTTGACGTCTCGAACCTTGGGGCTAGGAATCGAAAATCGTTCATTCGCTGGAACCTTACTGTCACTTTGGTCAATGTAGCAGAGCCAACATCCACATCTTGTACATATAGTTCATGCTTGTATCTTCTCTTCCATTCGATCTCGACGCCCAAAGCAGCAAACATCCGATGAAGAATTTTTCGTTCAATGGAATGAAATCAGCTCTACTTTCCTGCGTGTCTTACTTACTACCGCTAATTTGACGTTATCAACAGTGACGTTTTTCATAGTCGGTGAACAGATGACTGTTCTCAGCTGACACTCTCAGCTCTGTGTCGTGGAGTGCTTAAAGTAAGCAACTATAACGAGCAGAAATTTGCCGGCACTAAAAGTGCTCTCACAGGCTCATCATTTAGTGCAGATGTTAGTAAGGACAAAACAATTAAAAATACAAAAATTACGTACTTACTTACTTAGGTGGCGCTACAGTCCGGGGTGAACCTGGGCCTCAACCAATACGCCTCTCCAGTTAGCACGATCTTTGGCTAACTGCCTCCAGTTGCGCACTCCAAGTTGGTTGAGATCCCCTTCCACTTGCGCGCGCCACCTAAGGCGAGGTCTTCATCTACTGCGTTGTCCCTCCGGGTTGGAATCGAAGACTCTTCGGGCCGAAGCGTTGGTGTCCATTCGCTCTACATGTCCTAGCCATCTTAGCCGACTTATTCGCACTTTTTTTGACCAGGTCGATGTCGCTGTACAGCTCCTAGAGTTCGCTCTTAAATCTTCTCCTCCAAAGCCCGTCAACGCAAACGGGACCGAAAATCACTCGAAGAATTATACAAAGTCTCCTTAGTGTTTCTTGACAAGGCCTTACTAGTCAATTGCCTTGTTAGGCCAAAGAAACAGCGGTTGGCAAGTGTAATTCTTCGTTTGATTTCTGATGTGATGTTGTTTTCAGAATTTATAGTGGAGCCAAGGTAGACGAAGTCCCTAACTACCTCAAAGTTGTAGCTGTCTATCGTGACGTTCTGTCCGATTCGTCGATGTTGTGTGCCCCTTCTTGTTGACAGCATATACTTGGTTTTGCCCTCATTCACCACTAAAACCATTTTTGCCGCTTCTGTGCTAATACTTGCAAACGCACCAGTGACAGCTCGCTGTGTTCTGCCAATTATGTCAATGTCGTCAGCATATGCAAGTAGTTGCACAGACTTTTGAAAAATTGTGCCTCTAGTGTTGGCTTGCGAGTTTTGCACAATTTTCTCAAGTATGATTTTGAAGAAGTCACATGACAGCGCATCACCTTGTCTAAATCCTTTTTTGACATCGAAGGACTCGGTGAGATTGTTTCCGACCATTATGGAGCAGCGGGCGTTCTCCATCGTCATTCTGCACAATCTGACAAGTTTGGAAAGGATGCCAAAACTAGACATGGCTCTGTATAGCTTGTCTCTATAGGTGCTGTCATATGCGGCTTTAAAATCGATAAAAAGATGGAGGGTATCGATTTGGAATACAATAATTATGTACCTATAATCTAAATGATCATGTGATTGACTTGCATGTTTATAAAATTAAGCTGAAAAATATTTTGCGTAATAATGCTTTAATTCCTTAAATTATTTGCATGATTTGTGTCTTTGTTAGTATTTTATAAATACAATAATTATGTACCTATAAAATACTAACACAGACACAAATCATGCAAATAATTTAAGGAGTTAAAGCATTATTACGCAAAATATTTTTCAGCTTAATTTTATTCTCTTCTCTTGACTTTTTTGTTGATTTTTAATTGTAGGTCCCTTCCACTTCGCACAAGCAAGTGGTTGGAAAAGCACGGTTTTAGGTCCTGTATGGCCCCTGTATGCCTAATAATTTATTTATTTAGTCTTTGAATGAAGTTTGTAATTTTGATATTTAGATAATTATTTTATTCCATAACGCCATTGAATTTGTAATAAATTAATATAATGTAGCTTTTCTCCAATCAGTACTGTTTCTGAGAACACGTTTAACTTTTCTAAGTCTGACTTTAGCGCGTTAAATTGTCATTTTTCTTCAATTGATTGCGATCTCGACCTTCGATTGGATAATTTCAATCTTTAACCGTTTTTTGCACATCTTGGTAAGCTATTTTAGCATCTTAGGTGGCCGGCACTCTTAGGTTTATTTATTCAGGCTTTCACGTTGTTTGTGCAACTAGTACATGAAATATCTGATCCCGGCATAAAGATTGACTATAGGTCAATCTTCTATTTCCCATTTCAATTACATTACATCTCGGGTTAATATTATGATCGAGGTCTTAAACGAAATTCTTTTTGATTTCAAATCTTATATCTAAAAATCCATCAATTGCTCTTTCGTTGGGTCCCTTTAAAAATACGCCTTAAAAGCTTTGTGTTTTTACCAGCAAGTTCATATACAGATTCAAAAAAAAATCTACTAGGTATGCGATCCGGGCTCAGTGGTTAGTGTGTCCAACATCGAACTACTAATCGAAAGGTCCCCGGTTTAATTCCCGCTGGGGCCAAGTAGCATCTAGTTTTTTTACTGCCCAACCTCTTGCGAACGTCTGACAAACATCCAAGAGGTTCAATTGTCATGAGAAGCTTCTCGAATTTGCCGTTGGGATTAGGCTTAAAATTGTAGGTCTCTTCCACTTTACACATGAAGGTGGTTGGAGAAGCTAGGTTTT
The DNA here is from genome assembly GCA_949715645.1 of Portevinia maculata. Lineage (NCBI taxonomy): Eukaryota > Metazoa > Arthropoda > Insecta > Diptera > Syrphidae > Portevinia > Portevinia maculata. The sequence goes on along the minus strand of OX454526.1, from coordinate 308,532,788 downwards.
AGGCCCTGTATGGGCCGTTAATGCCTAATATTTATTTTTATTTTAGGTATGCGAACAGAAAACTAAACCGATAGGTTTTGAGGTCGAACCGGCGAATCTCACAGGTAAATCCAAATGGCAACCTCATCGTTTAACAAGAAGAAGAAAAAGAAGAAGTACTGTCCTGTGGAAGTTTTTTAGTTCTATTCATTTTAAAAGCAAATTCCGATAACTCTTATATCAGCCATTTACATCAAATTTAGCTTAAACAAAGAAACTCCTACTCGTTAAAGCACATTAAAGGCAAATGAAAAGAGACTCCTCACCTGGCATAATTTAATAGAGATATGTACCTACTAATATATAGCCGGCTGAAGTGAATTTTGGGTGGCAAGAAGCTGTGGTTCTTTAAATGGGTGGATATTCACTGTCGCGTATATGAGATCCCAATACCTACTGGTTGATGAATATGGTATCCGAATTTTTAAATTTACGCAAGAGCTTTTTTGTTTATATAGTTAATTTTCCGCCATATGTGTTGGCAATCTGTTTCTTCTATTATCTATGGTATTAATAAAAGAACGTTGTATAAGTCTCACACCCCTTTTCAGTCATAGCGTCAAATACTACAAAATACCAATGAATTTAATGGAGTGTAATGAATCCGTGCGTGAATCCTCATGGGTTAAACAGTGTGTACATATATTTGTTGTACGTTACTGCGCGCCTGTGTCTATTATTATGCTTTCTTTTCACTCTGAAATCTCCTGTTATTCTACCCTTTAGGATTCATCAGAATGTTTTAATACAGGTCGTTAAAACCTGTTGTATATATAATACATACATACTTGTATATAGTAACACTTAAAGGTATATTCGTATATATTTATTTTATTTTTCACATCAATGGTTTTGTCTTTCGTAAGAAATTTTAATTGAGTAAGAACAGTTCATAATAGAGACAAAGAATACAGGGCGTCCCTTAATTCGTATACAATATTTTAGGGCATGATTTATGGTTATATTCTATGAAAAAAATGTTCTACATTAAGGGCCTATCTCCAATTTTTATATCATTTATTGAGGATTTAAGAAAAGGTTTCCTTTGTGTACCCTGACCCATGTTAACTTTAATTGCGTTTTTAAAATTTAATTGACATTTTTAAAATGTCTTCAATTACAAACGAAGAATACGCAGACATTATTTACGTTTATGCAATGGAATTTCAAATAGTGCGCGATAAAGATACCATGAACTTTATCCAAACCGACGACTTCCTAGTAGAAATGTATTTGGAAATACATATCGAAGGCTTTGAGAAACGGGATCAGTTTCAAATACACGACCTAACGCGGGAGCTCCACAAGTAAGAAAAACTTCGATTGATCAGAGAATACTGGAAGCTGTTACAAATGAGCCATCAATCAGCATCAGACGCTTAGCTTTGCAATTCAATGTATCCAGACATAAAATTTCTGATGTCCTGCATGGAGAAAATCTGTAATCGTGCAAAAAATCACTTTTTTTTAAATTTTACCTGTTCCATGATTTCCCAAGTAGGTATTATAAAATCTATGGGTTTGTCTACAAACTTGTCATAAACTTTTAATTTTAGTATTGTTACTTTCATTCAAAAAAAAATATTAAAACGTTATGTTTATTACGCATTTTCTGGAGAAAATTGAACCGAATGCCAAAAAATTATCATGGGCAGGAAAAATGGAACAGGTTAAAAATTGGATATCTTAAGACTGAGTTAAGATATAAAATTTATTAAAATGCAATTACAAAGGCTAATATTTCTTCTAAAAATAAAGGCCTAAACGAAATTTCTATCATTAGTACTAACAGCGCAATTACTGTTAACATGGGTCAGGTTACACTCAAGTAAGCCTCTTCTTAAATCCTCAATAAATGATATAAAAATTAGAGATATGCCCTTGCTGTAGAACAATTTTTTTGCTTAGAATATACCCATAAATCATGCCCTAAAATATTGTCTACGAATTAAGGGACACCCTATATAATGTTATTCTACACCACACAAAAATGCCAATGGTTATAATGATGCTTTGTCTTTGTAGAATGTTTGTATTACTTCCTATTTATCAACTAAAGACTCAACTTAAAAATGTATTGCCTGCCTAATGCCTATTAAAAAAGTTTTTTATAAATATGCAGGCTCAAAGGACGAATTTTGGATATCTTGTTATATCGCTTAAAACGTTAATTAATTATTTTTTTTCATTAGCCATGTGCTTTATGTTTTGCCTCTTAGCCGCAAAAATGTATTTACAGAGGAGGAAAATACCGTTTCTTACACAAGGGCAAAACAACGTGAATATGAAATTTGAGAGAAATTCAGAACAAACGCGGCGGAGAGAAACAAAAAAGTTGAATTGCATTATTGGGTTACACCCGGCCGAAGAATTTTTATGACCGTGGCGACTTTGTGGTCAACGAATACCTAAAAAGGAAAGTTGTTTGGCTTGGAGCCAAAAATTCACAAAAAAAAAAACAAATTGAACGACTTACCATGATTTGCAGTTCGCTTTAAAAGTTTTTTATTTAATTTTATGATGCTTCGTTTTTTGCCTCTTGGCGCACAGCAGTAGGTACTAATTAGTCCTCACTCTCGACCGAGTTGTCCAGAGTTAGGTCATTGAAAGAGTCGCAGTGGTCAACAACGTTATTTTCTAAATCAGTGCTGGTTGGCTGATCATCACTAACTGCATCCTCTTCGAAGTGTTGCAGAATCGGTGATGAAAAGTGTCTTGAATACAGGTCTTTGAGGTTTCTATCAACTCCCTGCAGTGTTTCGTAGTACTCATCAACAAAAGAAAATTCTGAATAGCTGTCAGAGTCATCGCATTCGAAGTAACGACTCTGCAAAGCAAAGGATACACTGAGTTTATGAATCTGAAAATGATTATAAATATATGCTAAACTCACTTGACAATCGAGGCATCGGCAGTTATCACATAGGGTGCAGGAGAGTCCGAGGAGTTGGGCTGCTTCCTTATATAGTTCCCCGCTTGACTTTTGATTTCTGTTAGCGTTGTCACATTTATTTTTGTTGGTATCAGCATTTCCGCTCCAGTTACTAATTCGAATACTATTGCCACTGCAACTATTCGAATTTTGTCTGTCGTTATTTAAAGCATCCACTCGGATTGGTGTACTCCCACTGCCACTGTATGCAGTAGTCCTACCATGAGTGTCATTTACGCTTGAACGATTGCTACATGATGATTTTCCAATAGATCTGCAGTTGTTATCGCATGGTTTATCGATGTTGTGTATGGCATGCAATAAAAAGAAAGAAATATATATGTATTAGGAAATGCTGGAAAGGATGGATAATTTCAAATTTGTTCATTGTACTCGTTGTGCACGAGAATGTGAAAAACTGTACAGGGTGTTTCCGAATTAATGTTAAATACTCTGCGAAACTATTTTTGTACATGCTCTAAAAAAAATTATTCTACAGTTAGGACTATCTAACCCCACAGGCGGAGCAGTAGGGATGCAGTTAAGTGGGACAGTTATCATCCCATCAATCTGATCATAGCCTCACAGTCATTAAGGGAGAAGAAGAAGAAGAAGGGCCATCTAAAATATGTTACATTTTTAAACGAGGTTTTAAGAAAAGTCTACTTTTGTGTGCCTTGTTACCCTTGTTATAAATAGCTAAGATAAAATGTAATACATAGAAACTTTAGTTATGACCATTTTGAGAAGAAATAATGACCTTTGTAATTGGAAAAAAATCGATATGTTATTTGAATCTTTAATTTTTAAGACGGTTGCGTTTATCTTTCCAATGCTAATATTCAACTTCCAGGTCACTTTTCCCAACAAATGTGTAATAAATATATTGTATTTTTATTGTATTTTATGTCTCCTGAACTCAATAAATTAGTTTGCGGAGAAACCCATCGATTTTATGATACCAACTTGGGAGAACATGTAGCAGGTAGAATCAATCGCTACTCAGTAGTATAGTATACGAGTATACCAAATCCACTGAGACAATCCCTAAACTCGACCTCCGCAATACTTTTTTGTAGAGTTTTCAAACAGAAATTAATGGGAATCAGACACCGTTGCGAAAGAGTTCGAAGTACCTATTTATCTTCATATATGGTTCTAAAATGGACTGTGGAGTATGGGAGCGCGTATTCTCAGTGCCTCCCCAGCTCACCCAAAGTCTTTCCAGCGGAGGTGCTGGCAATTAGGGAAGCGTGTAGGTTACTGATGAACAAAGCTACAACAAATCACAACATAGCCATATTAGTGGACAGTCAGATTGTGTGATTAAGGCTCTCGATTCAGTCACGACTTTGACTAAGATAGTTGAGCAATGTAGGGTCCTGGCCGGTGTTTCGATATCACTCTCCTCTGGGTTCCTGGTTGAAAGGAATAACAGAGTCGACGAACCGGCCAGACGTGGCTTCACTCTTTGCGAATCCTTTGCGCAGGAAGTCTACCCACCACTAGATTTCGTAAAATGAAACATTTTCATACACTTCGCCTTAAAAGTGGAGTCTAGGTGGTTGTATCCAACGAGGTGTGCCATTTTCAGGAAGACATTACTCACATACAACCAACATAGAACACAGAACCGCATCCAAAGACTACGTACAGATGTCGATAAATTGTTTGCTAATAGAACGATTCATTGGCCTATCGCAGCCAAGCTTGGCATCCTCCACAAAACCATCGCGGGAACACTGATGAGATTGAGACCTTAGTTAATTTTTGCGAATCTCCAGCTTTGGGCAAAACTAGACTTTGCAGAGATCTCACGGGACGCCCGATAATAGATAACTTGAACATTGAATGGCTGGAAGTGTTCTTCTTTTTCTTGTTCTCTAATGGCGGTGAGGCTATGATCAGGATTTAAGGGATCATAACCCTCCCACTTAACTGCATAGTCCGCCTGTGGGGTTCGCCGGATTGACCTCAGGAAATAACGTCAGGCCTTTGATTTTGAATCATTTGGTAGCGGAGGCAAATCAAAAGCTGGTGTTGCTGCTCTTTTCTCTTTTTCGCGTTTGTATGGAAACGTTGGTTGATATTGCTTTTTTGACAGGGTTCGTAGGATCTCCCCATTGACCATGACAATACCTACCAACTGAGCCGGTCGCGCTACATTATTTTCGATATAGGTTCTTTGAAGTGAAGGCTTCCTCGGATCGTGGAACTTCTTATTCGATCAATCTTCATAACTCCTGCTGCCATGCGAAGCATCTTTATCTCAGCTGCCGTTAATTGCTTCCATACTTTTTGTACGCTGTCCAACATACCTACGTAAACGCCGGCCGTTCAAATGCGGTGTAGGGCCTAGAGAATGGCTTGGAGTGATAATAGTTAATATTGCGTAAGTGCAGTAAAAAATAAACGCATTATAAATAACGTCCTTAAAATGACGCAGAATATTTAAATAATAGGTACCTTCCTGTCAGGCTACCCAAGTAGTGCTTTTTGAGTCTTAATGTGAGTCCCACAACAATTTCTAATGACTTTTGGTAGATATGCAGGTAGTCTTCTTTACATTAAAAACGAAATGGTAATTTTGATATTTTATACAATCACTGAATATTCAAAAAAGCATGCTATGATTACACATTTGTTTTGTATATATTATAGGCAGCATGCATTCCATTAAATCCCAATGCGATGTGTACCTGTACGGTATGGTACGGTTTTTTTCAAAGAGTCCCGACCGTAATAGTGTATAACGAATAGGGATGCTGATTATAATGAGGAAAATATGCACATACCTTTCTTGACATTAACCGACATAAAATCTCTAGGGGCGTATAACACAAATTCCAAGTTGTCTCTTTATCTTATACCCATACGATTTTTGCATTTCAATGAAACGAAAGACTAGAGTAGATATGTAATTTTTCTTTTCTCGTTTCTCATGGTCGTTGCCCTGTGCATGTCGTTATTGAATTACTACATCATGCACAAATATGGCATAACATATTTTTATATTACAGTCCGTTCAAAATCAGTTAACACAAAACCGTTTTTTTTTTGATTGAAAAGCTGTGTCAACTGCTGTTGGACAAACTATACATAGTATTACATAGTTTTCACTTCTATCCATGTTGGGCTTTTTTCATTCTGTATTAAGAAAGGAAAGTCTTAAGTTGCTCTGTGCAGACAAGCATAAAGTGACACTTTAATTCATTAACATACATCATATAGGTACCTACATAGGCTAAAAGGCGCCTTTTACACAGACAAGTTATTGTTTTTGACGTCGCCAATTTTCATAAACCTCTTGGAATATGCAATTTTCATAGATATTTGTCGGAGGAAAATTTGTAAAGTAGCAAAAAGGAGAAAAGGTAACAACTCTGAGGCGAAAAGTTTTATATACATAACTTACTTTAAGATAAGGTCGACGAAAACGGAGCACTATAATATACGTGTTCTACCTATCTTGGGATTTCAGTGCTAATGGTTTCTTATGCTGCGTTTGCACCATTATTAAGTTATGGCAGTTGTACAAAATGTTTTACACATGTAAGGGTTTTTGGGCATAAGAATTGTGCCTTTTATATTATTTTGCGAAGAAAATTGAACAACTAAAGTTCACGAGGCAACAATAGAAACCAAAGCAGGACAAAATGAGAAACTGTCAAAAACCAGCGGAAAAATGGGAAGGGATTTTAATTTTTTTCTTACGTTTCATTTTCTGGCATGCTCCATATACACATAGTCTCAAACAATAGGTGGGAAATAACTTCACACAATTTTTGGTGAACATAAATAAGGGAAATTATTGCCCCTCATGCTGATTATTACCCATGTGAAGGTGAAGTTATTTCCCTGCACCATACACTTATACACCCCTATTTATTGCTAGTTGCCAAACACAGCTTCTTCTTTTGCATACCTATCACTTATAAGTAGATTATCTGTCATATCTTTAATCTGCATTAGCATAATCTACATTATTTGACCGGACGCATTACTTCATATTGACGCAAAAGGCCTGGTACAGGCATATGATGGTATCCCGGTATTGTACCAGCGCTACCGCAGCGCGAGTGATAGGCGGCTCATGCACCATAATTATAGCCTAACGGTATTATAATTCTGATTCTTAGTTTGTAGCATATGTACTCTAATATTGCTCGTAGGACCACAAAAGTTTCTATATTTATCAGCATCAGTCATGACTGTCCCTCCGTCAACGGAGGGGTACCTTTTTGAATCAAACAAGTGCGTAAAATATTTTTTTGTTATTATAAGGAACATTTATACTCTGCAAGGGCCAGAAATAAGCAAGTGCAAGGATTTCTAAATTCCGCCCACTGACACGCCCACTGTTTAAAAAAAACGTTTTATGGAATAATAGGTTAACTGATGATCAATGCGGGTCTGTCGTCGTTAAATCGTTCACAGATGCAATCCAAATTATGGATCATAATGGAAAAACATAGCGATTCCTAAAAATAAGTATATATGGTATTGGTTGCTTTTGAAAAAGCCTTTGGTAGACAACCAATAGATCTGTTATGGGTGGCGCTAAGACAACAAGGAGTTCCAATATCCTACGTACAGATTATGATTATCTTCCTCACTTTGGAACATCCATTCTTCCCACTTGTCAGCTGGACCATTGAGATATAAGTAGGGTGTGAAAAAATTCACTTGCTGATGTGCAGATGGGGGTGGACTTGTATAACGTTATGAGAAAAGAGAACCGCGAAGTGAGGTAAGAAAATGAATAAAGTTTGCCATTTTTCTTTTTGATTTCACATAGTGAGCTGTTAGCCAGGTGATTCTTCTCGATTACATTTTCCTATGAACATACACAGATAACGCTTAAACCTGACAGGCTATAAAAAATAACATTTATTTTTCATTAGTTAGACCTAGCTTTAAAATTTAAAAAAAAATGTATTAAAATATACCAAAATGAAGTAATAAAATGCTGAATAAATAAAAAATATATAAATAAATATAAGGAACCTATTTCTATTATTATAAGCGAGTTGGATATAAAATATTACAATAAATATTTGGAATTAACGGCCCAAATATAACCTAAATCCTAGCTTATCCAACAATTAAAGTGTGCGAACCTATATTTTTGACACGAATGGAAGTTACGCTGCTTCAAACAGCAAGTTTTTGAAAAGCTTCTCATGGCAGTTTTTACTCTTGGATGTTTGCACGACTTTCCTATGAGGTGTGACAGTTGAAAACTTGTGTTACTAGGCCAGTCGATCCTCGTCCAGTGTTCTAATGCACTTAACCAGTGAGCCAATGTGCGCACATTGTTTGTTTGCAATGTAGCTAAATATTTCCAAATTTGTTTGCCGCAAATATCCAAAGACGTTCAGAGAAAAATTTATCAAATTTTCCAGAATCAGTGAAAATAGTGGTCTCTTTTGAATTTTTGTGGAACTTTAAATGTAAAAAGAATCACAAAATTAATAATATTGTCATTCATCTTCTTTCGGCTTGGTTAGAAAATATTTATGCGGCGTCAGCAAGAATCAACGTCAATATTTCCGAGTGGGAATCCGACTTCAAATGCGGGATAAATAACATTAAACAAACCGACCTAGGGCTATATAAGATGTTGCCGGGCTAGATTGTTAAAATGTTAAGAAATAACAAAAAAGTACTTATATATTTAATTGTGTTTGATTGCTATACGATTTTTCCATAGTGAATGGAAGCACAGACATGTTCATTTATAAAACCGACTTGGAAGGAACAAAGAAAGTGTATGCGAATAGTAGCACAAATGTTATTATCAAAACACAAATATTACCATTTGAATATCGACTCACAGTGCAAGGATTTAAAAAACTTTCTATTGGAATTTTTTTAAAGTTCAAATGTATCATTTATTTTTACGAAATTAAAGTGGGCTAGATTCTTGTGGCAGGTAAGAAAAACATGATTGAACATAGGCAAATGCTACAGTCCATGTGAGCCAACTGTTAGATAATCTTTTCCTATTCCTATCCCCCATAAAGTGGGCGTGACAAAAATTTAAGTGTGGGTTAATTTTTAAGAAGGATCTACATCCACAATGAAATTGTTGCTCTTCGATCAGAGAATACTCATGCGCTCTCTTTAATAAGCTCTTTGCAAGAGGAAACAAATAAATTATTGCAAACTGCCAGTGAACTCAAAAGAGAAGTGAATTCCTTGTACCAAGAAAAAAGAGATAAATGTGTTGAAATAGTTGGCGTACCAAATGTAAACAATAGCAACGCGTTGAATTGTGCTCTCGAAATATTTTCTAAGGGTGTAGGTGCTGTTATATCTGTTGCTGATATTGACAATTGTTTTGTGAAAAATGTGAAGAAGAACATTAATGCACTTGAAAATTTCAATTCAAATGTTTTAGTAGTTCAATTTGTCTCTAAACTAAAAAAAAATGTGGCTATGAAAAACAAATTTAGTAAGAAAAACAATTTAACTTCTAAGATTTTTGGTTGTGAAAAAAATAGTAAAATTTTTATCAATGAGTCTTTAAATAGTGCGACAAGATTACTTTTAAAAGCTGCTCAGAAAGCTAAGAAGGAAAAAATGTTTAGATATGTTTGGGTTAAGAACGGGAGAGTTATCATGCGTAAGAGGGATAACGATAAATACATTATAATTAACTCAGATGCGGATCTTCTGGCACTTATCTAATATGCAAGATCCAGAAGTAAATATTTTATCTATTCCCTCTGTTAACTGTGTAGATGTCGTTTCCTATGATCTCGTTTTCACTCAGAAATACTTAAATAATTTTCTAATTATTCTACATATTATTATATACATATTAGAAGTATGCGTAAAAATTTTGATAACTTTCTTGTGCATTTAAATTCATTTGTTAATAAGCCTGATTGTATTTTTCTGTCGGAAATTTGGATTTTTGATAAAGAAAAGTCACTTTTTGCAATTCGTATCCATGAACCTTTTTTTTGTTGTAATAATGAATACGCAGCGGGCGGTGCAGCCGCTTTCATAAAATGTGAGATAGGAGTTCAAGATTGTGGTTATAATTTGCGCAGTTGTGATGTTCTTAAAGTGAAGATCAAAGATAAAAAGTTAACTTTTTTCTGCATTTATAGATTTAATGATCCACTTATTTCCAATAACATGTTTTACGAGGAATTAGAAAAACTATTATTAAGTGAATCTTCGAACGATATTATATTGCTGGGTGACATTAACATTGATATTTTGCAAGACTCCGATCCAATTGATATTTATTTGTTTATACTGTCATCTTTCGGCATAGAGTCATGCATTAATAAGCCTACTCGTATCTCTGATTCTGCAAGTACTTGTATTGATCACATCATGGTGCGTTTTTGTAATTCTCAAAACTACGTGCTCAGTAGCTCTGTTTGCAGTTGACTGACCATTGCATGACATGTTTAAGCTTAGAATATGTTCTTGATATAAGTTCAAAAAATCTTCCTTCTTCTACTTTTGTTAAAACTTAATAATGTTCTTCGCTTTGAATGTTGGGATAACGTATTTCATGAAAGTAATCCCTCTAGATCGTACTCTTTGTTTATTGAAACTTTAACGAGGTATGTCAACCAATGTTCAAAAACAGTAAACAAACATAGGGACGGGCTACAGTCCGCTTGGGCGAACTGTTGGATACCCTATTCTTATTCCTATCCCTCATAAGTGGGCGTGACAAAAGTCTAAGTATGGTTGAATTGTTAAGAACGCTCTACATATTTTGTTATATAACATTTAAAGGATTTTATCAAAAAAAAAAACGCTCCCTAGCTCAAACTTGGGTGTTTCAATAAAATTGTTTTATTTAATTGTGGGCGTGTCAGTAGGCGGATTTAAAAAAAATTAACACATGAGAATAAAGGGCTACTAGAGAGTATATATTATAAATTTCAGCTCCCTAGCTCAAACTAGAAAAAAAAATTAATTGTGGGCGTGTCAGTGGGCGGATTTTGAAAATATTTACACATGAGCATAAAGGGCCCATAGAGAGTATATACTATAAATTTCAGCTCCCTAGCTGAAACTTTGGATTTTCAAAAATTAATATACCCTTAGAATAGTGTAAAAAAAAATTATTTTATTTATTTGTGGGCGTGTCAGTGGGCGGATTTTGAAAATTTTTTATCCCGAGCAGTTTTAGGAGTCATAGATCATATATAAAAAATTTCAGCTTTCTAGCTCAAAATTCTAGCTCCAAAATTTGGTTTTTTTGAGTTTGTGGGCGTGTCTGTGGGCGGATTTCAAAAATTCGTAAACTTGATTATTTCGGGACCCTAGAGAGTATATGGTTAAAATTTCAGCTCTCTAGGTCCAGTTTAAAGGCCTAATTTTTGGCTACAGACGGACGGACGGACGGACGGACGGACGGACGGACATGGCTAGATCGACATTACTATCGATGCTGATCATAAATATAGTAACTTTTAGGGGTCTACGGGCAATATTAAGGTATGTTACAAACTATGCGTCAAAATTAATATACCCCTAGAATAGGGTATAAAAATTAGTCTAAATTCAAGAAGCTAAAACCTTGGATTACTTTGGATTTACTCAATAAAATTAAAGAGAAAAAAAGACTCTATAAAAAAAAACTAAATTTCCGAATGATGTTGGACTCCTCACTGCTTATAAAAAACTGTGCAAGGATATTGCTGGTGATGTGTTATCGTGCAAAAATAATTTTTATTTAAACAAGTTTCGTGATATCAAAGGTGATTCTAAAAAAGAATGGAAACTGGTTAATGGCTTACTTAACAGATCATCTCCAATTCAGCGAATCCAATGCTTGAGTTTAAATGATGCATTCATTAGTAATCCCAAGTACTTAGCTAATACATTTAATGACTATTTCTCGACTGTTGGTAACAAAGTAGTATCAGAAAATTGTGCTCTTTTTTCTAAGTGCGAGTGTTTATCTAATAAATTTTCATCTCCTCGTAGCTTCTTCTTTGAGCCTATTACATCTTTTGAAGTGCATAATCTCATTATCTCTCTCAAGAAATCGAATTCCGCCATCTCAAACAGTTTATCAAATAACATCGTTAAAATAATTACTTTCAATATTTGTAATATTTTATGCCATATCTTTAACAAGAGTATATCGTTTGGCGTTTTTCCTGATGATTTAAATGAAACTGAAGTTGTGCCTTTATTCAAGAAAGGTGATAAAACATCATTAAATAATTACAGGCCAATTTCTCTACTCTCGGTATTTTCAAAAATGTTTGAAAAAGCTGTCAAAAACAGAATGATCAAGTTCTTAGATAAACAAAATTTCTTTAGTGAGTGTCAATATGGCTTTCGTACGGGTTATTCAACTGAAGGTGCGCTTTTAGATTTTTCTTCTAATATATACCATGGTCTTAATAACAGGAAGCTAACTGCTGCCTTATTCATTGACATAACAAAAGCCGTCGATACCGTCGATCATAATATACTCCTAGACAAACTGTATAAATGTGGATTTAGAGGAGTAATACATAATTGGTTCTGCTCCTATCTATCTAAAAGAGGGCAAAGGGTCAGAGTAAATGGAGAATTCAGCTCTGTGCATTTCTTGTCATTAGGTGTTCCTCAAGGTTCTGTGCTTGGTCCAATCCTTTTTCTAATTTTTATTAATTCGATTTTTTTACAACAATTCCGAAGTAAAATAATAACGTTCGCTGATGACATGGCATGTGCTTTCCAAAGTGATTCTATGTTAAACCTTTTTGTTGACATAAACCATGATTTGGAAGTCTTAAGACATTGGTTCTCAATGCATACAATGATTATTAGTGACAAAACCAAAATAATGTTTTTTAATGTGTGTGGTAAAGAGGTGGTTTTCGGACCTTTCTTGTTTCATTCTACAAACTGTACTAAATTTATTCATTGTAAACCCATCTGTACAAGGCAAACTTGTTAAATCAGTATTGTTCCACGGATCTTCTTGGGTGTATTTATTATGGTTTGGTGCATTCTAAGCTCGAATATGGCATAGTTTCATGGGGTGGTACTCATAACAACAAAATTAATCCGCTTCTAGTTTCTCAAAAACATGTTATTCGTCTTATTTGTAACAAAAATCGTCGTTATAATAGTTTAATGCTTTTCAGAAGTCTTAAAATTTTACCTCTGAAACACTTGTATTTCTACAAAGTTTTGAAAATATTTTTCGCCAGATCTGGCCATCTATTAAGCAGGTGCTCTTCTAGCGACAGCCTTAGAATAAATAGTCAACATCTTGCTCTAGTACCAAATCACAATCTTCAAATATTTCTCAATTTTTATACGCCAATTGCTCCTAGACTATTTAACAGCTTACCTATTAGCATTAGAATAATTAGAAATGAATCCATTTTCCTCAAAAGAGTAAAACTCTGGCTCTCTGATCTAAATTATAAGGATATCCATGATTTGCTATGTTTAATTACTTAAGTGTTCTTTTTGTGAGTTTTTCGCTTGTGATCAATGAAATCACTTTACTTTGGCACTTTCACTATTTGTTACTTATGTATTATTAACAAAATTAAATATAATTTATAAAAAATAATATTGTTATTATTAATTTCAAAGTCTTGTCGTAGCCCCACTTCATGTTATTATAATACTGTTAAGTTATAACTCCTGCTTTCGCCTCTAGTTCCGTATGAACTATAGATTGCAGATTCTTTATTAATTTAATTATTGATCATTGTATTTATACCTAGTCTTATCTGTTTTATGTTAGAAATTGATAAAGAAAGTAAATAAAATAAAATAAAAAAAATAAAAAAAAATAAACATATTTTGTTATACAGGTGAGGTAAGGTTGTGGTGGTTGTCAGCTACAGGCAACACACTTAGACCAATGTGAGAACAATTATGATGCCACGTGGATCCAGGGAGTTTCTCCCGCTACCCGCTAAACCATTAAGAGCTTCTAATGAAGCGCGAAGGACTTCTAACGTCTGTGTTAGCCAAGTCACTAAAATCACGGATTTTCTGACCCTCCGTTGCATTTCGTATACTTTAGACCGCTCCATGGTGTACAGAAGAAAAAATAGACCAATGTAAACCATGCATCATTTTTTTGTATTTATAGCAGAAGCTGTAATTTATTTAGTTACAATAAGCGAAACTCACCGACTTCACAAAAAAATAAATAAATATAAGGCATTAACGGCCCATACCAAAAACCTAGCTTCTCCAACCTTTTTCTTGTGCGAAATGGAATGGACCTACAATTTTAAGTCGTATCCGAACGACAAATCATGACAATTGATACTCTTGAATGTTTGTCAGACGTGGGGCGCAAGAGGTGCGGCAGTGGACAAAACTTGTAGGCGTTACTTGGCCCAGGCGGGATTGGAACCTTAGAACTTAAGATTAGTATTCCAACATACTCCCCTCTGTGCACCTGCGCCCACACCGACTTTACAGGCACGCCAAAAATATCAAATGTAAAAAACAGCAGCGGCGAAATCCAGCTGTTCATACACTAGTAGCACACCTCCTGAAAAATATACTTTTGGTGCACGAAAAGAGTTCTTGAAAATTTCTGTCCAACTACTGCAAAGAGAACTCGCGAACTTATTATGCCGAAACACCATGTTAAGTGGAGTTTTGGCGAGAGTCCGAGGTGCACTTGGTCCAAGGTACACTATTCTCCCCTACCCAGAAAGGAAGGCCATGATCAGAAGCAATCGCTTTTCAATATGTTCAGAATAAAATCAGTTTTAGATTTACGGCGAAAACAGCTCAACACTTTAACTCCGACTTCGACTTTGACAGGAGCGAGAACTTCAGCGTTAAACAAGAGAGAAAATTCGCTCAAAAAAAAAGCATATGTACACTCCGCTTCAACTGAATAAGCACAAACATTTTCTAAGCTACGTTGTCCATTTTTTCAAAACCTTGTGCCGTAATATATCATTTGATGATGCAAACTGTTTGCGTATGATGTTGACAAAATAAATCGGAAAGAATAATTCAAAAAGTACCGCTATTTTTTGCCTGGTTCTCTTGCAAAATATGGAAAAATGCAGTTTTATTTTACGTCAACTGAATAGACACAAGGTCATTATTTTCACTGCTTATGAGTTTTCTGCGAAAATTGGCACATTAGATCAACAGTTGAATTGCTTTAAGTGAATTTTATTTGATTAATTGTATTTCAAAGAAAAACAGGTAGACCTCTAAATAGTATTGAAAGAGCTCAAATCGATTTACTAAAAGACCAAGGACTAAACGGGCGTTCTATCGCTGACAATATTAGACGAAGTTCTAGTGCGGTCTATTCTTATTTAAGAAGCAACGATTCGCACGGAAAAACATGCAAGGAGGTAAAAAAACGGCAACAACAGCGGTTGATCGAAGAGCAATTTTAAGATGTGCTTCCAATTCCTGCGACTCTGCGGCAAAAATAAAGCAGAAAGCCGGTATTACTGCAAGCGTTTCAACAGTACGAAGGGTTATCAATAGTGTCAAACATCTTAAATGGTTAAAAATTCAAAAGAAACCACCACTTAACGATACGGAAGTGTATGCGCTTAGAATTCTCTAGACTCCATATGAGTATTAAAAATGAATGGAGTCACGTAGATTTTTCGGATGAGAAGAAGTTTAATTTTGATGGCCCTGATGGGTTTAATTATTACTTCCACGATGTGAGGAAAGAAGAACGATTTTTAGCGCGGCATCATAGTCGAGAAGGTGGTATTATGGTATGGGGAGCAGTTAGCTACTATGGCACTGTTGAGCTTGAGTTAAAAACCTCAAAAAATACTGCATTAAGTTATAAAGGAAATTTGAAAAGACATTTTCCTAAATTTTCAGGCATTTTTGGGCCCATAAACTGAACTTTTGAGTAGGGCAACGCCCCCATCCACACGGCGCCCGCATAGTAAAAAATTGGATAGAGGAGCAAAATGTGGAATTGCTTCAATGGCCGCCGTACTCACCGGACCTGAACCTTATAGAAAACGTTTTGGGATGGTTAGTACGAAAAGTTTATGAGTCTGGCCGTCAGTTTGAGGACAGAGAATCCCTTATTGCAGCCATTAAATTGGCCTGGAGGGAAATTTTCGCTGGACTACTTAAAGAGGCTGATCGATTCCATGCCGGATCGAATTTACAAAACTATTACGAATAATGGCGGCAGTACCCACTACTAAAATTAATAAAATAATAATAAATAAATAAATTAAAATAAATAAAATAAAATAAAAAACTATTTTAAGAAAAATTTGTTTCATTTAATCCCAATAACTTTTATTTCCAATTTCAATATTTGTGTCTATTCAGTTGACGCAAAATAAAACTGCATTTTTCCATATTGAATGCTTTGCAAGGGAACCAGAAAAAAAATAGCGGCACTTTTTGAATTATTCTTTCCGTTTTATTTTGTCAACATTATACAAAAACAGTTTGCATCATCAAATGATATATTATGGCACAAGGTTTTGAAAAAATGGACAACGTAGCTTAGAAAATGTTTGTGCTTATTCAGTTTATTTTATTTACACATCAACTTTAAATTTTGGATTTAGGTCTAACGTTGAAGTCGAAGTTGAGGTTATTTGCTAATGTGCTTCATCCCATTAAAAATCATTTGTTCTTAAAGGAGCAGCGTGTTTGTCAAAGTCGAAGTCGGAGTGGATGTGTTGATCTGTTTCTATCATTACTTTACTTCAAATTCTGCATGTAGGAGAGAGCTGAATGTCACTCAGCTTATGGATATCGGAGAAAGATGAGTAATTTTTTTAAAATACATACATGCGGAAATGTTACCTACAAATGAATCGTTGCTTTTTAGGTCTGATTGAGATTTCTGGAAGTTATGACAAGTTAAAGGAAGTAAAGTTAAAATGAGTTTGCATACCTCAGAACGATTTTTGCAAATACCGTTCTATCTCGTGTGTTGAGTATACAACGAACTTCCATGTCAAATTTGAAATTTTTAAGTCTAAGGGGTTAGGGTGAGCTGAGTTGAATTTTTACGACTCCTTTTTATAAAGTAACATTTTTTCCTTATACGTAAACAGCCATTCAAATTCCCAATACGGTGCCTATCTTACGGCGAAAGATTGTTTCAGGTTATTTGTATATCTACTCCTAATAGCATCATACTTCAAGTAGACCGCCAAAGATGTTCACTTCAAGAACACTCGCTTTCAGTTTTTCATTCTCTTGAGAAACTTCAAAGTTTCCCCTTTGTGAGTCAAGCTCTCTTTTCACATGATTGTACTCGACAATCACAAGGAAAGCAGCAAGAAAGAAAAATGAGGAAAAAAAAACTTGACAAATTATTCAACCACTTCCTAATGCATCTGTGGGAGTAAGACCATCCCCATCATTCTAAAATGGGACCGGTACGGGAAGGAAAGCGAATTTTAAAAGTTTTGCGTCTATAAACGAAACATACCTGCCGCATTCCCGTTCACAGTTGGTAGTTGATAAATTCTCAAAGCTGTGCTTCCGCCATTTCTCTTCCTCTACTAAGTATTTCCAAAACTTTGTCTTCTTGGCAATTAGTGTTGATTTAACAGAGGTAGTCGAATTGGTATGCTTTTTCCTGCCGCCAGCGCTACCAACGCATGGAAGTACACAACCTGCCTGCGAAGTACTATTGCTATTGCCACGCAACGATAGTGGCATTTGGTTCTCCAGATGATGGTATTGCGGCTGCATCAAGGGCTCCTGCTTCCCCATCCCTTTGTGGGTACGGTTATGATGCTGGTGATAATTAATTTTACCATCGTGACTCAAGTCATGGTGTAGGCGGCTATTTGAATGGCAGTTATTGTTGTTCTTATATTTTATACTCTTGCAGCTATGAGCCGTGCTGCTGCAATTGAAGAGTTTATGTAAAGCAGCAGCAGCTGGAGAACAAGATGTCGTTGATGACGAATTGTTTTCCACCGTATTTGTTGAGCCGTCTCCAGAAACCATTTGGGTGGAATAGTGTTGTAAACTTTTCAATTTATGTAAACTCCTTGCAAGTGAACAATTTTTTGGGCTGTTATATATATCTTCCGAGCTGATTTGAGGATATGAAAAGGCATTGGGTCGTCCGAATTCCTGAAAGAAATTTGAGCGTAACAACATTTTTATATTTTAATTGGGATTTTAAGTTTGTTTTTTCAAAAAAGTGTTGATGCTTTTGTGAATAGCAATCAATAACAATGGGGCTTGCAGATGCCGTTAAAAACTTTAGGAATTAACGGCCCATACGGGGCCAAAAACGAAGCTACTCCAACCATTTGCGTGATTGAAATGCATAGCATTGAAGATTGGTAGCCCAACGCACGAACCACTGAGTCACTGCTCCCATAACAGGAGGACTATTGTATTGTACAGTATTGTCAGTATTGTCTACCAACGCGACAAATAAAAATGACTCCATACAAAGGACGAGATTATTACCATATTAATTTGGTATACCCTTAAGATAGATATAAAACCGTGAATATTAATCGAAAATTTATACAATCAAGGTAATAAAATATAAATGAGATGCAAATTATTATATAATGAATGCTATAGCGGATTCATGGATTCACTATTTATCAGACAACATGTTTAAATTAATTTGTTAAATTTAAATTTAAACAAGCCGTGGGGTAAATACGACCCTTGATCAACTTCCAAGCGTGATATGAATATGATGTCGATAATAAAAATTATGATGCATGTGCATGCATTTTATTCAGCGGGTCTGCTATAAACAGTCAGTTGCTGTGATATTTTGAAGTACATATGTGGATTGTACCCAGAACAAATTAAATTAGATAAATAATTCTCAAGAAATTCTAAAATCCATATTTGTTCAGTCTTCGGCTGAACGAAATTCAGTGTAATTTTTTTTCAGTTTACGTTTTGGTAAATATGCGTCAAATGGAACCAGAACGAAGTCGATATCATTTCTTTAGCACAAGACACAAGTGTACGTACGAACCTATACGTATGAATCTATAAGTTCCCCAATGCTGGGAAGTTAATCAGTCTTTTTGTTAAAATTAAAAACCGCTGGAGCAATTTCAGTTTAATTTCGTTCAGATCATATTTAGGTCAATACGCTTTCATTGGCACCAGAACAAAGTCGATATCATTTTTAATAAGCGATATTTCGCGATCGAAAAATTTTTCGTAAACGAACGTACGTACGTACGTATACCTATATGTTAATACACACAAAAACACACACTCGCCCATACATACATCTTCTTAAAAACATTTGAAAAACATTATGGTGGACCTTCAAATTTGAAAATGTTTTGTAATTACGATTTGCGTTTTCCAAATACCATTGACAATAACTTCCCTAATGCTAGGAAGTTAAAAAAACTGCATACATTTTTAAACACCAACAAATACATAATTAAAAAAGTGGTCTGGGTGCGACCCGAAAGGTCCACACGACTAACTTCCCAGTGGGATCAATATGATTTATGCGATAAGTGGAAAATTTTGAAATGTGGTTAACCATATGGTTAAGATTTATTTAATATTAAAAAATGCTCTTTAATATTGTTCATGGAAATTAAATGTTGTTAATAATAGTGAAGTGTGATAAACATTAATGCAACCATTGTTATGAACACGGAGTCCTGTAAATTTACATGTATGTATACGAAATAACGGAGCACAATGTAATAAAGATTCGCTCAATGACAAATGACAATAAATAGTACAAATAAAGGCAAATTAATTTAGTTATTTATTTACTAACAAAAAACGACTAGACCGATTTCGCTGAAAACTTAATCAGTTCTGAGTTACGTAATTACGCTTCGAATAAACCGGGTACCATGTCAATATCATCTTTGGTTCTCCAGATAATCGTGGCGAAAGATAATTCCGAACGCACATACGTACATACGCACATACGTACATACCCACGGACAGACATCTCTATAAAAACGTTGAATTTGGATTCTTTTGACCTCAAGTTAATAATTAAAGTAATTTAATATGAACTTATAGAACATATTTCCTTTCTGAGTCAACCGATACAAAATAAGTTTACTCAACGTTTATACGCTTTGCCGGTGCCCAAGAATTGTATTAGCTACTATTTTCGAGTAGACTACATATTTATTATCGTATAGCGCCTAAGAAAAAGAAATACATGTTTTTTGGTAACAAACGAAATTACAAGGCCATCTTAGTCCACCGATTTTGACCGAACTTCACAAATGCACTCTCAGGCCAATACCAAAGACTGTCTGAATAAAGCTCTGTCGGTTCGGTGGTTAAAGGACTAAGCCTTTTTCGCTGCTTTTTTTTCAGCCCGCTCACGCAACTTCGTTGATCTCCTAAGGGTAGGTGCTAGTTGTCTGCCAGGCGCCTATGTCAGCTTAATTTCCCGAATCAAACAGCAACACGAAAGAATGAAACACTTTTCGTTAATTTTCACACCTTTCAAACCATTCTATTCGCGAAAAAGATTCAACCGCAGAGAAAACACGATGAGTAATAAACACCCAAATGGCAAAGCAGTTGATCATTTTATCTATTTCATTCTTATCATTCTCCATACAAAATTCCGACACAAAACACTATATCGCCTTATTCCGAATTTTCTCGGCAACTTTTCCAATTTCGCTTTCCGTTAAAACCTTATTCGGACTATTACAAACATTTTACAAAAAAGGACCCTAATCGGTCCGGCCGTTCTCAAGTGTATGCGCTTACCAACGGACTCCATACCAAACTCCTTTACAAAACGCAAATTTCTATTTTTTCGATTGTCCGGCTTTTCTTTTGGTTGTCCGAAATTTATTTTTTCCTAGATCACCCCAGTATGATGACGAATGGAGGGGTGGCGACGGTGTAGAGGAAAGTGTGTTGGCTTGCGACCAGTGCGGTGCAGGTTCAATCCCCATGGGAAACAACAACATACGCCACCCAGTTATGGAGAGAAATGAATGACACCTTGTTTTCTCCAACCGCTACACCTAACAGAGGATTTCTGCCTGATAGTACTCGTACAATGGACCGTTACGGAGTCTATGTAAGTACTCTGGGATTTGGATTTTCCTTTAAATAAAAAAAATCAAGCCGAAGAAAACAAAAAAAAATTATAAAAATCGGTCCAGCTGTTGTCGAGTTTTTGCGAGTCTAGCGCAGGGCAATTGAATTTTGTATAACAGATTTATACAATCTTGCGAGCAAAGGAATTTATTGTCCACAAAATAAAACATTGAAATCGTATTGAATAGTTTCATTCTAAACTTTAGCTCCCAGTATTTTGTAAAACATTCGTGTTAATCATATGTGAAATAATGAGATTGGCTAAAGGTACATGCTCACGTAGGTAAACTTTATAGAGGTAGTTAGCTTTTCAGTTATTTAAACGGCACTCTAGAGGGAGAATAACACTCACGGAATATGTAGCTATCCGTGACGGGTAACATTAAATCCATACGCATTGCGTGAAGTATCGATAAAAAAAAATTGTTGTCGGTAATCGTAATCGTGTTTGATACAAATTATTAGCTAGCTGTTTGCCTATATTTTTTATTAAACCCATCGACACCAAAAACAATGGAGTCATTAAAAGTCACACATTAAACACCTATATCCATATTCAATAATGTATACGACACTCTTTCACAATGCTACTTACCCCATATGTATTATAGCTGGCATTTAAAATATAAATGGCGTTTTTGTTATTATTCTGAAACACCATGTCGTCCATGTTATCTGCAAGTGGATAAATGAAAAGTTATATTAGTTGTTAGTATTTGTATTGTATTCTTTTGTCCGATGTCAGATTAAAAAGCAACAGAAGGGATTTACATTCGGGGAATTAATTAAAGGGAGGACCACGGGTCTAGAAAGATACAAATGCTAAAATCAAAGCAATAAAAGCAAAATTATTCAATTAAATTTCAAGCAATGTTGTTTTGCTTTTCTAATTGGGTGAGGATTGGTGAAAAGGCTGGTATTATTTACATAACATTATTAAAACAACCCATTATGATTATTATTTAACTTGTTTGTGTTTTCATTTTGTTGTTTGTAATTAAATAATAAAAAGTCTTGGGAATACTTCCTTTCATTATTAGTTGCCTAGAAGAATTAGAAAATTAAATAAAGCTTATGCGAAATATAGGTTGTTTCTAGACATGAAAAAGTATTACGATTACTTTTTAAAATTCGAAGTCCATAGTTTTTTTTTATTGCGAGTTACCCACTCACAACTTGACATTAGCTGGGATGGGTGGCGAAAAAGAAATAGTGGACTTTTAAATCTTTGTCTCGAGCTAAGCCAGCTACACAACCCAAGTTGACGTATATAACTTTGAGTTTATATATGTATAGTATTTAAGCAGAAAAATAATTTTGATAAAATTTGCCGATAGAGGGAGTCGTTTGTAGTTTTTTCGCATCAGTATTTGCAAAATTAGGATCTGTTTTAAAACTCAAATATTATTGCATCAATACAACTATTTAATCCTTGAAAATCTGGATCTTTAAAAGCTTACTCTTAAACTACGTAAAAGCGCCACCAATATTTTTAAATTTTTATGTTTTTTTTTTGAATTGGTGTTAAAGTTAATTTATTGAAGCTGGTTAAGAATGATCAAACGTGATTAGTTATTGCGGCTTAGAAGTCACGGTTGCCATTTTGTTTTTTTTTTTGCTATTTCTTTTTGCTTGATTATTTATATATTTTTATCTCGTTTTGGTTACTTTTTAAATCACGAGCGCAAAAAAAAAATCCAAGCAGTGAGTTGATTGCAGTTTTAAGTTATTATGAATATGTTTCATTATCTTTTTAAGAAGTTTTTATTGGAATTATGCACACCAATATTTTTTTTTTTAATAAGCGCGCACTAAAGGGATTTGTTGGAAATATAATGGATAAGGAAATTAGGGTGAGAAGAAAAGGAGAGATGCCGATGCACGTTGGTTTTGAATGTTTGTAGGTTATAATGTGCAGGAAAAATGGAGCGGGGAAGAGCATTCCACATTCGTGTTGTACGGATATATCATCGAATTAAAAATACTTGCCTTAAAAAAAAATATATTAATAAACAGTTATTTAAAATGATTTTTGATTACGCGCTTTTGTTTACTTGTTTTAAATGGTTTTCCATTTGGCTGCAGAGGTGGAATTGTGAACCCTAAGAATGCTTGGTTTCATTAAAGACTAAATATTGTACTATTGAACTTTATTTTTTATGAGTCTTATCACCGTTACCGGTGTATGGTAATGTTTTGGTAATTTTTGTACTTTGTTTGGTAAAATTTGATCTCAGTTTTAGTCGCAAACTAATTTCACAAGTGTCAGCCGTGAATGTTGTGGGTTGGACTACTGATCGCAGGGTTCTAGGTTTGGATCGCACCCAATAACATTAATAATTACTTCAAAGAGGGTATTGCACATTGAATCTTATGATCTATTATGCCCCCTGATTATACCAATGAGAGGGCTATTCCCCATATATTTTTTTTTTTTTTTTTTTTTTTAAATTTGTGACAGTCTTGTACCCAGCCTAGAACACTACCTCCAATCCAGTTTGTTTTATTGATTTTGAGAATTAGGTGTGGATTTATGGCTTGTATATCCCCATCTATTATTTAGTGTTTTCCTTAATATTTGATACTACTGTGAGTCAGTGCCCCACAATATTCCAGAATGTGATCTGGAATTTCGGCGGTTTCTCTGTTGAATTTACAGAGACTTTCCTCTGATAAATAGCCATCTTTTCCATAGGTGTTCCCTGAGCTGCAATGCCCTGCTTGCGGAGACCTTATAGGAATACTTATGTAGGCTGATGCATATTTTGAATCTCTTAAGATTATAGTTCCCTTAAAGTTTCTTTGCTTGCGTTAGACCTTAGAAGTTTAGAAAGGTTCTGTCCTTTTTTTCTGGTTCAAGTTTTCTGAATATCTCACATAAGGTGTTTTCTTCTTTCCTGCATATTGGTTCATACCCTATTAAAGGTTCCGCTGCCAAATATCTTTCTACAAAATCTGCTGTCTCGTCACCTATAATGCCAACGTGACAAAGTGTACAGAAGATGATAACTCTGTTAGTCTTGCCTAATTTAAAGTCCTTGTATGCAAATCCGCACAAGGTTCTTGATGGCTATCAGACATTATCGCTGTGTCGCAATTCCTGTAATTCTTATCAAGATTGATTGCAATATGCTTAGATCCAAGAACATATTTTGGCTAAAAAATAATTGTGCGTTTGCCCATGGATTCGTGGTGGTTTGATGTTGAGCCAATTACTCCTCCCCAATTCCTTAATGTGTTCTCGATTCATCTGTACACCACTTTATAGTTTGGTTTCTCAGTGTAATAACTGAAGATTCGTCGCTGCAATATTTCTTATAGGCATTTTAATTTGCCAATAAATAAAATTAATACCTTGCAGGTTGGATACACCCTATATCACACCAACCCTGACCATCTCTGGGTCTATTTTCAAAACATTTCTTTATATCTATATTAGCCAATGCATCTTAGTGTACTTTTTTTCATTGATATCATTTTTGTATAAGTAGTACATAATGTTCACTATTGCTTCAAAACAATGTCATTAATATGGATAGTGTAGCTGTGACGAAAGGAGATAGATAGAGAACGAGAGAGAGAGAGAGGGAGAGAGAGAGAGAGGGAGAGAGAGAGAGAGAGTATGTATGTACTTCGTAGCTGTGACGAAAGGAGATAGAGAGAGAACGAGAGAGAGAGAGAGTACAGTACCTTGCCATATTATTAGACCCAGGATAAAAAAAAAATTGTTTGTCTTAAATGGTTGCTGTGACCAAATTTGTAATAAATATGTTCTAGATTGAATATACTCGTATATAATATCAGGAATAAAAAAAGACGGAAAGGTTTTGCTAGTTAGTTAATATTGATTTATTTTTTTTATTTAAGAGTTGGGATGCATGCTTTTCTTTAAAATCAATATTTGGTGTGCTCTCCTTTTCCAGCTATAAGTGCCTTAATTCGCCGTGGCATGCTTTCTATGCAAGATTGCACGGTTACTTGGATATGTGGGTTTTGATTCCACTCGAAAATGATCTTCTCCGTCAGCTGCCTTTTCGTGGTTATGGCACTTTTAGCCACCGCCCGCTTCAAGAGCTCCCAAACATTCTCAATCGGATTCATGTCCGGGGAATTTCCTGGCCAATCCAAAACGTTGATGCTCCTTTCTTGGAGAAAGGCAGTTATGCTCTTGGCTTTGTGGCAGGGAGCCCCATCATGCAATGGTTGCTCGCCCACAGAAAACCATTCTTGAAGCTGCGGTAGCAGCCTTGTTTCCAGGACCTTCTTGTATTGATAATGCCGCATAGGCTTTTCAACCAGATAGAGCCGCCCTGTGCCTTTCCCAGAAATAACTAACCAAATCATTATGGATGAGGGATGTTTAATTGTGGGCACAATGCACTCTGGTTTATTTTGTTCGCCCGGTCTCCTTCTGACAAACTTCGTTCTTTCCATCATTACTTGGAAAACAGATTCGTCAGAGAAACAAACCTGCGAAGTTAAAGAAATAGCGATTTTAAGGTTAAAAATTAGTTGTACTTTTATGACCTTATTGGCTTTAAGTTTGTCTTATTTTGTTACCTTTTTCCAATCTTCAACAGTGAATTTTCTGTATTTATGAGCCCAGTCGAAACGCTTTTTTTTTCTGGCAAAAAGACCGATTTCAGCCAATCTACGCTGCACTGTTCGCTGGGAAATTCCAATTCCTTCATCGGAAACCTTTTTCGCCAACAGGGAAACTGGTAATTTTCGATTTGCCGTGCAAATATCCCGAATTTTGCGGTCTGTTCTGGGGGTTGTGTTGCGAGGCCTACCGCAATTACCCTTCCTCTTCGGGCTTAAAGACACCGCAAGATCCATTTTTTTTTTAATATTCTTAATAGAACTTCGCGACACTCCAACTACACCCGCAATATCATATTGGGATAGGTTGGATGCCTTTAATAGGCCAACAACTTCGCCTACTTTCTTCGGGGAGAGGTCTGACCCTTTTCCCATCTTTCGAACGATTGAATACTAAAATTTTTTTTTTAATATAATGACTATCTGTATGCATAGTTTTACCCATAAACAAAAGTAAAACATCAGAACTTACCGAAAAACACGAGCTTTATTTGACAGAAATAACTTTTATATGCAAATAATTCTAAGGCACTTTTTGAACTTTTTAGTCACACAACCATTCACTACTTAATAGAAACTTCAAATGTTGCATAATATACCGTAAAGAAGTCGCAAATAAAGCCTAATAATTACCTAGGTAACGCAAAATATAAATGAAAAATAAAAGAAGCCTACTTCATAATTTTTAAATAATTTAAAAAAAAAATTTGAATTTTTTTACTTGGGTCTAATAATATGGCAAGGTACTGTATTTACTTCGCGTCCGAAATATGGCTTAAGGGTAAACTGATGTGCATTCTTGGCATGACGGATATTACAATTGAAATTTTGTGGCATCTACTGGTATAAATATCGATAAAATAGCGATTGACAGGAGACATAAGACTATGACTACAGAGTCAAATGTTCTGTGTTCTGTCCAGATATGAGCGTTGTACTCAAGTTTGGGGCGAATAAACGCCCAATAAATTATAGGCAGGTCAGAGGGGGTAAACAATTGCTTGCACCGCTTCAGAAAGTCTAGTCGTTTGGCAGCGTTCTTGGCGACATCGAAAATGAGGTCATTCCAACGAACGTTGTCATTAAAACACATACCGGAAAGTCGTTCGGTTTCAGAGATGCAAGACTTCCAAAACGCAACGACAGAAAACAACATTGCGTTCTGGAAGCATTTAATTTCACTTTATTGCTTTAACCCCACTGACTTATGCTACCTAAAACCAAACATTCGTTGCCGTTCCAATTCTACACCCAAAGATGAGGGACGTGACCAAAGAAACGAATATGAGAAGCTGTGAATGCTGTCATCAGCGATGGAATGGATTGGATTAGATGTAACAGACTGGAGGTCGGGGTCAAAACGGAGCCTTGGGGAACACCAGCATTTTTTTGGTGAGTTGCAGACGTGTAACCGTCCAACACAACTTGAATTGAACGTAGGTAGTTTCAAATTCATTGAAGAAGAATATCATCGATTCCAAAAGCACGCATTTTTGACAAGAGAGCTTTATGCCAACCTCCGTCAAATGCTTTCGAAATATCAAGCCCAACGATCTTACTTTCACCACCCTGGTGAAGAAACTAGTTCCACTGTTCGGTCAGATATTTCTTGAAATCACCAGTGGACCTGTTGCTGCGAAAACCATACCGCCGGTCATTAAGACGTTTTCGGGATTCGAAAAGAAAGAAAGGACGTAAAAGGGATTGGTCGGTAGGAGGAGGGACATGAACATTAGCATTTTTTGGGGACGGGCTACACAAATACAGTTTTCCATCGTCTCGGAAAGGGCCCTGAAGAATAGGATCGATAGAAAAGCTTACGCATTGGTTTTTTCAGCGTGGAAGAACACCTCTTCAAAACGATAGGGGAAATACCATCTGGACTAGCGGATTGTGTTGTGTTGTGTACATCAACATCTTGAAGTACTCTTGCCTCTTACATTGCAGTCATTTGTGGGTCGTCCGAACTTTTTTCGATTTTCCTCAGATGGGTTGGCCTTATACGACCGAAAACTTACCTCCTTTGCCCTGATAGCTTCTTTACAGCTCGAGTCAAACCACGCGTTTGAATTTAGTTTTATACTTTTTGTCCTGTTAGGGATAAAGGATTTCATTCCTAGCTGAATTATGTTTGTGATCATATCATCAGCAGCATCCACGGCGCCATCGAGGAAGTACAGCGACCAGTTACAGCTCCTAAAGAAACCGTTTAATTCTTCCCATTAGGCTTTCTCGTATTGCTATAGGATTCTTTTATAAGTTTTTTGTTTTGTTGTTTGGAGTACGAGAAATTTGCTAATATGACACAATCATCTGACGTCAAGGTTCGCATATTTATCAGGATGAGAGGTAGAAAACAAATCCAGTGTTTTGGCGTTTTAAGCTCAGTCAGATTATTTACCTCAGCGAAGATCTCGACGTACCCTCCTTCTGGTTTTGTCTGTCCGGAATATCGAAGCGAATTGGAAGTGTATGTATTGAAATCTCCCGAAATGATGATTTCAGTACAAGGATAAAGGGTCACAATTTTAGTAATGGAAGCGAACAGAGCTTCAAACTCATTATAAGATGAGTTTCTGTCCAGATTTGGGTGTCTATAAAAAGAGCAGTAGTGCATTAATTGCCTACGGACATGAAATTAAATTCCGGATTGGAACGTTTATTGTAGTGTGGTTGAAGTTAATAGGCTACATCACAAAGTACCTACATAGACGGCGAGAAAGCAGTGTTGAAAGAATAAAGGCACTATGTTGTACCCAGGAAGGGTGCACTCCGTTAAATCGGAGCTGGCGCTAACCTGTGTTTCACTCAGTGCCAAAATAACTATGTTTTTATGGAATACATGGGCATACAAAGAAAAATAAAACTTCCTAGCCCACGGAGGTTGCTCACATCCACTCTAAACTTCCTTAAGATTGCAAAAGACAAATATAAAAAGGGACAAACTCCGACGTCGTGAAGCGAAGATCTGTACAGCAGTGGCGTGGCGTGGATAATTTTAAAAGGGAAGACGTTGAAAAATTTAGTCACCTATAAAAATAAAAATCTTTAAAACCTGAAATAAAATAATTTTTAATGGGGATATTGTATCTACATAATATGCATTCCACATTGACTTAGCAAAAATATTCTAGCCACATTTTTTATACTTCAAGACATTAATATTTCAATCAACAATGAGCTTAAAGCATAACAAAAGTGGCTTCAAAAGAAGCCGGTCTTGACAGACGCATGATACAATAACTTTAAAAAATTCAGCATAATGTGGATAGTAATATTAAAATAAGAAAATTCAGAAGAATTATATGGATAATTCTTTATATTTGTTAAAATATAAAAACGATACAAATAATAATGTCAGCAATAAAAATAAATCAAAATTAAAAACAGCTAAAATTCACACACTTAAAAAAAAAAAAGTGAAAAGTTTTGTTAAAATATTAGTTCTTTATAATTATTTGTATTCTAATGCTATTCGACGATCTTTTTTGATAAACTCTGCCAATACCCTTTCATAGAAGTTTGGTCTATTTTTAATTTTAAGAAGAAGTCTTCTTTCTATCGATATGAGGGCTAAATCAGAGAGCCTATCCTCGCCCTGTGAGTTTCTTAAATAAGTATGAATTCTTTTTAAAGCAGAAAAAGACCTCTCAACGGAGGCGACGGAAATGGGAAGTGTTAAAAGTAAACTACTTAAGTTTAAGACTTGAGGGAACACTTCTTTCAATGCTTCACTATTCAAATGGTTGTGAAGGTCGAGAACCTCAAACTGCCGAAGTGACGACGAAGAATATAAAACATTAAGTTAATTTTTTAATGCCGTGAAGTCAAAAATTCTAGGAAAAAACTTAATTAGGGAAGATATTTTTACATCTGGACTGGAACGAGAAAAAGTGTCATACTTCAAATTATTTAGTAAATCCAAAAATGTAAGATTACTAAATGATTTATATCTGGCATTTATTTGGCTAACTATATTGTCTTTAATTTCAACAAAAAGGCGCTTATAATTCGTCTTCAAATCGAAGTCAAGCAACCTGCGTTTACGTGGAGGTTCGATGCAATCATTTACGCTGTCATAAATAACTTCAAACATATTTAAAATGTCAGAGCTTATTCATGACTCAAAACGTTCGATTTCTTGCTTGGCATAACTAACGTCTGTTTGTTTTTTTTGAATTAAATTAAATAATACATCGGTCTTTGCAAATATTTCAGAAAGGGTATGAAGCAAAAAACAGAATTCCTT
Source organism: Portevinia maculata (assembly GCA_949715645.1). Classification (NCBI taxonomy): domain Eukaryota; kingdom Metazoa; phylum Arthropoda; class Insecta; order Diptera; family Syrphidae; genus Portevinia; species Portevinia maculata. The sequence continues at coordinate 308,502,942 of OX454526.1, read as the reverse complement.
GCTCTCTAATTTATTTAATAAACTTTCTGCCATCGAAAGTGTGTCAGTATCCCATTCCCTAGAGTCATTAATTATTTTACTAAAAGTTTCAATTATATCTATTCTTCAGTTAAAGATTACGTTTATTATTCTTGAATGATAATGCCATCGAGTTTCCGATACTCCTGGCATGCGTCGATTGGAAATTTGTTTTAAAAGATTGGACCGCTTTGTGGATTTATTAAAAAATCGAACGATGCTATTAGTATAGCCAAAAAATAGTTTAAGTTCTGCTATGTTTTCTAGAGATCGGGATAGTACTAAATTTAAAACATGTGCATAACAAGGAATAAAATTTGCCATCGGGCATTCATCAAGGACCTTCTTTTGAACACCACCCCCCTGGCCGGACATAACTGCGGCACCATCGTAGGATTGTCCTATTAACTTTTCCTTGCAGTCGTATGTTTCAAGAATTTTAAATATATGATTGGATAACTCATTTGCATTACGACTTGCGCTAACGTCAAAAAATCCAAGAAATCTTTCTTGTATACCATCCTCTGACAAATACCGAAATATGGCACTCAGTTGTTCCCTATGACTCAAATCTGGTGTTTCGTCGATCATAATCGACACGAACCGAGCATCCTTGATTTCCGTTTTAATTTCGGATTTAATAACCGCCGCGATACTATGTATCAAATCGTTTTGAATATCGTTGGATAAACCTGAAAAAATTGGATTGTGTGTACTTGAACACTGCTCTAAATGGGATTCCAATAAAGTGTCATATTTAGATAAAAAATAAACCGCTTCGACATAATTGCCACGATTATCTGAACTAGACCTTTCATCATGACAGCGAAATGCTAACTCCTGTCTGCCTAATAATAATAATAATAATAATAAAATGACCGTGTCAATAAAACGTTCCATTAGTTTCCGATTTTTATCTACTTTTTTATTATGAACAACGAAAGAATTTCCTAAAGAAGTTTCAATGCGATTCGTGCCGAATTCGTGTAGGGATAAACAACAACGAATATGTTTTTCTGTCTTAATATGTTTTTTCGAAGAATTAACTAAATTATTTATATCAGTGAAACCCGTTCGGCTCCAAACACTGGCGGAGTTTGAAAAAAGAAGACAAGGAAAACAAAACATTTTATTAAGCTTGCAACTCCCAGTTAGCCACTTATATTTTTGGTATAAGGAAACATTAAAATGTGTCACAAAACCATCTCTCCTTTGGTAATTAATATTTATAAAAGGCATAGAGCGCCCTACGTCTATAACTTTTTTTTATCAAGAAAAGATAGCTTACTAAAACTATTTGAATCCTCCAGGAGGAAATCAGTTAAACAGCAATCTACACTAATCAAAGACATTTCCAAAAAAAAAATCTAAAACTGCACTAAAATTAAGAAGCTAAAATGTTTTTATCAGTAATTTGGTAATAAAAGAAACTAAAAAATTACACATTAACCTTCACTTTCACTTTCACATCTAACTTATCACTATTTTAATTTAAGATTTTATAAAATTGGCTTTACAAAACACTAGATTTTTTCAAGTTATTGCACTTGTGCAATGCAGTCTGTCAATAAATTCCAACTGATTCTAAATTAAAATTTGAATTCCTGCTTAAAAAAAAAACAAGTGTCGGTATTTTATTTGACATGAACTTCTCTTAAGCGATATGCTGAATTTACTCTGCTGACAAATTGCCATAATATTCTACCATATTTTATTTCATAAGACAAAAGTATAACAATAAATTTGTAAAAACATCAAAGCATTAACTATCACAAGAGAGAAAAATGAAAGCTCAACTTCTTACATCAACACGCATATCAATATCAACATCAAATTCAAAATCAAGAATCAACCCACATAACACATTCAGATATTATGTCATAAGAAAAAAGAAATAAGTCAAAGAACACCGTGTTATTAGACACAATGTTGCAAAAAAAACGAGTCAAACGTAGCACCTGCATTCCTGCAACATGTTGATATCTTCCGATTGAAACGCAATGCTAATCGCAAAAGGGAGAATGAAATGAAACAATTCCAAGTATTCAGCGTGAGATTTGGTTTATAAGACGAAATGTAGCGTCTTTTTCTTTGAATATAAAAGCGGGTGTTGAACAAAGAGGATCGGAACCGCAATGCTTGTAGAAGAAAGGGATATAAAACAAGTAAATAAGACGGAAAAATATTTTTTATTCTATTATAGAGAGCAGCGGTAGTTGAAAACTTTTTACTAAGAGTATTTTTGTGACTCTTCGTTGGTTTGTTGTTTGTGATTTGTGGATTGTGGAATGTGGTTGAATCTTGATTCTTGAATGAAGTATGAAGATACAGACGAGAGGTAGAATGAAAATATTAAACTTATTCGATAGCTTATGTGTGAGTGTGTGTGTAGATTTTATTTTATAATTAAAATACGGGACGGGTTTCATTTTTCATATATTTATTTGGCAGATAGTGCTTACTTTTGGTGGATTTTTAAAAGGGAAGACGGTAGGAATCGTGTTATATGGACGCCACGCCACTGCTGTACAGTTTTCCTAAATTGTTTTAATCCACAAACAAAATCAACACCAACACGACCCGCTATCCACCAGATGTTGTCTCTACCAACCATAACAAGTGCACGCATGAACATACGACATTTGTAATAATCAAGAAAAGCAGCAGAAGATGAAATGGAGTGGGACCGCAGGGATTGCCTTAACACTTTGTATTTTTTTTTCTCTAGACTGTAACTGCACAGGCACACACGGTTACGTACTTTTTTCTGTTTTCTTCTCCGTTTTATTTTTTTCTAAGAAAGTTAACAATATAAAACATTTGCCGCACTCGGAAATTTTTGTTTGCTCTCAAATGCCGCATTCGCTTCCGCCCTTCATTTTACATTATATGTCATAAGTACTATGATGAAACTCCAAATGTAAACGTACTCCTGGCACAATAATGCTTCCAAACAACCCTCATTAAAGCCAAGGAAAGTCGTTCCTTTGAACTGTGCGTCATACTGGTTGATGGAATACTTAAAAATAAAATGAAAAAGAACCAACAAAACAGCAACAAGTGGTATGAAAGAGCAACGAAATTGTCCCTCCCACTGTTTTACTTTGATAGTATTTGCGGGTGAAAAGACACGAAAACTCGAACATCTACATGCCAGCACGATGACAAGTAGGCACATGATAAACTTTTAGTTTAATCCTTTTGACCTTTTCGTTCTAAGAAAGCAGCCGTGAAAATTGAAATACACAAAATAAAGGAATAAAAATATACAAATCTCCAAAAGCCGAAGAGTGTTGTAGCGTTAGGCTTTTCTCTCGCCCTCGTTTGCTTTAAATGTTTTTAAAGGGTTCCATAAGTTGGACACTTCAATGCAAAAATTGAAAATGAATTTTATCTTCAAGGTGTTTTCTATAGCGTCCCAAGCCTTTGGGAAATGTCAACCAACAAACAAAATTAATTAAGTAAGGTGCACTACAAAGGATAATAAATTGTCTTAATTGCGACGTAACCGTAAGCGTCTTATCCTTACCACAATATGTGAATATTGAAAAAGTGTATTTTCCTTAACTATAAATGGTTCTCTTAACACAGAACGCAAATAATAGGAACATAACTAAATTGGAAAACATAAAAAAAGTATCACTTGAACTTACCAACGGAATGGTCGATGAATTTTGTCTCCAGTCTTCCTTGTGGGTTATACGTGGTTAAACGTTTCCTCCTATACAGATCTGAGCTACACCAGCTCGTTATCCATAAGGATTGTAAATCTGCAAGGAAAAGCAAAGAAGTAAATTTAAAAAAAAATTTAAATCCGAACTCGTTTTCTGCTCGTAGATTATGAAATTAAGATTGTTATTGTCAGAAGTTATGGTAAAAGCACGTCGAGAATGCTTTCGACTTGTGTGGAAGTAAGATCCGGACGATGAATTAGAACGAATTGTTCGCTTCTAATTGAGTTTCATGTTGTTGAATACAGATAAAGATAAGTAAAGAGATGAGTATGGGAATGTATTACGAGTATATTCGAAGTAACAGTAAAGGAGTATGAGTATTCGTCTTAAACAGATAAGTACTTGAATGGCAGCGTTAACTTTCAATGTATTATCATCAACGGTGAAGACAAAGCAACAACCTTGCATTTGCAAATAGAATCGATTAACTGAGATTGAGTCTTAAGCCAAATCCAAGGAGACAACATTTCGTTCAAGGCTTAAATTTGGAACTATACATTTCATTTCCGTTCAATGCAACCGCTTGGGTTGCAGTGTATACTTAAATGAAAATTCTAAAGCGTTGTTTTAGGTTCATAACAGTCTGACATCAGATATTTGTAGGTATGTAACTAGTCCTACAAGTATATCGGATCGCCGGCGATAATCGAAAATCCGAAACACTTTTGCATTAGTATAAAATTTAAATATATGAACTTATGTATATAACTCTGCCGTTCCCAGTTGACTTCTTTGAACATTTTAATTAAATGAAACAATAACAAAATTAGAGCTTTATATATTTACATACCACCGGATGCTTAGAGTATTAGCACAACTCAACAGCCCAACTTTTCCACATTTTTACCGACTTTATAACTTTATTTTATATATTTTTTAAATCTGCTTCACCTCGGTTACCATCTCTCATTGTCAGCTTGAGGATTTAAGTAGCTACCCCTTCCCTTTGTAATTTTCATATCTGCCACATTTTCAAAGTGAAACATTGGGCGTTTTTCTCGTTTTCTTCTTTTTTCTCTTTTATAGACCAGGATAACGCGTTATTTTGTTCGTCTGCTTAAGTTATATGCGATGCTGTATTTTGTAAATTTCAATTTTTCGTGCTAAGCTTTAAAGCAGAGTACAGAGGTTCCTATAGAATTGTATGCATACATGAGCACCTCAATTGGTAGATGTGTGAAATTATTGCATATGAACCGTGAAAAATAGGGCGAATGCCACAAGCGGAACAGTAACGATGAAAAGTGGGAGGGTGATGATCCCTTTAGTCCAGATTATGACCTCATCGTTAAGGAGAAAGAAAAAGAAGAACCGTGAAAAATAGCAACGCTGATATAAATATTTTCCATTTTTTTTCGAGGCGTATACGTAATTATTTTTATATGTGGTTACAAATTAGCGATTGGGAGGTTTTAATGGTTATATGCGTCTGCTTTCGGAGATGGTTGATGAATATTGATGACTTTGTCTACGCAAATTGTTAGAACAGAATTTAAGAGACGCTAATTATATCTTATTCTGGTCTGTTGTGCATCACCATGAATTCAAGGATTTTTAAAATCAGAAAAATATTGACGTGCCTTGAGTTGTACTTAGGACTATTATTATGAAGGATGATAGTGAACGATCTTAATGCTTAGATGCATATGAACTCAGCTTGGGCCTATTGAATCAGCAAATCGGGAATAATTAGCAGACGTATGTACGTACATTTTACCTGAAGTCCCAACATGATACATTTATTATAAACTAGCTTTTGTTCGCGTGGATTATTGTTTTATTTTAAAATAAAGGCCTTGTATTGCAAAAAGACACATTTCAATAAAATCTATGCAGTTCTGGTCAACCATCGTTAAAGTTTATTAAAATCCACGCCAACGAAAGCGCAGAAAAAAGATCTAATCTAATAATTAATAGATAATTATTTTCAATTTAAACAAATTAAAGATCCATCAGGTCCAATAAATGTAGGATTTCGCGTCGATCGAGGCTACAGGGATTACTTTGAAAAAATGTGACATACGAGCTCTTATTTTATAATTATTCTGATTTCCAAAATGATGAAAATGTTCCTTAAATTGAATGGTTTCGATTTGCTAGGTCTGCCTAGAATCACACCAAATTATTATATTATTCCGCTTCGAAGGAAAAAACGACACAAAAATGAATATGTACTCGTTTTTGAATATTTTCGCTTTTGACAATGTGAAATCTGTCGAGATATGCATGTAGCTGGAAAGAACTGAAAGCTGGGTAGCTCAACATATTTGTGAAAGGATTTCTTTAATTACGTTTTAATATTGATGCGTGCAAGTGATGGCAATGTCATGAGAAGCTTCTAAAATTTGCAGTTTGCATTCGGCTTAAAATTGTAGATGCCTTCCACTTCACACAAGAAAGTGGTTGGAGAAACTAAGTTTTCGGCCCTGTAAGGGCCGTTAATGGCTAATACATATAATATATATGTATATATGTATATATATCAATTAAGTCAGGAAATGGGGCGTGGCATACAATTTTTTTTTATCATACTAGCGTTAAAGCGACAGTTACGTCACAGACTATACCCAAACCTACTACCAGATCATTCCCAACACCCCTCTTCGCCTAACGGCACAAATACAAATCCCATAACACTCTACGACACAAGCTCCCACCATTTTTGCCGACAGTTGCAAAACCTTCCGATAACAAAATCCCAACTAAATATACTCATATTTCACACCTCCAGACGAAATATGAATATTTCATAAACAAGTGCACTCCTATCCCACAGGAAGCACTTCATATAAATACCGGTGGGATAGTTCAGCAAAAGTTAGTTCTAATTCAACTCTCAATGCTAGAAGTGCAGCCACGCCTAGACAGCGGCTTCTTTCATTGATTTAATTTAGGTTATAATATTATAAATAAACAATCTACGTTAGAAGTGCAGCCACGCCTAGACAGCGGCTTCTTTCATGGACATATTATAATGAATAAATAATATAATAAATAAATAAAGAGAAAAAAACCATTGTGTTTTTTTTAATTCAAAACGTTCAACCCAGAACGTAATTCGACTTTTTTTTAAATCTTGGTCGATTGGCAAACAAGCGAATAGTTTATGCTGGAATTATACAAAATCTTGCAAAATATGTCGGCCTGATTTACCAGCCAAATAAAGTCTCGCATTTACAATATAAATAGTGTTAAAGTGTTGATGTTGTTGTCTGAAATTTCAATAAAAAACAAAAATTAGAAATGTACACCTAACGAAGAATAAAAGTATGTTTATTTCTCTCCTTCATAATCTCCGTCAGTACTTTAGGATCAAAGAAAAGCCCCTTGGCCCTATCAACAAACATTGAAAAACTCATAAATTATCTCCCATTCCAAGCAAAATTCGTTCTTTGCAACCCATTGACGGGAAGGTATATAAAATTTGTTTGTTATCACATTTTCTCCGAGGTCATACGCAGCTGGGCTGTGCTGTTTTTGAGTACGGTCTAAAATAAAATCAAACCATTTTCCTTGAGGGAGTTTATAAGGAAGGTTGACGTCAAAACCAACCGAATGAAGTAAGTTTCCGAAATTCTACTCCTGCACAAAACTACGACACCGTTTAAAATTGATTGGGTGATATATTCGTTTGCGATAGTCTATGGAAATCTCTTGTTTGAAGATTGAATTTGAATTTGCCCATACAATAAAAAAAAGTTAAAAATAATGTGCAAATATATACAACACACTGCATTTCGGCACTTGTCATTTCAAATAGAATATGAATGAATAGTGGGGTAGAAAATTTGCGCACAGATTTGCGTTTTCACTCCTCGAAATCATTTTGCCAAAAAACCGTCACTTTGTCACAATTTTTATCCAGGTGCAAAAGCATTCGCAATACTAGTAGCCGCTAGGACATCTTCCAAAATGGGTGTAAAGCATGTTATATGCATAGAAAGTCTCTCGGTAGAAAACCAAGATCATGTGGATTGTAGGATCAAGGGCAATGAACTCAAAGATGAAGCAGCTACCATCAAAGTACCGGTCAATGCATTTAATTCAGGCGTGCTTAATCATATACATATACACGAACTGAATAGTTGTAACTCATATAACCACCACTATAAAAAGCTATTGTCGACAGATCGAATCCATTTTACCTCCCGGACATCCGATAGCGTAAAATTAACCACCAATGTTCGGCTGCGATTGGGACATACAGAATATAAACACCATGGTTGATAAAAAGGACACTTGCAACCACCGTTGACAATCAGCACTTAGATCATTAAGAAAAACATAAAGGCTAAAGCCATCTTGGACGAAATGTTGGATACCCCATTTCTGTCCCTTAAAAAGCGGGCATGGTAAAAAACTTTGAATGAAGGAACTGTTAAGAATAGGACTTTCAATTCCATTGATTTCTACAATATAACAGTTTTCCTTATTTTAAATAGTGGGCGTGTCAGTGAGTGGATTATAAAAATCTTTACAATTAATTATTTCGGGTTAATAGAGAGTTTATAATGTTCCAAATTTCAGTTTTCGACCTGGTTTTGGATGGCTTCAAGTCTGCAACTGTCTTTCTTATTTTTATTAATGATTTCCTGCCTTTTACTTCTGATCGAATTCAATCCTCCGCTGATGACAGCTTTTCATATGCGTTTCCAGGGTGACGTCCTCTATCTTCGTGCGTGGAACTGGAACGGCAACTTATGTTAAGCTCATTGAATTCCGACCTTGATAGCATAGGTATTTTTTTTTTTTTTTTTTTTTTTTTTTTTTTTTTTAAAGGAAATCCAAATCCCAGAGCACTCAGACTCGTTAACGATCCATTGTACTACCAGGCAGAAATCCTCCTTTTGGTGTAGAGGCATGTGAATGGGTGGCGTATGTTGTTGTTCCCCATGGGGATTGAACCTGCACCGCACGGGTCACAAGCCAACACAGCATAGGTATCTACTGAAGTGGGGTATAACCAATAGAGTACAGTGAAATTTAAGGAAATGCTTAGCCGTACTACACAAATGTGGATTGCTCTACTACGCTGTCGCTCTATCTTTTCTTCGCATTAAAATTTACAAACATTTAAAACCCACTTGCATCAGCATCTCTCTCTCCTCCAAACCAAAATTCCCGTCTGCCCGCGCTGTGTCCTAATTACATTATCAGGGTACACAAAAATTCCTTTTGCGTGACTACAATTTTCAATAAATAATAATAAAAATAATAAAACAAAAATTAAAATAAATATTACAGTAAAATATCTCATTCTCAGATTTCTTTTTTTATTTTTTTTATTCATAATTATCATAAAACAAACAATGTTTACATTCATGACATTTGATTTTCATACTTCGAAAAAACTGAACTGATGTCTGAAACTTGCAGCAATTGCCTTTATTAAGTAAGCTTTTTGCAATACCTTAATATCACTGAAGGACCAAACAGACTAAGCTATTGTGATAGAATTTCACAGCACTAAACGTCAAGCCGGGAAAGTTCGACCAAATTATGCTGTTCTACTACAATTGGTGCATCAAGATTAGAAATAGAGACAACTTGCATCAAGAATTGACATACACTAAGCAATGTGTCATTTTACATATAAAATCATCTTGCTGCACGGCTCTTGCTGCACATGTGTTTCAGTAATAACGACAGCGAGTAAGAGAATAGTTAACGACATTTTTCATTCCATAATAAAATAGAGATAATTTCAGTTCAAAGCAAACATTTGATTGTTGATTGAGGTAGAAACTTCACCACGATTTCAATACCTTTCTTTTTCATACAGGTACTTTTGTAAACGAGAAATTTAAAATTTAGAAAGGTATTAAGCGATTAAGAGCGATCAAAACAGATAAAAAAATCACAAGTGCGCTAAGAACTTTGGTCATATGACATATTTTTCACGTGACTGTCATGTGTATATTTATTGAAAATACATATCGTCCGCGGTAAAAGCTTTCCGAATGTATAAGAAACTATGCCGCAAATTAAAAAAAAACATACCATTTATGTCTTGTAGGTACCTACCAACAGCTTCCCGGGGTTTTGAAGACTTTTATTTCCCTTTTTTTTCAATATGATGGAAAATTAAATAAAAGAAAATCGAACATCGATGGTACTAAAAAATAAAGCAAGCTTTCAAATTAAATTTGCATTTTTAACTGAAAATTGTTTATTTTAATTATACGAATATTCAGCAATCGGAATAAGAATAGAATAAAATAAATAAAAATATAAATAACAGTTGAAAGAAACGTCAAAAAGTTTTTTTCAATTCCCCAATCCATTCCAACGGTGCGTGCTTATCTTTTAACGCCCTTCATTGACGAAACCGAAATACATACATGAGCTACACGCACACCAGAGATAAATAAATGTACTAATCAAATAGGAGCTTAAATACAAACGCACACAGATTGAGCACAAAAAGCTGCCTATATGCTATATGGCTTATAAAAGTCTCAGGTAATCAGGTTGTTTTAGTATTATTTGGGGATTGTTACAAGCTGGTGTGCAGTGTAGTAGTTATTTCAGCTATGACATCATATGCTATAGAAGCATTTATTTTTTTGACAGTAATTTCATTTCTTTTCTACAAATGGGCAACTGCCCGTTTTAGAACATTTACGCAACGAAATATTAAACATGATAAACCTTTTCCCTTAGTGGGCAATACGTTGTCATTGTTCATGGGAAAAGTTTCAATTTATAAATTATTTATAAACTTGCACGAAAAGTTCAACACAGAGTGAGTATTTGAAAATACGAGCGGTATTTTCGGTTTGTTTGTTTATTTAATGTACCTGTTGTTATTGTTCGCTCATGGCCAATGGCTCTCCTAAATCTGGCGACTTTTTACTTCCATTTTAAATCGTTATTAATGCGCAATATGGGAGCAGCAGTTCGGTGCTTAGTGCGTTGGAATCTCCCAAACAGCTTACAAGAGAGAGGCAGTTATGTGCCGGCAAATTTCTGTTCGTGATAGCTGCTGACGTCAAGCACTCCACTACACAAGTCTGATAGTGTGGTACAAAAACATAGGGACGGGCTACAGTCCGCTTGGGCGAACTGTTATATACCCTATTCTTATTCCTATCCCTCATAAGTGGGCGTGACAAAAGTCTAAGTATGGTTGAATTGTTCAGAACGCTCTACATATTGAAGGATTCTATCGAAAAAACGAAGCTTTTGAAAAAAACGCTCCCTAGCTCAAACTTGGGCTTTTCGATAAAATTGTTTTATTTAATTGTGGGCGTGTCACTAGGCGGATATAAAAAAAATGTACGCATAAGCATAAAGGGCCCCTAGAAAGTATATATATTATAAATTTCAGCTCCCTACCTCAGACTTTGACTTTTCAATAAAATTGTTTTATTTTATTGTGGGCGTGTCAGTGGGCGGATTTTAAAAATTGTATCTCCCGAGCAGTTTTAAAAGTCATAGATCATATATAAATAATTTCAGCTTTCTAGCTCAAAATTCGATATATTTTTTGATAAATTTGTTTTTTTTTTTTGAGTTTGTGGGCTTGTCTGTGGGCGGATTTCAAAAATTCTTAAACTTGATTATTTCGGGCCCCTAGAGAGTATATGGTTCAAAATTTCAGCTCTCTAGGTCCAGTTTAAAGGCCTAATTTTTGCCGTCAGACGGACGGACGGGCGGACATGGCTAGATCGATATTACTATCGATGCTGATCATAAATATAGTAACTTTTAGGGGTCTACGGGCAATATTAAGGTATTTTACAAACTATACGTCAAAATTGATATACCCTTAGAATAGGGTATACAAACTATTGACTGCTGGACGCAAAGTGTCGCATCAAGCTTCAAAGTCTTACGAGCAATTCTGTAAACAAAAGGAACTACACTGAGTTGCAAACAAAATATCACTTGAAGACAACGAGTGATCAAAATCTTGATTGTAGTTATTAATAATTCAGAAGCTTAAGTAATTTAAGTAGAAAAGAAAGTGTTTAGTTTTTTTTGTCCTTTCCTTTCATGACAAATCAATTATCTCGCCCCCACATATAAACATTATTACTTTATAATTTTTTGAATTCATAATACACTCGACAGCAAATAAACCGGGCCACCCGCTACCGCTATAACAAAGAAAAAATTCAAAAAAAAAAAATGTTAGTCAATATCTGGTATTGCCTCCTCTTGCTTGAATAACTGCCAGCATCCTTGCATTCATCGACCTCACGAGCCTGACGATGAAATCTTGCGGAATAGCATTCCACTCCTCTTTAAGTGCGATTCGCAGCTCTGGCAGCCTTGTTGGAGCAGGTATCCGGGCTTGAACCAGACGTTTCAGTTCATCACATAAATGTTCTATCGGATTCAAGTCCGGGCTTCGAGCTTCCGGTCCATCGTACGAACGCCGACGTCCCGTAGATACAGGGTCACCACATATGCAGCATGAGGCCGTGCGTTATCTTGCATTAACAGCATATCCTGCCCGATATATCCTGCGAAAGGTAACACATAGTCTGCGATGATTTCAGGAATGTAGCGATGAGAAGTCAATCCACGTGTACGGCCCATTGGTTCGATGAAAACTAAAGCTATATGTGCGGTTAAGGAGATGCCGCCCCAGTACATTACAGATCCTCCTCCATAAGCAACAGTTTCCTCGATGTAACATTGAAGTGTTTCTTGCTTGATTACAATGTGAGTTAACGGTACTTAAGAATAAATTTAAAATTATTTTAATTGACTTGAAAAGCACTTTCTGTAGGCACCACTTTTTTAGTTGTATGTGTTATACTTTTAAAGAAAATTCAATCAGAGCTTGAACGTAGCAGGTAGCCCGGTTTATTTGCTGCTGTCGAGTGTAGTGTACGTTCACGTTAAATAGCGCTTGTCGTACATCTAGGCAATTCAAGGTATCATAATAATAATAATAATATTTAGTTAGGGTTTATTACACTGCGACCTATTGGTCTATTGTGTCCCCTTGCTTGTGCCTCGGGGCATTGCTCTGTTTTATCCTTGGCAGGTCACACTCCTTAGAGCACAGCGTTCAGTCCAGTTTCTTTAATGAATCTGAGAATGAGCTGTGGGTCCATGGTTTGTATGTCCTTATCTGTTATTTGGTGCCTGCCCAAGTATTTCATCCTTTTGTGGGCCAGTGCCCCACAGGATTCCAGTAAGTAGTCTGGAGTTTCGGCGGTTTCACTGCAGAATCTGCAGAGCCCGTCCTCCGATATGCCCATTTTCCTCAGGTGCTCCTTGATTCTGCAGTGCCCCGTGAGGAGACCTGTTAGGATTCTTAGGTTGTTTTTGTTAAGGCCGATACAAGCTTTGAATCTCTTTTGGTTGTAATTTTCTAAGAGTTTCTTTGCTTGCCTTCGACCTTGGAGGTCGAGAAAGGTTTTGGCCCTTGTTTCTTCCTCCAGTTTCCTGAACTCTTCGCGTATAGTGTGTTCTCCTATCCCGCAGAACGGTTCAGGTCCTATAAAGGGTTCCTCTGTCCCTTTTCTTGCCAGAGAGTCCGCTGCCTCATTGCCTGTATTGCCAATATGGTCAGGTACCCAGCAGATGGAAATTCTGCTATTCTTGCCTAATCTATTCAGTCCGTGTAGGCATTCCCACACGAGTTTTGACTTGATAACGTAGGCATCAAGAGCCTTTATAGCTGCTTGGCTGTCAGACATTATTGCTATATTGCAATTTCTGTAGTTTCTCTCGAGGTTGATTCGAACGCACCTGTCTATGGCACATATTTCTGCCTGGAAGATGCTGGCACATTTACCCATGAATTCGTAGTGCTTAGTTCCTGGCCCAAACACTCCTGCACCAGTTCCCTCCTCGGTCCTCCAGCCGTCCGTGTACCACTTTGTTGTGTGGTTGCTCAGTCCATAAGTTATGGATTTATTGCTCCAGTCCTCCTTATTGCTGAGCTTTATCTGGAAATTCTTCTCGAAGTTGAATTTCCTGATGCTGTCGTCCCTAGGTATGCTAAAAAGTGGGAGTTTTTTGAGTAAGTCACCGTGTTCTTTCGAACCGATGCATTTTCCTCTCCCAATTCCCTCCTTTGCCATCCTTAGGATTGTTTTGTCTGCCTCGTTCGTCACCATGATGTGTAGAGGGGTCAATTCCAATAACACCTCCATGGCTACGGTTGGGCAGCTACGCATTGCTCCGGTAATGCACAGGCACGCCAGTCTTTGCACTTTGCCGAGTGTTTCCCTTGTTGTGGTTAGACTGGTTCGTTTCGCCCATGCTACCGCTCCGTATGTGATCATTGGTCTCACGATTGCAGTGTACATCCATCGCAGGATGTTTGGGCTGCATCCCCATGCCTTCCCCGCTAGGCTCCTACATATCATGAGAGCGCGGGTGGCCTTCTTGGATATCTCCTCTGTGTGTTTTCGCCAGAGGAGTTTACTATCTAGATGGAGTCCTAGATATTTTACTTCTTTGACTGGTATCAGTGTCGTGCCTGATAGGCTAATGTCCTTAAGTCTTTGAAGTTGTCTTTTCCTTGTGAATGGTACTATGGTTGTTTTCGCCGGATTGATGTTAAGTCCGACAGTATGGCACCATCCCTTGGTTACTTTAAGCCCCCTTTGTATGATGTCCCAAGGGTTTCTTCGAACTTGCCTCTGGCAATCAATACAATGTCATCGGCGTACACCTGACAGTTGATGCCGAGGTTGGTTAATTTTTCCAGCAGTTTGTCTACAACTAGGCTCCACATTAAGGGTGATAGTACCCCTCCTTGTGGACATCCTCTTGTTGTGTTTACTCTGATGGTTCCAGATGGTGTTTGAGTCTCTGCTGATCTGGAGCTCAGCAGCTCAGACATCCAGTTGGATACTGTACTGTTAACTCCTTTCCTATCCAGGGATCGTTTAATCGCCTCATGTGAGGTGTTGTCAAATGCTCCCTCTATGTCTAGGAAAGCGCACAGTACTATTTCTTTTGCTTCCAAAGCACTTTGAATTATCTCCGTCAGCTGATATATTATCAAGGTATCGTTGGATCAATCCAAGGTTCGATTGCATCAATCCTCATCGTCATCCTAACCCATGGTTCGGGAGTCGGGCAGGAGTCGCGACGGCTCTAGTCACTCTCAACATATCGCAGCCGTTATGCGAACTACAGTCATGTAGCATCCCCTGACTTCTCATGAGTACCTCGCCCACAACCACAACCTCGCAGTAGGTAATCGCAGGGCTCACAGTAGGCGAGCGACGACCGGCAAAACACCCCCCTCTGTGGTACATTCTGACGACTATTTTATTGTTCCAAATAAGGGTTAAACTCCCTGTTGCATAGTGTCATTAAGATTAATAGGCTGGCCACTCAGCCGAATCAGATAAACAGTCGAAGTATTCTTTACAAAAAAGTTGTCAATAGCAGATTGACTCTACCCCTATGGGTATTATTCTTGATCTTGGTTAAGACGTGTTAGGATTTTTGAGGATTAGCAGTATATTATTTAAAGGCTCGTTATTCGAAAACTAATATAAAACAGTGCTGTCATCAAACAAAATAATATGAATTCTACTATATGTCGGCCACAAGATATCATTAATATGGTTCTTATCCAAGGTTACAGAAAACTTCGATCACTGCAGTACTGCTGTATTATGAGTAAGGGAGCGCTTACATTCCATCAATGAAAACTTAAACTGATTATCCTAGAAGGAAATTCTGTGTCCGCAGATTTGGTTAAGTATTCCATAAGACGTCAAATTAGTAAGCAGGAATCTATGCCAGACTCGATCAAAAACATTTAAGATGCCAAAGCTCTGAATTCGCCATGTTATTCAATTGTATTTAGAATTTAATACAGAATATAAAAATAAATGTAACTTAATATAAACAAAAAATATCAAAATTTAATTTTAATTAGGAACTATTGAGGAAATCTTTCTAGACCTCAGTTTAACTTGCTACTAGCCAAAACTGAAGTTTAAGTTTAAAAATAGTGGACCTGAGTAGTTAGCCGAAATCTGTGATATTTGCGTTGGGCTTATGGTTTATTTCAGGATATTTTCTTTTTTGTGTCAACCCAAGAGGCTGGCTCTATTTTTTAATTACATTTGGCGGGATAAGTCATACCACCTTTTTTACATATTTATTCCTGAATAATTTTAAAGCATTTTTTTTTCAGAAAAATTTATGGCTATTACAATATTCGTGAGCCCGTATTCGTGATTCGTGATCCAGAGCTTATCAAAAAAATTGCTATCCAGGATTTTGAAAGCTTTCCAAATCATCAATCCAATGAATCAGCCGGAAATAACGAACTGTTTGGAAACATGCTTACTATGCTAAGAGATAAAAAATGGAAAGATATGCGTACGACATTAAGCCCCGTTTTTACTGGAAGTAAAATGCGACAAATATTCCAATTAATAAACGAGTGCAGCTCTGAAGCTGTTAAAAACTTGCGCGACGAGGTAGGCTCCAATGGAACAGAGCTTGAATTCAAAGAATTCTTTACTCGGTATACCAACGATGTGATCGCTTCTGCAGCTTTTGGCTTGCATGTTAATTCATATAGAGATAAAGAAAACGAATTTTTCACTATGAGTAGAAAAATTTTGAAATTCGAAGCATTTGCCGTTTTTAAATTAGTGCTCTTAATGATTGTTCCCAAAATTACCAAGGTCCGTATTCTAAACATTATATTATTTAAAATAAGCTACATTTACATTATTTTTCAGATTATCAAAATTAATGTTTGCAATGAAAAGGCTCTCAACTATCTTAAAGGAATAGTTAAGGAAACAATGAAATACAGGGAGAATAATAAGGTTGTTCGTAAGGATATGATCCACCTGTTAATGGAAGCACAAAAACAAGGGCAAAACGCGTCGGGAACTAAATGGACCGATAGTGAAATTATCGCTCAGTGTCTGTTATTCTTCTTCGCTGGCTTTGATACAGTTAGTAACATGCTTTGTTTCACTGCTTATGAACTTATGAAGAATCCAGAGGTTCAGGAAAGACTGTTTGAGGAGATTGCCCTAATGAACAAAGAATTAAACGGCGAACATCTTACATATGATAGTTTGAAAAAAATGAAGTACCTGGATATGGTTGTTTCTGAGTCACTTCGCAAGTGGCCGCCTGCAATTGTCACAGACCGTGTGTGTTCTAAGCCATATACTTTAACCGACTCTACGGGGGAGTTTGTAGCAGAGTTTAAGGCTGGCGATAATATTTGGTTTCCAATTATTGGAAACCATTACGATGAGAAAAATTTCCCAGATCCATACGTTTTTAATCCTGAGCGGTTTTCCGAAGAAAATAAAGATAATATCAAGCCCTTTGCCTATCTACCATTTGGAGCGGGTCCAAGAAGTTGCATAGGTAAGTGCTTAAAGTATGTAAATAAAAGTAACGTGTGCATACATATTTCCAGCAAATAGATTCGGTCTCATGGAGAGTAAGGCTATATTGTACCATCTGCTGCTCGAGTTCAAAATTACTCCAGGCCCAAAAACTACACCAGATTTGATGGAGTCTTTTACTGGATTTCAAATTAGCGCAATAAATTTCTGGCTAAAGTTGATTCCGCGAACACCGGAGAAATTAACAATCGAACAAAGTGAAAGCTAAATCAATTAGCTAGACAATCGTTGTGATTATGTTTAAAATTTAAGAATTTAAACTTAATTAATTAATGACAATATAAGGGATAAAACACTGTAAAAGAATATTTATACATATATGTTCTAAACTAGTGGAACCTGGCGCACGTTGTTTCGTTGTCTGGCAATCGTCTATGTCAGTTTCCTTTTTCGAATCGAACAGTGTTTTTGTGACCCTCTTCGTGGGTTGAACGTATTAAACCATTTTTTCGCATGGTCGAGCCCGCTCACGCAACCTGTCTGCTCTGGTAAGAGTATGAGCCCATTCATAAATGCAATATTGCGCAAGATGTGCTAAGCAGAGAGTTCACAAATGCATCAATTTTCATCACTGCTAAGCACAGAATTCATAAATGTAGTAGAGTTTTATTTATTGCGCAATTTTGAGCGCAATCGGGCGGATTTCAGACTCGTATTGCTTTTTAATTTCTTTTTGTTGAAAATATTGCTCTGCAAACCTTGCATTTATGAATGAGCCCTATGTGCTAGTTATCTGGCAGGTGCCTAATGTAGGCATACTTTTTTGAATCAAACATTCAACTGTTTTCCCCTATACATCTTGCAGTTCAACATGCGGATGACCACACCTTAGCTGAAGAACCGACAATGTTATTTAACTTTTTTTTAAAGTTTCCCCCCATCGTTCCGAAAAGTTGTTCTTCCACGCTGGCAAAACCATTGCGTAAGCTTTTTTATCTATCCTATTCTTCAGAGCTCTTTCCGAAAAAATGGAAAACAGCATTTGTCCAGCCCGTCCATAAAAAAGACGAATCTTCTTCTCTTTCATCCTACTGACCAATTGCACTTACGTCCATTCTTTCCAAGGTCATGGAAACGATGATAACCCGTCAGCTCATGAAATATCTCGAATCCCGAATACTTCTTCATGGCCGGCAGCACGGTTTTCGCAGCAACAGGTCCGATCGTGAACCGAAAAGCGAAAACACTCCCCTCACCATGCTGATGAAAGTAAGATCTTTACGCTTCATATTTCGAAGGCATTTGACAGAGTTTGCGTGCATTAGGAATAGATGATACTCTTCTTCAATGGAATGGCGTTGAACCATTATCCATGAATGGTACTTGCATCGCTGAAACCGAATATCTTTCCATTCTCGGTATGTGCGTTACTTGCAACCTTCGTTGGAATGACCATATATTCGATGTCGCCAAGAACGCTGCGAAATATCTAGGCTTGATTAAGCGATGCAAGAAATATTTTACCTCTTATGATCTGGCTACAGTTTATAGGGCGTTCATCCGCACATAGCTTGAGTACAACGCTCATATCTGGTCCGGTGCACCGATTACGTATTGGAAGCATTCAAAAACGCGCGATAAAACTCATTGGTGATCGAAACATCGAAATCACTTAACTCCTGCTTTTCGTTGTTCTATCGGTATTTCCACCGTTAGTACTGGAACGAAGTAGGTAGCTACTAGCTAGTTGTATTCCTCCCTTAGAACGTTTCAATACCCGCCATGCTAGGTATGCACATCAGTTCAGTCTTGAGCATGTATTTAAGTGTACAGTAAAATACAAAGCCGTACCACAGGTACGTGAAATGCTCTACCATCCTCTATCTTTCGTTGTCACAACAATTAACAAACATTTAAAACCAACGTGCATCAGCATCTCCTCTATCTCTCCAATCCAAATGTCCCTTCTGCCCGCGCTGTGTAACTATTTACATTATAAGGGTACACTAAATTCCCTTGCGCGTGTGCAAATAATAATAAAAAATATATAAAAATATAAAATAAATTATGTTGTCTTATTCATTATTATACCTGTCTGCTTAAACTTGGCTAAGAATTGGTATAATGTTAATGCTATTTTATTTTGCCATCGAAGCAATGAATTTAAAAAATTTAAATGTTATTTTTATTTTTTCTTAAAATTTTTGATTTTTTTTGACAATATAATTGTTTTTGTATTGCTTACTTGGAAACAATTATCTCTTTTGTGTTCTTTTTCGCATTTGCTTTATTTCTAACACCAATGTCAATCGTTAATACATTAAGTTTATATTAATCCAGACACCATAAAGAACACATTCACAAAATTTAATCAAAATTCGTCAAGCGATTCGTGAGATTTTAAAGGACACACACAAATGTCGAGTGATTTTTGTAAACATATATATGAACATTTTTTTTTTGATATGTTAAGCGGAATCACTACCTACTTTGTCCAATGGTTATGATGACATTGGACTTATTTTAATACGAAAGCTAAGAAAAGCGAATATCTCTCGCATGACATCTTTGACTAATTAAACAATCCTGATCTATGTTTTTGGATGGATATAACTCATAAATCAAACCGTATTAAGTAAAACTGTCACTTTGATCTATATCTATGCTTTTATTTGTCTTCTTTTTCCATTGACCTTGTAACATAATACACAGATACACACAAGGTTCATGATATAAACTGAATTGGCCAGCAAATTCTCTCTATTCATCTCTCATTTTTATTCATTCGGGAGCTGTTGCAGAATTGGAGTAAGAATGATGGAACAAAATACACAAACAAAAAAAAATAAACGAATCTACGACAGGATAATAGACTTGGAATATCCTGCGCACGGAACACGTTCCCATTTATCCTCAATTTTATCTTTGGCGGTTGATTGTCATTTTATTTGTAAGTATTTCTGGCTACATAATGGTGTGACTGGGCATCAATTAAAATTCCACCCGATGTATTTAGTGACAGTAAAATAGGATCAAAGTTCATGGATAATGAAAAGGACGTGAATTAATTTGTTGGATGTATATATAAATGTAAGCTTACAATTATATTATTGTGTGTTTTGTTTTAGGTCAGAGCAATGCGTCTAGTGAGATATAGCTATTTGCATTTGCAACAAGCTTATGCACATGCACAATGCGAGGCCAATTCATTCTTTTAAGGTCGGGTTATGATTATTAAGGGATATAAACTGGAGAGCCGTCCACAGTAAAATCATTCATATCCGCGGTTTGTTTTGGTATCGGAATCGACACCTATAACTTGGAGGCAGTGAGGGGCTTTATCTACATTTGAGTCGTAGAGCCCTATCCCGAAGAACTAAGAAGATACTTTATAATACTTTGATGATCAGAGCCCTACGTTATGGGCCTGAAACATGGACCCCAATCAAAACGGATGAAGAAATCCTCGGTCGCTTTGAGAGAAAGATTCTGCGAAAAATGTTAGGTCCCGGTACACACAGGGGGGTTTTATGTCCAATCCCGTGCGTTGCAGACGCATTTCTTCCCTTTTCTTGCCAGCTCGACTGCGAGCTCATTGCCCACTATGTCGCAGTGCCTGGACACCCAGCACAGTCTAACGCGGTGCTGTGAACATAGTGCCTTAATCATTATGCGACAATAAAAGACTATTTCGGATCTGATGACACATGATTCCAGTGCCTTGAGGATTGTACAAATAAATAATTCAAATAAATAATGCAATTTTCCTCGAATGGCAATTATCTACAAATCTCTGAACATACGGTGCTATACAAACATATGTGAATACCAATGTTTAAACGAACCATCTTAACCTTATTTAAAAAGAGGATTGATTGTGTAACATTAAATGACACTTCACTTTAAAAAATAATAATTATACGTGCGTTCCAAAAATGTTTTAACATCTAGCACAAACATAAACAAGCGTAAGCTTAGAAACAAAACCACGACCACCATTACCATTTTTCTCAGAAATTTAAGATCCTTCTCTAAAAGAAAGACCATTAAACTTAAAAAAAATTAAGCTTCACCACACAGAAGATTACGTAATTATAACTATTCTTTGTTTCAACCCTTTCCTGCTACAAATCGAAAAAGGATTTAATTATCTACGCCGATTATTTAGTGCACTCCAAGGTTAATGTAAGTTTAAAAAAATCTCCATTTTTAGGTATTCCCACCAACTCCGTAAATTGATCTGTGCGAGGTGTTCAGCAAAGGAGCCTAGAAATGTTCAAAGTACAACCCCATCGCAGCTTACGTTATACACTGGCTTCTTACCATCCTTTATGTAATTATAAGTAATTGTAAGTGACTATATCTGTATACAATGAATGTGTGTGTCCACTGGTCTTACGGGAGGCAAAACATTTAAATGAATTCTTTAGTGTCCTAAAAGGAAGGATGTGTAAACGGTTATAGCTCCCGCCGTTCGAATAAACCCCTAACGGGCTTACTCATTGACCCAGATTTTGTATTGTATTCTTCCACTGGCGACGATTACGTCGTTATTAAGTATCACCCGCAAGCTTCTCACTTTCCTTCAAGTTTTTCCTATGTTGTTGTGACGTAAACATTTTTTTTTGGAGTTGGGTCATATCATTAACAGCAGATGGAACCCGCTGGCAATAGTGTAGTCTTTGTTTACAACATTGTAGCTGTTGATGTAAGGAGTTATAAAAATAAGCCACTATTTTAATTTATCATCGCCATTTTTATTTTTAGTACTGTTTTGTCTACACTCTTGGCGACAATGTGAAGAATCGATGGCGCCGAGATGTCAGTTAGCTGTGCGGAATGTATCTCTTTTAATGGAAAGAGGGTGGTAAAATAAGGAAATAACACAGACAAAAATTATGACTTTATTTTGATTGGGAATAGGTACTTGTGCAATCTTCTGAATTTTATGAGTAAAATAAGCTTCCCGTGAATGAGAACTGAATTGCGGGATGCATAGATGAATAAGTATATTATATACTATTCGAATCAACCATTAGTTTTTTCATTCATTTAAAAAGCGTTTAAGCTTATTTTCGTCATGTTAAGATTGATGACGATTAGAAGATTATATTCGTGAAAAGTTAATTAAATATCATCAAAATGACTGAAAGCAAATTAATGTGATGGTAATGTTTCCCATGCTAGTGGGTACTTATGGAATGTGTTCCAGCACCAGGTCATGCATATTGTGTGTGATTGCCACTCGTACGTGCACGAGCCTTGCGTGTTTGACTGGCGGACAGGTTGAACTCCATTGTTATTGCGATTCCCTTTGATTGTGTTAGCGATTGCCAATAGGCGCCTCATTTGCGATATTCCCCTTTAATACCGCTCATATTTTCGGTGACCATATTTTTGGGAGCAAAAAAGTTGACATAAAAAAGCACTTAGGTGAAATCTCAGCTGCGAAACCGACGATTTGTATCCACTTAAGATTGTATCTGCCTTATAGGCTTTTACGTGTAGGTATAAAAAAAAACTATTAGTTTTACATAATATTTACAGAGCACAAGTGTGCCTATTTGCTTCATCACCACTTTATCTGTTATTTCAATCGATTTGAAAAAGTTTTTCGACAGTTTCAATACAGAATTTACTTAGTTTGCCGGTGTAGTTTTATTTTATAGATACGTACTAGATAGAACTGAGGTAAAAAAGCTGCATTGGGTCACCAATTTTGTTTTTTTTTCGTAATTAGCTATAGATAAGACAGAAAAAGGAAAAACAGATGAATTTGGTGAATTCTTATTATTCAAATTCAAACTTCTTGAATGAAGATGCATGCTTAAAGGCACTTTCTTTAAATAATTATATATTCCGTGAAACGGTGAGAAGAAGGAAGGAAGGAAGTCATGCCGTGGGCTGAAAATCAATACGACCAATATTTTAATTCCCCGCCACGATTTTCTAATACATTTTTAATATTTATGTTCGGAGTTGCTTATATAGAGGCTGTCTACGGCAAAGCCAAAAATCTTCATCGAAACAAGTGATGTGTTTGGCACAGACCGATTTGAATCGGTGTAGATTTTTCCCGAACCGAGTTGGCTGGACCCGAAAGATAATTCGGTTCGGTTCGGCTTGTGGCAAAAGCCGTCGGTTTCGGTTTGGCATTGACGCGCTGTATTCTGATCTGATTTCTTAAAAAGCGAGAGATAACATTGAACAATTCTCTTTGCTTTTAGAACTCGGTAAGGCATTGAGTGAGATTAAGAAGAAAGTATATAAATATTTATTTTGCCTCTTTCAATAAATTGTTGTCTTTGAAATATGTAGGAATGTATGTTTGTACTTACTAAAAAAGCGTTTTTGGATAGCAGGTGAAGGTTAAAGGTGCTTGCCAGGTAAACTGATCAGCCCTTCACACTTTTCAAATTGGCAGTAGCCTTTCCCCGCTAGAAGCAAATAACCAAAAGCACATTTTGAAAAAAAGGTACCTACTTGTTAAATAGCATAAACCAAATTCGGTTTGGTACATCACTAATCGAAACCCTCCATGATGGTGGCGGCCAGTAAATAATTCTAATAACCGCTACGAATGTCTTCTTTGATGCTAATATGGGGCCAAGCCCAAAAAAGTATTGTATAAGATTCTCGACTTCTTAATAGTAAACAGAAACAAAAAAAAATATTTATGTTTCTATATATGTATTTATTATGCTAATAAAAGATGTACATTTCAAATGTGAAGCAGCTGTCCTCTCATTTAGTTTTATCTACATTATGCCATTCTTTCCGCCCCGCCCCGCCACGCAGTCCTTTCTATATATTAAGGCGGCCAAAACAAAACAAAACGAAAAAGCGTTGCGGAAACAAAACAAATATCCTTAATTATTTATCTGCTTAGTTGGGTCCCAAGAAACCATTTTGTTTAAATATTTTCAAAACTGTAATTTCTCTTATTTAGGTCATAATGAAAATCTTCATGAAAACAATGAAATAAAAAACCAACAACAGAAGGGAAAATCATGTCTGGGTGAAGCACTGTTTATTGGGGGTAAATTACAGTGTCATTTTTTAAAGCGGATGTCAAATATATTTAAGGGAATATATTTCCCTCGCTTCTCTATGTTCATACATAGTACGAGAGTATCTCTTTAATTTTGTAAGGGATAAGGAACACGAGTTCGCTACATTTTTTCAATTTAATTCATAGAAGTTATTCGATCCCCATGTGCCCTTGTTCCATCACCACCTAAGATGACTCAATGATGAAGATATATCCTAAGCTATCCGCTCTAATACCCATGTACATTACGCTTTTATTATACTATTGCCGATAACAATTTTACGTTATTGGTGATTATATGCATTAAGGATCAAGAAACGAATTGTTATAATTTAAATATCTAATTTAATTGGAGTTTAATAAAATGAAAAAAAAAGTTTATCATTTTTGTTCTTTAACGGCGAGGTTAAGATAAGGATTAAAGGGATCTTACACCTTCCACTTTATGGCATCCCTCCCAACTGGTCCCCCTGTTGGGTTCACAGGATCTACGTTAGTAAGGCTGGCATTGTTGCTTTTACGTGATCAAGAAATATTTGGGCTTACATTTTATACGTTTTTGCTATCATTGAATACTCCGGAAAGTGAATGAACGGAAATGAACCGATTTCGGTAAGACAGTACCTATACGAATATAATGTAGCTGTCAATGAAAACGCATCCCTTCCGCAGCCCATACACATTTAACATTTAATTAATTTTATTTTCAAAAATCAAACGGTTTTCCCAAATTTAGAAGAAAAATTAAAAAAAAAAAACAGGTTTAACACCTAAAATAAAATAAGCAGAGGATTGTCAGGGATATCACATCTGATCTTATGTTTCTATAGGTTTGCGTATTCTGAAGGAGATCACTTTAACATTTGCTCTTGCATGTAGATCTATCGTGGAGTGATGCCATGGGAGGTTAAGCATCATTTTTAATAATTTGTTCTGTGCGATTTGCAACTTTTTAATGTGACATTCAGCACAATTCCCCCAAACCGGGCAGCCGTACAATAAGATGGATTGAAAAACCGTTTTATGAATTACATTTGAAAGTGATGATTTCCTTTTTTAAAAAAAAAACCTAAATAGTGGGGAATAGCCCCCTCTCCCATATTGAAAAATGCTTGTATTTTGTCCCTCTACAAAATGCCATTATTTTTTTGCGGCGCTCAAATTAATGACCTTCTGTATGTAGATATGTATCGATTACCTTAGTAGGTACATATAAAGAAGACGAGAACGTTTTATAATCGTTTGTATGACTGCTTTCAGACCGCCACCAAGTAAAAACCCGATGAACTGGTACATCAGAAATTTAATATGTTACTATATACTTACATATACAGTAGATGCCCAGTATAACGAATGATATAATGTTTGAGGTCGTTCGCTAAAACGAAAGAGTTCGTTACATCAAAAGACTTTTTGTAGTGTTTTCATAATATTAATCGTGAGACTTCAGCTCCACCAGCAGTAATATAAGTAGGTATAAACTAGTAAGTTCCAGAAAGGCCCACTCTAATCGGCAATATCATATCTATTGTGAGCCACTTGCTCATGATGACTTATAACGATCCTTACTGAACGCTCCTACTTAATCAGTTTGCGATAATAACTTTTCTCCGGAATCATTGCGAATTCGATCCCCTTACCGTTTCTCAAATTTTGTAAACCAGCCCTCACTCCATTGGGTCAACTACCTTACATAAACAAAGATTGCGAATAACAACACATATTGCTTGAAGGAGAAGAATAGACGTGCAAAAATGTGCAGTTTTAAAAAATATGTTCGTTATATTGGAAAGCAAGTTTGTACGAACGTTCACTGCTTAGAGATGCCAATGCAATTTTAACAAGCGTTCATTATATCGAAAATTTGTTATATCGACATTTGTAATACTGGAAGTCCACTGTTACAAGAAGTGTACTTACGACTTAAGGACAAATATTCAGCTTAATAAGCTGAAGCTGAAGTGACATAATATGTCACTTTAAGATAGCGACAACTTTTCACATGTGGCAACATGATACAAGGCCAATTTGGCTTTTTCTCCCCTCCCGATATATCTTCCATACAGGATCAAAATGACACCGCGAATAATCGGCGGAAGTCTCCTTCTACCCTACTGAGTCGACTTCCTTAACGGGAACACCAGATGATAATCTTTCTCCGTGTTTTTCCATTAATATCAATTTTATTAAGTGGTTTCACTAACATACCATGAACTGCATTTTAACATCACGGCTTAATGAGAAAAACCTGTTTGCCACACTTCGCGATTCTGATCCAAACAACCTTAATGGCATCACGAATCGTCTAGGTGCCACACAAAGTATGCAATAAAACTCTTATTAAAGAAAAACAATATGATAGAAAATCCATTTTCCGTAAAACAATAAACTGTTATGCTGGTGCTTAAGATGAAAGGAAAATATGGATGCAAGGAAAACAAATCCAGATATCCTCGACGATATGCGGAAGAATGTCTGGTATAGAAACTCAAAATGCAAAACAAACAAAGGTGCTGCACGTTCTACGAATTAAATATTAAACAACATAAACGCCTGATGGTGTCGCTGAAGCCTCATGAGAAAGGCCGTCATCGTCATTCGTCCTCCAGCTTTGCAATTTAATATTACGATGGCATTGGTAAAACTTATAAGCATTGAGTGAAAAAAGTAGTGAAATTTGCGTTCGCACTACATGTTTTTTTGCTTTCGTGTATTCTCCTTCGATGCTATTGTTTCATCGTATAACCTTAGCTACAAAATGAAAAAGGAAAATAAAAATTCCGTTCGTATAAAATGGTATCACTACCTTATACTGAAACAAGACTAACAATAAAAACAAAACTTACAACAGAGTGGGTACTAACGAAAGCAATGGAACCAATGCCTTCGCTTAAATTTTGTTTGTATAAGGATATGTGCGTCCTTCCATTATGGCTACAACCATAAAAAAATACCAAAAGGTAAATGCACACACATTTTGTGGGCTATTTGCACACCGCTAGTGGTATTTGCTGAACCAAAATATATAGATGTGGATAGATGATGGAAAATATACAGGTGGGTTAAGTGCTATGCGAAAGGTAAGACGTATGAAAATGTCCAAACGGTGTCTAGCCTAGCCAAGCTCTCTAGCAACTTGACACTACACCCTTATTTACAGGAACCAATTCAGGCCATTTCCTACTTCCTATAATTTCGCTTTCAACAAACTTGTCGAATTCGTTGAGATTTGCCTTAACCGACTGAATAGAAAATCTCATTTGTTTATCATAAGTAATTATTAGGAGAGACAGGGCTTCAAACAAGAAATAAAGTAATTATAATAACTCACTCACTGACACATCATCTGAATTTCAGTACTATGAATCGTTTGTTGTATTCCTGTGAAAATTCGCATGTTAATAAATTTCTAAACATGATAAGTCTTGGATTTTTTTTTTGAAATAACGCTTAGCCTTTTTAGAGCAATAACTTATAACTCACGTAAAAATACCACCCAGCTGCTAACAGTATTCTACCTGCTGAACAGGTATCCTCGGATATACTTTCCAAGAGTCGTTCTTAACAATGAAGAAGTACCCGGAATTACTGTCGGAGAAGTTGTAAGGGCGGTCAAAGACACTGCAGAGAACGAAAAGCGGTTAAGCCAGACGAGATACCCTCTGAGTTTTGGCGGAAATAGGAGACATCGGGAGACACTTGGTTCATGATTCTCATCTCCAAACTGATGAGAAACATCTATGAGTGGTTCCCAATCAAAGTCGGTGAACACCAGGGAAGCGTTTAAGTCTCTGGATAGTTATTACATTCATTGATTATCTTCTTGAAGGAAAGTGAAGGACTCCAAAGTGGATTGGGAATCACTTTTCTATTCATACAAATGTAAAACATCAACCCATACATTAAGTGCTCGTTTTAGGGGCGTTTGATCCTAGCTTGTAATGACTACATTTTCAGTAAAGAAAATTTGCTATCCCATCTTTTGCGGAAGTCAGAAACACAATCCAAGAGTATAAACTGTCAGGGAAGCTTTTCAAAACTTGACAAAGAATTGCATGTCTCTTCCAATTGTGCCAACAAAATATCTTCGCTAGGTTTAAAGCCCTATATGGCTCGTTAATCCCAAACGGTTAATATTTTACTGGTCCGTTTATGGGGTTCCCCGGTTCGGTATATGAATACCGGCAGGCCTCCTGGGTATTGTTGCATTTGTGTGATCTCTTTTAGTAGCTCAAAGCTACCGAGAGGAAAACTTATGAAATAGAAAAAGTTGGAAAACCACTAGAGCGAAGGCTAACATACGGGAAGAAAATTTATAATTAGTATTTTTAGTATTTTAGTATTTAGTATTTATTCAAGAATGTAGTTGTACATTAAGATAACAGGAATCTTATAAGTTTGTACAATGTTTTAAAAGTGGTAATAATAACTAAAAATTTAACTTAAAATTAAAAAAAATTTACTATAAAAATAATATAAAAAAGAAAGAGTGTTTTTATCAAAAGGTAATTTAAGTTGAAACTACATGTAGATAAGAGAGTGAAAAAGAGAGAAAAAACTTAAATTTTAAAAGAATCTAAGTTAATTGTGATCAATGGCCAAATGTGTAAGAAGATGTTTTTTGAAGAGCTTTGCGTTTCTTATCGTTCTTAGTTCCATCGGAAGGGAGTTCCACAAACGAGTGGCATGAACTAGGAACTGGCGTTCTGATGTTAAGCAGGAGTACGTTGGTTGAATTAGCACAAGGGTTCTCTGCGATGTTGGGAACCTAAGCTTTTTATAGAGGTAGTCTGGTTCTTGTGTTCGAATAATGTCATAAAGGCACGTTAATGAAAAATATTGTAGTACATTTTCGAAAGAACACCCGAAAATTGTTTTGACATAGGATGAAATATGATCATATCTACGCAGGTTATATATGTATCGTGCAATATTGTTGTAAACTACAATTAGTTTTCTTTTACACCTGTAGTCAAGTTTGCCGAATAATTCACAACAGTTTAATAAAATTGGCAACAGTATGGTTTTTGCAAGAAGCATTTTCGTTTTTGTTGGTGTATAAGTGTGTGAAGCCCAGAGAAGACGGAGACAGCCATAAACTTTTCCAATTGTTGCAGTGATATGAGCATCCCACGATAACAAACGATTAAAGGTAATGCCTAGATTTCGAACAGACTCAACATATTCGATGTTTGAGTCGCCTAGTTGCAACAAAGGAAAGGAGGTCAGATCTACGTTATTCCGATAGATGACAATGGCTTTTGATTTGCTCGGGTTTAGGCAAAGGTCATTAGACTGCGCCCAGTTTAGTATATAATGGAGATCTTCATTCATTTTTAGTTCCGCAGATTGCAACGAACTAAGAGGACATTGTATAAATAGTTGCACGTCATCTGCGTACATATGAACGCTGCAGTGTTGCACAACATTAGGTAGCTCGTTCACGTAAATTGAGAAAAGAATGGGCCCGAGTATAGAACCTTGCGGTACACCAGTTGTCATTGACAGCATTTCAGATGCTCGATCTCCAATGACTACGGATTGTTGTCTACCAGTTAGGTATGAATATATCAGTTTTGCCGATTGGGTTGAAAAATTAAAATGGTTTATCAGTTTAGAACATAAGAGTGTGTGGTTTACCGTATCGAAAGCTTTTGAAAAATCGAGAAGGGTTAAAAGGGTAAGTTCTTTTTTGTCAATACCATTTCGAATCTCATCCGTAATAAATAGGAGAGGCGTTTTGCAGCTCCGCTTTCTTCGAAACCCCGATTGACATGAGCTTAGCTGATGTTCTGCCAGGTGCTGACGTAATTGTGCAAGCAGAGCTTTTTCAAATACCTTAGAGAGATAGGGCAGAATTGCAATTGGTCTGTATTCAAATAAGCTACTATTTACTTTTTTAGGTATGGGTACTATCTTAGCTTTTTTCCATTCGATCGGGTACTCAGAGGTAGTCACAATGGTATTGAAAATGTGAGTGATATAAGGCAAAATAATTGGCAACAATAGCTTAATAAATTTAGGGTTTATCCCATCTAACCCAGTTGCATTTGACTTCACTGATAACAACGCCTCTACTACATCAAGATCTGAGAATCTCACAAAGGAAAAGCTTCCTGAATTGTTGGTGCTACCAGGGGATTCCTCAAAGGCCAGATTTGCACGGGAGGGGTTGGGCGACGGACATGATGTAAATATTTTATTAAGTGCATTGCAATCCAAGTCATCGGGGAGCATGGGCTCTTGCTTGCCAACTCCTATTTCTCGCAGATTCTTCCAGAGGTTTTTCCCCGCTACAGATGGATCAAGTTTGTCCTTATAAAATCGTGCTTTTGCTTTCTTTACCTCGCAGACCACCTTATTTCGAAGTTGTCGATACATATCGTATAGTCTCACCAATTTGTATCGCTTCCAACGATAATAGGCGAAATCTATATCCTTCATTATCTTTAAAATATTGTTGGTCATCCAAGATGGAGAGTTAAGTTTAATCTTTTTCGTTTTGAGTTGGACGTGTGTGTCGAAGGGCCTATTTAGAACTCCTTGAAACAACTGTACTTGGTCATTCACGGAAGATGTATAGAAGATTTCGTTCCAGTTTGAGCTCTGCAGATCTTGTAAGAGATGAACATAATCGATATTCTTAAAATCTCTAAACTGGTAGGTATCAGCATGAGGCCTTTTAGCGAAATCTAGAGTTAGATATAGCAGTTCATGTTTGGAAAAACCTGGGGCAAGAAGTTGGTTATAAAGGAGTATTTTGTCTAAGTCGCTAGTGAAAAACAGATCAAGCAGCGTACTGGCATAGTTGGAATGATGAGTGGGTGAGGTCTTATTTACCGTGAAGAGATTTAGTGATGTCATAAAGTCAGATAGGTCAGCAGACTTGGAAGCGTCAAGTAAGTTAGAGTTAAAATCACCACAGATAACAATATGGGCCGTGTAACATGACAACTGTTCGAGTGTGTCGAACAGATAGGTAAAGGGTATATTGCTGTTTGGTCTATAAACAGTGCCTAAGAGAATATTCGCCGTGTCGCACACAACATTAAGGAACAAATAATCAATCGGGGAATCAGCTTCGGACTTGCACAGAAATTTAAATTTAATACCAAAACGAGTGTATATTGCTACGCCACCACCCACACGAGAGTATCTATCGCCCCGGTGAAGCCTGAAACCATCTAGGTCGTACATTTTGTCACGAATGCTGGGAAAAAACCAAGTTTCTGTTACACAAATAATATCAACATTCGAACCCACGAACAAGTACCGAAACTCATCAATTTTTGGATATAGACTTTGTGCATTGATATGGACAATACGCAAACCATTGTGTTGTGCATTCAGTACCCGTATCATATTGCGTAGAGTTCCATTCCTGCCACTATCCGTGTAACCCCTTTATTTGGTAACATGTTTAAATGGAAATAAGAAGAAGTAGAAACGCAAGCAGTTATATAAAAATTGGGTGAACTACATTTAGGAAAATTTGATTTGGCCATTTTCACTCACAAAGTAAAGAAACAAACAAAAAAAAAAAAAAAAGAAGAAAAGAAAAAGTTAGAAAATTTAGAAAATTGGGTGAACTACATTTAGGAAAATTTGATTTGGCCATTTTCACTCACAAAGTAAAGAAACAAACAAAAAAAAAAAAAAAGAAGAAAAGAAAAAGAAAAAGTTAGAAAAATAAAACGATAATAAAAAGAAAAATGATTCCAAAAAAAAGAACTAAGTGGCAACACTTTAATTTGCTGGTATAGATGTCATCGTGGCAGTGGCAGCACTCAAACAATCGAAGCTTTCAACAAGAATACTTTTGTCTTCAGCAGCAAACTTGACGAACACAGATCCAAATTTTACATACACGGAGGACAAGCTGATTTTGACGTTTCATACGTACCGCTTGCTGTAAGAGAGCACGATTTCTTTTTGTTAGACTCTCGTGAACGTAAATTTTGCATTGACTGTTCCCGTTTGAATCCAAGCCGATGTCACTGAGCGAGAGATGTTTATGGATTTTGCGGTGGAAAGCAGCTGGTCGAAGAAAAGAGTTTCTCTCTTGCGATGAATTAAACTTCAAAATGACTGGTGATGGTGATGGTCTGAGAGAGGTGTTGTTGTTATGTTTTGCACGGAATATTTGTTTCAATGGTGGAGCCTTGAGATCAATTATATGACATAAGTGGTTAAACATATGTTTTAGGTTTTCTTCAGGCAGTTCAGGGATACCAAACATTACCGCGTCGGCAGCAACATTTTGTCGTTCTAATGCATCTATCTGCAGTTGCAGTGATCGAAACTCTTCTTTCACCTCAGGCGAATTATCAGCTTCCTCAGCTTCAATTTTTCCAATACGGTCAACTATGTCAGTCACAGTATTTTTCAGACTTTCGAACTTTGCGGACCAGTTCATCTCAATATTTTCGATTTTGAGTAAGAGGTCATTTCGTACCTTAGACATTTCCTGTGTTATTCGCTCCACTAGAATTTCTGTCATTTTATTGAAACGATCATCAAGGTTGTTTACTACGGGAAATAAACTGCTAGGTTCGATGGTCTGCTTAGGCGCTGGAGAGTTGTTGCGAACTGGTGGCGTTGAAAGAGCACCTTTTGATTGTAGTGCCTTCGATCTTGTGTATGGCATGGTATGTGTGTGTGAGTTTGTGGTATTTGCGGGAAAAATGGCGAAGTATTGGCAAAAAGTTGAATGATTAAATTCAAGGTAGTTTTAAACTTAGACCGTGATTTAGCTCAGTAGATTGTTATTGTTTAAATGAGCAAATTTCAATACAAATTTCACGCACTTTTGCTTAAAAATTCGGTTGGAAAACACACTTAATTCAATAATTCTGCCGGACGAATTTGAAGAGCAGCCTACTCAGACGTATACATATCAATTACTCTCTTAGGTATGACGGTAAAGAAATGGAGTAGCCAGATCCTACAGAGAGCGGTTGACCGAGAGAGTCCTCTGTGAACACACCCCCCACAAACGCCAAAAATAGGTTTATTTATTTATTTATTTATTTTCATCAAACGGAGGTACACTTGGTCCTCTAATGGATTACATACTTAATTCCACAAATTATTAACATACTTAATTAACCTCACCAAAGTTTGTTAAAAGCATAAGCAATCGATTTTTGAACGTATTTCTACTTATATTAGAGTGAAGATCAATGAGATTCCCAACTGAATTAGCTTCTCTTAAGCATCTAGTTATTGTTTCATTATATCCATATTGACTCTATGAGTAGGCTCAACAAAAATATTTTTATTTCTCAATGGTATCACGGGTCTTCGATATCTGATCTGTGTAAGCAGGTAAGGACAATTTATATGTTTAGTTATTAGGTCTCTCACAAACATGATCGAAAAATTCCTCCGACGAATACATAAAGGCAAGATTCCATTCAGTTGGCATCTAATATTATATGGTGGCAAGTCGATATTCCAATTAAGCTTTTTTATCGTAGCTCTAGTAAACCATTTTTGAATCTTCTCTATCCTTGTAGAGTGAATCATATAATATGGATTCCAGATAACAGAGCAGTAATCTCACATATGCAAAATATAAGTATTTTAGGGTATGCGGGTCAGAAAAATCTTGCGAATTTAGCAAGATAAATCAAATCATTGACCTGCATTTTGCGACGAGATGGTCTATTTGACTAGTAAAATTGAGCTTACAGTCGAATAATACGCCTAAAACTTTTTTGGATGAGATGGTTTCCAAGGGTAGATTTGTTTTACTGTAGGTAAACTGAATTTGTGCCCGTTTCCGGCAGAATGTAAGGCTATTGCACTTTAAAACATTAAAATTTAAACAGTTAATTGTACACCAATCTGATAATCTATTGAGGTCTTCCTGCAACAATAAACAGTATTGAAGTGATTTAATAGACCGACAAATTTGCAAGTCATCAGCGAACATAAAGCATTCAGAATTAAGGATGACATTGGGAATATCATTAACAAATAAAAGAAATAAAAAAAGGCCCAATATGGCTGCCTTGGGTGACTCCCGAAGTAGCGTCAATGCGATCTGAAACCGATATCGCGATATCATCAAGGAGGTAACCGAGACCACCGTAGGTTAAAAGCCACCTCAGGGAAAAAGCCCGTGGTATGGTGACGTATGCGTTTACCGGAATAAGGTGACAGAAGATGCAAATTTAAAAACGCTGCAGCGCAAAACAAGTGTAGCGAGGGAAGAGTATCGAGGTATGAGAAGGGAGAAGAAGTTTGCAGTCTCCCAGCTAGATTTTACAAGAAAGCAAATCCACTGACGGCTGGTCTTAAGACCGGGACGCAGGCTCTTCGAAATAGCGACTGAAACCAAGTCATCGCAGCCCAAGGAATAGTAGATGTATTTAAGCAGAATTTCTAACAGCTGCTAAATCATTATCAACTAAGTATAGGTGCAATACCCGATGACTGGACAATAAGCTCCATATGTCCCATCTACTAGGAAGGCGATCTTATGTCTTGCAAGAACTTTTGAGGCATATGCCTGCTAAATGTCGCATAATTATATGATCCTATCCAAAGTACTGCGTGAACGTCTCAAGCCGTTCTGCAACATACTAATCGCCACGTACCAGTGTGGCTTCCGCCCCTGCAGATCGACAATAGACCGAATTTTCGCACTGAGGCAAATCCTGTAAAATACCAACGAATTTCAAGTTGACACTCATCATCTTTTCATTGACTTTAAAGCCGCAAACGATAGCATTCGTCAGGAGTTCTACATGGTAATGGCCCAGTATAGCATCCCATCAAAACTTATCCAGTTCTGTCGAATGACAATTGAAAACACGCGGTGTAATGTGCAGTTTGGAAGCAGCTCTTCCAAATTATTCCAAACCTGCGCCGGGTTTCGGCAAGGAGATGTGCTATCATGCGAATTCTTCAATCCTGTCAGCACGGAATGCACTATTTTCAATAGATCCGTCAGACTAGTGGGGTAGCCCGACGATATCGACATCCTCGGCCGTTCCCAGAGTACCGGGTTAGAGGCTTTTTCGGCGATTGAAAAACAGTCGAAATTGGTTGGTCTTAAAGTAAATGAGAACAAGACTTTATACATGCTATCAAAAACAATCACAAACATCTGTCCGTAGGAGTTCATCTACCCTGGAGTTAACATCAACTCTACAAGTGACACCTAAGTGGAGATCCGGCGGAGAATTACATTAGAAAACCGCTGCTACTTCGGTTTGGCCAAACAAATGGGTTCAAAACTCCTCACTC
This sequence comes from Portevinia maculata, assembly GCA_949715645.1. Taxonomy (NCBI): domain Eukaryota; kingdom Metazoa; phylum Arthropoda; class Insecta; order Diptera; family Syrphidae; genus Portevinia; species Portevinia maculata. The sequence continues at coordinate 308,467,570 of OX454526.1, read as the reverse complement.
GAAGAACAAATCGCATGCTCCATCGAACCTTAATTCTACCAGTCCTGCTTTATGGTGCTGAGTGCTGGACGATAAGTAGCAAAGGGCAGCTTATATTGGGTTATTTTTGATCCTCTGTGCGAGGAGGGCGAATGGAGGAGAAGATACAACCGCGAACTCTATAAGCTGTACCAAGATGTAGATGTAGTCTAAAAAGCTAAATCACGGCGATTACATTGGCTCGAGCACATTGAGCGATTGGACAATAATGCTCTAGCCAACAGGATCTTCGACTCCCAGCCCGCAGGTTCGAAATGGCAAGGAAGACCGAACCTCCGTTTTATACATAAAGCCATTGCTGATGCCCGGGATCGCAGAGGATTTAAGGCTGCAGTGTCTCAGGCAGAGACTCTTCACGGGTCGGGAGCCCGTTAAGTAAGTTAGTTAGTATGATTGTGAAATTATTGGGCGTCCAAAAATTAATGTGACCGAAGCCACAGACGGCTTCTAGTGATCCAATAAAATTTCAAAATCTTAATTTCATTCCAACGTACATATTATATGTAGGTATATATTGCATGTAGGCACATATATCGTTCATATAAATATCAGCAGGGCAAGAGCATGGCATGCAGAAGGGATTTTATTTTCTTAAATGGATAGTAATATGTTCTGTACATTGATTTTGATTGTCTAAATAAAATCACCAGCTGGAACTTGCATTACGAATTTATTTAACTTGAACACAAGGTGTACGTTTTGCTTGCATCCCACTATCAAAAACATTGAAGTAAAATAATTTAATATAATTATTCAATCATAAAATTAATAGAAAATACAATTATTTGGGAGATATAATTAAAATACTAACTTTAATCGGTTGAGGCATTTATTTGCATTTGTCAGCCATCTGGAGCCCAACTTGGGCTCTATAAATGTATCCAAAGAAAATGATCTTATAATAATGAACTGGATAAGATACTCAACCTTCAACATCGTCTTATTAAATTAATTAAACATCCTAATAGGCACTTTAAAGTTTTGGACATAAACGCAATCAATCTATCTATGACGACAAAACAACATTATATGGATGATTAAAGATTTCTACAAACAGTCCAAATCAAAACACTAGAACAAGAGCGCTTGGGATGTTTGAAATTCCAACAACCTTCAAAGAATTCGGGAACAGATAGCTTGGATACATCATACCGAAAATATTAAATGAAATACCAGGGAACTTACAAAAATTCAAAATTTTAAGGAAAAAAAAACATTTTCTGGAATTGTATTTTGTTCGATAGTAAAAATAATAATTGATTTTCAGTATAATATTAAAATTCAGTTTTCAACTTAAGTTTTATTTTATAAACTAAATATGTAAAAGACCATTGAGGCAAAAAATATTTCCTGAACTAGATAGATAGATAGATTAGATTCTTTATTTCATGAAATATATGTACAATAGTTTGTGTTTGAGAACACGAGCATGGCAGAAATAGCCGTCTTCCTGAACTACTTCAATCACTTTAAAAATGAATTATTATCAATGTTTATAACTGCCTGCGGAAAAGCACTTTGCTTTGTGGCGGGAAAGTTGTTGTAAATAGAAATTATTGTAAAAATAAAGAAACTTTTGAAACTGTACCTAATTGAATCAGTAAAATTATCATAAGTCTCCGCAACGATTTTAGATCTTAAAGTATTTACTGTAAATGTAGGTCTATCTTGTTTTTGTGTTCATACCGTTTGAAAGGTTGTATGAATCCGCCGTCTTGTATTGGGTGGGAGGTATCATTGATTCTAAAATATGAGCGAAGGTTCTGCTAGGCTAGTTTTAAATTAAAGTAGCATTATAATTTGTAATTCCTTTCTGTAGCGCATGTTACAGCTTATTGGAATTGAATGGAAATTTAAATTTGCATCATTTAATAATAACTAACATAACTAATTAACATTAGTACTCAATTCATATTAATTAGATATACATGGACCGCTTTGATCCCATCTTTTCTGCAATAAATCTCGAAATAAATATGAAATAAATTTTCTACATATTCTTCTCTAAAATACCTTCCGTGAGCTGACTGATACTTACGGCCTTCAGCGGCTCAGAATTTAAGGGGCTTTAACTGGGCAAATTCTCGAGAAGCAAACGAATTTTAAAACGATCCCTACCATCTTTTAATTTATTTAAAGCAACATATGAAAGCAATCATCGCCAGGAACTCTACGTGGCGATTTGCGCGAATCCGGGATCCCAGCTGAACTATGAAGACGAAAAACATGCGGTGCGATTTGGAATTATCTCTTCCGAAATATTCCAAACCTACATCGAATTTTGGCAAGGAGATGCGGTATCAGGTGACTTCTTCAATCATGTTCTGGAGCATATAGTATTCAGGGCAGGTGTTAACATGTAAGGTACTTCCTTCAAAATTTCTTGCAAAACTAAGTATTTTAAGTATCCACCGAGTAGAACAAAATATTTACTTAATGAAAAAGGTGTTTCAAAGAACAATTACGCAAGGGAACAGTGGCTATTTTGGTTTGGTATAATGGATTCAAAACTCTTAACCCGGAAGCGCAAGCCCTACTAAACAGTAATCCTGCCAGTGTTGCTTTATGGCGCCGAGTGCTAGAAGATAAGCAGGAAAGGAGTGCTGATACAAGGCTATTTCGAAAGAAAAGCACTTCGTCGGATATTTTGTCTTGTGAGCGAGGAGAACAAACGGAGGAGACGGTACAATCGCCAACTCTATGAGATATGTATAGATCTTCTCTCATAGTGAATCTTTGCGGCAGGCTATGGGAAATATTACAAAATACACGTATATAGATAATATATACAGTCAAAATCGGTTATAACGGCTTTCAAGGGACTGACGAATTTGGTCGTTATAAGCGATAGGTCGCTATAACCGATATCAAGCTATGTATATGCCTACTTTTTTTCCCTAATTTTTCTTTGAATTTGAGCCATAAAATAATAAGAATACACATTTACAAATATACGTTAACCGTTTATTAAAAAAAAATGGAAATATCTAATTGCAGATTTTTCTTTTTTGACTTATTATCCGATAAGAAGGTACAACTTTTCGCCTCACAAAATTAAATTAAACTTCTACAACCACTTGGCACAGTGAAAAATGTGCACTGATTAAAACTTCCCCAACGTAGAACAAACTCAATAAACGCAAAAGCAAAAAAATAACGTCTACAAACGGTAACTGTAACATATCCCAGATTCTAAGAACTTAGATACATCGCATCTACAGAGAATCAGTTTACCGTTCTACAAAAAAAAATCAGTTGCGCCAACAGCTGCGTCGATTTTAGTCGTTATAACCGATATTAAATTAAAAAAAAAGAGTAAAATCGGTCGTTGTAAGCGATATGTCGTTATAAGCGATTGTCGTTCAATGGAATTACAATGGCGCTGATTCGGGACCTAAGAATTTGGTCGTTGTAACCGATACGTCGCTATAACCGATGTCGTTATAAGCGATTTTGACTGTATATACGAGTATATATAATACAAGAGCTTTAAACAATTTTCATAAAAGAAGTTCAAATCAGTAGAAAAGATAATAGATCAGCGGCTATCCGGGGTATATTAGTACACAGTAAACACGTATACAATTTTTGGGTTGCCACAAAAACAGATGCTGCCTACAACAGGCACCTGTTTAAAGTCTTCTGCTAATACTCCAATGAAATGAACAAAAATTCCTTACCCACTGTAAAATCCTCTCAACCTCGAAATTGCCAGTCTGCTAAACCACAAAATTAACGCTTTTTCACTCATCTATGCCTAATTAAGCCGTTCGTTCTCCGCATACTTAACATTCGCAATGAAAATAGAATAGCGCGCATTTGCTATTTCATTATTCCCCAGGGACTTACTTTGAACGGAATAAACAAAAAAAAAACTCTTCAAAGAAAATTAGGAAAAAGGGTCTTAACTAACATTCCTCTGATTATATTCCTTGCTTTGAGAAATTAAATTTCCATTTTTTGACATTAAACTTAATTTTGGGTTGTCTTGTCACTGTCATCCTCAAAAGCCATTCCACACAAAATCTTTCAAACTGATTTCAGACCATAACGTTAAAAAGGATAACAAAAAACAAGAAAAAAATCTTACTTTTAAGTAAATCCGACAACGTTTTGAAGCCGTTATCTGACGACGTCTATCGAAGAAATCTGCTTTTGTAGCTATTATCTTATAGTATAACACCCGACTTCACTCCACTTTGATGGAGTCACACACCAAGTCGAAGGCGAAGACAAAAATGATTATCCTTGTACGACGTTTTTGAAGTTACCGAGCATATAAAAGAGGTGGTAATTAAATTGAAAGGCACAACGCATAATAATGTTCATAAATGGTTGTCACAAATTATAGCATTTTGTTGTTTATTACACTTGGATATAGAAAAGTATTCCGCAAAAAATCACAGCTGTCAGTAACAATATTGAATAATTTATCAAACGTTCATCAATATTTTCTGTTTGTATACACGCAGGATCTCATATTATCTACTTATACTTATACGCTTTATAATTCTCGTTTTCGGTACTCGTATCCTTGCTCCTTTGTATTTGGTGTGTTACAGCTTACAAAGCACCCATACGTTAGGGAGGAAAAAAAAATCTTAAATAGATGTTGCCTTTCTGAACGTAAGTTTGGAGGGTTGGAATGTTTTAAGAATCGTTTTATACGTTCGCACGCACGTATCCGAGGAATATTTAATCGAATCCTGATAAACGTTAAGAGGCTCGATGTTGTATGCACACAATTCCAACCTGGTCGAGGGTTGGGATATCTAGAAGCTAATGAAATCGGATTTATGTAAGCCCAACATAAAATATTTCACAAAACAACCGAGAGAGATGATTCGACACTGCCGACCAGATGAAAAGATACCAGATGACTAAATAAACTGAAACTTCGTGACAGAGACGACCAGGAGAGCACCCAAATATGTGTATCCTTGCGAGGCACAGTGCCAGTGCCTACTTATTTTTTGTGTATATACAGATGAATTTTGACAACAAGACGAACGTTAACGAAATATGAACAATGTTGAGAAAGGTTATTTTTTTCGCAAGACCTGCGCATTATACACGAAGGGGAAACTTTCGCAATTCGAAACTTCTCCCAGCGGGTTTTTTGCTTTGGATAATAGTTAGCTGGAAGAGAATTTTTTGCCGTGGCACCTGCTAGGCCTCTTCTATGTTGCCTCAACGTTCCATCATTGGCTTCGTGTTTTTGTTGGCTTAATTCAAGTCCTTCATGAAATGGTCCCCTGAGTGGGGTTAGTGACTTTTTTACGATAACAATACAGAACACCGACACACAAAATTGTTCGAATTGTCTAGTGCTACAGTGCGTATGCATTTTTCGGATACCCTGTATTGCGTATGAGTTGAGGACCGGAAATCTTTTGAATATTCAAAGAGGTCTACCACGAACAGTCGTAGAAATACGATGGCTACTTAAAAAGGGTTTTATGTGAAACGATTTATTGGATACAACCTGTATTGTGAATATTGGGCGTTAAACTTAATTTCTAATGAAAAATGAAAACTGTTATACAGCAGGCCTAATTGAATTGATTCAGTTGCCGATTGTATGTAAATGACGACCGGCTGGCGAATGGATTTTATTTGCGTGTGGTTGTTTATGAATGAATGGGCATAACTCTTAATTACTTTCTGAAATATTAATGACAGGTTTCATAAGGACTTCTGGCTTAGTCTTAACTCAAATTATTTGATGGCGTGCCTACAAAAGGTTTCCTGAATGACGTCAATAGTTTGCCTTTGTTTTCTTGTAGGATACTTCTTTATGACTTTCAGTTCCGCAATAAATACAAAAATATCAGTTTAATTGATTTATTTCAACTCAAGAGAGGCATCTTGTTTCTTCACGTAGCTATTTATTTTTGGATCATAAAAATATATATTTAGTGAAAGTCTATACGCGGTAGATAATATGATCATAAATAGCCCTTATCGAAAGAGTATTAAGACCAATAAAATTTGCTTATAAATTCCAATAATAGATTAGTCATATGTTTTAGGATTGTATTAAGGTTATTGGGCAGAGGTTTTTGTTTGATGATAGCGTGTAATTGGTTTGTTCTGTTAAAGGCCAACCTGTTTATCAATGTATGTGAAATTCTTTAGAACGGCATGCAGGAAACGACCGTGGATGTCGATATATTCTGCAAACTATAGTAGCGGGAGATGGGGGACATTGATACATGGGGCACATAGATACAGTCGACATTATGTATTTGAAAAATGATCACAGCAGGCGGCTCAACCACGCGCACAACGCAACATGTTTATCAACGCATACGCATGTTTGTCTGACATCTGTGTTCAGTCATCGTATTTCGCAAAGTATAGTAGGTACCTACCTGGACGGATCTTTTGAAGACCCATGTTGACACCTGCTGTCTACTCCAGAACAATATGGAACAATAAAATTCGACGCAAGTTTAAAACAATCCGTAAGATCACTTCCAAATTCCACATTATACTGCGTGTTTTGCAACATGAAGTGACAGTGCTAGATCTGTTCAATAGGATGTCAAAATAGGCCGTCAGAGCTCCATACAATCATTGCAATCATGTCCTAGCTGAAAATGTGGTCAATAATATTTTTCAGAAAATGCCTTAGTTTAAAAATGTGGTATTTCGTCGATCGGTCTTGCAGGAAGCATACTGACGCGTACCGATTAGTGTGTTGCAGAACGGCTTGAGGCATTCGAACAGCAAGCTCGAAAGTGGTTTCAGTTGTGAAAGAGCAATCATCGCTACTTGATGAGTTTTCGTTCTTCCTTTTCTAATTTGCTAACTATTGAATCGTTATTATAAAATGCAACCATCTAGGGAAACCTTTTTTTACCGGGGAATGGAACCGCCTCTTGATTGGCTGGATATGGGGTTTCTTAAGCTCTAGCACTCTTTTTGCTTGATGCAATTTTAGCAGCTGCTTAAAATGCTGCTCAAGCAGACTGTAGGATTTCGATATGCTTTCCTTTCAATAGTACCAAACATCTGAAATGGTTAAAAATTCAAACGAAACCACCATTGGTACTATTGATAACCCTTCGCACTGTTGAAACGCTTGCAGTAACGCCGGCTTTCTGCTTTATTTTTGCCGCAGAGTCGCAGGAATTGGAAGCACATCTTAAAATTGCTCTTCGATCAACCGCTGTTGTTGCCGTTTTTTGGCCTCCTTTCATGTTTTTTCCGTGCGAATCTTTGCTCCTTAAAAAAGAATAGACCACACTAGAACTTCGTCCAATTTTGTCAGCGATAGAAGGCCCGGTTGGTCCTTGGTCTTTTAGTAAATCGATTTGAGCTCTTTCAACACTATTTAGAGATTTTGAACTACCCATTTTTCTTTGAAATACAATTAATCAAACAAAATTCACTAAAAGTACTTCAACTGTTGATCTAATGTGTCAATCTCCACAGAAAACTCATAACCAGCGAAAATAATGACTTTGTGTCTATTCAGTTGACGCAAAATAAAACTGCATTTTTCCATATTGAATGCTTTGCAAGGGAACCAGGAAAAAAATAGCGGTACTTTTTGAAATATTCTTTCCGATTTATTTTGTCAACATCATTTGCAAACAGTTTGCATCATCAAATGTTATATTACGGCACAAGGTTTTAAAAAAATGGACAAAGTAGCTTAGAAAATGTTTGTGCCTATTCAGTTGAAGCGAAGTGTATAAACGCATACAAATTGCATTACAATTTAGGTATACATAAAAATATACATGCTAGTAACTTGAACTTTATTATATTAAATCTATTTATCTTCTCACCAAGTAGGTAATTTGTCGATTTTATTTTTGACAATTTTTTTGGAGAAGTTTACTTATAGAGCTCAGTAAGCTAACGGGTCTGTAGCTGTTGGAGTTATTTGCAGGTTTTTCCATTTTCAAAATTGGCATACTCTTAGCTTTCTTCCACTTCAATCCCAATTCTGGAGAGATTCCTAAGATAGATATTTTCTATATCATTAATACCTGGGGATTTGCATTAGTTCCGGATAGGCCACATACAAATTATCCTCTACAACTTCTGGTATTGACATTAAACTAGATTGAGAGCTTTTAAGCACAGTTTCCGTTACTCTATTACCCATCCCGCTGAAGGTTGTGTGGTTTCTCAAAAAAGACAGGAAGATAATGTCAGCCTTCTCGGCGTTTGCGGTCGAGGAAGGTATAAAATTAAACTTATTTTTCATTATTTTTGCAATATTCCAAAACGGCTGTGTTCTCTGTTTTTGTGAGTTTTGGACTTTGAAAACTTCTGTATTTCGGCTTTGATGATATTGTTGAGAATAATTACGTTGTCAAAAAAATGACGCATCCTATATCCTTGCCAGATTCTTCGATATAAGTTTCTCAAATTAATTTATCGCAGTATATTGATGGGAATGGAAGTACAGTTCTTACTTTTCTAGGAACGGAAATATTCATAGCATTTTCGATACCTTGTGCTTTTAAGCGTATTAATACTGTCATCCATACGTGCGGATAATAGCGCCGTCGAGATTTACATCATGACCACTCAAATCTCCCCCCAATTTGCGTTTTTGAGATCAAAGAGAATGCTGCAAAGTACATGGGAGATGGTCTTTAAAGCTGTTGGTTGGCTACATAATTGAGGAATATTGGAAAGGAAAATGTCTAAGGTGGAAGGGTTTACTTCTGGTGTTTAATGGAATATATGTTGGTGAATTGAGATACATTATTGGGAAATTGTGGATAGAATTAAGGAATAAAGGTCGTGCTAAATATTTCCCCAGAAGTTAGCACTTAGGCAACCCCACTCCTATGACGACAATTGAGGTTACCGTCTATTGAGTAAAAATCGGGTATATTAATATACTTTTCAAGGCAATTTTTCAGCGAAAATTTATTTTTATGTGAGTTTGAAGCACCTGGAAAGTATACATTTTCGAAAAATAGTTTAATTCCAATATTTTCTATTAGTTTAGTTTTCAGATTGTGCAGTAATGAAGGCTGTTTCAGAGATAAGGCGAATGTCGATGCTGTTTCGACCTAAAAATTAAAAAAAAACCAGAAGACTTATTACGAATGCCTCCAGCATTCCAGCAAACAACTTTTAAGTTAGCAGACATATTCATATTACTCAACACAAAGATATTTTAAAGCTTATTCTGCGATCACGTTGAATTGTTCTGATTAATGTTTGCAATTAGATAATTGTAACGTAATCTCGGTTGTAAGCGACTGAATTTCTTGAAAAGAAAAAAGCTCTACATCGCTTGTAGATGTTAATTCAGCAGCAGCAGCGGGTTCATTGAATGTGTTCGTTTATGAACGATGCATGTTGATGTGCTTTCCACGCTCTTGGTTGAAACTTATTTTCAATAGGCATGAGTTTGGCATTTGGTTGTCCATTTTAGTAAAATGCGTAAATATAAACATTGAACAGAAAACTCGTGTGCTATTCCCAACAAGTTTCCTACAGAGAATTGGGCTTTTATCATTTCATATTTCAATCTGTTTTATCAATTTGCTTAAAAGTCCGCATTTAAGGCTTTTTCAATAAGACAAACTGGCTTGACTGTGTTAACGCTAAGATAAACTGATTCATTACTTACACATTTCTGAATTTGTTTTAAATCTATACAATATTGTCTTATGTCTTGAATTAACCTCATTTTCATGTCACATTTACAGCGTCAGCCATTTACACCGTTAATTAGTTGATTCAGCATTATTTTAGCATTTCGCCTTATTTTACAAAGTGAATGAAGGCCAATTTGTCACGGTACCCCCCTAAGCTCGCACATCATGGACTCCAAATCAGTCATATATACAGTCTTAATATCTTTCAATTGACTCGGCTTAAGAAGCAAGACCAAGCAATGAGGGTTTTGAAGGAAATGAAAATGCCGACAAACTGGCCATGAAGGGCTCAGAAACTCCATTAAAAGGTCTTGAACCCTTTTGCTGCACTCCTAGAGAAATAGAGACCATTAAAGGTCTTAAACAGGTCAAGCGAGCCATACTGGTAAAGCGTTGTTAATTGATGTCTAAATCTGATATCAAAAACAAGTATAGGTTATCTTCATGGTCACCACGGTTTGCGGTACCAGCTTAACAGAATGAAAATAGTCAATCTCCAGAGTGGCGGCTTTGTCTGAAAGAAGACGAAACAGCTATATACATTTTATGTGAATATCCAGCCCTCAATAAATCTTCAAAGAAGATCCTCAGGGAACAACGGAGTTCCGAAAGAAGTCCTCTCATGGATTATCTACTTTACAAGGTCAATGCGCCTTTTTCATCGCCTTGGCAAGTCAGGAGCTTAAACAAAAAATCATTCAACTGTCCAGAGGGCAGATGCATACAGTCACTAGCTTTCTGGATTTTGGGGATTTTATTGAGACAATATATTGGGACAATGACAAATGTGTAACGAAGACAAATAAACATGCCACTGTAACTGCGTTTCCTATGTAAATACTCCCTCGAAACAGATTATATAACAGTACGCTCGCTCCAAGACTTAGCTGAATTCATTAATAAATCCCGCTTTATGAGCAAGCTCTAAATAAAAACGGGGACATCACAATAGCCACAGTGACGAAGGTACTAAGTCCCGCCACAACCAATCTATTTTAATCTTATCTAATGTAACATATGAGGCTAATGTTAAAAATGTAGCTTTGTTGCTAATTGACGAATCCGCATTCTGTAATAAATTCAGCATTTTTTTTATATTGTTAATGCCTCATCATATCTAAAATGTCTCCTGGATCGTGGTAATATCAGCCAATACGTATCAAACGATGTTATTAAAGAGTACTTTGTTGTTAACCTAGTCATACTAAAGAAAATAAATGTATTTACTCGAGAACACCCATGGGAGTAATTTCACACATATCTTATACGCGCTAACTCCAAGCATCTACCACATTTCTCTTGCAAATATACTCGGTTGCTAATGGGCTTTCTGCATTAATTCAACACAAACGCCGTTAACATTTTGGATTTATTTGCACCATTCATCAATCTAAGCACTCTTTGGACAAGTTAAAGAAACTTGCTATACATACATACATACATATGTTTATCGACGTTTTCAGGCTATCTGCGAGAAGGAAACCATATTATGCAATCCCATCTTCCGCCTAAGTCCCTATCAAATTAACTGCGTTTCCAAGACAATTATGTTGCCTTTTACGACCTTATTAAGTTCATCCCATTCATCTTACCCGAGCGAACCAATTGGAGTAAAATGCCCTTTCCAAAAAATAGTCCCTATTCGTCTCTGAGAATTATAACCTACCTCAAGGCAATTTATCTTTGAAATTACCAAGCTACAAGGACCCTTCAGCATTTTCAGTCATTTAACCAGTTGTGTTTTTGATTAATGGATGAAGGACCTTGCTGCAATGGTGTCTTAAAAACTGGAACAAAAAAAACCAAAAGAGGGTCTCACTAAAAGTTATTTCCCAATGCCACTTTAATTAAGTGAAAATTAATCATTGAACTTCCGATTGCCTGTCTAAAATTTCAGCTCCAATTCATCGAAGAAAAATGGCCCAGTGAAATATTTTCCAAAAAAGGAAATGAATAATCGGAACAGGATGACAGCATATTCAAGTAAATGGAACCACCCCCTCCAACTGGTCAGTATTCTAGGGGTGACTAATTTAATTACCGGAGACGGTGGAAGGAAATTACTCCTCTTTCCTTCGTTAACAGGACGTGAGGATGGGGTTCTAGTGGAAGTAATATGTTCTTCAATACCCATCGACACGTCTTAATTTCGGTTCGGGCATAGTGAAACATAAGATTATTTTGATATCTATTAGAACTAAACAGTAATTAGGAGACATAGGGCACATAGATATATATTCTATTATTTTAAAAATGTATTTAATAACTTGGATGTTTTAACTTTTTGGTTGGGAGAGGGGCTTGCATAGAACTTTATATCTGCAGCTAAGCGATTATTTTTGTTTGTGTTGGAGGTTCACTGGAAGGAAAAATCATCGTAATAAATTGTAGGGCTAGTACGCGAGCGATGCTTCTGCAATAGTAAGGGACTTCAACCCGACGGATTGTCATCGTCCCGGATGGTATTGCACTTGGAAATTCCTTTTTTGAATATTGAAAAAAAAAATTAAAAGAAAAATCCGCTATGTTCGATTTCTAAACTTTTTTATTTGAAATTACCAAATTTGTTGGCCTTAGAAAACTCTTATAGATCAAGAGAACCCGCCACAGTCGTTTGAATACATTGTCAGTATTTAACAGTCCTGTTATTTCCAAGTTAACGTGGTTTAGGTAAGCCGTTATTAACACGTTTTCGAAAACGTCAATTTGATCGTCAAATGAACGTCATTTTATGACGCAGAAGGTGCAATCGTCAAATATGCAATCGTAATGTTGCACACATGCAACACAATCAAAATGGAGCCCTTAAATAAGTTAATGTGAAAATTGTTGTAGAAAATCTTATTTAGAGCTTCTGCAACGATTATTATAATAAACAAAATATTCTTAAAACGATGAGAACAATTTCGTATTCATATTCACTAATCATTTCTGCTGTATCTTTATACCCTATTCTAAGTATATATTAATTTTGACGCATAGTTTGTAACATACCTTAATATTGCCCGTAGACCCCTAAAAGTTACTATATTTATGATCAGCATCGATAGTAATGTCGATCTAGCCATGTCCGTCCGTCCGTCCGTCCGTCCGTTCGTCGGCAAAAATTAGGATTTTAAACTGTACCTAGAGAGCTGAAATTTTAACCATATACTCTCTAGGTTCCCGAAATAATCAAGTTTACGAATTTTTGAAATCCGCTCACAGACATGCCCACAAACTCAAAAAAACCAAATTTTGTAAAAAATCGAATTTTGAGCTAGAAAGCTGAAATTTTTTATATATGATCTATGGCTCATAAAACTGCTCAGGATACAAAATTTTCAAAATCCACCCACAGACACGCCCACAAATAAATAAAAGAATTTTATTGAAAAACCAAAATTTGAGCTAGGGAGCTGAAATTTATAATATATACTCTCTAGGGGGCCCTTTATGCTCATGTGTAAATATTTCCAAAATCCGCCCACTGACACGCCCACAATTTAAAAAAACAACTTTTTTTGAAAATTCAATGTTTGAGCTAGCGAGCTGAAATTTATAATATATACTCTCTAGGGGCCCTTTATGCTCATGTGATAATTTTTTTTTTAAATCCGCCTACTGACACGCTCACGATAAAATAAACAATTTTATTGAAACACCCAAGTTTGAGCTAGGGAGCGTATTTTTCGATAAAATCCTTTAAATGTTATATAACAAAATATGTAGAGCGTTCTTAACAATTCAACCATACTTAGACTTTTGTCACGCCTATTTATGAGGGATAGGAATAAGAATAGGGTATCCAATAGTTCGCCCAAGCGGACTGTAGCCCGTCCCTATGTTTTTAACTCGATTATGGAAAATTTAATGATTTGAAAATAAAACAAATTACTTTAATTTCACACTAAAAAATAAATGAACACATTTATAAATTGAAATTAATCCTTCTCGACATCACCAATCAAAAAGCCTTGTCACCTTCGACTTTATACTGCACATCTGCAACGGAGATGTGACTCGCATGAACATATGCAGGCTACTCGGTTTCGGATCACTTCATCACGGAGGCCTATCATATACTGGTGTTAGAGATGAGCAAAAAATAGCAACCTGCTAATTTTTCACTGCTAATGAAAATTCGCATTCGCAACCTGCTATCAACTTATAAATAAACTGCTATTGCTAAATGCTATTGTCTCGCTTCTATCTCTGAGTCAATTCACATTCACAAATCACAAGTCACAACTTAATTTGCTCATGCATTCCCGCATTACACACACAGACACACACACAAACGAAAAAGTATGTTTGGCTAATACGAAAAACGTAAAGAAGAATGAAGCAGAGGTGTATCGATCGCCCGTTTCAAGTCACTCTCTTACTCAACCCCATGCAAATGCAACCTAGCTTACCTACCCTTTTTGTGGGTAATGTACGAAGTGCGGAACCTGCGAACGTCTCATAGCAATAGCATTTTGCATATCGGAATCGCAATCGCAGTCGCACCTGATAAGAAAGTTAAAGTTGGTTCGTTGGATGCTATTAGCAGTATAATATCTATAAGCATAAGTTTACTTGCTAAGTTGCTACTGCTGCAGAAAGGGAGGCTATCGCATTCGCAACAATGCGATATACCAAGGTCAACGAAACAAGGCGACACTTTTTATGATGTGTCAGGCGCCTGGATGGCGGCCAGGGCACTATGGCTATGACAAACCAATTAAAAGGATTGCATTTCGATTCGCATATCGCAGTCGCAGCTGGTTCAAAATGTTGTTAGTTGGTATTGGTAAAATATAACAGCAGTTAGGTTGTAGTTGCTAGTTGAGTTTCTACTTGCTAAGTTGCTTTTGCCGGAGGGAGATGGAGAATCATAACTCTAAATGATTGCATTCGCAACCTTGTGATATATGATATGATTTACCATACTGTAATAAGTACTCGTAACTTAGTGCGTTTTGCGTTTGCTTGCGGTCGAAGTAATTTGGTGGATATTGAATAAGTAATTTAAATTAAAATATACCTATGCACATTGTGTTACTGTGCTGTGCTTATAGTTTATGTGTATTTAATAAATAAAAAAAACAATCGTGAAAACATAAAGATGCCGCCAATACCAAGGAACAGCAACAGCCGAAGAAAAATAAGCTTTATTTGGAATTTTTTCACTGAAGTAGACGATATATTTGCGAAATGCAATTTATGCAGATCAAAACTATCGTACAGAACGAGTACTACGAACTTAAAAAAAGCACATTGAACTAAAACATCCTACTGTATCCTTAGTTTCAGCAGGTACATCGGAGTCAGGTATGCAAGCAGTTTTAGGAAGTTCATCGGAGCCAGGTTTGCAAGTAAGTGTTCTTATGAACAAAATAGTAATACTGTATGTACCTACAAAAGAAATGGGGTGTTCTGGAATTTTATACCGGAAAACTTTAGTCCGGATTCATAGAAATGGAACGGAAAATTATAGACGAGAAAACAGAATACCGGAATTGTTCATTTTCAAAATGTTGATAAGCGATGTTTGAATTTTGATACCAAAAACATATTTTTAAAAAATAAATTGGTTTAATGATGATGTCCGAAAATATACTGGAATTTAAAGGCTTTCGTGAAAGTGAAGCGATTCACCCACCCCATATACATATACATTATACAATTCTGATCATTTGTTTTTCGGTCTTTTATTTTTGGTTTTTGTAGTCCGGGCGTTTAGATTCCAGACAAACATGCCCAGATCGGGGTGCTCATATTAGGCAGTCTTAGCGTAGTAGTATAGTCAGATAAATTCTTCATCGGCTTTATTAGTAAACAAACCATTTTTGTTTTAATAGGAAGTTGAAGCTCAGCTACCGCCAAGCACTAGCACTACCGCGAGTACAGCCGCTATTGCAATCGCATCATTTCCTACAAGTGCAAGTGCTTTGGGTACATCTAAGCAGTCGAATAATCAGCGTGAAATAGGTTCGACTTCTTCATGTGTATCACCTGCAGCTCCAGCTCCAGCACCACCAATTCGAATAACAGGTCCTCGCCAAACGCAAATGCTTGCATACATCCCCAGGCGTGTAACCCCAAAAATAAAGCAAAATATTGACGAAGACCTGCTTGGACTTTTTACCGATAGCTACCAACCATTTGCCATTGTCGAAGAACGTGTATTTCGCAAATTTGTTAGATCTTTAAACCCTTCATATGAATTGCCAAGTAGGCATATGATTTCAAGAACGTTAATACCAGCAAAATATGACAAGTGTATTTACGAGACACGAGATGCTTTAAAATTAGCAAAAAAAGTGTGTGCGACTACAGATTGCTGGACTTCTTCCAACATGGAAAGCTACATGGCTGTCACAGTCCATTTTTTAAACGACCAATTTCAGCTTATTTCACTTCTTTTAGATTGTGCAAGCCTGCTAGTTCATCATACGGCAAAAAATCTGGCAAATGAGCTGAAGAGGGTTCTTACTGAATGGGATGTTAAGAACCGGCTTTTGATGGTAGTGTCTGACAATGCAGCCAATATAAAAGCGGCTGTACAGAGTGAACTCGGCTGGAAACATTTTGGATGCTTTGCCCATACCTTGAATCTTGTCGCTAATGACGGTTTAAAGGAACAAGAGGTTTCCAAAATAATCGGTAAAATAAAACTTGTTGTCGGTCATTTCAAAAGGAGTCATATTGCTACAGCAAAACTTCTAGCTTACCAACAAAACCAAGGTTGTGGCAATCCATTAAGATTATTGCAGGATGTGTCAACACGGTGGAACTCTACATTTTATATGTTGGAGCGATTTGTTTTGCTGGAGGAAGCAATTAAAACAACCATGGCCCTGATGAATATGGATGCAACCAGTTGCTTATCAGTATGCGAATGGGATGTAATTCGACAGCTTTGTACGATATTAAAACCATTAGAGAGAGTTACGAAAACAATATCGGGAGAGCGTTATCTCACAGCTTCATTGGTAATTCCTTTAGCCAATGGGTTGATCTCAGTTTTTAAAGGCTTTGAAAAGAAACCATTACAGGAAACTGTACAAAATGTCCTGAAGAAACTGAGTCAGTCGATGGCAGATCGGTTTGACAGGCTAGAGAATAGCAACACTTTGTCAGTGGCAACATTTTTGGACCCACGCTTCAAGCAAATTCCATTCAAGGATAAGAAAAATGCGGACTGTGCAAAAAAAAATGTCTTATCACTGGTGTCAGAGAAGTTTTCAGCACAACAAAATCCAACACCCGCCGCTACCGACAATGATGCAATGCCAACAACATCAAATGCAAATGACGCCTACATCGATCCGGATAGCGAAGATGATATCTGGGCCGAGTTCTACAAGGAAGCCGCCCAATATAAGCCAAACGGGACGTCCACAAGCAAGGCCATACAGGAGGTTCAGAGATACCTGGACTGTGACAGACATCCTAGGAAAGAGGATCCACTTGAGTGGTGGATTCAAAACAAATACATGTTTCCCCAGCTGTCACAAGTAGCACAGGAGATACTTAGTGCAATCGCCACTTCAGTTCCTTGCGAGAGGCTATTTTCCAAGGCTGGCCAAATCGTTAACGAGAGGCGAACCCGGCTTAGCAGCGACAAATTGATAATGTTGCTTTTTTTAAATACAAATTCAGATTTACCATATTGAATAATATCTACTGAATTATTTATAAAAGATTATATTTTTGTTATTTATTCGAAGCTTTTCTTTGTTGCCTCTTTTACTTTATTTATTCAATATTCCTTCCTATTTTCTTTATATTTTGCTTTCAAAAAATTTGTGGATTTGATTGTAGAAGATTATGTTATTTTTATTATTTATTTGAAGCCTTTTTTGTTGCTTTTGTTAATTCACATTTTCATCCTAATTTTATATTGTACTGTTTTGAAAAAATGTGCTGAATTCTTTTTAAATGATTATATTTTTGTTATATATTCGAAGCCTTTTTTGTTGCTTTTGTTCTTTCGCTTATTCACATTTTCATCCTATTTTCTTTTGTTATTCTGTTCAATGTTGAATTACTTGTAAAATATTATCATCCATAAAATATTAACACCAGTCTCACTTGATTACGAACAGGCAGTTTTTTGTTTTAATTTTACGATATTTTTCAAACCCTTCGCTAATTTGAAAAAAAAAACAATTGCACAAGGAATGAAGGATGTATTATGTTTATATTGTAACAAAAAAATGGGATTAAGTAGATAAATGCAACTTTTATAAAGCTTTTCCCAAAAAGGTCATAAAATGTAGGCCTGTTTTTTTTGTCTCACTTGATTACGAACAGTAGCTAAATCTGCTTGTTATCATGTTTTAAATCAAATAAAAGGATACTTCGAGTATTAGGGGGCTTAGTTCAAGAAAAAACTTCATCCAATCCACAACTATGGATAAACGAAAGACCTTAACCAAGGAGGAAATAGGCCAAATTCGAGCTTACCGGGAACAAGGAAAATCTATTCGTTTTATAGCTAGCAAGATTGAAAGAGGCGCCACTGTTGTACACAGCTTTGGACCCGGAGAAGTATCCTTTGCGGTTTTTTCCATACCTCTCCGGGTCCTTAATAAAGCTGTCGTACTATGACATAAAACGCATAGTAGTAGGTACCTACTCTACTGCACAAAGCCTATAATAATGACTCCATTTCGAAATCGCATTAGCAGTTTACATTAGCAGTTTACATTCACTGTGAATAAGAAATCGCATTCACAGTTATAACTGCGAATACAAAATAGCAACTTAGCTCATCTCTAACTGGTGTTACTGCGTTTGTTTAATCCAGGAGTGGCCTGCCCCTTTTTTACGATTTCGAAACGTGCATGCTTCCGTTGTTGATTATTGTTTGGTCGACATTTAAGGACACCGGTGATCTATAGTCGTGTCAACCCACGGATTTACATGCACACTTGCGGGACAATTTTAAGATGTTAAATATGTCGCCAGGCTCACCTGGATGTTTGAATGGCCTAGCATGTGATTGAACCCCTTAGAAGCCTTTTGGGGGCGCTGCTGTTAAATTAGTGTTCACGTTTTCGAATACTTTACTTTTGCAGTTTTTTCGAAAAAAAAACTTTTATAAAACTGAAACGTTTGCTGAAGTTGTAAATTCGAATGCCCGCACAAGCCCGACATAATTGTAGCTATTTGTCAACTGGCATTTTTTATGCAATACAAATGTAATCATAGGTTACATACAAGTCACAAGGGAATTCCGAAATAATTATCAGTGTAGTAGTTTTATGAAAGAGGTCCCTTGTTTCTTTTTTAAATGTTTATACCCTATTCTAGGGGTATATTAATTTTGACGCATAGTTTGTAACATACCTTAATATTGCCCGTAGACCCCTAAAAGTTACTATATTTATGATCAGCATCGATAGTAATGTCGATCTAGCCATGTCCGTCCGTCCGTCCGTCCGTCGGCAAAAATTAGGCCTTTAAACTGGACCTAGAGAGCTGACATTTTAACCATATACTCTCTAGGGTCCCGAAATAATCAAGTTTAAAATTTTTTGATATCCGCCCACAGACACGCCCACAAACTCAAAAAAACAAAATTTTGGAAAAAATCGAATTTTGAGCTAGAGAGCTGAAATTTTTTATATATGATCTATGGCCCATAAAACTGATTGGGACATAAAATTTTCAAAATCCGCCTACTGACACGCCCACAATTAAATAAAACAAATTTTGGGAAAAATTGAATTTTGAGCTAGAAAGCTGAAATTTTTTATATATGATCTTTGGCCCATAAAACTGCTTGGGACATAAAATTTTCAAAATCCGCCCACTGACACGCCCACAATTAAATAAAATATTTTTTTTGAAAAACCAAAATTTGAGCTAGGGAGCTGAAATTTTTAATATATACTCTCTAGGGGCCCTTTATGCTCATGTGTAAATATTTTCAAAATCCGCCCACTGACACGCCCACAATTTTTTATTTTTTATTTTTGAAAGTCCAAAGTTTGAGCTAGGGAGCTGAAATTTATAGTATATATATAGTATAGGTGCCCTTTATGCTCATACTTAAATTTTTTTTAAATCCGCCTACTGACACCCCCACAATTAAATAAAACAATTTTATTGAAAAACCAAAGTTTGAGCTAGGGAGCGTTTTTATTTACAAAAGCTTAGTTTTTTCGATAAAATCCTTTAAATTTTTGTCACGCCCACTTATGAGATATAGGAATAAGAATAGGGTATCCAACAGTTCGCCCAAGCGGACTGTAGCCCGCCCCTATGTTTTTTTTTATATTTGAATATATCAAGAATTGAGTTTGAATCAAAAATAATTTTTCGTATGGCATTGTGTTTTGAACATGATTTCTGGCATATGATCTCCTAAGGCACTCTTTCGAGTTTTTGGTTCATAAGGACAAACAATTGGTTCTAGGAGCGGGCAGCGCTGCCCAACTGTCCTTCCCAATGGCTTCAAAATGGACCTACCTTATTTAAAGTGTTCCTCATCGAAGGCTGCTTCAAACCAACCAACCAACCAAGACCTAAGAAGCTTGCGGTGTATCAGCATACACATCATAATTTTGTTTTTTATAATTTGCACACGCGATAGGGATTTTTGTGTTCCGTTATAATGCGAATAGTCATACGGCGCGGGCAGAAGGGAAAGAGGAGATGCCGATGCAGGTGGGTTAAATGTTTGTGAATTGGAGTGTGAAGGAAGATACAGCATGGAAGAGCATTCCACATTTACATACAAAGAATCATTCCGGCTAAGGAATATTTTACTGTACATCCGAGTGCAGGCTTAAGGGTGAACTGATGTGCATTCCTATCATGGCGGGTGTTGCGGTTGAACTGTTTTTTTGGGAGGAATACAACTGGATATTTCGCTTAAGCACTTAGGGTGAAAATACCGATAGTACAACGAAATGTAGGAGACATTGCGACGAAAAGAGTCAAGGATCTTTAAATTTCCCTCATCCAGTGTAGCCATTTGATTTATGTTATGGCACACCAGACCCTGCAAACAACTGTAACAACGTGATGTTCACCGCCGTTGATGTTGGTGTTTGATGGACCAACACACACTCACGGGACTGTTCACCACACCCGTTGGTAAGAGGGACAGGAAGTCGTATTTGGTTGGTCATGGTGTTGAGACTTGCGGTGCGGTCTGAAGTGGGTTCATTAAGATAAATAAATGGTTTAACGTTGTTTTATTTCTCGAGTTTTATATTGTAAAGATTCAAACTTAACATATTCAGAAGTGGGATTAACCAAAAATAACGAAACGATACGAAAAATAGTGTGAAATTTAAAGAAAAACAAAACAATACGTAAGTTGAAACTATATTTCTAGCATTGCATATACATACCGTATAGTTGTGGCTACTGGATCCTTTTCCTTATCTTTCATTGGGTATTTCTGTGTGTGTGGACAGAACAAACAATCAAGACAATAACTATGAAGTTGTTAAAACAAAATCTTAAAACAAGGAAATTACCTGTGCAGGGTAGGGTAGGAGAACTGAGAGAGCGGCTGCTCATAGATTGACAGAGAAAATAATAGTGGTGCAAGCGTTGATGCGTTAAATGAATGCGTGGTAGTACCAAATTCGGTGAACGAACAAAATGAATCCTCGTACGTCGAAAGACTAGAAGATCAAATTAATCGCTTGCAAGCAAAAGTTGTCGTGTTGGAAAAGAAATGCGAGGAGTATCGACAAATCGATTTAGAACGTCCACCGGTTAGTGATGAAAATATGAAGATATTTTGTAGTCCCCGCAACTTCATGGATATTCTACCAAATTTTGATCCAGCTGATCAACAAAGTTAATTCACTACGCGAAGTCTATTCGTGGAATGATAAATTGATAAATTGGTTTTGCTGGACGATTTCGTCGTAATGGTGAAGATTTGGAATCGTACTTTTTCTCCGTCTGTGCGATGGGTACAAAAGCTAATTTGTCTGTAGCAGCGATTTGCAAATACGCTATATCAGGTCTACAAAATCCGAATATAAGCAGTTTGTTATCAGGTTTATTTTTCAGTTCAACCAATGAACTACTTGCTCGCATTAAATCCTTCGAAGGCACTCAGATGTCACAAGCTTCCTTCAGGTATCGCGCGAACCATCAAAACTATCAACATATCGGACAGGGGGAACACATTTAGGACGAAATGCGTCGGAAAATTACGCCGGTACAGTAGATAATCGCATTTGTTTTAATTGTTCAGAGCGCGGACACATATCTATACATTGCTCAAAACCACCACGACGTCCCCGCTGTAATATTTGCTACAGAACCAACCACATCGATGAGCAGTGTCCGATGAAAAATAATCCAAATTCAAATAAGGCTAATGTGCTGGAACGTCGTGTCAAATTAATTACACTACCCGACGAGTATCATAAGACAATTTCAGTAAATACTCGTAACTTAACATATGTTGCGTTTGTTGATTTTGGGAGTGAGTGTAGTTTGATCAAGAGAAACAAATTTTTCAGTCTATAATTAGCTTCTACTGCTGGCCGGTACCAATTAATGGGATTTGGTGGGGGTTCTTACCAGTCCACCGAAAAAGTATTTGTGGAGATCTCTATTGACGGTGTAACTGCAGGTGTCTATTTGTTGGTAGTAGACGACCAACTACTTAGGACGGTCATTCTTATAGGTAGAGACTTTGTTGATCAAGATCATATTCGCGTTATCAAAGACAACAAGCGGTTGACATTTGAAATTCAAGAACAA
This sequence comes from Portevinia maculata, assembly GCA_949715645.1. Lineage (NCBI taxonomy): Eukaryota > Metazoa > Arthropoda > Insecta > Diptera > Syrphidae > Portevinia > Portevinia maculata. Next base: position 308,445,179 of record OX454526.1, on the reverse strand, counting down.
GTAAAAAATGATTGCTCCCAAAATTCTAAGGTTGATATTTTACGCATTACAGACATCAAGTGCAACCCGGAAATCAAAGAAGCCGAAATAAGATCCTTATTAGGATGCTTAAATATGTTTAGAAATGGTTTTGCTAAAAACATCTGTAGGACAGCAACATTTACTATTCAACTTAAGTCAAACGAAGTGATAAATAGAAAGCCATATCGATCCACAGGGTCCAAGCAATAGTTCAAAATTTAGTCAAAAACGGAATAATTCAGGAAAGCACGTCGGAGTATTCATCTCCGCTTTTACTAATTAAAAAGAAGAATAATGAGGATAGATTGTGTGTAGATTACCGAAAATTAAATGCGATTACTGTAGGACAACCGTTTCCGATGCCTAACATAGAGGAACAAATAGCAAAGTTAGCAGGGTTTAAATATTTTACTTGCCTCGACTTAATTTCGGGGTACTACCAAATTCCAATTGATGAGGCGTCCAGAAAGTACACTGCTTTTTCTACAAATACAAATCAGTACGAATTTCTGAGGATGAGTTTTGGACTGAAGAACGCTCCAGCCACTTTTCAAAATGTTATGAATAATATCTTACAACGAATAGGGGATGGCACAATATTGGTTTATTTAGATGACATCGTAATTCCTAGTAACACTACCTCCCAAGGAGAAAACAAGTTACGAGGCCTTCTTGAAGCAATAGCGGAGTCCGGAATGACATTCAAATTAGAGAAGTGTAGTTTTTTCAATACTGAGGTCGAAATCCTGGGTCATATTGTGACTGGAATTGGCATAAAACCGGGGTCAAAAACTAAAGCCATTTCCGAATACCCAACTCCTCAAAATATTCATGACGTACGACAGTTCCTTGGTTTAAACGGCTATTTTCGCAGATTTATTAAAAATTATGCTGTAATAGCAGAACCTTTAACGTCATTGCTAAGGAAAGAAGCAAAGTTTGAATGGCTTTCCGAACAAGATGCATCATTTTCTAGACTAAAGACTTTGTTGTGTAGAGAGCCTTTATTGGCAATTTACTGTTTACATGCTCGGCACGAACTTCACACGGATGCATCATCCATTGGACTATCGGGTATACTACTACAAGAGGAAGCGGGCACTCTAAGACCTGTACAGTATTTTAGCAGAAAAACAACTAGCGCAGAAAGCTGCTATTCCAGTTTTGAGTTAGAGGTACTCGCTATTGTTGAAAGTTTGGAGCATTTTCGAATATATGTCCTTGGGAAGCATTTAACAATTGTCACTGACTGTCAGGCTATAGAAGCACTTAAGAACAGCACAGCCCTAAACAGACGGATCGCTAGGTGGTGGCTACGGTTGTCAGAGTACGATATTACCGTCGTGCACAGACAAGGTAAACAAATACAGCATGTAGACGCGCTAAGTCGACAACCGGTTGAACAACCGACTCGCGTAAAACCTGTTCAAAATAGTGGTTTAAAAATAGAAATCAATAACACCGACTGGGTATTATCACTACAGATGCAGGACGCAAAACTGGTAGAAATAATTAATAAACTTAAGTCAGGTAGAAAGGATAATGACACCAAACAGTTACGGATCGACTACATATTAAAAAACAATAATTTATTCCGAAATGTCAATGGAAATAAAATGTGGGTAGTTCCTGCGGGTGTACGCTCGCAACTCGTTAGAAATTTTCATAATGATCGAGTGCATTTCGGGGTTGAAAGAACTCTACAACAACTTGGAAAAACGTTTTGGTTTCCTAGAATGCGCCAATTTGTGAATATTTACGAGCATGTGTCGAATGTTTCTATAACAAACGGCAGGGCGGAAAAAAGGAAGGTGAACTCCATTTTTCTGAAACTATTCCGGTTCCATTTCATTCGATCCATTTGGATCACTTAGGTCCTTTCGTTAAAAGCTCTTATGGAAACCAATACCTAATCGGTCTTACAGACGCCTTCACAAAATACGTTATAATTAAGGCGGTTAGAGATACAAAAACGTCCCACGTAATCAAATTTTTAAATGAAACTACCCTCATTTTTGATACACCAACAAGACTAATTACGGATAGAGGAACGGCTTATACATCCAAAGGTTTTGAAAACTATTGTGATGAAAATGATATTCGCCACATTAAAAATGCTGTTCGCACACCTAGGGCTAATGGACAGGTTTAGCGCACAAATCGAAGAGTTCTTAGCTCAATAACTACCATGACAAATAAAGACAATGGACGAGACTGGGACAAGACAATTCGTAATATACAATGGACTATAAATAGGTCTCCGAATAACACCACAGGAAAAAGCCCAAATGAACTCCGTTTCGATTTTAGACCCAGAGATATCCTTCAAAATAAGTTACTTTTGGCTTTCCAAGACGATACAGTTCATCAGTAGCACATCAGTAGCTAATAATCGGGTTGTCGCATCAAAACAAATTGAAGAGCAAAAAAAGAGTCGGTTTAAGAAGCCTACGAAGTACAACAAGGATGATCTTGTCGTCATTGAGTCTGAGCCGCCGTCGTCGATTGGAGAGTCCCGTAAATTGGAGCCGAAATATCGAGCCCCATTCATCGTATCAGTTGTTCTTCCTAATGATAGGTATGTTATTGAGGATTTACCGGGAATGCAGAGAAAAACGAGGTTCTACCAATCAGTATTTGCATCGGATAAAATGAAACCTTGGTGCCAGATAGACCCTGAACTAGATCAAATCGACGTAGTGGAAACGAGGTCGTTTCCCGCTGAGGATGGCCGAATGTAACAACGTGATGTACCGCCGTTGATGTTGGTGTTTGACGGACCAACACACACTCACGGGATTGTTCACCACACCCGTTGGTAAGAGGGACAGGCAGTCGTATTTGGTTGTTCATGGTGTTGAGACGTGCGGTGCGTTCTGAAGTGGGTTCATTAAGATAAATAAATGGTTTAACGTTGTTTTAATTCTCGAGTTTTATTTTGTAAAGATTCAAACTTAACACAACTCCGAATAGATAAAGTCAATTCAGGCCGCTTGTTCATTTAATTGTGCCTGGAACTTATCGATCTTTCCGTACAGAGGCAGAAGGATCGATTTCAAGTCCAGGTCCACCTCTGGTGACTTTTGGGATACCTTTGGCGGGTTTAGTTTTGTTTGGGCTTGACCCGGTCCAGCTGCCATTTGGTCAAAGGACAAGTTGGGTGGCACAAAATTCGAGAGCACGCGACTCTTCTGACGCTTATCTTCTTCCGGCTCCTGTTTGTGGTCCTGGAATCGCTTTTTCAGCTCCTGGTATATTGAAATTGGCAGATGCCCAGAGTTTCTGCAGGGCACATACGGGAGGACACTTCGGGCTTCATTTCTCTCCTTACCAAGAGGACATTCACCATGTTTGTTATCCTTTTCGCAAGTCCAACACACTAACCACTGAGCCACTGCACCCGGCAAGTACTTAAGTACAAACAAAAACCATTCATTGATTTACATAATCCTTTGATCTTTTGCAAAAATTGTTGATTTTACATTTAAAGATAAAATGATCGTAAAGATCCACCACGTAAATAATGCACATCAGTTCAACCTGAAGCTTCTATTCGGACCTAGAGTCAAATACTGAGAATCTTTTCTTGGGTATACATTTAAATGCTCTACTTCGCTCTGTTTTTCCTGGTCATTACATTTTACATTTAAAAAAAAACAACGTGCATCGTTTTCTTGTCCTTCCCAATTCCTTACTTCCCTATTAAATGACCTTGCTGTGTAACTTCATGTGTATACCTATTATAAAGGTGCGAACAATGCCTTTTGCATATGCAAATAACAAACAAAAGTGAAACCCACTGTAGTATCTCAGGCAGAGACTTCACGGTTTGGGAACCCGTTGAATGAGAAGAATTTGCGTTGCTATTTCAACTGAAATTTTCAGTCAGAAGTTCATAAATAAAGCAAAACATATATTTTATTTATACTTCGACTTCGAGTCATGGTTTATGTGTAATGACTGATTAAAAAGATAACAAAAGATATAAATGGAATTCAATTCTTACCACCAGCTCGCATATTTTCGGTTAATAGGTATACAATATGAATCACATTTTCATGCCTTTGTAGAAACATTTCAGAATAAGTAGTCTTGATTGATCTTGAGCTTTGCATGTTTGAGATAAAGGGTATATAGCATTTTTTATTTTTTTTATACCGATTTTCAAACAAAAAATAATCAATCAGAATGTGTTCGGTAAATGAAAACATATATATTTTTCATGTGGTTTTTATGCGATGACACACGTGCATATAGGCTGTCAAGCTTCCGTCAAATAACATTGGCCTAGCTCCCTTCAAATAGAATTTTATTAATTTGTTTAAGGGATTGTAATGATCGGCTGTGGTAAGCCGTGAAACAGCGCTGTAACTCCAGCCCCCACTTCACGTGGTAGAAATCACAAGTTGTTGTTGTTGATTAAAAGTATTGTTTGACTTAATTAATCTGACGATTCGTTGAAAACGTTTTTAAGTCTTATCAGCATTTCTTTGGAGATTACTTTTACCTTTACTCAAAACGATTAGTTCAATGCGACAACGTCCATATTTTATTATAAAAATGAGCAATGACTTTATTGTTTTATAACTTAATTATACACAACTGAAAACAAATACAAATATACAAATATATATATATATATACGTAAATACTAAATAACTAACTAATTGCAATTCCTATTGGGTCTTAACATCAATAATACCTACTTTCCTGACGGTTCGGCTCAATTGTTACTCTAGCATACGGACTATTTATGCCTACTTTTCTTCTCATATCCACACCACTATTTGGCCGTAAGCCCATGACGATCAACCAGATACCGGCTGAACAAAGGATTAGCAGAAGGAGAATTATCGAACCATATACCCATGGTGGCCATCTGTCGCATGAAAGGTCCTTCACACGAACGTTTGTCAGTCTCATTCCACGTAAGGTTGATGGACTTATACAGCGGCCATTTGTCTCTATTTTTAACTCCTTTACCCATACCAGCTCACAGTCGCAGCGCAGTGGCACTCCATTGAGATCGAGCTCCTTCAATTGTTGAAATATCGGATATAGTGTCTGGTTAAAGTTGCGCAGGGGAGATCCCCGGAAGCTCAATATTTCCAAGCTAGTATTCGCAGTGTTGGTCCCAAATGCGTACTCATGAAACGAGGTTAAGCGGCGACAGTTTTGAAAACTTAGGATTTTAAGAACTGAGAGATGAGATAGTGAATTTAACTCGACAGATCTAAGATTTGACATATCTTCGACAAGAAGGATCTGCAGTTGTGTTAGTCGCATGGTGTCGCTTTGCAAAAGACTTGGTAATGGATTGTCACTTATGTCGAGTTCCTTAAGACCCAACGGTAAAGAGGATGGTATAGCTTCGAATTGATTATCTCTTAAACTTAAAGAAGTTAAAGGTGCTTTCTCTGGTAAATGAATATCGCTCAGACCGCATCGCTCCAGTTTCAAAGTTCTTAGCTTCGGATGGACGCCAAATTGTGAGTAAAAGTCCAGGGTTTGTATGCCTGCAGTATTGTTCAGTTTCCGGTTCCAGGAAAGATCCAATTGATCTAATGTTCCTAAATAGATGAACACATTGGATGTAATTAGCTTTAAGTTGTTATGTGACAGGTCCAACACTTGTAGATACTTTAAGCCCTCAAAAGCGTTCGTCGAAATTGCTTGTATGGCATTCCAGCTCACATATAACTCTCGCAGCATTGTTAAGTGTTGAAAATTCTTCTCGACCAACTCGGAGATATTATTGTGTATTAAGTTTAAAATCTTAAGACTATCACTCTCAAAATTTGGCACGAACTCTAGCTTATTCCAAGATATGTCCAACGATTCTGCGTACAATGGAAGAACATCTCCTGGAAAGTCGTTTGATCTTAAGTCTTTGAAGCTGCAATAGATTCGAAGTGATGGTAGACCCCATGATTCTTCACTTTCGTTGGTGCATTCACATGTCCTTCGCGAAGAACTATCTGTCCGGTGCTCGTCTGAATAACACAATCGATCCAAAAGTGCATCTTTTTCGGCAAAAGTTAAAGAGAAGAGGAATAGACTTGCAAGCACTAAATACCGTATATACATGACAAACCGATTAAAATACCTCGTTTCATTAACCACATTCGGCTATTAATCAACTAAATTTAATTTGAAACGAAACAAACTTAAAGCATTTTCAGTAGTGGTGATGACGGTACCTGATTAGTAATCTTATCGTGCGTTGATAAGATAAAAAGAGGTTGCAAAGTCGAAAGAGGGAAAGCAATGCGAGTGGTATTATGAAAATAGATAGTATAGTTGCATCGATAGTATTTGTTTCGTTTATTTTCAGGTTCCGAAAGATTTACCTATACTTTACATTCACCCCTGTTTTTCAGCGCCTGGTAGTAAATCGTTCTTATCACCTAAAGCGCACTAAGTCCGAATTCCTAATTGCGGTGGGACTTACTTTGTGTATAGATACAATATCTTGCAGAAATATTTAAATAAAAAGAAGTTATCTTTGGCAAACTGATAGTGAACTCAAGTAGTTATGTTTAATTTATTTATTTATTTATTTATTTTTATCAATAATTAATAATATTTTTTGAGAGCAAGAGGAGCAGAAACTATATGTTCTTCAAGTATGTAATGTATCGATTGAGTTCATGATTCGAGTTGCTTAGAAATAGGATATACGGCCTCAGAGAAAGGACGCATGGTGGACGATGGTCATAACACTAGTGACACTGTGATAATAACAGCAAGCAAAAGTTTTTGTGTTCCTAAGATAGTTTTCGACACTTACCCTAAATCGCATCCCGTCTTAATAGAGCACGTCAAGATTTTGAAATAATCGTTAAACGATTTTTTCACGTATTTCCACTGTTTATGACCATCTTATTGAAAGAAGGATGACAAATCAGAAGTGAAACGCAGTTGAATCTCGTTGTTTATCTTGTTGGCGGGGTCCGTTCGACGCAGAAAAGTAGTCGCGTTCCAAAATCCTTGATAGTTTCTCTCGATTCTCATCAAATCTTGTTTCAGATGCTCGCCCTGCTAGTCACTTTTGTCACCCAAATTACCTAAGAAATTCAGATGCAGAAAATAAACCTTTAAATGCATTTAAGACACAATCTTGAGATAATTTTCCGAAAATTCAGAGATTATTTGCCTGAAGCTCAGGAACTTTCTTTCAGAGAGAAAGTTACGAACAGCACGATTAAAAATAGCCCATGTTGCTGCTTATTGGTAATTAAACACTTTGAACAGTTTTTCTCGTATATCAACTTTCGAATAAAAATAACGGAAGCAAGAGTGCAAATACGCATCGTTTCGCGAATTTGTCAGAATATTGCCATTGTGAACGACAGAAGAACATCTGAAAATATAATAAAATTTCTTCGATTAGTCTTTGTACGATATTTTTAAAATTTTCATACGTTGATAACACTCGTCGATACGTTTTTAATCTAATGCAAATGATTTATTCAACGGACAAACCCAATATGTCAGCCGCTGAAACTGCGCAATGCAACCTTTTTATATACCTAAACAAGGTTTATATTTTAACTTCTGGGCGCAGTGGCGTAGAGGTTATTGTGTTGGACTACTAAATTGAAGGTCTCAGGTTCCAACCCCTCCTGGGCCAAGTAACATCTAAAAGACTTTTCCACAGCCCTACCTCTTGCGTATGTGTGACAAACATCCAAGAGTATCAATTGTCATGAAAAGCTTCTCAAAATTGCCGTTCGGATTCGTCTTAAAACTGTAGGGCCCTTCCACTTCGCTAAGGCAAATGGGTGGAGAAGCTAGGTTTCAGACCCTCTATGCATAATATTTATTTATTTATTTAAACCAGATTTATAAACACGGACACAAAATGCAACAAGGATACGGTGTATGGAAAAAAGGATTCGAATTTAGCGCCCAGGAAAACGTTAAGAAACCCTGCTTGTCTTCTCAGATCCATAAGTTAACCGAAAATTGTAAAAATGGGTAATCCTAGTGCTAGAACATTCCCTTTTTAAATGAATGTATGTATTGTACCTAACTTGAGATGATGTCAAAGGTGGTTTTGTTTTAAAATCATATAAGGCATTACCGTACCTATTTCCAGCATCATGGCCCACAGCTAAACCAGCTAGACCCTAAACTAATCTTAAATTTGGTCAGATCTTTGTGATCTGTTAAAATTTATAAAACAAATAAATACCTTTTGCATTTATATGTATTTGTTCCATCACTAGATAACCATCCGCCTAATGCATTCATAGGTACATACCTACCTACATGTTCATTGAGTGACAAGCACAATAAAAATCTATATATACAATTTGCAATATAATGATCAAAGTACTAGGCAATAAACGATAAAACTAACGCATATAACATTGAAGGCAATAAAGAACCGTTCAAAACGCCATTTCTCTGGGTATTGTCAACAAAATAGAATGAACCCAAATTCTGAAGAGGTAAACGATTGTACGCTTTTATTTGTACGAAAACAAAAACAGGTGTCGTAGAAAAGCATCAAATTATATGTGTAAAGCCAAATGCTGACATTTAGGACATCTGTACAGTTATTCACACACGTATCACCCATAAATTTACCTGTGGAATTCGGATGATAGTTTACAGCAACTTCCAAAATTCAAAAGTCTACTGTTTAGTATTCAATATATCATTGTCTTTCCTTTTGATGTTTTGGAACAGACATTTAACGAGCAATCCCAATATTCAGTTATTAGTTTTTCCCGTTTAGCCGATGTTAATATAAAAAAGAAAACCCGTTTTCACAGGAATTCTATATTCTCAACCTGGTTAATCCCAAAAAGCAGCTATGATATTTATTCACCTGAATATACCACAACTACCGACTGGTTGCGATTCGTTTTACCAAAAATAAACAGCTCCAAATGAGATAAGTCGACTACAAGTACATACTATAAGCACTATAAGCTAGCATGTCCCCTCCATCCCACAGTCCAGGGCGATTACGTGAATAGAAAGAACACAGGTGGAAGTGTAGACCTTAATGGCGCTAGCATTAGGTATTTATTTCAGGTTATTTTATTTCATTTTCTAATGCTTAGCCGCAAAAAGGGAATTTCGTTCCAAGCACACATTCATTCCTTATGCATACATATAGTTACGAATATTATGTACGTACGTATGTATTTTTCTCTGGAAGAAAGCAATAGCAATTCCGTAGTCTATTGCGAAATATGTGAGATAGTTATGTTTAGTGGGGTAGGGTTTTGTATTAGAGAAGTCCTAAATGTCAATGGAACTACTTAGCAGTTGTTTGTTAAGGCGACTTTTGTGCGTATGAATTTTTGTATAGGATTTGTGTGTAAGGCGAAAGTAAATGGTGACATTAATTTCTGCCCAATTAACAGGTGAATTGAATTGCCGGACAGTTTTGCCATTTTTTTTAATAGGTGTCCGTATGCTACATATGTATATAGGTACCTAATTGCTCTCAATTGAACTCAAGTTCATTAGGGCACACCATTTTTGCTTTTCCCGCCAATGTTAAAAAGTCTTTATAAAAACGGCGCTTTTCATTGAAGAAAAGATTTGATGCTGTGTGTGATACCCCCACGCTCACATATGCTGGAACAGTCAACTGATCAGAACCAAAACATGTTTCTTGGAAAAGAGCAATTCTAGATTTTGAGAGCAATTCCTTCGATTTTCAATGAAAAACGCTATAAGTTGTATAACGCTAGCGCTCGAAGTTGCTTTCAGAAGAGTGTGGCTCCTTCTCTTAGATTGTCGTTAACTGTATTCCTCCGGAAAGAATGTTCGTGTTAAGTAACAGTGTTAATGTAATGTACCAAAAACGTACGTGTGTAAGAAGTAGGTACACTACCTACAATTTTTCTAGCACTTGCTTATATAAAAGCAGTTTGTTCTCTATATTAAGCTCGGAATATTTTCCAAGTAACCAATGGTTAGCTTAGGTTATAGTGGCAGTCGGCAAAAGCCGACACATTTAGACCAATAAAATGATCCATTGTCATACCACACGGATCTATCCTCTTCCTACTCGTGGAACCAGTTCAGCTTCAAAGACTTTTAATATCGATGTTTATGAGATCGTTGAGATCATTGTAAAAGAAAGATCCCAAAGAGAGTTTTCGTCTTTGAGAGAGAGCAGGGCATGTGCAGAGGAGCTAGAAAATAGTCTTATTCTCCCCTTTTTTGTTCAGAGAGATCAAACAGTTCAGATCCAGCTTTAGCAAAATCTGTTTTGTAGTTAGACAAGTGTTGCCACTTGTCCACCTAAGGTTAGTTCTATCAATGGCCTCCCTCATAAACATGAGTTTACATGTAGCAATTGGAATGCCTAAGGGACCTTTAGCAGTTAGAAGGGCAGTATGGTTCCCTTTCTCCCTACAATTCCCTGGAATATCTCTTTGTCCCGGCGCCCAGCATATGTGAAGTGAATGTTAGATTGCTCCGCCATCTTAACGAGAGATGATCGTCAGTCTAGGACTACGATGGACTTTGTGGAGATAGAATCCAGAGATTTTAGCGAAGCTTGGCTAACTGAAAAGATTCGGATATCCAAAGCGGATATAACGTTCCTCTTCAGCCACGATAGGACTTCTTTAATCGCCGTGATTTCCGACTGGAATACGCTGCAGTAATTAGGGAGACGGAAAGAGAGGCTAAGGTTCAGCCTATCAGAGAACACACCTCCACCTACCCCCTCGTCGGTTTTGGACCCACCGGTCTAAAAGTAGATCGATTCATCTTCTACAGGAGGGCCTTCATCCCAGAATGTTCTGGGAGGGATGTTGACTTTTAAGTTTTTGTTAAAACGGAGCTGGTGGTGTAGTCAATGTTGCTAGGGAGGATTCTAAATTTGTTTAGAATAGAGGCGTGGCCGAATTCATTCTCCGACTACTGGAACGTGCACCACTCATACAGAGACACACTGATCGTCTGGAGCTCTTACGCATAGGCTCGATATTGACCCAGATATTTAGAATAGTCCTAATACCGTATATCGCATCTTTGTTTTCGTCTTTGTCAAAACTTAGCATGAATAGTGGAAGACCGCGCTTTACCAATTTTTACTGATCTCCCTCCGGCTGTTGTTTTTCCTTTTTAATAATATTGACGGCATCACGAATTTTAAGGCCTTTGTCTTGAAGGTCGTTCATTATACGAGGGCGGGTCAATAAGTCCGTGACTTTTGGAATAAAACACCGATTTTTTTATAAAATTTTTTTTTATTTTTCAACGTAGTCTCCCTTGAGCTCTATAAACTTTGTCCAACGCTTCTCCAATTTTTGTATCCCTTCCAAAAAAAATGATTTGTCGAGGTCCTCAAAATAGGCCTTTATTTGCGAGATGACTTCATCATTGGAGTCAAATCTTTTTCCACCAAGCCATTTCTTCAGGTTTGGGAACAAGAAGTAGTCGCTCGGAGCCAAATCTGGAGAATAGGGTGGATGAGGGAGCAATTCATAGCCCAATTCATGGATTTTTGCCATGGCAACTGCACATGTGTGCACCCTTGCATTGTCTTGGTGGAAAAGAACTTTTTTCTTGGCCAAATGAGGTCGGTTTTTTTTTCAAATCGTCATTGAATCGGTCCAATAAGTTGGCATAATATTCCCCATTGATTGTTCTTCCCTTTTGAAGGTAGTCAATGTGGATTATCCCGCGTGCATCCCAAAAAACAGTCGCCATAACTTTATTGGCTGACAAACCCACCTTGGCCTTCTTTGGTGCCGATTCACCCTTAGAAACCCACTGTTTTGACTGTTGTTTGGTCTCTGGTGTGTTGTGATGGATCCATGTTTCGTCCACGGTTACAAAACGGCGCAAAAACTCCTCCATATTGCGATTAAACAACGCCAAACCTTCCTGTGAAGTTGTTACACGATTGCGTTTGTGGTCGACTGTGAGCAAACGCGGCACTCATCTTGCGGAAAGCTTTCTCATGCCCAAGTGATCATTCAAAATTGAAACCACTGAGCCATGCGAGATCCCTACGGCTTCCACAATCTCTCGCACTTTCAATCTTCGGTCGGCCAACACCATATCGTGAATTTTTTCGATTGTTTCGGGTGTAGAGACCTCAACTGGGCGTCCAGGACGTTCGGCATCTTCAGTGCTTGTACGGCCACAACGTAATTCAGTAAACCACTTTTTTACCATTGAAATCGATGGTGCAGAGTCCCCATAGTATTTTTCAAGCTTAGCCTTGGTCTCGGTAATGGTTTTTTTTCGCAAGAAATAATGCTTAATAAGCACACGAAATTCACTTTTTTCCATTTTCTCCTCAAATTAGTGCGTAGTCTGATAAAAATAGCTGTCAAACACAAACTAACTGACGCAGCAAGTTTAAATTTTGACAGGAGTCAACTGACAGATGCCTGTTGACAGGAGCAGTGTTGTCGTTTCAGTAAAGAGGTCAGAAATTCAAAAAGTCACGGACTTATTGACCCGCCCTCGTATCTTCTTTAGTGCACGAGGGGTGGAGTCCCTCCGCAACAACACGTAATGGTCTTTCTAACTTATTTTCGTAAATAAACCACTGAATCTTCTTGGCATTCAATTTTCGGGACACCGCTCGGTAACCGTCAGCATCATCAACATTGACTTTCCATATTATTGCGGAGCGATGTGACCTATATATACTTCGATGCCAACGTTGCTTTGAGCAGGCAATGCAACTTATTATAGTCTATTGTTCCAATGATGTTTATCGATGGCAAAGGTCGTAATTTTATTTGTTGTTGTGTTTTTGGCAACTGCCTACGCTTTTCGTCTTTTTGTGGCTCGACTTCCGGTGAGGATCAGCTTTACGTTTTTTACTAGACCGTTTCTTTTGGATCCATTTCGTTTCGCGTGTATTCGCGACTGGGTGAGCGATGTGGGCTAACTGTATTTACTTTTCGTGGGTACGTAGTTTTTAAGGCATTATTTTCCAGCCTGAGCAAATCTACCTCTTTCTTCAGCTCACGATATAGAAGCTCCATTTCGGTAAGCTTGGTACGGGATTCGTCGTTTTCCTCCTAATACTTTTGATTTTCACTGAGTCCCGTTTTTCGCGCCCTTGCGCTTCCGGCGGACTTCTTTTTCCTGACATGCTCGATCTTGTTGGTAGAGATCAGTTAAGGCATTATTTTCCAGCCTGAGCAAATCTACCTCTTTCTTCAGCTCACGATATAGTAGCTCCATTTCGGTAAGCTTGGTACGGGATTCGTCGTTTTCCTCCTAATACTTTTGATTTTCACTGAGTCTGCCGGACGCGCGCTTGCGCTTCCGGCGGACTTCTTTTTCCTGACATGCTCGATCTTGTTGGTAGAGATCGAGTTACCCTTGAACCTTTTGAGAACGCATTTATTAGTTGAAATAAATGGCTCTCTCCAGAATCCGTAGAGCCGACCTCCTAAGAGGGCGGATTTTCCACTGAACCTGGCCTGCCACCTGGGGTATTATATCTTTTTGTTTTGTCCATTGCATTTGTGTGTATACACTACGCTCTTTATATGGAGGGTGGATTTTAGTCGCCTTGAAAAAGAGATGAACAAATTTTTTTCGCCTCTTACGACAGGCATGCCTACCTCGGTTTATTCTAACCCCTACCCGAAGGGGGTAATTTTGTCTTCATCTTTTTCATGTTAAATTTTCATCCAACCTTTCCCAATAAAGATAAATAAAAATCTCTCTAAAGGGAGATCATTTCGATAAACAACAAAAGGTAAGCTACCCTGATTCTATCGTCTCACAAATCAACAATTTTGTCTTACAATTGTAATCGATGAAATATTCTATTGAAGGTTTGAATATAAAGAATTGAATATGTGCACATTGTTCAGACGATATTGCCTAGCGCTATAACGTGGCGTTGTATGCAAATAAAAAATCGCAAATGAAGTAGGTAATCGTAGTTCAATCTCCTATTCACATACATATACAAAAAAATATCACAACCTCTATTTACATACATGGATTCTTTTTTCTTTTCTGATTTCAGCTGGAGCGAACTTATTCACAAAAACTCTCAACACATCCTGACCGACAAAGACCATAACTGACTTAACACGATGCTAGCTTAAGCAGGTATATAAGAGTTAGGAGAGAACTGTTGGGAAGGACAATTCCGCTTGAATAGATATTAGCTTGTAAGCAAAATGTTTGTTTGTGGCCCAAATCCAAAACAGTGCGCCTGAGTTAACCGTACACCAGGGGACAGCTACCCCTTTTATGTATTGTTGTTTATATATTCCAAAGAACCAAATCACACTGGAGGAAACGTCTTTTTGTATTTATTTACTTTTTTAAGAATCGAGTTTGGAATTTGTGCTATAGGCGTTTATCCGCTTATTTCTTGGCATGTCTTAAGAACCCAAACGAAGCAAAGGATTTTATCTTTATTGGTAATCCATTTTATTTGGATTTTAACATTTCGTTACTTATAAATTTAAAACTTTTCGAGTAAGCGATTGGATATGAATGGAATAGAATTACATTTAAAGGCTTATCTTTATTTTTCTTAGGTAAACCCCTTTTAAATAAAATAAATTGAGAGACGATTTTCTGAATTTGATTTTTTTTTTTTTTATAAAATAGGATACTATTGAATACAAACTCTTCTAGGCCACTAACCTCAATGATTAGCATAAATTCATTTGGATGGTCATATAAGAAGAAGAAATATGCGATGCCGATATTTGTTTTCGAAACAATAGTGTAACAATAAAAACACATCATTCACTAAGCGACTTGTGGCCACTCCCGTTTAAAGTTAGTTTACAAAAATAAATAAAAAATAAACAATCAATATTTTTTCCTTAAGGTTTGCTTAGTTTAAAAATCCTAATTTAAATTTGTTAGGGCCATTGTATGCCTGCAACAGAAATATAAAGCAACAAATAAAATACCCTCAAGCACTGCGGTCAAAATTTGCATCTTGAAAAGGATCACTCCATGTTCTTCTGCTACATGAACGAGTCTATACATTTTAATTTCGTTCTTCCTTTTACCCGCAAAACTTAATTAAAACCAAAGCAAACACAATTCTCTGCATTTAGGTATCACTACCAGAAGGCAGGAAAAACAGAAATCTTATCTTTCACAAATTGTATTACAAAAAGGCTACTTTAAGAAAAAAAAGAAACCGCACCTTGGGATATCACAAAAATAAGTATATCGGAGGTAGGTCCCTACAGTACCTGGCCATATCATTAGACCCAAAGGAATAACGGGAATATTTTGCCTTAGAGTTCCATGTCTTCGGATTCATAACAAAAGTGTTAGTTTCGAGGCTTATGTATGTCTATACCGAAACAATATTTATAAAAGATGAAAAACAATTTTGGACAAAGAAGCTAGTTATTTATTTGTTAATGAAGAAATTATGTACCTTCGAATGCAAAATTTGGATTTTTATCAGTACTTGGTTTGTGCTCCTTTAGCCGCGATAAGTGCGAGAATTCTTCGAGCCGTGCTCTCTATACACTACTTAATGGTGTTATAAAAGTGCGTATTGTGATTCATCTTGAATATTTCATTCAAAATGAGCTCTCTTTTAGCGACCGCCCGCTTTAGGAGATCCCAGACGTTCTCTATTGGTTTTATGGCAGGGGAATTCCCTGGCCAATACCATACTTCGATTTTAAAGCAGTATAGGTATTCAAATCAAATAGACGCCCCCTTTAAAATTGTTTGCAACAAATTGAAAAGAAGAATGTGGGGGCTAATAATATGGCCAGGTAGTGTAAGTACAAGAAAGAAAATAAAATAATTAAAGTAGGTATTCAATATTCAGTGAGTCCTCGCAATGAATAAAAATAGAAAGGGAAATCTCACACCCAAATCCGCGCACCAGCGCTTATCAAGGGAATCATCGCAGTAGAAAAATAAGTCAAAAGGCAATGCCGATAGTTCAGAGCAGAAATGCACAATCTTTAAAACTTGAGATATTCATCTCTTTATTATATGTATATATTTACCATATCACCCACAGGCGACAACCGTGACAAGACAAGAGGGCCGTCGCTCTGATGCAACTATGATTAGGGCTAAAAGTACGGGTCCACTTGTAAAGAGGTGCTCATAGGCATGAGGGAGGTAGTCGTCAAATGAAATGAAAAGGACTCGCTTTTGTGATTTAAAATGGAGACAATAACTGTCTTTTGCATTTAAACTTCTCGTACAGAAAAGATTTACTGTTAATGGAAAGTTTTGACTTGAAGGTTTGGTAATTTTGTTTCTCTTGAGTTATGAGGTGCACATTTACAGTCTGTAAAGGTACATTTTAAAATTATTGAAGCACGTGACAAGCCAATATAATTTTTTTGATATTAATAGTCGACATAAATCCACATTATTGTTGTCACCAATTTATAAAGTTAAGGTCACCCGAAACCTTATTTTAAATATATAACATATAGTGTGATCCATCACAGAAAGCATGTACATTTTTGTTATCCTTAGATCCTTTTTTTTTTCGTTGGGAAAGATAGTGCAAAGTTTTTTAGTTTATTTGTATTCTTCTGCTCCGAACTTTCACTTACATAAGTGTTTGGCCGAAATTATTTCAAGAGTCGTTGTAAAGCAAAAACTAGTTAGTGGCAGGACAAGGAGAAGGCTTTTTAGTTTAAAGTTTTTTTTTATAATTAGCGGGCTAAAGGGATTTGTTTTTTCTGTGCCAGTTACCCTTATAATGAAACGACAGCGCAGGCAGTTTGTTGCTGCAGCAAATGATTCATTGCCTTTTTGTATGTGCTACTTTCTGATTGAAAGAATAGAAGGATAGGAAAGAAGTTGATAAGGTTTTTTCCCCATAGGTGGCGCCTAAATTGCTTTAGGGAGATCTGTTTTGTTGTGTGTATTCAATTTTGAAAATCAAGCCCCTGGTCGGGATACGAACGCACGACCTGCCAATCACTGACTTACCATCGCACCATTGCCACCCGCAATGGTTGCCTTTAACTAGTGTGAATTTAAACTCTTAAACATACATTAAATATATGTAATTGATAGATGTATAGATATTTTAAAAGTTTTTATCATAATCATCATTGCAGCTTTGAAATATTTGTGGGAGGTTTGAATAAAAATTATGGGACAAAAAAAAATCCATATAAATTATTGTGACAATTTAAACGCACCCGAAAGTGATTAGTTTTACTCATTTGGGACCTTGGTCTCTTAATGAAGCGTATGCATATTAATATAAATTTATCAAAAAATACATATTGAACGATTTCAGTAAATACTTGCTAGGAACAGAAACATATCGGTGAATTCACACCCATTTAACACAAGTTATTCGACGATCCAAGTTGTTAGTGCCGCTATAACTGTCCCGCCTTAATGTTGGCCCGAAATTTGTCTTCTTCTTGTTTATTGAAGGGGTCATTACCCTCCCACTTTTCTGCAACCCTACCGCTGAACCCACCACCGGTTCAACCTAAAAGCATATCGACAGGCTTCTAGTTTTCCTATCATTTCAACAGGAGTTTTTGGGGCCTGCTCCTTTTTTTCGATTTCGGCACGTACATGGACTTGCTGTTGATTGATCTTTTTACGATTTTAAACTCGTTCCTGCCCACAAATTTATGTGCACACTTGCGGAATAGTTTCAAGATTTTAAATATGTTGCCGGGCTTACATGAATGTTTGAATTGCATCGACTTGATTTCTCGAAATAGGCGCCCGGTATTGCACATCTCGACGCGAAGGATAAGCTCCCCCCAATAAAAACGTTGACGACGCTCAGGAGCTCCTCAATTTCAGTACCTACCGCAATTGAAAATCGATACTAAAAAAAATGTACACCACGTTTTGGCGGCTGCCCACCTTAACAGAACGGTGCGCTACTTTCAGTAGCACCCTCTTAATTATAAGTTATTTTTCAGTTACTTAGGTTTAGCTATGAAAATATTGTGAGAGCAGAAATATATTGATGCGGTTTAATTCATCGGTCAACCCCGGCTTCAAGTGTGTATCATGTTAGCGACTACTTGGCGCCCGGAATGCAATTAAGATGACTTGCTGCATTTGGCAAAGACTGCTCACAGTTTAAATTATAGTTACCGTAGGTTAAGTGGCTTAGGAAGCTTTCAGTATATTTTAAACATAATAAAAATAAAATGTTTAAGACTAGTTCTAGCTTTTACAAATATTATATAAGCCTTTTCGTAAGAAACATTTTATGCCGGAAAGAGATCAACTGCATCCAAACACTTCTTTCATATCTCTCTACTCTTTCTAATAGTAAGTAGCACCGAAAAGCATGCAATGAAATACGATAGTGCCAGGTGCTGCTTGCTATTAAACACAAATGTTTACGCTGTGTTCTTAGCACTATAAAGGTACTATAACAACAGACAAAAAATCCATTTAGTGTAAGCAAATTATAAAATAAAAAAAATAAAAAAAACTGTTGGTTTAATAGTTAAAAGTTAAGTCTAGTATGCTCGTGTAAGAGCCTGTACGCTAAAAATAAGTAAATTGTCATTTTAAATTAAGATTCAATCTTTTATGTCTGGGATATTATTATTTTTATTATTTATTTATTATTTATTAATTCATTAAAAGTGGTATTTACAAAACAGTTGAATTCTTTTTAAAAAAAAACATAAATCTTTTGAGGCATGGCCGGAAGGGCCGTCAGCCAGATGATATCTCTTGTTAATACATTTTCGAATTTTGTGAATTAATGGTGCTTTTTGGTATCAAGTTTGATTAAATTTAAAATTCTTCTCTTATTATTTGCTTTCTATATGTGTGTCTGGGATATAATTCTTAAAAATGAATAAATAAAAAAATGAATTTAAAGTAAATGAAACTACGCAACCTTAATTTCCCCCAATTTTAAATGGGGAGCGTTTCAGTGCGCGGAATTAATTAATTTCGTGCTCCTTTATTATCCAAATTACAGCTCTCTTATTCGAATTTAAAGGCCTCATTATTGGAGACGCACAGACGGCTGGCATGGCAAGATCGTCTTAACCTTTCGATGCTGGTCACAACATGTACACATACTTTTTAGGGTTTATATCAATATTAAGCCATGTTGCAAAACAGATATAAATCAAATTATTTTTGGCTCTAGGTTATAACCAGAAGATTCGTATGTATTCATTTTTAGGTGAAAATAAAATTTATTTAAATGAATTTTGAAATTCAGTATTCAATCATAAATGGTGAAAAGGAAAATAAATTAATGGGGCTATGTAACAAATATTAACCCACTGGCTTCAAGCTATTTTAATGATTGCTCGAAATCGACCAAACTCAAGTTTGCCACTGCCGTAACATTCAGTAAACTTCCAACTTGTAATAATGATGTTCGAAATTGGTAAAGTTCATAAAAGTAATTACTCTGCTAATGACTCTCTTCAAGAGATGTCGTGTAGTTTTATCTAAGTTGCAATTACCTACCAACCCTAAGGGTTCTAAAGCGATATTTCCGAGTAATAAAACGACTCCTTAAATAATGAAGACAGTTAAGGTTATTACCACATTCATATTTCAGGCTCAATAATAATTTTAATATTCTCTAAAACGAAAACCAAAAACGTTAGCATCGCACTCAATGTTAAGAAAACTAAACCGATTAGTGGAAGCTTAAGTTCGTTGGAAAGATGATTTGGTTTTCAATTAACTTGGAAAGCAGTATACCTACGAGTATGTTCTTGTTAGGAAAAATATATTGTCCTTTACAAGATTTCTCATTATTACTTTCTGTTATAAAGAAGTCGGTGAAATGTAAGCCTAAGCATTTTGATAGGGTTAAGGTTGCATTTTATATGGTTGAAAATTCTAAATAATTCATCTGTCAAAATAACAAAGATATACAGCATTTAATATGAATAATAGAAAGGTCCCTATATAGATAGGTTTATGTGTGACCTTATGAATTCCTCATCCCTTCCTGCTAAGGGAAAGCTGGTGGGCTTTCTCACTGGTCACTGTGTCTTGAGATATCATCTCAGCAAAATGAATCTAAGTCCAGAGTCAGAATGCAGGTTCGACATCTGGGACGAGGAAACCTCTGAGCTCATTCTCTGTGAATGTCCAGCTCTCTATTGGTTGAGGCGATGCATCTTTCATTGGGAGATGCGTTCACATGTGGAACTTTGTAATTACCACAAAATACGTATTGGCTTTCACTAGGGAGGTCACTCGTCTTTTGGGCTAAGGCAACCCTTTGACACAAAACATCTTTTAGGTCGTAGTGTCAGCCATAGGGCAAGACCATTTTTAAAGGGTCTTTCATTAGGGACTTAACAACTTCTTGTTTAAATAAAATGCAAACTACTTGAGATATCTTAAAAAAATACTATGAAAACATTTATAAATGGAATTCGACTTTGTTCATACTCGTATGTTCATCACGTGAACGTATGCAGCGGTCGATACGTTGAACCCAATTTTCGATGACCCGGCCGCACATTTCGACCGATACGGCTGCTATTTCAAGTTCAATATGTTCAATATTGGCTCTGAGCTCCTCTAACGTCGCCGGCTTTTTGGCATAGACCAATGATTTTATGTAGCCCCCAAAAAAAAAGTCTAGAGGCGTTAAATCACATTCCAACACAAAGATTTCGGCTGTCAATAGACGTGTCCGTTTCTCGAAATAACACGTTCACCGAACTGAGACTTCAATAACTCAATTGTTGCACTCACTGTGGGGCTTGTGGCTCCGTCTTGGTGGAAAGACATATCACTGATGTCCAATTCATGCAATTGCTCAAAGAAATAACGTTCCAACTTCTCTCTGTAGCGAATACCATTTACCGTAACGTGACGGTCATTTTCATCGACGAAGAAAAACGGCCCAATGACGACACCTGCATGAAAACCGCACCAAACAGTGACTGTTTGCGGATGAAGTGCTGTTTCATGAAACACACGAGGGTTCTCACCTGTCCAGTAACGCATATTTTGCTTATTGACGAAGCCGTTTAACCAAAAATGCGCTTCATCGCTGAAGCTGATTTTGCGATGAAATTCTTCATTTTCCTCCATCATGTCCAGAGCCCAATTCGAGAACGTACGTCGCTTCATATGATCAAGTGGCTTTTGTTCTTGAGTCAGCTTGATCTTGTATATATATAGATCCTTACACAAAATTCGCCATAATGTGGTCTGGGAGAGGCCCAATTCTGGAGAACGACGTGAAATTGACTGATTTGGCTGGTTTACGACGGACGCCTCTACGGCAGCAATATTCTCCACACATCGGACAAAATCTAGTCTCACTGGGACGGCAACATTAAGCAGCGCTTCTGACTCACATTTTTGCTTGTTGATTTTACTGAATATTAATTTAAGAAAAGAAGGAGATAAAAAGAAGTCCCGGGCCCAACCAAGACTAATTTCAGTACCCATCTACTCGGATATTTAAGAGGCTTAAAAGAAAATACCTTGCATGTGCTGAAATTACGTACCTATATTACCGACAATTTGCATTTTTGATTGCAATTTATATAATTTGGATTAAATGAAGCTGAAGCGTCATCGGCAACGAGGAGCAGCTCGTATTGCCTTAGTCAGGTTATCGTCGCCACTGACAATCTCTGTCAACTGAAAATAGTGAACACAACACAACTAGGGCAGACACCCCTTCGCTCGAATCAAGTTGCTCCAACGGGTTATGAATAATTTGAAAGTAATTACAATGTAATTTGGATGTAGTGATGCATGTAAATTGCAATATTAGATAAATGAGAGTTTGTATTAAAAAAAAAATATACAACATGCACATGACGTTAATTAGGATCTCAGCAAGGGATGTAGTTGCATAGTATGTTGTGAAGTAGCCATGTGATTTAAAATTGGAACTTGAACCGGAATGATGTCAAAGAATTGCGAAGAGCAAGTTTAGCGGGATAGAAAACCGAATACTGACTTTGGAATAGTTTTCATTTCAATGACATCTATCTGCTATCTATTATACTAATTGACTCGTCAGAATATAACCGCGACCTTGTTCGTTTCAAAGAAAACAAATAAAAAGTCCTACAAATATTATCCTTTTTGCTTCTCATCAGAGTCTCATCAGACATGTTTCTTATTATATTCCCCCTTTGGGTTATCACGTGCTCGAGTGGGTGGATTGATGAGTCGAATCACATCTTTTTCAGGATTCGCAAGGATTAATTTTCAATGTCACGTACTATGTTGATGGGGATTTCTACGAGTATTTTGATTACTTCTCTCCATCTCTGGTAAAATGTCAGTTAGTCCAAAGTTATTCATATCTATGTAGGCATTGAAATACTAGTGAGCTTGTACTTACTACAGCACACGTACATGTATATATCCATCCTCATGCTTAACTGGACTGCAAATTAACCAATCCGGTCAAATATAAGATATGCTTTGTATACATATATAGCATGCAAGTAAACCCCATATGTGAAGACTGAAGAAAAAATGTCCCGTCCGAGCAAGTTTCGGGAAACAGTTCGCAAATCTTAAAGCAAGAAAAGTTAATTGGTTTGACTCTGCAAAGTATGTATTTTTTTACTTTTTGCATAGTCTTTTGTAGTACCTTTATTGTATGTACTCGTACTGTATAATCACTTCTACGGTAAACGTAGGATTGGGGCGGCACAGTTAGTTTTCTACGCTCGCGCTCAATCGGCTGCCGGTAGATCTGATTATGTTTATGTAGTGCCAGTGTACACGTGGCAGTATACAACAACAAAACATTTACTTGAGTAATATGTGCCGTCTTTAATGTTGCAAACTGTTTCCATCTTGACAAGACATCGTTAATGAAGTCATTTTGACCAGAATGCGAACTAAATAGGTACATTTTTTGAATGGTTTTGTATGAATTTCCCATGGAGTAGGTACCTTCAAAAATAAATTGTGTGAGGCACGTTTTTTCTTTAATTTTTATGTTTAGAAAAGTGAACACTAGATGCTTTTATCATTCATACGCTGTTCCTCTATGGCAGGTCGATTAATTAAATACATTTCGCATATACAAGTACATGCAGGAATTGGCTGCTAAAAGTACCTACCTACATTTAGGATCAGCCAAGCAAAGAGCTGGAATTCGAGTTTTTTAAGGCATGCACACTATGTGAACAAATACGCATTGAGCTATGTCAGATTTGAGTATACCCAGGTGGTAAAAAAAAAATATATTAGGCATTAACGGCCAATAGAGGGCCTAAAATCTAACTTCTCCAACCACTTTCTTTACGAAGTGGAAGGGACCTACAATTTTACGCCGAATCCGAACAGCAAATTTGAGAAGCTTCTCATGATAATTGATACTCTTGGATATTTGTCAGACGTTCGCAAGAGGTGGGGCAGTGGAAAAAAACTCAAGATGTTACTTGGCCCCGGCGGGAATTGAACCGGTGACCTTTCTATTAGTAGTCCGACACACTAACCATTGAGCCACTGCGCCCGACCCAGGTGGTGCTGCAGTATATTCTCAGAGGAATTAAACATTTACAGCTCCATCGAGCTCTCTGATCACTGTAGTGAAGTGGCAAGCATGGCGTCACAGCAAACACTCTATTATCCACTCTGTCATATAAGAAAATGGGTGAAATGCAAGGTATGAATAAAGGCAAGTTCAGTTGAAATACATTCACAACCTGTTATATACATATCTAGGAAGCTGTGGAAATTTTAATATATTAGCCGGACCTAGAATATAGCCATGTCCGTCCCTTCATACGTCACCAATTTTGATGACTTTAATTTCGAGTTAGAAAGCTGAAAATTGAAACATAATATTCTCTAAGTTACGAGTGTAAGCATTTTCCAAATCCGTCTACTGACCAGCGCATTATTTAAAAAAATTAAAATATGTTAAACTGGCCCGTACGAAATTTGTTGTTGCGCTCAGGTTTTGGGGGCGTATAAACCCTCTCAGCAATCCGAACAAATTAACACAATGAACAAAGACTTTTAAACCAATGCCACTCCCGCTTTGGGTTCACCGAATTAGCAGTTAGTACGTTAGATTAATGAGCGAGTTGTTCGAGATTCAAGACCTTTTTTACCGCTGTCCCATTTCTTGGGATGGTCTGATAAGCATAAGAGTTTAAACTGTCATGAAAAGATTCTCAAAATTTGACGCTCGGAATAGGCGTTAAATTGTTGGTCCCATTTCTGTAAAAAAAATAGCTTCGAATACGTAAATTGTTGGAAAAGCTAGGTTTTAGGCAAAGCGGACTCAAGTATTTTCCTGTGATGAATTTGGAGCTAGTTGATTCGTTCTGCTTTCAGGTGACATTAGCCACATAACGACTATCTACTTCCTCTTGAAATGCGATGGATGAATACCCACTTCACATATTATCCGTTTCAAATCTGCTTAGGTAGCGGGGTTGACGGGACAAGCGAATCCTGCCCCGTTACACTTAAGTCAATGTCGACCCATTGCAGCGTTGCCAGACGTCCCGATTTTTAAATCAAAATTAAATGTCCCACGCGGGACAGGCTCAGTCCCCCTTTCCGGGGATAACTCGACCGTGCGCGCAGCGTGCTGAGGAAGCGTGGGTATGTGGCACAGACAAATGTGCACGGCCGCCCGGCGCGTAATGAAGATAAGAGCTCGGGAGAGAGAGTAGGGATGCCAGACATTGAGAGAGTAATCAAGGTTTGGCCTGCTTTGAAAAGCTACTTTGATAAGTAAGAATTATGTGCGAAAGCCATTGAAAAGATTTTTTACTCTGAAGCAGGGAAACAAAAACTCTAGCCTACTTGCATTTTGTTCATAATATTGTGATGAGTGCTTTTGGTACATTAATAAAAGTGTCTCAGGGAAATGATATTGCCATAACAGAAATGCATGAGTCATTGTGCCTCTTCCGCTCAAGGCTGACTCAAAGGCTAAAGGAAGGGTTTTTCGGCTACCAGATGAAACATATTTTAAATAAATTGGTTGAATCTGAACGGACCAAAGCCATCGAAGACTTCAAAATTTTTACACAAATTGCCAACATATAGACATACGTTATAATTTTTCAGATGAAAAATTTTTTCTACACGTAAATTCATAAACCTGGAAAGTGAAGTTAGTTTTGACATGATTGAAAATGCTGATCTTTAATAAAATTGACAGGCGATATTTCGGTAGAATATGTTTAAACTGGTGTTTTTCATATTAAGTATCCCAACATCAAACTGCTTTCCTGAACACGTTTTTTCCCAGATGCATTTAAAATGGTCGGATGCCAGAAATAAATGCTCCGTGAATTTAATGAAAGCAGAATTATTACTCATGCACTTTAATCTACAGCTATCCTGTGAAGAGTTCTTCATCTTTATTAAAGAGAAAAAGGAAACTTTAAAAGAAGTTAAATCTTTACAGAAATATCATGAATAAGTAATACTTATAAATAATTATTCTCTTCTTGTAAGTTGCAATTTGTAACACTCACTCCACAGACTATTGTTTAAAACGCCATATTTTTCTAATGAATAAAACTTTTTTGATTTTGATTTCTGTTTTTTTTTTTTTTTTTTTTATTCTGAAGACGAATAATACTCATCTATTTAACGATAGGGTGCATCTGATTTAAAATAGTATATTTTTATTAAAATACATTTTCTATGGCTTTTTTTGCTATCTATTGTCACGTAAACGTAATTTCAATTCAAATAAAAAGATAAATATTTGAAAACTTCTGATTATGTACGTTTTTTTACTGTGTCCCGCTTTCGACGAAAGAATCCCGCTGTTTTCACTCAAAAAGTTCCAAAATCCCGACTGAGCAAAAAAAAAATGGCAACGCTGACCCATTGTGATACGTTTCGAACATAAGATCAATGATGTTGACTATTCGCTTGTGCTCAAACCAATAAGTCTCTTATTTTAGAGGTTCTTCAAGGAAGAACACAAATCAAAACTTATTTTATTTTTCTTAAATTTTCAACACATCATTTCGATTTTATCACGTATGATGTTCGAGTGTCTACATACATTATGTACATAAATTGCTTTCCCTTAATCGATTTCACATTTCAACTGCACAGCTTGTAGCCAATTTCTTTTTGACAGGACCGCTCACAGCCAGGGCGAAATAAATTTCTTGTGACACATTTCCTCCTGCGACTTTGCTAAAATTTCTTTCTTTCGTTTATTTCACACAAACTTGTTTTGTGTTAAGAAAGGAAATAAAATACACAGAATTATTATTTGAAATAAAACTTGTGAATTCAGTTTATTTCTTGTACTAATTATATTGCATTCTGGAGAGTGGCCATTTACTAAATATAATGTTCAACAGAAAATAATCCTTTGGAGTAATTTTTCGCGATTTTATTTTCGAAAACTCTTTCTTGTTGTGATACGAGGAAATATGATGAAGTTGAAAATTACTCTTATTAAGATTTCATCAGAAATTTAATGAAGTACTTGTGCGAATAAAAGTTTTCAAATATCATGATTTTAAAAGGATTCACTTTGAGTATTCACTTGGAGTAGTTCAATTGGAAGAAATGAGTTTAGGACCGACTTTGGAGGATGAAGGTGTAACTACTTTTCATTGTAAGAAGCAAATACTTGTACCAAACTTCATTATATAAAAAGTTAAAACAAAAATTATAAATCCACGCGTATATGAGAGTTTGCTTAAATACTTAAATAGGTTTTATTAAAAGTATCCATGCATGATCGAATATTTTAGCGACTTGCATATGTTAAAATCGAGCTTTCTTTAAGAATAAGATTATTAGTTTCAATTCGATATGAGCGTTATTAGCTTCTAGATTTTATTTATTTCCATTACAAGAAAACACTTTGGAAAACAGCTCCAATTATTTCACATAAACTAACTTTTAACATCTTAAACCTGTTCTGAAAGTGTGCATGCAAAACCGTGGGTTGATATAACTACAGATGAGCGGTGTCTTTAAAGGTCAAAAAGAAGATCAAAGAACAAATCAGCAAAGTCAATTCATCCGCCGTACGTCCTCCTTCTGAGGGCTCATGCACAACTTTTGAGACTCATCAGCCAGTCATTTTCAGCAGCTTTGCTGCTCTCATCTCGTTCAACACTCGGGCTTATAAGTTTAGCAAGAAATGTCAGGGAGACATGACCATTACCCGGTGTTAACCACGGGGAGGTAAAATAAGCACAATTGATGTGTAGTCTCAATTGCGGCACTAGACATTGCCCGGTTGATACCAGTGACCTTTTGAACAAATTACAAATACAAACTTGTATTGTGGTCTGCAATAATATAGTTTATTTTTGAACTTTTATGCACACCACACAATTTCTTGACAAATTTTTGGTCGGACGCACAAATTTTTAAGTTTTACCACAATTTATTGTTGCACTTATTATGTTTGAAACTTGTAGGCTAAAAGTTTTTATTCACAACTTTGTTGAGCGTTTGTTGAGAGTGCCAGAAAAAAGTAAAAATCTACGCACTAGCGTTACTAAGAATAAAAATATATTCAAAAAGTTCCCAAAGAAAGGCAGTAAAACAAAAGTAAAATATGCAAAAAAATTTCGGCGCAGCATGAGTGATCAATGTTCGCTTTTTAGTTTTGGCGGCTAATTCGGGCACATTATTTTTTTGATATAAACAAGAAAGTGATTAGCCCCGAATAGCATCTACATAATCTACTTATAGATACAATATCATAAATACAGAAATAATTAAAATACATATTTATTACTGTCCTTGATTATCTGCTTGAGGGAAAAGTGACGGACTTCAAAGTTTTCGGTGGCGCCTGGAGGTGAGGAATCTTCTTAAGATACCAAAGGCCCGTACCATTGGTTATGCCCGATTCACATATTATCTAGTATGCCTACGGGCTAAACCTGAGGGGTAAGGAGGCACTATGAGGACCGGCCGCGCGCGCTCATAGTAGTATGAAATTCGTTCCTCTCATTTTTTCACTTTTTTTGATGACTACGACTAAGTAACCTTAACAAGTAGTTTACGCTTCAGTAGTGTTATTCGCGTTTGGTAGATAGCTTTCCAGCGAACGCACCTACTAGTACCGTCATTATATGCGGTTTTCCTTATGGCGCTAGGTCGAACGGTCTTGTTCTTTGTAGTCGGCGCTCAAGGTTTGTCACGTTTAGAGTACGGATTATTTCATTATTGCAATGACTATGAATACGAGTACAAAGTTTGCGAGCAAAGTTTGTTACTTCGTTACTCACGGTAGCAATTCCTAGATCTCTGTGAATATCACTATTCCTTATCATGGAGCATTCACGATTGCTCTTAGCATTTTGTTTTGGAATGTTTGTATTATAGTCATATTGCTTGGTTTGGTACAACCCCAAAGTTGTATACCGTATGTCCAAGAAGCTTTTAGCACTTGCTTATACAGGAGCAGTTTGTTGTATACACTTAGCTTCGAATATCTTCCGAGTAGCCAATACATTTCTCTAAGTTTGATCGCGAGCTCGTCACGCTTTTTCTTAACGTGTGGCTTCCACTTAAGTTTTGCGTCTAGGGTCATTCCTAGATATTTTGCCTCGTTTGCGTATGGTATTTGTACCGAGTTAATGCAAACAGGTAAGTTGTTTACCTTTTTGTACGTGAAATTGACATGCGTTGACTTGGTTTCGTTAAGGGCGATTCGCCAGGTCTTTGTCCACTCGCATACTTTGTTGAGAGCTCGTTGGAGTTTTCCCGTTGATGATTCGACGAGGATAGCCGTATCGTCTGCGAACGTTGCTACGATGGTCCCTTCATCTTGTGGTATATCTCTTGTGTAGAGCAGGAATAAGATTGGGCCGAGAACGCTTCCTTGCGGAACACCGGCGTGGATTTCTTTGAATTCCGAGAATTCAGTCTCATGTCTAACACGAAAGACTCTGTTTCCAAGGTAGGATTCCAGTATATCGTATAATTTTTTCGGTAGGATTGCCCTTAGCTTATACCTTAGGCCTTCGTGCCATACCTTGTCAAAGGCTTGCGATACGTCAAGAAAAGCGCTAGAGCAAATCTTTTTCCATTCTAGAGCTTTTCCAATTTCATTTGCTATTCGGTACACCTGATCGATTGTGGAATGTTTGACCCGGAAGCCGAATTGATGATCTGGTATCAAGCGTCTTTCTTCAATTACTGGTTTTAATCGTTTTAGCAGAAGTTTCTCGAAGACCTTGGATATTATCGGCAGTACCGAAATAGGTCTATATGATTTCTTATCATTTGTACTTTTCCCCTGCCTTGGAACCATAATGACTTCGGCTACTTTCCATTGTCTTGGAACATATAAAAGTCTCAGAGAAGCATTTATAATGTAGAGCAGCTTAACTAATGCTTTTTTCGGTTTTTCAGAATTTCGCCAGTGATTAGATCGTATCCTGGAGCTTTGTTATTATTCAGCTTTCTTATTGTCATTCGAAGCTCAGACAAGGATACGGCTTTTACTTTATAGTTATCGGATGCCGTATTAGCATTCGGTTCTTCGTTTAAAGGTCGTCAATCGAACGGCTTGAATGTTACTTCTAGATACTCGGCAAATAAATCCGCTTTCTCTTTGTCTCCTTTTGCCCATTCGCCGTTAGCTTTTCTTATTGGTGGAGAGTGCATTTTGGGTTTCCTTATGGACTTCAAGGCTTTCCAAAGTGAGTAGTTTGAGCTCTTTTTAGCAGTCAAGCCCTCGAGGTAAGTAGAGGTTTCGAGATTTTTTAGATCTTGTAGCTCATTTTTAAGTTTGTTGCAAAGATGGTTCAGATAAGTTTTATCAGGCGGTTATAAGGCAAGAATAGTTTAGATTTTTTACAGTACAGTGTGCAACAGGCGGTTAACAACAAATGTCAGACCTTACCTCACCCAACCACATGAACTAAAGGCATTTTGCATATAATGCGATATATAAATAGTGTGCGATAACAGATACTTATTATCGCAAATTATAGAAATATAGTTACTAAAATAATTTCCACTTGAGATAAAGCATGCATTATCGTATACTATCAATTTATTGCGAGTGTAACGACCAAATCGTTGGGAGCTTTTTTTATCGGAAATCATGCGCCCTTGACCATAGAGCATCGGCGATGTTTCAAGTGACAATCGAGGACGTACGGTATCTTTAGTGTATATTAAGGAGGTATTCGAATAATTTTATTGTAGCAGGTTAATGTAGGTATTATTTGCATACCTAATTAAGCTTAGTGGTGAATGGTTTTATTTTTTGGTAGCGCGGCTGACACGTAGAGTATTTTTTTTTAAGCAAACCCAAATCCCAGTGTACTTATAGTCGGTAACGGTCCGTTGTACTACCAGGCCGAAATCCTCTTTTGGTCTAGAGGTTGGAGAAAACAAGGTGTCATTCGTTTCTCTCCATTAATGGGTGGCGTATGTTGTTGTTCCTCTTGAATATTGAACCTGAACCGCAAGGGTCACAAGCCAACACACTAACTTCTACACTGTCGGCACCTCTACTCGAAGAGTATTATCAAAGAATATTTTAAAGCAAACATCGGAACGAGGTTGTGTGCATAATGCCGTCACCTGTTCGTGGAATTTAACTAGTCTCAAGGATATCTAATATCACGTAAGTGCGAATAGTCTTAAGATCTAATATTTTATTATAATGAATTGCATGAGATACTAAAGAATCAAAAGACAAACAATTTAAATTACTACTAAACTAAAACTAAAAGTTGATGTTGATCAAACACACAAACTGTAACGCGTTATCTAATGTATCGGCATTTCAAAGTATGAAATATTTTGTATAACAAATGTTGGCATGATAGAAATATTATTTTGTTAAAGAAGGGTGTGTAAATTGCTGTGGGTACAAGAATCCTCCCATATCCGGTAAGCTTCGCTAGGCCTTAGCCGCAAGCATGCCATTCGACAAACCGAAGCACTTATGTGCTTTTGAATAATGCACACACGGATTAATATATTGCTGAGCTATGATCAAATTGGGAGGTGACATCTCTGATAATGACGGAAAATACAAAATCCCGTATTGGCCACATCTTCGTTAGAGCAAAGGATCTTAAAAAATGCCTTCCGTACGTTCTGGATTGCGACGTAACGGATCACTTTGTTACGGGTGCTTGCTTTCGCGAGATGCTAAAAGAAAATAGTAGTCGACCCCAGAAAGTTAGTCTTAAAATCTCAACTAAAATAGATTATAAAGCATTGAAGGCACAGCTCGCTCATGAAACTTGGTCTGGCGTATATGCAACAGATTGTCCATCTATCGCATGTAGTTACTTTATTAATATACGTGAAGAATACATAGAAAATTATTCCAAAACAAATAGTCCCAAATCTAAGCTAATAAGGATCAAACCCTGGGTAACTTACTCTATTTGTTCCAAAATAAGAGACAAAAATAACTTCTACTCGGCAAACAAATCGCGGATTAATACTGACCCAACTAAATCAATATATCAAAAAATGCGGAGAGAATTGATTGTGCTCATAAATTCACAAAAGGGAGCCTACTTTCAGACTAAATTTTCAGAAAGCAAGTCTAATGCTAGGCAACAATGGAGATTAGTTAATGAGTTATTAGGGAAAAAACAAATAAACTATGTGCTCCCAACAAACTCATACTTCCTGATAATTTATTTGCATCCGATCCAAAGGATATAGCAGACGCGTTTAACTTGTTTTTTAGGAATGTTGCAATAATGTCTAGACCTGCCTCAAACGTATGTGACTCTTTGTCATTTCAAGATGCTCAAACGCCCTCTTCTGTTGTTCTAGGCAATATAACTGAAAGTGAAGTTGCGGGAGCAATCGCTTGCTTGAAACCAAAATCATCTTGTGGAACCGATGGGATAAATAGCTTGACTCTTTAAAAAATCAGTCACTTAATTGTAAGCCCACTAACTTACGTCATTAATTTAAGCTTCCAAAAAGGTGAATTTCCTGAATGCTTGAAAGATGCGATAGTTGTTTTCCAATTTTTAAGAAAGGTGATCCATGTTGGTCCAGGGCTGTTCCTTGATTTGACCAAAGATTTTGATTTAGTGGATCTAGAAATACTCATGAAAAAGCTATATAGGCTCGGCTTACGAGGAAATATACTTAAATGGCTTCGATCTTTTCTACATGATAGAAAGCAACATGTTCGTGTAAATGATTTCCTTAGCGAATCCTTGCCTGGAGCTGGTGTTGGCGTCACTCAGGGTTCGATTGTTGGCCCGCTACTGTAGGTCATTTATATAAATTCAATCTTTTACTTACCTCTCAATGGCAATGCTGTGGCTTTCGCTGATGATTTGGGACTATCTTACACTGGTTTAAGTGTTGAAGAGATAAAAAACCAAATAAAACTCGATATGTCAATGCTAAGGGACTGGTATCTCGGAATTATTCTGGATTGTAACCTCAATTGGAAAATTCATATAACGAATATTAAAAGATATGTTTACGTGGCTCTTAACAGAATATACTTTTTAACCCTTTCCTTCCCAAATTATTTATGTGTCGGTAAAAAATTATCTTTGACGTTTTTAGGGATATTATGGGCATCCTTAATACGAGTATAACTGCATCATTTTCTTTTTAGTGGGAGTCATCGGGTGGGCGTGGCTAAATGGTGGCCATATGGCTACATTGGGGTGTTAACCACAAAATCAAAACACTTTTTCCTTTAAATAATAGAAACGATTGCTTTATTAATGTTAACGAAAAATACATAAAAATTTCAAAAAAAAACTTAAGAAACATAAACAAAATGCTACACTCTAAATTACTCGTATTATAGCAACTATATGTATATTCAGACTTGTGACTTTTGTATTCAGACTTGTCAGATACGTAATTATGTATATTAAAAAATTAAATGTTTTTCAAGGTATACACAACAAAAATATAAATTAATTCATACCTCATAAAAAATTACATTTATAGATAGTTTGAATGAAATGTTAAATAACAAATAACGAAAACCTTAACTAAGGAACATATTTTTCTGTCTTTGTTGTGAAATTTTAAAAAGCAATTTTTGTTTTGTGTGAGACATAAGGCAACATCATTACATTTTTGACATTTTGTCCGTGAAAACGAGGTCCTATCATTGCAGTTCTTACATCTTTCTTTATTTTTGATAGGAATCGGCCAATGGCAAACGCCATCGTATTGTATATCCGAAATTGGCCTCTGTGTGATTTGCTTTCGTCTTTTGATTGAAACAGAAACGGGTGAAGAAGTGGCGCTTGCATTACTTGAACTTGGTCTACCTCTTTTTTTTATCAACAAGGTGTTCAAAATGTAACATTCCGTTCGCGATTTGTGTTTTGAATTCGACAAAGTTGATCTTGCTTGGACATTTATTTTGATGGCAATGCCTTTTGTATAAAATCCATCCATTGACACAAGCAACATCGAGTAAGTGGACAAATATTCTAAAATAGAAACGTTTCGTCCCAAACGAAAGTCACGTTCCGACAACACAACAATAGAAGTTGACTTCCACGAGTAATATGTCAAAATACATCGTTGCCAGATAAAAAATGTTAAGTTTTTTTCCAACAAACTGGAAGAAAATAATCTTTCCAGATTGCAATACATGAATTCTTTTAATTTTGAATTGTTTTGTAATTGTTATTAATAAAAATGTATGCGGTAGTCACATGGCTACCATGGGAGGGAAAGGGTTAAGGAAATTAGTTCCCTCAACGGTGCTCAAGACAATTTAATATGTACTTGTAAACTCACGCCTTGAATATGGGATAACATACTGGGGTAGTGCGTACATGAGTAATTTAAAGCCTCTTTTCATTGCGCAAAAGAAAGTTGTTAGGGTCATGCGATTGAAATATAGATGGGAACCTTCGCATGCCTTATTCGCCTCAGCTAATATTCTGCCCCTTCGACATCTTTACATATATAAGGTTTTAAAGTTATTCTACCAACGTAGTGGGTATATGAATGACAGCAACAGGCATGTATACTCTCTTAGATCGAGAAGTGATATTGCCGTTCCTAGAGCATTAAAAAATTGGTAGCTTTCTAGAGCAGAAGTGGAAACTCTCCTGCAAGTGATAACGTAAGCCAGTTATGTTTTTATGTTTTTATTGCGATCTTCATTACTCTCTTTCGTAAAATATAGTTCGTTTCATTCTCACCATGATAAACAATTTAATGAAAAAAACCAAGACTTTTGTCCACCTTTTCCTAATTTAACAGCGTGCTTTTTTCTTTTCCTCTTTCGGCATCTCGACGTTTTAAGTCTTTGAATATCTAATTTGCTAAAAGTTTCTAAACACTTGCCACTGGAACAATTTTCCACAAAGTGTAAGTTGTAAAGTGCGTATTTTTATTTATGGTCAAATATGTCAGCAAGGGTATACGTAAAAATTGTATGATAAAAATGATTATAATAATATTAATATTTTGTAAATTACTTTAGAACGAAGAAAATAAAAATAAGTAAAAAAAATAAGTAATGGATCGAACAGAAGTTTTATTTGGTAAATTTTCTAAAAAGCTACCAACGAGAAAAACACTACAGAATAAAAAAACTATTTTATAATCTCAAAGCATACCTTAAGAAAATGATACGCACCGTAGAAGTTATACCTCTTTGGCATGAATAGGGTATATAATATATGCACCTTATGTTAATGTTTACAATACCTTGTTGAAAATGTATGACTTCGTCTTCCTCTTAATGGCGGTGATCAGGATTAAAGGTATCATAACCCTCCCACTTAACTGCATCCCTAAAGGTATGCCTGTGGAGTTAGCCGGAGTTTTGATGCCTGCCTCTCTTTCGCGATTTTATGGAAACGTTGATTGATATTACCTTTTTGACAGGGTTCGCAGGATCTCTCCTTTGAACATAACAGTATGAACTGAGTCGGTCGCGCTCCATTTTTCGCGATAGGTTCTTTGACGTAAAGGATTTCTCGGATCTTGAAATTTCTTATTTGGTCAACCTTGTTACACCCGCTGTCATGCGTCTTCATCTCAGCTGCCGTTAAATTGCGCCCATACTTTTTGCACGCTGTTACACATTGTGAACCGAATGGGAGCGCTGGGCGCACATTACGATGTAGAGCCTTCCTTTCAGCACATATGTCGGACTGGATCAGAGAAGGGGTTGCACAAGTATTCTGTTTTTTCGGACTAGTACGATACCCGTTCTACTGAAAAACTTCCACTTATACATCAAGTACTAGTTGCAGGGACGTTTGATCCTCGCTAATGATTGCTTCATCGTTAGCAAAGAATTATTAGCTAGGAAGTATTCATTTCTGCATTCGGCTATCTAATACTCGCTCAACGATCTTCATGGTTTGTGAGATCAGCTTGATTGAACGGTAATCGTCATTTCCTTTGCACAACGGAGGAATAAAGCTTTCCCTCCACTGGGTAGGCATTGGATCGCTTCTCATCAGTTTGGAGATGAGAACTATGAGGCGTTTGGACCCGTATCTATCATTTTTTTCAGAAGTCAGAAGGTATCTCGTCCGGCACAACTGCTTTTCGTTTTTTTAGTCTTTGACCGAATTCCTATAATTTCTTCCACAGTAATGTCGCGAACTTCTTCATTGTTATGAACGACTCTTCGAAAATATATCCGTTGAAATCTATGTACAAATAGTCAGCGGTTTCGAAGGTTATCTTGAAAAAAATATTATATTTTCGGACATATAGGACCTTTCTTGAGGTTCCAAGGACTTCTTAGTAAAATAACCTTGAACATAGAATTAGTAAGCGGTTTCGAAGGCCATTTTGGAAAAATATTATTTTTTCTGGTTTGAAGGACCTTTTATGGAGCTCCAAGGAGCCATGGTAAAAAGAACGTTAAACGCAAAAAAATACTGTGCGGTTGGAAGGACATTTTGTAAAGTATCCTTTTGTCGGGTTTTAAGGAACTCTTGAAAGAATAACCATAAACACAGAAATACTGCGCGGTTTCTAACGACATTTTGGAAAAATGTCTTTTTTGGGTTCCAACGACATCTTGGTAAAATAACTTTAATTACAGAGACACAGCTGTATTCTCTCAACAACATTTATTAAAAAAGTTTTCACACCGCCCATCGCCTGTAAGATTTGTTTACGAACTGAAACGAATTTGTGATTGTTATTGATATATACATATTTATGTAGTGCAATAGAAACCTTCAAAAGAGAGGTTTTCACTTATTTTAGTGCAACGAAAAGTGAATTACTATGGTTTGCAAGCCAATTCATGAGGTTTCAGGACAAGGTGACTTCCTTTTTTTGTTAATTTTTAGTTTATGTGTTTTCCAGTTCAGGTATGCTTTTGTTTTGTTCATTCTTTTTTTCGGGATTTGGGTCCCACGAGTATGTTCGGTAGGGTTGGTCCGTTCCAGCAGAGCCGCAATACTGGGATAACAAACTTTATCAATACACTACAGGGGCAATACAAAGTAACGTTTAAGTTACCAATTAAAACCATATACATGTCATATTTTGGGGTAAAATATCACTTACCAAAGCAGGTAGCGAAAGAACCAACAAAAAAAGATTAAATGCAAAATCTCTAAGTCTCGTGAAAACAATTTAATTTCGATAAACAAAATATTTCCCCAATTACATGCACAAGGACCCCAGTGTTTATTCCTTCTTCTATTCAAACAAAAAAAAAACGCGCTCAAAAGATACGGATTTAATACTTTAACGAAATCCTGTTAATACAAAATCACATAGATCCTGATCCCCAAATACAACACGCATACATCATTGGAGAATTCATAGAAAATAAAGTGCACGACTGGGCCGTACGATACTCTCGCTTTTAAAAGAATTAGTTTCGAATCACATTTTTTCATTACCCATTTTCTAAACTCGAAAAAAGAATCGAAACAATGTCGATTACATGTAGATAGCTATATTTGATTTGTCTTAATTGCATTTGTGAATGGGTAAGTTAAAAAAACTTTAATTTAATTTTTTACCTTTCAAGAGAGGCCGAAATGGGTTTTTCACATTTTTATAGAGGTATGACATATGAGTGTGCACAACATGAAAAATGATTATCACTGTGTATATGTAAATAATGTTGTAAAAGATATGTGCTTGACACTAATCCAAATCTTAAAATTTTAAAATGTTTGCACGTTACGTTTTTTAAACAGACTCAAGGCGGGTTCACTGACCTTATATCCGGTTGATGCAGACATAACGGTAATTGGCTTTGTGATTGTGATCTTATGAACGGTTTTTGATTTATCATAAAAGCTTTCAATCTTAACGCGTCTATTTGAAGCAAATTAATCATTTTGCCCAATGTTGAGATAATGCCATGATTCGAAAGTATCGCTGTTTTAGTGTTCTGTTTAAAACTGAGTATATGCCAGTTCCATCTATTTAAAACACCAACAGAAATCAATATCGTAAAAGTCGTTCTTTGAGAAAAATTTGTTGATTAATTTTTTATAACAGATATATGAATTTATACTTTATTTTGAGAATCCAAGTATTCAAATTTGTTCTAAATTATAGATTCAACTTGATTGTGAAATTTGTTTGAAATCTCTGTACCGGATTTTGAGATATAGACATGTACCGTTATTCAAGAAAAAAAATTCTAAAATCTGAGTATGCAGATATCTTTGTACCTAGAAATATATCTTCTTTTTTTAAATTACGTCGGACGCCCGTTTTTGAGATACTGTTGGTCTCCCAAAGTACCGTTAATCGAGTAATTAAAAAAAATTGAGTAAGCCATCTACTGACACTCAATTCAAAACATTGAAATTGATCAACATCGTAAGATTTTTGAAGGAAGTTAAAGCTAAAGTCGCTGTGTAAATTATCTTCAAAATAACTTGATTATTTTTTGAGATACATATCAGCATTTTTGTAAAGTTCGTGTATTGTTCGATTTTTTCGCAAAAGCTGAGTACGAGCAAATTTTACACTCGCCTCAATTATTTTATATTTAAAACATGA
This sequence comes from Portevinia maculata, assembly GCA_949715645.1. Lineage (NCBI taxonomy): Eukaryota > Metazoa > Arthropoda > Insecta > Diptera > Syrphidae > Portevinia > Portevinia maculata. The sequence goes on along the minus strand of OX454526.1, from coordinate 308,407,328 downwards.
TCAGAATCGTTAAAGCCATTTTTTGAGAAAATCGATGTTGAAAAAACCATGTGTATGGTAGGTACCATTATTTAAAGTGATAGAATAAAAAAATGGCCGCGAGATATATGCCAAGAAACCCCAAATACGAGGTTTCAAGCAAATTCATTCATATTGTGGCTGGAGCCTCGGTGACAGATGGACACACTTTTTTTGAGTTTTCTAAAGTCGTAATATCGTACCTCATATTCAGTTTGAGTTCGAAGTTTCAGCACGACTGCAATATCTTTCTCTTTAGTATACTAAAGTATACCAAAAAGCAAGAACAAGTACGTAAACCCTTTTCATGACCTCAAAACGCGACCTGAATGAGACATGATTTGTTATGGTGTAATGGGATACTTTGCAAACAAACGCCATACTGCTTCGGAATCTGGAAACAACTTTTTTTTCGGTAACGCATCTGGGTAATCTAGGATTTTTCTGGGAACTTTTAGAATATTTCAAAGTACATAGTATTAAGTCAGACGGCGAAAACATTGTACTGTCAGCTTTTATAACAACCAGCAAAATTATGTATCAAGGGGTTTGCAAGTCAGTATTGAGGGTATATTGAGATGAATTCCGCAATCATGTTCAAACAGTCCTTCGTTGTTTCTTCGGCATCGTATGCTTGGTAATATTTTCTCACATGCTCGGGCTTCTGAATTTGTCTTCGTAGACATGTGAACTAATGGAATTGGATGCGAAGTCGAATACTCCGTGTGTAGAATGTGCAGAGCCTTGGCCGTCAATATTGCATATCAATTTTGTTTGGAGTTTTTTTTTCTAGGGCAAGTCTGTTCTACTCACAGGGTATTTCAGTTGAAGAGGTCAACCTGTAGGGTGGAAAATGAGTTCGAGTCAAATGGAAATAACGACAGGCCTCCCGATTTCGAATCGCTTTGCCTCTGAGGCCAATCAAATTCTGGTGTTGCTGCGTATGAGTGATCCAGGAGTTTTAAGGCCGGTCTCTCTTCGCAACTGAATACGTCGATAGATATTGCCTTTGTGACAGGGTTCGTAAAATCCATGCGTTGAATACGGCAGTACTAACTATGCTGGTCGTGCTCCATTGCTATTTATTATATTGTTTACCTGTTTTTTTTTTCTAAACAGGTTACTTTTGACATCTGATCCTCTTATGTCAAGTTTAAAACCTAGGCCTAAAAAAAACAATTTAGATGCCGATTTCTCAGCTCTTGGTTAACATATATAGGAAGATATGACCAGGATTTAACTATCAAATAAAAGCGAAGCAGAAACAGATACAGAACCCCTGGATAATGAATAATTTTGGTTAGAATCATCAGAAAATTTTAAGTTACATTAAAATCAGCCTAATTCTCAGCCGAGTCAATTCAAAAGGTTTCGATTTATGTTTTTGATTGCTCCCTTTTTCGATTCTGATAGAAATTCGTTTTCTATTCACTTACGCTATGTTGAGACGATTGTCAGATCTGTCAATGCTCTGATAATGAGCTGAAAATAACCAACTACATTAGCTGTGTTTAATGAACGAAAACCAGATCAGAACAGAACAGCACAAGTGAGTGAAAACTGTCAGATCAAATCAGAACATCCTGTGCTAAACTGATCTGCACTTAATGGAACACAAAGTGACAAAACGTCCAACAGTATGGAGCAAGTTTTTTACTCATGGAACACCAAATCCTGTAATTGTCTGTGTAGCTCAGGTTCATTAAACGTACATATTAAAATGCTTAATTCAGTTCACACTGTTGGTTGTCACTCTCAGACAATTTAATTGTCAGATGGTTGGGTTGACAAAGCTGACAACTTTGTCAGTTTGAAAATTGTCAGTTCGGTTAGCAAATGTTAGTTTACAAAAAATGTCCGATTTTTTGACAGGCATTGTCAAAAAAATTAAAACTTTCAATTTGGTTCTGTAATTCACTACAGTGAGGTGTGAAATATTAAAATTAAAAATCTAAATGGAACAAAAAGAAGCTGCGACTATTTTGGCTGTGCACGTGTTGGAAAGCAGCGAGGATAAAAACTCCAAAACACAAAATCTGACAATATTGTCAGATGGGGCAATCGTCTGAACAATACTTTATCGATGTATTTTCGGTGTTCCAACAAAAATCTGTTCGATCGAGGTGTTGAGAAGAAAAAGCTAAGCTGGTTAACATCTATCCTAATGGTATATTCATTTCCACCCAAACTTTGCAACATATCCACCTTAATATTGTTCGCAGACCCCTTTTGACTTTTAAATTCATTTTTATTAATTATTAGCTTATATCAACTTATATACTAGACAAAAATGAGTAAATCTAACTTAAAATTAACAGGATACTTATTCTAGATTATTGATCCTTATGCGGACGCCCTAAACTTAACTCTATCTTATAATTTTTGCCTTTCGGCCTAAAAACTATTTTACGAACTAATCTTACATATTATGTTTTCATCGAGAAAATTTTTAAGAAAACTCGGCATCTTTATCAAATTTTATATTTTTATATAAAAAAACAAATTACAAACTACCTACTCTACTTACTTAAACTACTTAACATATTCTAACTATAATTAGGATTCTGAGCACTCGTTGCATTACGAAACAAGTGGTCAAATTCCCAATTGCTTTCCGAGCGCCTGGCAGTCGTCAACGTGCACACGCGCCGCCGTGAGCTGACTGATGCCTTACAGAATCAATCACCTCCCGGAAGCACCACCACAAGTTGGCGAGCCCGGCCCCTCCCAGAAACGCCCTAGCTAACTTAATCTATCTTACAAACTAAGAGGATGTTACCTAGAGTAACGCACCGTCTTGGGAGGGCATGTTGAACCCTCCACCCTCAAAAAGCCACCAAAATTCGGCAAATTGCTTTTCTGTATCGAATTTATCCCTCTCCGCTATTGCGGTACTAAAACGGAGGAGCTCATGAGCATTGGCGACGTCCTCGCCGCGGAGGAGCCGCTTATCTCTCGCACTGCGGTAGCGGTGGTATAATACCGGGATACCATCCCTCGTCTGTACCAGCCCTTTTGCATCAATATGGATAAATGCCTCTGGCGGGATAAAGCCAGACCGGAGTGTACTCTCAATGTACATTTCATTGGGGTAGTAAGCCCCAAAGATCAGACTATTGTCGCTGGCCATCGCCCTTGCAACGTGCCTTCGAGTCACCTTAATGAGGAAATTGTCAATCCTATTCAACTGAGCCCCATCGTATAGGACCTTGTTGGGATAGTATTTTATATAGTTGGATTCAGGCGTTCGGAACAACCGGAGACAGGTCCTAAGACATTGTCTCTCCAAAACCCGAATCTTTTCCATATAGCTAGGCGCTATATTAAACCATAATGGACAACCATAAGCGATGATCGGCCTTATAAGGGCCACGTAGCAAATGACCTTCACTCTGGAGTCAAGTTGACTGCTATGAAACAGTCTCCTTGTTAGAGCATAAGCCTTCTTGGCCCCAGCAAGACAAGCAACTATATGTCTATCGAAATACAGATACTGGTCAAGCCAGATACCTAGATATCTAACTGCGCTTCTCACCGCCAATGGCTGCCCATTTTGTCCAATAATGGCCAATTTTTTCCAGTTTTTTCTGGTATCCCTAGAGGCCCCAGCCAATGGAGTTCTGAACAAGATTGTTTCCGTCTTCTGAAAGTTGATTTTCAACTTCCAGTCGTCGCAATATCGCTTAATTTGATCGAAGTCACGCTGCAAAAGGATATTAATGACCTCGATTTTAGGACCTGATCTGTATGCCACCAAATCGTCGGCATACGCTATAGCATGGCTGAGTGAACCCACCAGATCACTCGTGTAAATGTTAAACAGGATCGGAGAATTGACCGCCCCCTGCTGTAAACCGTTTTTAATTTCAAAGACTCTGCTCGAAGTCACGTTGCCACATTTGACAACGAACTTCTTTCCCATAAGCATATTATAAATTACATATAGCAAAGGTTTGTGCATCCCCCGCCTGGTCAACTTGTAGAAAAGTCCCTCTAACCATACGGTGTCGAAAGCCTTCTCAAAATCAACCAGACAAGCACCCGTGCATTGGTTCTTGCATTTATTCCACTGAATGTCGGAAACCAGTTTCGACGCGGCATGAATAGTGTCATGCCTCGCCCTGAAACCAAACTGGTTGTCCGGAATTATGTTATTGTCCTCGACCCACTTTAACAGGGCTCTATTGACAACTTTTTCGAAGACCTTGCTAATATTCGGAAGCAAGCTAATTGACCGGAGATTGGCAGGGTTCGTCCTATCTTTACCTTTTTTCGGGATAGGGTGTACCACAGCTATCTTCCAATGCGCCGGATAATGTGCATTATTCAGCGCATTGTTAAACAGCGTGGTGAAAATATCTACAGCCTCCAGAGGCAGGTGTCTCAATACGACGTTTGGGACACCATCCATCCCCGCCGACTTTTTATTCTTTAGTGACTCGAAGATGCACAGAAGATCATCCTTCGACACGAACAAGTGCGATGCATCTCGGCCATTGGCGACAACTGCATTAGCATGGTTTTCATCAGTGAACACGGTGAATCCGTTATTCTCAGATCGCCAATTCTCAAGTTCGGTGCGCAGATCGAAGTGGCTCACCAGAGCCCTATTCTCAATGTCGTGGTTACGGCGAACAGGATTGTTCACCGTATACACGGCCTCGAAACAAGCGCCCAGCAAATCCACCTTCTCCTGTGGGTCCTCGACCACGAAAAAATCGTCGTTTGAAGCGACACTTTCTGGACTTATTCCAGCAGTCAGTACCGTCTGTCTGTTCTCTGCTGTCTGGGAGATTCGAACACAAGGAATATCATTGTGATCTTTCCTCCTGAACAACTTATTTATCTGTGGGAACATATTCGGACTACAGGTTTTAATAGCCCGAATTTTATTGCCCCAATACAGACTTACAGATTTTTTGTAATTTTCTTTTATCAGCTGTTTCAGGATTCGGATCTCTGAATTCAGCATCCTTACCTCCGGGTCGTTGCGATCAGTAAATTGCCTGTACAGCCGTTTAAGCCTCGAGAGCAGTCTACTTTTCTGTCGGTATAGTGCGTCGATTGTAGGGTTTCTGTACTTTTCTGTCTGGTCGTCGTCGGAACGCCCTACTCGAGGAATAGTTCGTTCCATAGTTCGTTTGATGGCGTCGTTCATTTGCAATAAATGCCGATCAATGTCATCATTTGTCATGTTACTGTTTGTCGGTGGGTCGATCCCACTCGAACGTATATCTCGCTTTAAAAATCTGGAGAAGCGCGACCATTGTGCCCTCCGATAATCGAATGAACACACTGCTTCGTACTCCTCCAGCAGCGTTTGCTCGTTCGGGATCCGTATTGCGGCGGCGAGTCCGTAGTGGTCACTATCGTACTCAAACGCACGCAAACAGTTCCGCGTGTATTGGTCTATATTGGTCAGTTGAAGTCTTGCGTCCGTTAAGGCCAAGTCCAGGAAAGCACCGCTTCTTGGGAAAGAAGGGATATCCGTCGCGTACAACTCGAGGTTGTACTCAATCATATTGAGGCGCCACCAGTCGTGAAACTGGTTGCCCCTGGGATTTGCAGTAACATTTCCCCATGCCGCATGTTTGGCATTAATATCTCCGGCCAAGAAGTAATAATTCTCCTCCGAGTTCAGCTGCAGACCACGAAAAAGTGTCTCGAGCTCTGTCATAAATTGGTTTGGTGGAGGTGCAGCAGGTGCGTAAAGCGACACCACATACATTCTCCTCCGGCTATGGAGAGGAATGCATATGATGCATGCCTCCAACAACTGGAACCTACGCACGTCTCCGCTATATATAACCCTATGGCGCAGGCCTTTTCGAATTAAGATTCCAACCCCACCTCCTTGACTGGAGTGAGGCCGGTCTCTTCTTATTACATGATAGTCTTTGTATCCCAGTTTGTGCTTCTGATTTAGCTTAGTTTCGCTAACCAAAAGCACATCCGGGTTTTCGGTTTTCAACAAATTGGCAAGTGACGTTCTTTTCTCGATCCTGACTAGTGAATTAACATTCACAGCAAGGATCTTTAAGTTTCCCTCATCCAGCGCAGCCATTAGATTTATGGATCACCAGACCCCACAAACAGCTCCGAATAGATAAAGTCAATTCGGGCCGCTTGTTCATTTAATTGTTTCTGGAACTTGTCGATCTTTCCGTGCAGAGACAGAAGGATCGATTTTAAGTCCAGATCCACCTCTGGTGCCTTTTGGGCTACCTTTGGTTGGATTGATGTCATGTGGGCTTGACCCGGTCCAGCTGCCATTTGGGCAAAGGACACGTTGGGTGCCACAAAATTCGAGAACGCGCGACTCTTTTGACGCCTATCGTCTTCCGACTGCTGTTTGCGGGCCTGGACTCGCTTTTTCAGCTCCTGGTACTTTGGGCAACCCCTGAAGTTGGCGGGATGCCCAGAGTTCCTGCAGAGCACACAAGAGAGGACACCCCGGTCTTCGACTCTCTCCTTGCCAAGAGAACATTCACCATGTTTGTGGTCTTTGTCGCACTTGACGCATCTAAACTGCATGTTGCAGTTAGCTGCGGCGTGCCCGAACCTTTGGCAGCGCATACATTGAAGTATGCGATCTGACCTCTTTATTTTCTCCCACCTTACAGCATGGTAGTACAGGAAGCGGATATTTCGCAGCCTGTCGATTTTGCTGTCGGGAGTGAGCTGAACCAGGAAGAATGGTAAGTGACGGTTCCCACCCCTTGCCACAGCCGAGGAAAACGGCTTGACCCCCACGAACTTGAGGTCATCGCTTTCAAAGTTCTTTAGCTCTCTTTCGAGCTCCTCCGTTTTTATTGAGGGATCAATTCCCTTTAATACAACGGTTTTTAGCTTTTGCTCTCTTGGGGTGTACGTAAAGTACTCGGTCTTAACCTCTCCCAAGGCGGTGCGCACCCTATTGTACTCCTCTATTTCTTCACAAATAATTATATGTTTATTGGCCGATAGCCTTTTAACATGAAAGTTCTTTGTTATAAGCCTACATAACCTTATACTATCACTTATATCGAAATTACTCACATTAATCGGTGGAATTTTGTTCTTCCTTGCTGGTTTCTGCTGCTGTTGCTGCTTTGACTGCTGTTGCTGATTTGGCTGCAGTTGCTGCTTTTGCTGCTGCTGTTGCTGCTTTTGTTGGTTCTGTTGCTGTTGTCGTTGTTGTTGCTTCTGTTGATGTTGTTGCTGGATTTGCTCCCTCAGCACTATTTGTTGTTGCTGCTGCTGTACTTTTTTCAGCCTCAACTGCTCACGTTTCTCAAGGAGCTCTTTGATGAGTTGGTCAAGCTGAGCCTCCTCATCATCTTCCTCTCTATCCTCCATTTGGATGACATTGCTATCATCGTCGTCGACCGGTAGGTCCCTGAAGGAGTTTCCCTCTCCGACGTACCGGCCCGCTCGCACTTCAGCTTCGTAAGAGCTGGTGTTATCCGTGTCATCATCGGTACCAGCCATCGATGATTCCACATTAGGGCCTGCCAGGTTCGCCCTTCTCTTCGCAGAAAGATTCGGCTTCGGATTAAGCTTCCGTCGCCTCTTCTCCACCTTTCGAAACTCCTCCTTCTCTACTTCTGTAGCTGGGTTTTCAGCTGCTGCTACTGACTTTGTTGGTGCTGGTATTGCCTGCGAGAACACTCGCCTAGGCAACGATCGACCCGTTGTTGTTGCTGCAATTGGTGCCATTTTAGAAGCATGTGCAGCTACTGCCCTTGGCATACACACTGCTGCTGCTGCTGTTCTCGTTGCTGTTGCTATTGTTGTTGTTGTTGCTGATGTTATTGCTGCTGCTGTTGTTGCTGCTGTTGCTGCTTTCGTTACTGCTGTTGTTGCTGCTGTTGTTGCTGCTGATTTTTTTGCCGGCTCACGTGTTCGCACCACACGTCGCAACGGCACACCCACACCCGTAAGCGGGACCACCGATTTTCCGGGGTCCATCGCCTGATAATGCGGCACTTTTTTTGTTTATTTTTGTGTCTCTATCACTATATTTCCGAAAAAAAAATAAAATTAAAAAATTGAAGACTGGCCGAGAATCGAACCCAAGTCTCCGGTGTCAAAGTCGGACGCCTAACTTACTAAGCCAACTTTGGACTTGAAAATACTTGGCTAAATCGCTTTTATTATCGATACACTTTCCGTTTTTCCCGTTGAACACTAACTAGCCGACCTATCTCGATGAGAGCTGCGGAACGACGGTTCGCAGACCCCTAAGAGTATGTTTGTGATCAGCATCGAATGCCCGTGCATGACCTCCCCTTTTATTTATAATGCACTAAAGGTATTTTTTCGTACCCTTATCATGTAATAGCTACACAGCGCGGGCGTTAAGGAAATAAGGATAAGAAGAAAAGGAGAGATGCCGATCCACGTTGGTTTTAAATGTTTGTAGGTTATAATGTGAAGGAAAAATAGAGCATGGAAGAGTATTCCACATTCGTGTTGTACGGCTGAGGAAAGATTCTTTGAACTTCACTGTACGTCCGAATACAGGCTTCAGGATGAACTGATGAGCATTCCTTGCATGGCGGGTACTGCGGTTGAAATGTTCAAGTGGTGGAGTGCAACTGGCTATTTCTTAAGGCACTTATGGTGGAAATAACGATAAAATAACGAAAAACAGGATTCATCGATTTCGCGATGTCTCGATCGCCAATGAGTTTTATTGCGCGCTTTTGGATCCTGTCAAGTAGGTCCAAATAAGTGATTGGTGCACCAGACCAGATATGAGCATTGTACTCGAGTTAACTGCGTTTGTCCCAGAAGGCGACTTAGAGAAGAAATCACATCTTTACAATTTTACCATTCATATTAGCCTAGCGACACATTTAAACTTTCGAAACAAGCAAGAGCGACTGCAAGCGCGCAAGTGGGTTAATTATTTGATTTTCCTCAGCTAAAAAGTGATCCGAAACCGAGAGGCCTGCCAATATTTATTCAGGGCAAACAGCGGACCAGTATGACGGTACTAAAATGGGAGTATTATAGTCCCTTTGATCCTGGTTATAGCTTCGCTGTCAAGGAAGTAGAAGAACACCAACAAAATTCATATGTTGTTCATAATGTTAAAAACATAAATGCATAAATGTCATCACGCTTTAAGCTATAAGTGTCGCAAGCAATACAAAAAGAACGGGTTGGTGACGTTTTCCCCAAGACATAATCTCCAAACTAAAATCCCCAAACCCAAAATCCCCAAACTGAAATGTTATTTAAGACTTTTTTTTGTCACAACACCATCTATAATTTTCTTTTTTCTTTTTTGAATGGAAATGACAGCCATATCCATATATAAACAGCTTTTTTCCTCCTTTATTGGATTTCAAAACAATAATCTCATCCATAACAACTATATTTATTAAACACAACAGACTCTTCCGGCCATGAATGCACTTGACAGACTGAAAGTGCATTCATAATTTGTTGTTCAGAAACATAATCGTTATCATGTCATAACGGTAAAAGAATGTCGTGCACATGCCGCAAGAGAAACGGTGTTAGGAGACGTGCCTGGACATTGGGGATTTGGAGATTTCGTGGAGATTTTGGCAAAAAAAATTGTTTCTTTGGGGATTTTTTCCATGGAGATTTTCTCTTGGAGATATTGGCAAGTTGGATTATTTTTTTGGAGATTTTGTCCAATGGTGTTTTTTTTTTGGGGATTTTATACGACTCCCAAAAAGAACATTATATGTACATAATGTACAAATTGCACAACATCACTTTAATCGACGGCTGGTGCAAACGATGCAATAATTGGAAAACTTCCAAGTTGAGGAACTGTGGCTTTCAATATCCTTCCTCGTAACACCAAGCAAAAATTCATAAATCCAATTATGTTTACTTTCGTTGAGTTCGATTTTAAATATTAAAAAAGTGCACGCATGGGTCGTATGAAAACTTTCTCAATTTTACTCCTATTAGAATAAGTTTCGAACACACAATTTCTTATAATCCAATTTATAAAGTCGTGATATTAGGAATAAAGAAATCGTAATAATATAGATTATGTGTAGATAGCTGTATTTGGTTTGCTTTAATTGCATTAAAAAATGCAGATTGAACAAAAACGTTCACTTTCATTAATGCACCTTTTAAATATCTGTGCTGCAATGAACTGGTCGTCCCTTTTTTGAGTATACATATATTTTATAAGATAGCTGATTGTTTTTGATCCGCATAGTGTGTTTTCTAGTTTTGCTTGTTTATTGCAGTAATATACAATACATATATTTACAATGCAAGTTTTGTATGTAATTATATCCTTACAAATCATTAGTAAAAATTTGTGAATGGGAAAGTTAAAAAAAACCTATAAATTTAATGTTAATCTTTGCAACAGAGGCCGGAAATAGGTATATGAAACATAGGGGTATGACGTATGAGTAAAGGAGTATGCACAACATACCTAATGGTGTTTATTATATTTAAATATTTTTATGAAAATATGTGTGCTCAACATTGATCCAAATTTATGACTCCAAAATATCAATGATGGTATGGTATTCTTGTTTGAAATTTGTTACAAATAATAGGTGTCACAATTTTGATTTTGTATCAATATGATGGCATAGAACTTTTTATAAGCTGAACAAAGTTAGGCGGATGACATAAAATAATGCATTTGTATCCCTACATTATTTTCAATTGCTTTTTAATTGTGAACTGATGAACAACTTTTATTTTGTCATAATGGCTTTCGATCAACTAATAATTTAAAAGAAGCATATAAAATTATTTTTTTTCGTAAATCTGTGTATGCGAATTTGTTCTAAATCTGTCAGTTACAATTTCAAACTTCTTTAAAATCATTTTAAGCTTTTTTGAGATTTTCGTGTTTCAAATGCACTGTTGTTTTAGTATGCCATTTTCTTACCTACACTCCAAGTATCTAAAACACCAACCCAGATCAAAATCGTGTCAGCCGTTTTTTTACAAAGTGCAGTTTTTAAAAATTTTAGATATTATTAATATATTTCGATAATGTGAATTTCCGATAATGCGAATTTGTCCGAAATGTGAATCCGCAAAATTTTACATTATCGTTTCTGCAATGCAATATCTTTTGGTGTCAGTGGACGGGTTTTGAAAATATTTACACATGAGCATAAAGGGCCCATAAAGAGTATATATTATAAATTTCAGCTCCCTAGCTCAAACTTCGGATTTTCAAAAAAATTGTTTTATTTATTTGTGGGCGTGTCAGTGGGCGGATTTTGAAAATTTTTTATCCCGAGCAGTTTTAGGTAAGACTCCTAAATAAAAAACTCATATATAAAAAATTTCAGATTTCTAGCTGCGGGCGGATTTCAAAAATTCGTAAACTTGACTATTTCGGAACCTTAGAGAGTATATGGTTAAAATTTCAGCTCTCTAGGTCCAGTTTAAATGCCTAATTTTTGCCGACGAACGGACGGACGGATGGACATGGCTAGATCGACATTCCTATCGATGCTGATCATAAATATAGTAACTTTTAGGGGTCTACGGGCAATATTAAGGTATGTTACAAACTATGCGTCAAAATTAATATACCCTTAGAATAGGGTATAAAAATGAACATAACGTTTTTTTTTAATTTCTTTGAAATTACTTTACCAGATTTTGAGATATAGCCGTGTTTCTAATGTGCTGCTAAACCTCAAAAATGATAAATATTATATAGCCTTTTTAAGGTTTTTTTTTTTAAATATTTCAAAAATCTGAGTATGCAGATTTGTTCTTGATGTTTATATTTTTTTTTTTTTTTATAATTTGCGCGCACTAAAGGGATTTTTTTGGTACCCTTATCATGTATTGGCTACACAGCGCGGGCGTTAGGGAAATTAGGATTAGAAGAAAAGGAGAGTTGCCGATGCACATTGGTTTTGAATGTTTGTAGGTTATAATGTAAAGGAAAAACTGAGCGTGGAAGAGTATTCCACATTCGTGTTGTACGGCTGAGGAAAGACTCTTTGTACTTCACTGTACGTCCGAATACAGGCTTGAGGGTGAACTGATGAGCATTCCTTGCATGGCGGGTATTGCGGTTGAAATGTTCAAGGGGTGGAATGCAACTGGCTATTTCGTTAGAGCACTTACGGTGGAAATAGCGATAAAATAACGAAAGACAGGAGACATTGCGACGATAACTAAGTGAGTCAATCGATCTCGCGATGTCTCGGTCGCCAATGAGTTTTATCGCGCGTTTTTGGATCCTGTCAAGTAGCTCCAAATAAGTTATTGGTGCACCAGACCAGATATGAGCGTTGTACTCGAGTTTCGGGCGAATAAACGCCTTATAAATTGTAGCCAGATCAGAAGGGGTGAAATATTTCTTGCATCGCTTAAGGAAGCCTAGACATTTCGCAGCGTTCTTGGCGACATCGAATATGTGGTCATTCCAATGAAGGTTGTCATTGACATACATACCGAGAATGGAAAGTCTTTCGGTTTCAGCGATGCAAGTGCCATTCATGGATAATGGCAGTGTGTGTGGGTTTTGCTTTAATGACAGAAGACAGCATTGTGTTTTGGAAGCATTAAATTCCACTCTATTGGTTGTACCCCACTGAGTTATGCTGTTAAGATCGGAATTTAATGAGCTTAACATACGTTGCCGTTTCAGTTCCACACCCGAAGAAGTGGGGCGTGACCCAAGAAACGAGTATGAAAAGCTGAGGGTACTGTCATCAGCAAAGGAATGGATTGGATTAGAAGTAACATACAGGAGATCATTTATAAAAATGAGAAAGAGAGTCGGAGACGGAGCCTTGGGGAACACCAGCATTTATTTGGTGAGTTGCAGACTTAAAACCGTCCAAGAGAACTTGAATTGAACGGTCCGAAAGGTAATTTCTAATCCATTGAAGAAGGTTATCATCGATGCCAAATGCACGCATTTTCGACAAGAGAGCTTGATGCCAAACTCTGTCAAATGCCTTTGAAATATCAAGCGCAACGGTCTTACTTTCACCACCTTGGTGAAGACATTGGTTCCACTTTTCGGTTAGATATGTCATCAAATCACCGGTAGACCTATTGAACCGAAAACCATACTGCCGGTCATTGAGAAGTTTTCGAGATTCAAGATATTTCATTAGCTGACGGTTGATCAGCGTTTCCATGACCTTAGAAAGAAGGGACGTAAGTGCAATTGGTCGGTAGGAGGAGGGAGAAGAAGACTCGCCTTTTTTTGGTACAGGCTGGACAAATGCTGTTTTCCATCTTCCCGGAAAGAGCCCTGAAGAATAGGACAGATAGAAAATCTTACGCAGTGGTTTTGCCAGCGTAGAAGAACACCTCTTCAGAACGATGGGGGAAATACCATCTGGACCAGCGGATTTGTGTATGTCAAGATCTGGAAGTACTCTAGCCACTGTACGAGTGCGAAAGTGGATTGGTCCCATGGAGTATTCTACGCGCTCGAGTACAGGGGGAGACAAAGCACAATCTGGGAGCGTTGAGCTGACTGCAAAGTGAGCAGCAAGAAGATTGGCCTTATCTGTAGAGCTGACAGCTGGAATGCCGTTGTAAATGAGTGTCGGGATAGATGACGAGGCCGAATTCTTAATGTTTTTGACAAACGACCAAAAGTTTTTACTACCCGTGGGACTTTGTAGTATTTTTTGCCTCAGCTTTTGGTCGTGGGAGAATTTTACACGATTAATGTGGGCATTACAGTCATTTCTGGCTCGTTTGAATTTTTTCCGGTTTTCCTCAGATGGGTTGGCCTTATAAGACCGAAAGCTTACCTCTTTTAACCTGTTAGCCTCTTTGCAGCTTGAGTCACACCACGCGTTTACCTTGGGTTTGATACTTTTTATCCGGTTAGGGATAAAGCATTTCATACCCAATAAAATCATGTTTGTTATCATATCAGCAGCAGCATCCACGTCGCTGTCGAGGAAGCACAGCGACCAGTTAAAACTCTTAAAGAAACCGTTTAGTTTTTCCCAATTGGCTTTCTCGTATTGCCATACGGTTCTTTTAGGAGTTTGGTCTTTAACTATGTGGCCGGAGTACGAGAAATTAGCTGATTTGACACAATGGTCTGACGAACCTAGAGGCGGTAATACGTTTATTTCGTATTTTTCAGGGTGAGAGGTGAGAAACAAGTCCAGCGTGTTGGCGGTTTGGCTGCTTATGTCCGGTATTCGTGTTGGCTCATTTACAAGCTGAGTGAGATTGTTAACCTCAGCAAAAATCTCAACATACCTTCCTTCGGGTGTTGTCTGTCCAGAATGTCGAAGCCAATGTGAATTGTGTGTATTGAAATCACCCGTAATGACGATTTCAGTACGAGGATGAAGGGTTACAATTCTTGTGATGGAGTCAGACAACACATCCAATTCATTATAAGTTGAATGTCTGTCCAAATTGGGGCTTCTGTAAATAAAACAGTAGTGGATTAATTGCCTACGGACATGAAATTTGAGCCAAATGAAATTAAATTCCGGATTGGAACATTGGCCATATTGAGGCTGAAGTTGGTAGGCTACGTCACTACGTATGTATATAGACGGCGAGACCGCGATGCGGAAAGAATAATGGCACTAAGTTGTACCCAGGCAGACTAAACTCTGTTAATTCAGAGCCAACGCTAACCTGAGTTTCGTTAAGTGCCAAAACAGCTGGTTTGTTGCGGAAAGCGTGGGCGTATAACGAAAAAAATTTTTTCCTCAACCCACGAATGTTACTAACATCCACCACAAAATTCCTACACATTATAAAATACAAACATAAACGAAAACACAAACTCCGACGCTACCTGAGCAAGAAACGTGAATTGAAGATCCGCGTTAGATTTCCAAAACAAATTACCGCAGGTGTTATGCCCGTACGGTAATTTTTTTTGGTCCACCAACAAAATCAACAACTCACGGGCCGCTATGCGTCGGATGCTGCCTTTACTCAGCCATTACAAGTGTACAGACGAAAATCGTACGACACCTACAATGGCCAAGCAAATACAACATGGATGAAGTGGGATGGGGGACGGAGGGATACCCAGCGATGTGGCTTTTTTTCCGTTTTTCTTTTGCGCTTTCCTTTCACGACACCGACACTGGCACTACGGTTTTGTTTTGCCTTTTTTTTTGATTTTTTTTTTGACACACACGATGTCGCGGCGCATACAATAATTTGTTTAATTGAATAAACAGAGAAACTATGTAGCGGGGGCGAACACGAAACCGAAAAAAAGCTGCACGTGCGCTTGCGTCGGGGTGCAGACAACAACTTGCATCAGCTTATATACCCATTTTTTTATCACCCGTTTCCGAGATATTGACGGTTTCTAGAGTAAGTATCGTTAATCGAGTCTTTTCAAAAAACTGAGAAAGCCATCTTCTTACACTCCCCCAAGTATTTAAAACATCAAGACTGATCCCAATCGTTAGATCCGTCTTTGAGTGTAGTAAAAATTCTAAAAATCTTACAAAATGTTATTTGAATAAAAAAAATCAGCTCGGAATTTCAAAGCGAATGAATATCTTTCTCTTTAGTATACTAAATTATGAGAGAAAGTTAAAAATACATATTTTTGTCAGAAAATTCATATGCTATCCCATTTTTATTTTATTTCCTTGCATTGCCCGTAACGTACACAAAATTTCAATTACTAGAACAGAATATGACAACTTGCCCCACGAATGCACTGATGTTAAAAAAAAGATCCAAAGCTTACAGCTTACACTTAGTGTGTTTGAATAAATTATATATACTTTTAAATAAAACAAATAACCTCACGTACTTTTGTGAATTTAATTTTCATATTTTGTAGAAAACGACTTTGTTTTATTTATATTGATTCCTCTGTTTTGGTGGCTACAATTCAAAAATTAAAATTGGAAATATCAACGTATGTGGGTTCATCCCTATGGTTTTATGTATGCATGAAATTATTTATCCATAGAACAAACACAACACAGGAATTGGATTAAAAGGACATACACCAATTTTATGATATTCACTGTGGCTGTAAAATCATAAAACAATGAGACAACGATACCTATATTTGTACCTTACCAACAAAATGGAATCCGGATTCAGGAAGCGTGTTGTTATTATGAGGCAAAGAGGCAGTAATGCATTACATTACAACATCACAGCAAATTTAGTAGTTGGTAGAACTATGGGTTATACCACGTTATATCTACCAACACTATACACATGCAGGTTGTCGCATTCCAATGGGAAAATGTTTATTTACATTTTTTCCTGGTTAAATATTTGTTTGTCCTTTCTTCATGGCAAATCCTACATATATTGCGCAAAAATGGAGCGCGTGGAGTTTCGCATTCTAATGAATAGGTAAGCTATATTTGAGTGGTAATTGAGAAACATTTCAAAGCAAAGTAGAACAGGTCAACGACATGTCACTTGGGATTACCGGCATGATGCATTAATGCTGCAATACGAATGATATATCCTAGAAAGAAAATATTTCTAGTTGGTATAAAGAAATGTAATTTTACTTTGCGATTTGAGTGTGATTAGTTGGACTTTTCTGTTCGCCTATATCTAGATACTTTGAAAATGCTCTATAATAATTAGTGCACATAGTACACCGTTATGGAAAGTTCGTTATAAAAAGTGATAAAAAATCTTTGATTTCATTATACAAACTAATCAATACTTAAAGAAGGATGGGAGAAAGGTGAAATCTGATCATGAAAAGAAGCTCGTAAGAATATTCACAACATTGTTTTCTACCGTACTGATGTTGTTTGAATTGAAGTACATGTTAAAATTGTTGGTGACAATTTGTCGAAATGGCCATTATAACCAAAATATTTTAGCATTCCTTGCAACTATTTTTAAACACAACAATTTTGCTCTATCATTGAACGCCTTGCAAATGTTTCAATAAAAAGTTAAAGACAGGTGAACGAAGGTATCACTGTAATTCGCGCACAATTTGTTTTACGACTTTCAGCTCAAGAATTATTTCCAAGAGCTTTTATTTACTCTTGTGAGGGGACAGACTGACAGTAAGTCATGGCACCTTCCAAGAAGGAAAGGACAAAATCTGTAATTCTGCAAAATGTATTATAATATGAAAGCAATAACAATATTTTCTTCTTAAATTAAAGGGAAAATTGGCATGTTTCCGACTACGAAAGTGACAAGAACGATGAAGAGGCCTTGTAAGCTTTCAGAAGGAGAACATTGCACAGAAGGACGCAACAGAAAAAAATTAATAAGCAAAAAGGTGGTGCGTGGTGGCGCGCATGAAATACATATCCCCAAAGAACTGATGTTGGGAGGAATGGCAAAAATGTCAATAATAGATATCAATTCGTTTTTTGTTGGTCTGTGCTGTATTATATTCTTTTATTAATGATACTCAACTGTTATATGACTGTGTCGTAATATAATAATATTGCGGAACCTTTTTGTCAAATTGAAATACATCAAAATGGCTTTGGTAGCGAATTCACACCCTTGAGGTCGTAAATAACAACTTCGCCTTCTTTTATTCGGAGCTGTGAAAATGTCCACTTGTGGCATATACCTAAATATTCCAGTTCGAGAAAAACGTCCTATTGAATTATCAATGGTAGCGATTGATTCTATAGTAGTCATATTAATGAGACTTTCCCATTATAGCAATGGTTTTCCTTCGGAAATAAAACTTTGCGTACTTTTTATTCAATTTATATTATTATTATAAATATGTACAATGAACTGTTAATAGCGAATAAAATTATTCGATTTTGGTGAAGGGAATGGCATATCCTATTAGTTTAATAGTATAATATTTGTTTTTTATTTTCTATTTGAAAACGTGCTTGTATTTGTTGTTGTATTATTTTGAAAATGTCGACTTTGTGGATGCCGGAATATCTAGGTGGTACTCGTAAGTACGCAGAGGTATGCATTACTGATGTTTTAGAAATGAAATGTGTTGTATAAGTTCTATTCAATGGCGTCCAAATAAGATATTAATAGTGTGCCTCTTACTGTTTACTAGTCTTATTAAATATTAATAATAATAATTGTCGCATGCAGGGACGGCTTAAGAATATCATTGCAGTGCCCCAAAAATCGCATCTAGGCAATCATCTATAATGAAAGCATGCATATGTCAAAATCGTCAAAATCACCAGCATTTGAATTATATTTAGTACCTACACTTACAGTCATTTATTATCTGCTTGAAGGGAAAGAAACGGACTACAAAGTGCAACAAATATTCTTTGCTGACGATATAACAACGATAAGAGAGGATCAAACATCCTGTAAGGAGCACTTGCTATATGGGTGGACATATGAATTATATTTAGTACCTACACCTACAATCATTTATTATCTGCTTGAAGGGAAAGTAACAGACTACAAAGTGCACCAAATATTCTTTGCTGACGATATAACAACGATAAGAGAGGATCAAACATCCTGTAAGGAGCACTTGCTATATGGGTGGACGTTTCGGCGGGAAAAGGGAATCATATTAGTTCGCAAAAGACAGAATACCTGTGCTGGTGGTTTCGAGAACGTAAGTCGCCTCATATGAACAAGTGGATTTAGTTCTTGAGTCAGCTTGATCTTGTAAGGGTGTAGGCCAAGATCCCTACGCAAAACTCGCCATAATGTGGTCTGGGAGAGGCCCAATTCTTGAGAACGCCGTGACTGATTTGGCTGGTTTGCCACGGACGCCTCTACGGCAGCAATATTCTTCACACTTCGGGCAAAACGTAGTCTCACTGGCACGGCAACATCAAGCAGCGAATATTCTGACTCAAATTTTTTCACTAGACGAATTGCAGGTCTACTGGGACGAGAAATAAAATGGCGTTAACGCTTTTAAATTTGCGAGTAAATTTTAATTATTTGTAAACGTTGTTCCTTCGTTTACTTCACCATGAAAATGATGATTTTACTGAATATTTTGACATTGACAGTTCGGTAATCGGTTCACACTGAAAGTTTCAAGTTGTCAAGTCGCTAATGAAAGACCCTTTATATACACATGAAGAATAAGAAGATGAATGTGCAAACACGTGTGCTCATTCACATAACAGTTAAGAGATCCAAATGTTTAGCACAGACTAATTGACAGTTCAACATTCGTACTCCTGCAACCCGTGTTTCTTGAGATGTGATTCTTTGATTCTCGCTCACATCATAACTTTTGCTACGAGCAGGAAAACAAATTTTACAAAATTCACTGGAGGAGAAATATATCCTTTTATTGTAACGCTTCCTTATATCCATAGCAGGGTTTTAATTTACATGGAAAATCAATTTTCGGTTGGCAAGCTTTGTATATCATTTTATTTTTATTTTCTTGTCTACTTCGTATTTTATGGTACAGCAGTCAAGCATGATACACCTTATAACCTAGGGCCAAGGGAACTTCACAGACATCACGCTTTTGCCATGGCATGGATGTGTTTGGATATCATTTCATTCTGAGACCGACGGCTCATTGGAATGTAAATAAAGGTAGATATTCAAAGAATCTACTAATAGGTCGTATGTACCCACTCTTAAAATACATAACATCAATGGTTGATGGTTAAATTCTTTTTCCTTATTGCTGTTTACCATGTAAAATTAATTTTTTATTCTCTCAAAATTAATATGACTAATAGACATGTATGTTATGTATATAACAATAACATTTAACCAGGGAAAGCCGAAATCCAATTCGCGCTCTGTGCAAGCCTCACTTTTTCCCGTCCCCCAATTCTTTGTTGATGTTCAATGTTTTGGTTGTGTACGCTACATTTTTGAGGTAGGGCATAGGGATTGCAGCTGATGTTCGAAATTATAAAATACAATGTTTAGTGAGTGATAGTGATGTTTGTTGCGGGATGCGCTCACGGAATCAGTACCCTGTACATTTGGACACATTGCACAATACACATATGGCTTGTCCGGTGCTACATTTAACACAGACTTTTCAAATTTAGCAACTATGTATGTACGAGTATGAGATGATTTTTAAAGAACGTGCACAGACAAATTAGCTTACTATACGAGTAAAGGCAAAAAACTATTTAAATTATTATGACTCGAAAAATATTTACGTAGATGTTAAAAAAAAAGTTATGCAGCTACGTCGTATCGCTTGTAAAATGTTAAATCATGTCATCGAACGAGAATAACTTTAATTATGAAAACAAAAATTATTAAAAAAGCAGCTTATGTTATAGTGTCAAAATTTAAAAATGAACATAGTGCTACCAAATCACCACCAAAACACACATTTTAATTTTATTTAATTGAGTTAAAGTAATTTAAATTATCTGGGTCTCCATGAAAGATAGAATAATACAATTCAAATAAATATCAACGACTTAAACAAGACTTACAGAAATATGAGTTATTATAGACATAATTAAAAACATAATTTACGTTCATAAGCGTTTAAAAATTAAAAAGTGCTGCTCATGTAGATGGTGCCACAATCTAGCTATCATTTAATTGTTTTGGAATAATTTTTAAAAAACACATAAACTTAAAACATAATTTGGTACGAATGTACTTTAGGGCGAAAAAGCGTTCAAAGTATGCGTGGTATTCAGTTAAGAACCTTTATCACTTTTATTATGACCTATGGGAATGGGTAACAAACTGCTTAATATCCCATTCATATTTCTATCCCTCATAGTAGCAAAAAAAAACTTTACAGGTAGGTTCTGCTCCGGTCGATAGTGTCTGGAGACTTCAGACAAACATTACCATTACAACCTTCAATGTATGCCGATGAAATTAATACATACGTGCCCCTCCACAACTAGAAAATGATTTTTCAGCTGATCCAATTACAAAACACTTGTTGGACACAAAGTGGACGAGGCATTAGGTTAAGAGTCTTTGTCCAGTTTTGATTTTTGGTTTTTAACCAAAATTACCGAAAATTGAAATGTTGTCAAAAATCCCCCAGAGTATGGGCCTGGCAAAAGGACGTTCTCTATTATTGTTCCTGTTTTTTTTTCGTTTCTATCGGCCTCATCATCTATCCCGACACTCATTTATAATGTAATGACATTCCAGCTGTCTGCTCTATAGATAAGGCCAATGCTTGCTGCTCACTTTGCAGTCAGCTCAACGCTCCCAGACTGTGCTTTGTTTCCCTCCGTACTCGAGCGCGTAGAATACTCCATGGGACCAATCCACTTCCGCACTCGTACAGTGGCTAGAGTACTTCAAAATGTTGACGTTCACAAATCCGCTAGTCCAGATCGTATTTCCCCTATCGTTCTGAAGAGGCGTTCTTCCTCGGTGGCAAAACCATTGCGCAAGCTTCTCTTCAGGGCTCTTCCCGAGAAGATGGAAAACAGCATTTATCCAGCTGTCCCCTAAAAAGGCCAATCTTCATCTCCTCCTCCTACCGACCAATTTCAATAACTTCCCTTCTTTCCAAAGTCATGGAAAGGCTGATAAACCGTCAGCTCATGAAATATCTTGAATCCGGAAAACTTCTTAATGACCGGCAGTACGGCTTTCGCAGCAACAGGTCAAAGGATTAGAAATTACCTTTCGGATCGTTCAATTCAAGTTGTTTTGGACGGTTTCAAGTCTGCAACTCACCAAATAAATGCTGGTGCTTCCCAAGGCTCTGTTTTGTCTCCGACTGTCTTTCTCATTTTTATAAATGATCTCCTGTCTATTACATCTAATTCAATCCGCACTTGCATTGTTGAAACCGAACGGCTTTCCATTCTTGGTATATGTGTTAATGACAACTTTCGTTGGAATGACCATATATTGGATGTTTTCAAGAACGCTGCGAAATGCCTAGGCTTCCTTAAGCACTCAAAGAAATATTTCACTAACTCGGATCTGGCTGCTATTTATAAGGCGTTTATCCGCCCAAAACTTGAATAAAATGCGCATATCTGGTCTGGTGCACCAATAACAAGGAATGCGCATCAATTTACCATTAAGCCTGTATTCGGACGTACGTAATACAAGGAATCTTCCCTCAGCCGTACAACACGAATGTGGAATGCTCCTGCCCGCTCCATTTTTCTTACACATTATAATCTACAAACATTTTAAACCAACGTGCATCGGGATCTCTCCCTATTTTCTAACCCTAATTTCCTTAACGCCCGCTGTGTGTAGCTATTACATTATAAGGGTATTCAAAAATCCCTTTAGTGCGAGTACATTATAAAAAAAAACCTTCCCCAAAAAGAAGTGGAAAGACATTCTCAACACACCTTGCGAAGAACACCATTTTCCCTATCTTTTTCGACAAAATCGGACACTTCTTAGCACTTGATCATTTGAGAGTAATGTTCAGGACGACGTGGAGTGACTTATAGATATAGCTAGATCGAAATAACTTTCAATGCTGATGACAAATAGATCAATCAGGGGTCAACTTTGGGGACTCTATTCAGACTGGTCGACACGGATACGTGCAGATTCTGTGGTGACCTGCAAGCCGAGGAAGAAACAACACATATACTGTGCGTGTGTGAGGGAATATGGCGGAATCGTAGAAGTTTTTTAAGCAAATTCTTCTTCGAGCAAATAGATGAACTGGGCTGCACAAACTAAAGAAAAGGTCTTAGGTTTTTCCTTATGAAGTTAGGATTCAATTGGTTCCGCCAGCGATCACGATGGGCCAGTTTTGTTGCCTATTGCTGAATGCGGTTGCATACCCCTTTTCCACCCAAGCTTACCTTGGAGTATCCAGCCAATAATAAGATATGTTCCTATGAGGCAAAGTTAAAATACCCTAAGGATAAATACAAATTTCAAACTATTAGAAATGTTATCGAAGCAACAATGATAAATGGCAAATTTAAAGGAGAATCTCTATATCTCGATTATCTATATCTGCGATTACTAATGATACTAACTGATATCTGTGCCATTGTAACTAAGAGGCATGCAATTAACTATGCATTCGCAAATTTTTAATGACCTTCCGATTTATGCACTAGATAATAAGAAATAATATGGAACTAAAATAATACAATCTTACTTTATAAATTGTTTGCTATCAATTGAACATAAAATACAACACCCAATAAAATCAAAGAATTAATTCCTGTCATGTTGGCTTTTTAAATCAGTGCCCAGTCACCTAATCCATCAAAACTAAATGTCACAATATTGTCATTATACCCACGTACCCAACACAAGACCATGTCACATGCTCGATTTAACATGACATCAGCCATGGCCTGGAGAATTGTTCAGTCCTCTGCACCCAAATCTGGTGGTCACACTTGTCGTCCGTGTGACCCAAATCCACAATAAATTGTCACCTCCTCAATGTATCCCACCCATACCACATTCTCCTATTCCTGCTCCTACTTTGGCAGATTAATTATACTCCAACGTTGCAATCAATAACACTGTTTCCTCTCCGAAAACAGTTGCTTTTCATTCACAAATTCCATTTACCGTAATGAATTAATTGTCAATTCCGAATCAATTAGACAGGAACCACCCCTGAGTAGAGGTCGGGTGACCGAGCTGGGACACGAATAAATGTCAGCAGCAATAATGAAAATTGAATTCAACGATGACAGCTATAAATCAAAGACATTGTAGCCGACTTTACCGACTCATTCATTAAATGTATACTACCTGAAATCATCCATTCATCTAGACATTGTTTTCATTCTAGTCTTGCCATCATGCCACACAAGAGCGTGTAAAAAAATCCTCCAGAAAGTCAAATAACACTGGGGGAATTGATACTTTAACAGATTACCAAAGCATAACGAAGTAATTATGGTAACAACGTCGAACCCTTGCTCCGTCGGATCAGGAACTCTATGCGTCTCATCCATTTTAAGATGTCGCACACACATTTAACGAACAGCCTTCAGCCCTATTAAATTAGTGGGGTGTTTGGCATTCTATGGCGGCACGAAGAGCTCCACTGCTTGAATCGTTTGGGAAAAAGAGCATCTCCGCGATAATAACCCTTGTAACTGTAACAGCAGAGAGTTTTGAATGGTTAATTGAATGACACATCCTGGGTAACACAACTTAAATATACGTTTTTGATATGAAAATGGATGGTGTATTCTGGAATTTAATAAACGCGTCCACGTGACAGATGAGGAGCAGTCCTTAGGGGAAGTGAAGGAAATTCGATTTCTAACACAGATACTTGAGCTTGAACGAAGAATAGAAAAATCGCAGTCACGAAGGATAGCGCATGCATATGAATCAACTCTTGAGTGCAGCTGACAGTTGTACTGAGAGAAAAGTACTTCTGTCACTTCAGTTATGTACACTTCTCTCCCAGGATGCCTACCTATATCCTTTAATTGCAATGCCACTCAAAATTTTTAAATCAATAGGTTGCGGGTTAGTTTGTTTATGAAATGAATCGCAACAACTTAGTGTGAGCGCATTGGCTCAGTGGTTAGGGCGGTGGACTACTGACCGAGTGTGAGGTTTAAATCACGCCGTGCCCAGCAACATCTGAAATTTTTTCCACTGCCTCAACTCTTGTGAAAGTCTGGCAAACATTCAAGAATATTAATTGTCAAGAGTAGTCATTCCAATTTGCCGGTTGGGGTCGGCATACAAATGTAGGTCCTCTTCATTTGTGTCAAAACTATAACAAACACAAATGGTTAGAGGAACTAGATTTTAGTACCTATGTGCACCATTGATGCAAAGTATTAATTTTAAAAAAAGAAGAAAAGCGGTTATAAGACACTTCTTTTTAAAGTTCGTAATAAAAATGTGGATGTATATGATTTCCAACGTTCCCACAAATAAAATTTCTACTCGTGGAGTCTTGTGGAATATGATGCTTTCGAAAGCAGAGCCAGTCTCTAAACAAAATACAATGCAAACGTGAGCCAGTTTTTTTTTTTATAATAAACGCTGAAACGAATCAATTGGGCAGTATTTGCATTTTCCATTCACGTTGTACTGATTAATAATTCTCAAGATCAGTTTTGCAAAGTACAATACAAAGCAGCATTTATCTTAATATTATACCCGACAATATAATTTACTTCAGATTCTAGAAAAGGCTACCATCAAAAAATATTGCTCAATTTAACTGCACTCCTCTTTTTATCCATTGACTCATGCCCCACATTTTGTTTTATCGAATCCGAACTCAAAATTTAGTTACACACTTAACTTGTGAAAGCCAATTTCTTCACAACAAATTACCCAATTTTATATGAATATCTTTTGCATCCATCATTCAGCTGTTTCTTCATCCACAGCACCTTCGAATGGGTGAAAATCCTTCAAACAGAATCAAATAGATTTTTATCTTAAAATCCTGCATTTGATTGCCTCCAATATCAAGAAAGGGTACATAATATTTTGTATAACATTCTGAAAGGATGTAGCTCTTTTTTTTATTTATCAACATTAGGAGACTGGCATGATGGGGATTGCAACCAATCATAAACTTCAGCATGAGATGTAATTTCATTTGTGCCTAACGAACGCAGTTGTATTCGAGAGTTGGAGTATTCCTTCTCTCATAAATTGAAATCTTTGATTCTCCAACTATTGACACTTTATATCAAAGTTCAATCACCCTGAACTACGAGCGCGGTTCATTCTCATGGATGATCTTTGTTTCTTTCAAGGTATAAACATAGCAATTCAAATAGATATAGATCTGCCAAACATTCAGTTTTTTACAGTAATCGCAAGAACATTGTTTGTGTTAATTTTTTAACATGGACTAAATTGAATTTCGTGTTTTGCTAAAGCAATACTTTCGCGTAATATAACCATTAAGGAGACTGGAAAAAGTGCTTAAAAATACTCACTGGCACAAACGCTGAGCGCCCATGACGTTCAAATGATGTCTCAACTTGAAAAGGGTCAACAAAATCCACGATAATTTGTTGAGCGATCGCCGTATCGAGGTTCGTGAGAAAGCTGAGATTGTAGCCATTTCAAATGATATTTGTTATACCCTATTCTAAGGGTATATTAATTTTGACGCATAGTTTGTAACATACCTTAATATTGCCCGTAGACCCCTAAAAGTTACTATAATTATGATCAGCATCGATAGTAATGTCGATCTAGCCATGTCCGTCCACATATTGTGGGTGTGTCCACAATTAAATAAAACAATTTTTTTGAAAATCCAAAGTTTGAGCTAGGGAGCTGAAATTTATAATATATACTCTCTAGGGGCCCTTTATGCTCATGTGTAAATATTTTCAAAATCCGCCTTCTGATACGCCCGCAATTAATTTTTTTTTTTTTTTGAAAATCAAAAGTTTGAGCTAGGGAGCTGAAATTTATAATACATATATACTTTTTAGGGGCCCTTAATGCTCATGCGTATTTTTTTTAAATCCGCCTACTGACACGCCCACAATGAAATAAAACAATTTTATTGAAAAACCCAAGTTTGAGCTAGGGAGCGTTTTTTCTTACAAAAGCTTCGTTTTTTTTAGATAAAATCTTTTAAATGTTATATAACTATGTAGAGCATTCTTAACTTATGAGGAATAGGAATAAGAATAGGGTATCCAACAGTTCGCCCAAGCGGACTGTAGCTCGTCCCTATGTTTTTTTTTTAAATATTGTGGGCGAATTTAAAATTTTTACACTTGATTATTTCCGGCCCCTAGAGAGTATGAGTTTTAGAGCCTAATTTTTGCCCACGGATGGGCAGGTTCATTCGTCCGGAGTTGCAACAGTGAAATTAGCCAAATTGCGCTATGAATTGCTCCCGTCCACTCTTGTCTTGTGAAATTATCGATGGAACGAATGCCTATTGTGCAGAGCTTGAGAAATCATATTTTTTGAAGGGCTGAAGAGCACCCCCTTAAAGGAGGTGTTAAACAAGAAACACTTTAAAATCTCTCAAATGGAGAACAAATATTCCTGAAGATTGAAGACCAAAGAATTGAATGCTTATGCAAATGCTCGTGTAATGTGCACCCTGATTGCTTCATAACAACATGCAACATATGATCGACAATGAACATATACCGGACTATGAAAACATTAGAATACTGGACAAAGAAAAGAGAACAAGAAAGAGATATACGCTGGAAAACTTAAGAATCCAAGAGAGGCGAATGACGGCAATGAACACGAAAGAAGACCTGGACAACGTCAGCGCAAGTTACTTGGTTGCCATACAACCAGTCTGAAATCTGATCTGTGATATTTTCAATAGTGATGTCGTTTATGTTATTTATTTTTACTTATTTATTGAAATTGTGTTTTGTGCTGTTACAATATCATATTAAATTAAATATGTAAAATAATGTAAGTTTCTTTTCCATCAGATTGACACATTATTGATACAATGCTTATTATATGTATGTTTGGTTTGTTATTTAAGGTTTAAATAAAAGGAAACAAAAACCCCTGAGGAAGTTGGCAAAAAATCGACGAAACGTAGGGTGCAAGGATGGATTAAAGTGTTTTAATTGCATCAGAACAAAAAAAGCCCATTAAGCCAGAAAAAAAGAAAAAAAAAGGTAAAGCTTCAAGTATTATTTAGTTCCTTCTTTCAATTTTTGAAATAAAGTTGAATTCATTAAATACATAATCCGATAATAGAGAGTATTCAATTGCATATTATGTTTTGTACAAGACATTAACAATGTGATATAATTATTTTTCTTTGTTCGTAGGAAACGTTATCATTTCAAGAATATATTTGGAATGGTCGAGAAGATCACAAGGAATACTTGGAGGTTAATAGTAGTTTCGTTTTGGCATCTTCTCTTTCTTCTTCTTCTTCTTCTTCTTCTTCTTCTATAACGGCTTAAATAAAACTGATCATATGCCTCCAACATCACCAGGCCTCCCGTTACCAGTTTCTCATGTACGTGTCAGTTTCTCATGTACGTGTCGAAATCGTAAACGGTCTTATAGCTCCTGGATCACATCAATACAACAACACCAGCAATAAAATGGCTTGAGTGATAAATGATCCATATCCAGGTAGCCTGCCGATGTCGCGACCCAACAGAGCGACCAGTATGGATGCAGTAAAGTGGGAGTGTTATGATCCCCTTAATGCTGATAATAATTTGTTGTTACATTATTTTTACTATTAAAAAAAAACCTCTTTCGGGACGTCTTTCGGGGAAGTATCCACAAAAGTTGAGTGATTTACATATAAAAAAATGTTGTAAAAAATGTACCATAAGGGATGATATGACCTGCACAAAAATGCGCCAACCGTACCTACTCGTACCTTATTTTTTAACAAAACTTAAGAAAAATAGCATTACAGAACAAAGAACATTAAATTAAACTAAAGAGAGATAACATAGCATTATAGGAAGTATTAATGGAGAAGTGAAAAAAGCCTTATGAATGATGAGGGAGTGAAACAGTTTTGACATAACTTTTTTTTACTGACTGCACCATTAATTGCCAAATGTTTGATGTCCCTACATACACTTGGCCTACTTCCTTGTTTCAATGACCTATGTAAAGGTGCTGATTTCGGACCATCTTCGACAAGGAGCTCAGCCAAATGTATCCTGTTGCTCATGACGGTGCCAACAGCAGGAAAGGAAATCAGTTTTAGAAGAAGAAGATTCATGCTTCATGGCAACTAATCGACTCCGCTATAAAAGAGATTCACGTGCATTCACTTTATTTTATAATATTTTGCTTGTTTTACTGTAATAAACTTAAAAGATACTGATACTTAAGAGATACTGAAAAAACTATACAAGATGTGCACGCTCACCGAATCTATTTTTGATGTGCAGTCTAAAATATCCACACACAGCCATGTACAGACGTCTGAGAGCTGAAATACTTTAACACACCATTGATCAAATGTTGCAAGAAGATCTGGTACAGATTTCAACCAAATCTGAAGAAACTTGTTTTTAGGGATCTTTATACTTTTGATGGAACATAAATAATGTACCAGCCGTATACTCGTAGAAAGGGTTCATTGAAGAAATCATTGGAAATGAAAGTCACTTTTAACAATTCCTCCACACAAAGTCTTCTGCCTTTGTTTTTTTTTTCGATAAAAAAAGTACAAAACAATTAAGTTTTAACAAAATATGTAGACCATATCAATCTTAACAATTCACCCGTACTTAAATGTAATACCCCTGTAAAACTTATCTCCTCATTTCACTGCATTCCTACTGGTGTTGGTGTGTGGTTCCTTAGTTTGTCATTGAGGCCAACCAAATGCTCGTTATGTTTCATATTTCCACCTCTCTTTCGCGATTGTATAGAAACGCTGATTGATGTTTCTTTCTTAACGGGGTTCCTACGATCTCTTCTTTGAATATGACAGTACCAAATGAGCTAGACGCGCTGCATTTTCTCTGAGATACGTTCTTTGACGTATGGGCTTCGTCGGATCTTTGAACTTCTTATTCGCCCTGTATAACTTTTATGAATGGGAGAATCTTTCATGAATAAATGCCTTAAATGTTTATTTTTTTGACTTGCATCCTGTAGATAAACAAATTGGCATTGTGGCACGATATATTTTTTGGGGAAAGTTTGGAAATAGCGTCTTCATCGTCAGCCGAAAATAAATTTAGGATTAGAGAGATAATGTAATAATATATCATTACTTGAAATTTTTAGTTTAATCACAGAATAATTTTACTACCAAGTCGGACAAAAAATGTTTCATAAATATGGGCATTTTTTGGTAAACTAAATTTTGAACTCGCAAAAACTTGTTTATAATTATAACTTCTTACCGTATCAAGCTTGCATTCTCTAATAAGATGTTCTTGTCCAGTCACAGAAAAGTGACATTATAACTCTATTGGGTACGTTTAGCATTCTAAAAAATATAATGAACTCAACATTACGTTCTTCTTCTTTCTTCTTGAATACGAAACTCACACATCATCATTCAGTTTCGACCTTTCAAATGTATTACACATAAGACTCTTATTAGTAAAATCCTCTTATAAATCCTAAATAGCTGGTTGAGCAATGTCAACATTATACTCTTAAATGATCTTTTATTCTCAGAATTTTAAATGTTTTTCCGGTAATAAAAGTCATTCAACCAGACCATAACGATGATACCAGCTTTTACTGATTGCACAGAAGTTGTTTCTCTACGGCCATGCACGCCATTCATAGAACGCATTTACTTTCTATTTAAGATTAAATTTTTTTTAGCATGGTCCTTGCTAGTGCTTTTATCATTTCGTTTAATGTGCATGGGGTTACAACCCCCGCCATACACCCATACTCACGTAATTCACCAAGGCCCCCCATTTGCTTGGAAATTTACATCGGTCTAGCCATAGCTCACAAGAACTGTTAGCGCGCACATTTAACTACATGGCTCTTGTAGTGGAACAGGTTTTGGACGTGTTTTTCTTTGCAGTAAGTGGATGGCGGCGAACCATTTAAGTGGTAGTGGGCCGTTTCAATAGGTTCTTTCCAATGCTTAGTCAACTATCTGGCTTATTAAAAGTACGAACCACAGTTTAAATGAAAGGAGTTTTAACGTTACTTCTTAAGGGGTTCAGTGCACCGCTTTGCTTTGTGAATATGCTCATGATAGCAGAAAATATAATCTATTCAAAGGGCCTCCCACACCAAAGGCCAAAGTGTTTTCGCAGCAGGAATATGAACATATTTAATGAGGAGCAAGCAGGGTAATTTCATTGAATTGAGTCATTATGTCGTCGCTACAGGTTGGCATTATTGACAGACTGCTGGCTAAATCGCATTATTTCTATGTATAGAATGTATTTACCGAGGATTAGTTTATTCATTTTGACTTTTAGACCTTATGGAGATTATCAAATTCTTAGTTTAATTACATATATCTATTTCGTTCATTTTGGAACAAAAACATCATTATAAGAGTTTGAATGTAGGTAGATGATATGTATAGGTAGTTTCGCAATTTAATTTTGTAGAAACGGAAATTAATGGGCTAACGCATATTATGAGCTAGAGTCTCCCTTTACGATTATTAGACTTTATTGCAGTTTGAAATTTGATGGTTTAGTTTAACGAACTTTCTAAATATATGGCTTTAATTTCCATGTTTCGAGATCAGAGATAGCATTTTTTGCATTTGTGTGTGTTTTTTGTGTTTTGTGTTTTTTCCTTGTATCCCGAAAATCCATTTACTTCCACTGGGATTCGAACCTAGACCAGCTGCTTCTCAGGCAAGCACTCATCCACTGTGCCATTGAAACTCAATGGCTTCAATGGCACAGTGGATGAGTGCAGCTGGTCTAGGTTCGAATCCCAGTTTAAGTAAATGGATTTTCGGGATACAAGGAAAAAACACAGACCAGTACCATAGGAAAAAGGATTGTGATGAATATGATTGTTCATTCAAAAACAACGCAAAGCAAATTGATGTAAACAAAACCAAAAACGGGAAAATTGTGAGGTACCATATACAAAACCAAGTTACATTTGTTATATTTGTTTCGTTAATTAAAGTCAGAAGATCTGTACGATTTTTGCTACAGATATTTTAACAGAGTAGGTTAATTTGACTTCAAGTAGTAGTACACTTGCTCGTATTCGGACCAGCAAGTTCTCCTCCTGAAGATATAGAAGATTGTATCGGCAAAAAACCTTTGCATATCGCTGTCCCATCTTCTGTTTTTATTGCGTCGGTGAATAGGGAATGTCAGCTGAGCTTTTTAAAGTTTTATAATTTTTTGACAACTCAACTTTTTATATATATTATGTAATAGTACACATTTATTGAAGGATTTTTTTGATCTGGACACGTCTTTGCAATTCGACAACGTACGCAGTATTTTTGAAAATATTTTTACTAATAGTAGGTACCTACATTTAAGTCTTTCCATTTCAAAAATAATATTAAATCTTCAGCATAAAGTACGTGTCCTATGTCTTTGTGATTATTGATTATTTTCCCAATACCGTTAAATGCAGTCATGGGATGTCATTTTTTAAGTCGTGTGTTGACGAAACGAATTTGGAATGCTCTTCCCTACACTGGTTTTCCTACCCATTATAATCTATACACATTTGAAACCAGCATCGGTTTCGCCTCTGTCACCCTTATCCCCATTTCCTTAATGCCAGCACTATATGAATTGCCCACTTTATGAGGGTGCTAATCCCTTAAGTGCGCGCAAATTATAACAACAAAAAAACGTTCAAAGTATGTAATCAAAGTGAAAAAATAGTAAATGTTCAATAATAATAAGCGTTCTATTGGCGTCCCGAGTTCTATGAATTATTTGGGTAAAATATTAAACGATCCCTTAAAGATATGTAATCTCTTTGCTGTTTTTTTTCGGGCAAACGGTGCTCCCAATTGAAAAAAGTGTAAAGGCCTGATCTGTTTCCCTCAAAGCACCTTTAAAATGTGGGTGAAAACAAAAAACAACTTTGAAGCAAAAAAACAGCGTTTCTTGGAACCCAGAATAGAAGGATATTTTTCCGAAATGTCCTTAGGAACCGCGCAGTATTTCAGTGTTCAATCAATTATATATATTTGTCATCTCCCTACTTGGTATACGATTGTTAACTACTACATGAGTACACAACACACACTCTTTTTTAATATTAAAAACAGCCTTTCTAGAAGCACATAACTTTAAGACTTGCTTACTTTTTAAATGAAAATTGAGTTTATTCTTTTAAAAGTATTAAACTGTATAATGCCCCAGTTATACACATTGAAACGAATGCACCATAGGAACGGTTTGTACCTATCATTTCTGTGAATTGACTGAGAAGTTGAACAGAAAAAGTTGTCCGTACGGAAAAATAAATAAATTCGATTTCTACCCAATTTTATGTATAATTTCTCAATTTGTTGTGACATATTTGTTTAATAATTCATAAGAAACATTCTAAGACGATTGCGTCGATCTATTAATTTTAACTGGACCAAAAAAGAAAATCAAAATTTTTATATTTTCATTATGGCTCCAAATCCCCACCTCCATACAAATTTTGGGGACTTATTTCATCTTCGATTTGGGGAGTTATTTCATTTTTCATTTGGGGGGTTATTTCGTGGGGGGGTTATTTCCTGGAGCCTTTCATTATACACGTGGCTATAATAACTTGGGCCTTAAGTACTGAACGCAATGAAACTTGATTTAATAAATAAAAACTCTATAACTTGGCGGCGGACCAGTAGGGATGCAGTGAAGTGGGAGGGTTATGATCCCTTTAGTCCAGATCATAACCTCTTTGTAAAAAAAAAAGAAAAATATACTACAACTTAGACAGCTAATAATGTATGATGGGTGGCAACGGTGCAGTAGTAGTGAATTCGCTTAGTGATTGGTAGGTCGTGCGTTTAATCCCGGCTAATCTATTACTTTATTTCGAATATATGTAAAACTTAAGCAACATAGGCAACACCCGTCGAGAAAAACCATACAACTGCACCAAAACACTTCTTTCATATCTCTCTATTCTTAATATGCCATTGCTAGGTGCTACTTGCAGTTCACAAATGCTTGCGCTGTGTTCATAGCACTATAAGGGTACTCAAACATTTACGGTAAAACCCCTTTAGCGTAAACAAATTATAAAAAAAAAGATTGGGACGGGCTACAGTCCGCTTGGGCGAACTCTTGGATACCCTATTCTTATTCCTATCCCTCATAAGTGGGCGTGACAAAAGTCTAAGTATGGTTGAATTGTTAAGAACTCTCTACATATTTTGTTATATAACATTTAAAGGATTTTATCAAAAAAAACGCTCCCTAGCTCAAACTTGGGTGTTTCAATAAAATTGTTTTATTTAATTGTGGGCGTGCCAGTGGGCGGATTTTGAAAATATTTACACATGAGCATAAAGGGCCCCTAGAGAGTATATATTATAAATTTCAGCTCCCTAGCTCAAACTTTGGATTTTCAAAAAAATTGTTTTATTTATTTGTGGGCGTGTCAGTGGGCGGATTTTGAAAAAAATTATCCCGAGCAGTTTTAGGAGTTTTAGAAGATCATATGTCATATTATATCAGCTTTCTAGCTCAAAATTCGATTTTTTCCAAAATTTTGTTTTTTTGAGTTTGTGGGCGTGTCTGTGGGCGGATTTCAAAAATTCGTAAACTTGATTATTTCGGGACCCTAGAGAGTATATGGTTAAAATTTCAGCTCCCTAGGTCCAGTTTAAAGGCCTAATTTTTGCCGACGGACGGACGGACGGACGGACGGACATGGCTAGATCGACATTACTATCGATGCTGATCATAAATATAGCAACTTTTAGCGGTCTACGGGCAATATTAAGGTATGTTACAAACTATGCATCAAAATTAATATACCCCTAGAATAGGGTATACAAAGATTGGGACTGGTCCATAATGATAAGTTTTAACATTACTTTTAGTTCCGATTTATTACAAGGACATGGTGTTTTTGTAAATTACTACACAAAATATGTTATTAGAAACCGTTTGCAAAGAAGAAATTATTATACAAGATGCATTGTTTACCACAGGAAAATGTTATCGGATTGATTCCTTATAATTTAACCGAATCATTTTACGTGGAAGGAAATTGCTCTGTGCTTTTGTTATATCATTTCGTCCTTTAAATTTCACGTGTGTGACTGAATAGAATACAAAACCTATCAAAATAAACTTCTTTGTAAGAGAAGGGAATGTTAAATATTTTGAAACCTTTGCTGCTTGTTGCGGGTCGATAAAACTGTATGGTTCGATGTTTTGCGGCAAACTAGAGTTAATACGAGTACATTAAAATGGATCGGGTTGGGTTCCCCATTTGCACAAATGAGGTAGATGTTGTGAGAGCTACAGAATAGTTTAAAGGGTTATAAAGAGAGAATATAAAATGGGTTCACTGAAAATGTGCGACTACAAATTAAGCAGAATGCTCAGATGGAAGCGATAGTTGGTTGTAATTAATCTAATCCAATTTTGAAAACAAGAAAGAATGGATGTGTGCTAGGGAAATGAAACGGAAACAGTTAAATGTAAATATGTATACACAAATTCGAGCACACAATCGTTATAGTATCCTTTTCAAGGATGATAACATACACAACTCACATGGAAAGACTATCATAGTTTAATGATTCACCCCTAAAAATATTAATATCAATGGAAAAAAGATCCAATTGAAAGACTATAAAGTTGGATAAAAAAAATTTAAGAGATGATGTTTCAAAATAAATTCAGAACAAATTTAGATACCATAGTTGACCGAGATTATGCGGCAATCTTTCTCTCTCACATAGAAAATAACCGATATATTTTAATTTGTGAACTGTTGTCTTTAGACACGGCAACGTCAATATTTTAGGCAGACAGATAACATAAGATATGATAAGAACCATGAAAGCGTGAAAGAATTCCAATGGGCCTTACTAATAATACAAATCGTGTACCAACAAAATGTGTGTCTTAATGATAGTCATGTTTGAGTTCCATGCTATACTCTCAAAAATCGATACTTCAAGGAAAGTGCTGCCGGTTGTACGAAACGACGGTATCTGAAAAAGAAATTGTAGTACCTATGTACTTAAATTTAGGTTGGTACTTTTATATTATTTATTGAAATTTCGTTTTCAATGAAATAGGTACAAGGATATTACATATAAAAGACTTTTATAAGAGGTAGGGATCTAGTTTATTTATTGCATTATATTTATTATAGGGCGGTTTTCATTGATAAAGTTAAATCTTTAATATATCCCGAGTATTTTCCTGTTGTCAATTCGTATTTCGAATACACTTCAGAGTGTTAAAAACGCTCTATACACAGTATGCACAAGAGTTTTTTATAATTTATAAACTTTAATTTATTGCGTAAGAGCAAATTAACATTAAAGTGATTCTACCGAAGACAACAATATATATCGATATAACATTTCGTTATGTGACCTTGATATGTGAGCTGCTGAGCACTTGATCAGCAGAGACTCAGACACCATATGGAGTAGGCACATCAAGAGTACGTTCACAAGAAGGGATGTTATCACCCTTAATGTGAAGCCTAGTTATAGATATATAAACTGCTTGACAAATTAACCAGCCTTGGCATCAAATGTCAGGCATATGCCGATGACTTTGTGCTGATTGCCATATGAAAGTTCGAGGAAAACCTTGGTAACATCATACCGGGCGGCTTAAAGTAACCAAATAATGGTGCCATATGGTAGAACTTAACATCAATCCGGCGAAAACAAGAAAAGTACCATTGACAAGCAAAAGACGACATCAGAGACTTTCATGTACTACATAGATTTTTTTTATACAAGGTGGCGCAAAAGTTGTCATCTGTTTACTTCACAAATGTCAAAGTAAAATTGACATTTGCCGCTATTTGCAAAAATTATAGCATCTTCCGATAGGGTTTTCAGCCCTTGGGTGTGCCTTAGGTAATTCTGGTGCCAATGTTCTAAATGATCCACGACGTTTGACATCTATCCTATGTAGTTTTCAGTAGGATTGGTGAACGCCACTGGGTGATGACTTTTGCGCCACCTTGTATATGCCTATATATAAATACCCCTGTCCATATGGCTGATACTGCGACCTGAAGATCTATGGTATCTAAAGGGTTTACTATTCCAAGAGACGCACCACTTTATATATGAAGGGCAGCACGTCTTTTGTAGCAGAGTTTTTCAGCTCTGCTGGCAAACGTGTTTCTCTGTGGAAGATACATCTTCCTAACCAATGTTGAGCCAAAGATTCATTCTCCTCCAGACAAAACCTACATTCTGTTTCCGGGCACAAGTTAATTTTATTAAGATGATATCTCAACCCAGGCCTGTCAGAAAACTCACCAGATTCCTAATTTTGTCCATATCTAGCATAAGAATTTCATAATGGGAAAAAAATAAATAAATATTAGGCAATAACGTAGCATGCAGGGGCTAAAACCTAGCTTCTCCAACCACTTTCTTGTGCGAAGTGGAAGGGACCTAGAATTTTAAGCGGAATCCGA
The DNA here is from genome assembly GCA_949715645.1 of Portevinia maculata. NCBI lineage: Eukaryota > Metazoa > Arthropoda > Insecta > Diptera > Syrphidae > Portevinia > Portevinia maculata. The sequence goes on along the minus strand of OX454526.1, from coordinate 308,370,485 downwards.
ACGACAATTCTCATGACAATTGATACTCTTGGATGTTTGTCGGGCGTTCGCAAGAGGTGGGGCAGTGGAAAAAAAACTCTAGATGTTACTTAGCACCGGAGGGAATTGAACTGGGGACCTTTCGAATCAGTAGTCCGACATACTAACCACTGAGCCAAACCAACGACCATACCACGTCGAGTTAATCGGTTCTCGTCAGATCACCGCAATTAAACGACGTTGGGCGCGGTTAGTACGTAGATGGGGGACCGTTTGAGAACAACCGCGTCTCGTTGGCCAGTCCCATCTACAGAGTTGAGGTAGATAAATACATACGTGGTATCACAATGAACCTAATTTGGTCTAAGTGTGTCGGCTTCTGCCGACAGCCACATAAACCTAACCTAACCTAACCACTGAGCCAAGGCGCCCGAAATTCGTTCGGAAATTTTCCCAATGGGCTAGATGAAATTCATATTCCCAATTATTGGTCAGTCCTATAGCGGTAGTCCAGTTGAAACTGTAGTAAGGTTCTGGTCCTATGAACGCGGATTCTGAGCCCGACTTAGCTAGCTCTTCCGCAGATTCACTGCCTGCAATTCCTAGGTGGCCAGGCATGCAACCAAGTTTCACCATGTTGTAAGGATTGGGATTGCAGCGCATCGTAGCAGCACTTGACTGGCATTGATTTCATTAAATGGGACGATAGTGATTGAAGAGCGGCTTGACTGCCCGAGAATATGAGTATTCTGGCACCCATGATAACCTTTTCAAGGTTTATTCTGGCGCAGATCTCAATGACATGAATTTCTGCCTGGAACACAGTGGGACATATTCCCATAGGCACCGAGACTTTGGTGTTGGCTCCTAAAACGCCAGTTGCATGTCTAGATTCCATCTTCGATCGATCAGTCGGTGAACCAGTCGAGTACTGGTTCAGTGCCGTAACACCATTGGCCCAGTTTGCGCGGTCCAATGTTTCAACCATAAATAGTCTTCCAAAATAATACCCCCTAACCATAGTGTCTGGGATGGAGCAAAACATTTCCGTTTTGGAATTGAGTCAAGTATTTTCAGGCCCACGGGGTTACCTGGTTTAAACTTGAATGATAGCTGCAGCTTAATAGCGCATCTAGCAGCTGTCTTTCTAATGAAGATTTTAAAGAATATATAGACCTTAACCGTTCTGCGGGAGAGGAGAACACACTCTACGCGAAGATTTCAGACCCTTTCCTAACCTCCAAGGTCTGAGACAAGCAAATAAACTCAAAGGAAACTACAACCTTAAGAAATTCAAAGATACGAATTCCAACAAAAAGATTTATTGTGGTTTAATAAATAATTAACAAAATTCCGATATTAAAAACATTTTATTTATATATGACACGATTAATGTATAAATTTTCCAATAATAGATTTGAAAGAATGTGTAAGGATTAGTTATTGAAGAGGTAAAGTTGTTTATTCGTTGAATTTTATTAAGTCTCGGTACTAAATCTTAACTTAACCATTAACTAATAGTTGACATTTGTAGCTGATTATTAAGTTAGGCCCAATGTGAACCAGCTGATATTTTCCGCTTACCTTTAAGCGAGCCAGTGAATCCGCCATAATCAAACGAAGTTTAAACTGAAGTAAGAAGGTACCTACATAAATACACTGCGCTTATATATGTGCTGCCCTAGCCATTTTCATAGACTTTGAGTTTACCAGCAGATAGAGCAAAAATGCTGCCGTAAGGCCCCTTTCCTATGATTGGGTTGGATTTTTATATATTATCTATATTATTAATATACATTTTTATTGTTTTTATCACACAAAGTCTTCTCTCTTTAATATTTACTGTCTAATAATCCACGCACAACATCAACAAAAGAAAATGCTTCAGTTCAAATGAAAGGTATTCTAGACAATAAGATTTTTGCAAACTTCTTAGCTTAACAGGAAAAATACCGCAGAGTTCTTGGAAATACACATTTACCTCAATCATTTCTTGTAGGTTCGACTAGGTACCTGTCTTTGTTTCGAAAATGAAGCAATCACAAGCTTTGACATTCATGCTTAAACTCAAACTGGTAGTCATGTTCGTAACCCAAATTTCTATCTGCAACTCGGCTTTCAAAAAATCTGTCAAAATCACTGTAGGAGGGTATTCCTATTATGACTCTTATTTTAGTAGACACCTACACCTATTATTCTACTTATTTTATTACACTCAAAGGTCGTCCTCCGCTTACTTTGCTGTGCCATGTTAATCACTGTTATCGTGTCCTTTATCCAGCACAATGAGTAGATGATGTTATGCGAATATTAAACTTTACATCAAGATTTTCTCACCCGCTCTTCTGTCACGCTCAGCATCATTATTAACGGAGCGGAATCAGTGGAACCCAGGGAATGAATCCATGAACGAGGAGGCCCTTGTGCAAATTTTAGTTGTTCATTGTTGTTTATGCAATTTAGGTACCCGAGTTGTGTTCATTTGACGCCTTCAGTGTCATTGTTTGTCCCGCTTTTGTTTTCACAAACAAAACGTTATTGAGATGCGACACCGTTTAATTTTATTCTTCACGCTATGAGAGTAAATATAGAAAAAGTTTTTCCGAGTGGCACTTTTTATGACACGAATTAGGGATTAGTGAAGAAATAGGCTGCAACACTTTTAAGCATTGAATATTTTTATAGTAGTCTATGCAATACTAGCTGAACGTGCTTTGTCCGTGCCCAAGAATTGTTTTGGCCAATATGTTCGAGTAGAAAACATAATTATTGTCTTAAGTGTAACCTGGGCTGACTTGCTGCCCCTAACAAAAATAAATACATGAGTTTTACAAACAAAATTGCAAGGCAGACTTGGTTGACCAATTTTGGCTAAACTTCACAGAAAAACTCGCAGGCGAATACCAAGGATTGCCTGATTTGAGCCTAATCAGTTCGGTATTCAAAGGTATTCTCCGCAAGTCTTACCGCGGGTCACGCAACTTCGCTGCTCCGCTTAGTGTAGATTAGATGCTAGACTTCGTCAGCTTGTTTTTCCGAATCAAACAGCAACACGAAAGAAACTTTCTGATGTTCGGTTCGTGTAACCGCAGAGAAAACACGATGAGTAATAAACAAACAAATCTTAAAGCTTTTAATTTGCACAGCATTTCATTTATATTATAAAAACCTGATTAGGACTATAACGAACATTTCACAGACAAAATGTAGCCAAGTGGTCTTGCCGTTCTCAAGTGATGTGGTTACCAACGGAGAGCATTTCATTTTTATTATGTAGATAATAGGTTTTTGAAACTATTATACATTTACGAGGACGTACTACACTATCCATTGTCAGAAGCTACATACCTAGGTACCAATGCATGTAGATCAAGCTTTTTTTCAAACTTCTCATGAGAGTTTACACTCACAGATGATTGTGAGACTTTTGTTTGCGGTGAAGCAGTGAAAAATCTTAAAATGTTCCTGGAGTAACTTAAAAATGGCACCCCTTGGTCAGTGGCCAAGCGTACTACAAGCTGAGTCACTGCGCCCAAGGAAATGTTTGTGTAAGAAAACTAAACGTTAATATTTTCTTTTAAACTAAATAAAAACACAACAAATGTAAGACTGTAAAGTATCTTAAATGGATCATTGTAGGTATTTCATGCTTGATTTTGACGTCTAAATCAAGTCCTGTTTAGTTCAGACATAATCTCTTTTCTTACTTTATTAATTCTTGTTAAACTAAGGACATTATTAATTGAAATTATTGACCAATTGATTCTCTTCTGTCCAACGTATTAAAAAAGAAAAAAATTAGAAACTATTTTTTGTCACTCTCTTTAATATGTATAACTTAACTTAACTTATTTAACTAACTATGTTGTATAGTATATGTACCTAATCTCTTTTGTAATTGTTTAATTGTCGCTCACTGATGATGGTTCCGCAGCTGAGAACCGAAATGCATACGTGTTAAATAAAAAAGAATTTTGAAAATTTCAAACATAAAAGTTTTTCGTTTTTATTTTTAATTTTACTTCTTTTTATTACGATTTTTGCGGTCAATAAGGTGTAATAACTTTCAATTAATTGATCTGACCACAAACTTGGCTATAACATTCACGATTAAAAAGGTGAATTAAGTTAAGGACATTATGTATGCATATCTAACATCTCACTAGAGCTCAGCGCAAATATTTTACCATAATTGTGCTATCCAAGATGAACGTACCGAGTAATAGAGAAAAGCGTTTCAGAACTATGGGCATACCTCTGTTATTTTTGGACCTCACTAGTACATAATTCAATAAAAACGTGTCCATAAGTTGCTCTCGTTATTGCGGAATGATTCCCTTTATACTGATTACCTTCACTTACATTTTATTTATTTGGCCATGATAAGGTAAGATCTGCATATACATACATACATGTGACCATTCTAACCAAATAACAGCGTACAGGAGTAGGTATATATTATATTCCCTTGTCCTCTAATCTTCAAATTATTTTCACCAAGAAAGATGTAATGGATGAAGGTTTCCATTAAATGAAATTTGTTGTGACATTTATGCCCTTGCTAGACACGCATAAAAGGGACAAAAATGTCGAGTTCTGCAAGGAAAAAATCTGTGAAATATTAAACAGCATACAACCTCATAAGTGGTGATAATAAAACTTTCATGTGCTCAAGTATATTCTGTAATGACGACATGCTTTTAATGCCCTTGAAAGAGGTGGAGAACGAAGAAGCCTGGTTCTCTAACTTTTCTATTTGCCTTTTCTCCCAAAATTCTGTTGATAACTTTGGACTTGATTCGGGACTTTTTGTTGTTTCCACTCGTCGATGCCATTAATTTAAGGATTAGGAAGGCAGACACTTTTTCACTGTCAGTAAAAGGAAGGCTATACCACCAGAGATGTTTTTTTTTCGAATCCTATGGGCTTTTTTCTCTGTTTTCATATTCCATGCCAAACGTGACACGCCGTGTGTTTGCTTCAGCTGGTAATGAAGGACGACAAATGACTATTAGATGGTAACACCTTGTGTCGGGATAAATGAGGTAACTTATAAATTAGGGTTCACTTCACACACACGCTGCTGGAATGAAAAGTGAATCCTTCAATATTTCTTATCGGTGGATTTGTGACAATTCATTGACAAAATGTGACCGTGTTCCAGTAAAGCACTTTCAAATAAGTCCCTTAACAGCTTATAGGGAACATTGAATTCGAATTGATGTTGGTAGGTATATAGCATGGGTAGGCAAACCGTAGATCACGGTCGACTAGTATTTAGAAAGGCCCCCGATCCATGTGAGACAAACTGCACAAGACCCAACACCAAGAAATAAATACCCTGGTACATGAAAATCCTTCGTAAAAGAAATTTAATTCACCACGCAAATTTACAAGCAACAGAAATCGAAATGTGCGCCAACTTCATGAACAGTGTAACATGGACACGAAAACAGTAAAATTCAGCGCAACAATAGAATAAGCTAATAACAATACATGACAGCAGTAGTTGGCAACGCTGCCAGTGTTTTTCAAATTCAAAAATGCCCCACATTCGGTTATGGAAAAAACTCCTGACAGGAACCTTCGGAAACATATAGTCTTCCAGTTTGTACATGGATACTTCTGTTGTTAAAATTGGAAAAATAACTGTTACAAACATTTTTTTATTGTCATTTATACCTTCTGGATGTATTTGAAGTCTTAATTATGCAAAAACATGTTTATTGTCAATCAAATGACGTTGAAGAAATTCAAAATTTTAATTCTTGAGATTTCTTTACAGCCATAGTCTCGAGAACTTCATTCGGATGAACAAGTAAGTCCCCATGGATTGCCAGTACTGCGAGTGCGCTAAGTCGTTCGTTGCCCTTTGAGTTCCGTTTGTAAGTTTTGATTCATTTCAGTTACGAAAATCACTTGACACTTATGGTTGTGAAAGGAAAAGTCGCCAAAACTGTTGAAAGATATTTGATTTTTGGAAATCTGCTCGTGTCACAAGATTCCAAAACTTTGAAAACCCCAGCATCTTCCTCGCGTTCCTATAATTTTTCAAACTATATTTTTATACTCAGCCCACTCAGCGGATTCTAAAACTTGATCCACAAAGTATGGAGCAAGATGATCAAAGTCATCCTCTTTTTCGGTTGCAGCAAACGCAGGGTGAAATAACTGTAAGCTTGAAAGGATTCCCGCATTTTTTGAATCAGGGTGTCGGCGCAAAGAATAATAACAGTAAGACGAGAGTGCGATTCAACATAACCTGTTAGATAATTAGAACGAGCTGTTCGCTTTAAGGTAAGTCTGGAAACTCTCAGTTCCATCCCGTATGCTTCTTTCGAGCTGGTTCTAAAATTTCGCCAAATAGCACTTCTGCATTTTTCGTTCTTCTTAAAGCGCATCGACAGTCTCGTGAACGTGCTTTACTGCTGATGCCAAATCATGTGAACTGACGAAGGCAGGCACTGGCCTGCCCAAAGAAAAAATCAAAAAAATACAAACTGGATGAACTGAAACTCGTGGCTTCAATGGCACAGTGGAAGAGTACTCGCCTGAGAAGCAGCTGGTCCTAGGTTCGAATCCCAGTGGAAGTAAAAATGGATTTTCGGGATACAAGGAAAAAACACAGACCAGTACCATAGAAAAAGGAGTCTGATGATCGGTTGTGGCAGACCGTGAAACAGCGCTGTAACTCCAGCCGTCCACTTCACGTGGTAGCAATTGTAAGAATTATGGTTGTTCATTCAAAACAACGCAAAGGAAATTGATGTAAACAAAACCAAAAACGGAAAAATTGTGAGATACTCGTACCACATACAAAAACCAAGTTGAACTGTTATATGTTTTTTTAATTGATTTGTTCAAACAAGAGCAATGGGTAGCTGGCGTAACAAATTTGAAATTTCAACGAAATGTTTTTCCATAAAGTCGGAAAGTTTCGCTACCCCTGGTAGGTAGTTATATAACCAATTTTCTAGTGCGTCTCGCACATCAATTGCAAAGCAGATGGGGAAGGCAGGAGAAAGATAGATTTTGAAATATTTACGACCTACCGTCAATCATTTTAATATAAACCATTTTCACTTTGATAAATTAAGTTCTTAGAAAAGGAAATTAAGGGGAATGCAGATCCAGGGATCCCATTACAGAAATTGCAAACTATAAATAATTCTCAAATTGTGCACTGAATTTATGAAACTAACAATTTAATCAATATGAGTGATTTATCTTTCATTCAACTTTTCAAAGACGAAATAGATTAAATCTACACCTAAGTTCCTACAAAATGTTGAAATAATATTAGTTCTGCCAAACTACCATTATGCGTGAAATAGTGGTGGAATCGGGTAATGTAATAGTTGATACGTCACTCTTGTGATTAACACTTTTGACAATCACCTATGTTCAGAAATCTGTAATCAAATCTCATTTTCTTGATTCCGCTGTATTTCAGTCTCAAAACGGCACTCAAAAGCTTTTTGCGAGTTCCTGACATAAGATCGGAACCAGCCACGTTACTCGCCAACTACGTAGATGTTGTGTTCATATTATTCCGCTTTGTTTTGGCCCTACTGTAGCAGGGCGGATGAACCAACCCGATGGTTACCACAGGGAGGTCTTGAGGTCAGGTCAGATACGACACGTGGCATCACCAGGATGATGCCGATCAGTGCTTTCCCTATTCGTACAACACCCAATCACCGCAAAAGAGGCAACTTGGCTTGTATAGTGTTAGCTTAAACTTTTGTCGCATATTTATTGCAACATGCAGTGGCTCAGTAGTTAGTGCGATTGTCTTCTGACGAAGCATTGCACGTTCTGCCTTCTATGCGCCATTAATGCCTTATATTTATTTATTTTATCTGTAAGGCAAGTGCAAGTTAAATTGAACACATCATTCTTAATTCGAATAATTACGCTCATAATGATAAGATTTTACCTACACTTGGAACATGCCATGGCCGGGTAACAAGGGCTATAATGGCAGCAAACTTGATGGACCTTTCTTCTAAGTCGCAATTTTATTTAAGTTGAATTTATCATCACAATATAAATTGAATGCCTAAAATTTAATGATAGGAAGTGAAACAATAAATTCGCAAATCCTGTCCTTTCATTGTATCCTTAGCATTGAATTAAGGGCATGAATTCAATAAAACTTTTCATTTCATCTAAATGACGGATTTCAAGTAACCAATCATCCATAATTAAACTGTCAACATTTGTACGGCAACAAAATGGATCACACCCGCAATCGGCACTTTTCAATTACTCCATTGATTGGATTACCCGTTCATCCTGCCAAAAACTCTCCACTTATGCACCTCTTCAGCTCAAAATAGCCAAAAGTATGAAACAAGGATAGATTGCACAGACATAATTACATATGTATAGTATATGTATGTGTATGAATGTATGCCAATCCAACACAATATTTGCCTTTCAGGAAAAATGTGTGGGTGTGTGCTTCTGATAAGGACTTGTGCCTACGTAGCGTACGAAAAGTACCAACATGCCTAAATAGAAAAAAATTGATGAATGTTATCGCTTAGGCTGAGACCATAGTGGAGCCGCGAGGAGAGCGACCGACGCGTCGATGCGAAAGTCGAGGAGAGCGGCGAAAACAAACTCACGCTTTTTTATCACAGATCATGTAGGTACTGAGGCGTGTAGCGGCGAGGCAGCAAAGAAAGAACATAAAGAACATAGGCAACGTCTACAGTCCGCTTGGGCGAACTGTTGGATCCCTATTCCTATTCCTATCCCTCATAAAGTGGGCGTGGCAAAAGTCTGAGTAAGGGTGAATACGGTAAATACGGTAAATACGGTCTACATATTTTGTTATGGACCATTTAAAGGATTTTATCGAAAAAACTAAGTTTTTGTTTAAAAAACGCCCCTTGAAAGTGGGCATGGTAGAAAACTTTATATAAAGGAATTGTTCAAAACCACTTTATCTACATGCTTTGCGAAGAATAGGACTTTCATTTACAACGATTTCTTCAATAAAACTTTTTTTTCTTTAAATAGTGGGCGTGTCAGTAGGCGGATTTTAATATTATTAAAAACATGTGCATTAAGGGCCCCTAGAGAGTAATATTTCAAACTTCCTAGTTCAAACTTTGATTTGTCGATAAAACGGTTTTTGTAAAATGTGAGCGTGGGCAGATTTTTAAAAATCTTAACTCTCGAGTATTTCAAGCCCATTGAGACGTTTTATTCCAAATTTCACCTTACGAGCTCAAAATACGTTGTTTTTTTATTTTTACTGAAGTTACACGCGAAAAGGCAACACCGGACACCGACCGTGGAGAAAAAAGCCTGCAGCAGCACCAAACATCTATCCTATCCTAATATTCTTTCATGTAGTAAGAGCAGCACATAAAAACAGGCAATGAATCGTTTGCTTGGGTGCTTATTACAGCAACAAACAAAATGCCTAAGAAACGAAAAAATGTACTAAGAAACCGTGGGGCGTTAATGCCTAATATTTATTTTGTTTACTAAGAAACCACACAGATGTCCTTGAAACCTAAACAAATGTCCTTAAAACGGAAAAAAATTATATTTTTCAAAAACATCCTTAGGCACCGCGCAGTATTTCCGGGATCAAGGTTATTTTACTAAAAAGTCGTTGAAAGGTACTTACACTTAAATGAAGTTTAATCAATTATATTTATCATCTCTATACACATCCTGTTCTATTGGTACGTATCAACATTTACCACAAGTATGTAAATATTAATTTATTTTGTTAAAAAAGCTATGTGGAACCAGATCCTCAACATTATAATCGTTTTATATTTTTTTTTATAATGTAGAGATATTTTAGTACCTTTATCAGGAAATTAGGATCAGAAGAAAAGGAGAGATGCCAATGCACGTTGGTTTTGAATGTTTGTAGGTTACAATGGAAAAACAGAGCGTGGAGGAGTATTCCACATTCGTATTGTACGGCTGAGGAAAGATTCATTTAACTTCACTGGACGTCCGAATACAGGCTTGAGGTTGAACTTTTGTGCATTCCTTGCATGGCGGGTATTGCGGTTGAAATGTTCTAGGGGTGGAATGCAACTGGCTATATTGGACTTGTGTTGTGGGATATATTAGGATAAGTACATTTTTCATTTATATTAATTAATTGCTTGAAAACCCAGAAAATGTTTGAAATTTTAAATTCTTCCTTACATATAAATTGTTTGCATGTAGGTTTTTTTTATTTAATTGGCTGCATCGGCAGCCGGAATGTTATTTTTCCCCGTATGCCGTTGCTCTTTTCCCAATGACACAATTGCATGGTGGTCGCTTTAAAGGCCAGTTCCTTCAAGCTCAATGGTTTTCATGATTTTATCTACCATTTTTGGTAATATTCCTACTGGTTTCGATCGAATGCAAAATTTTGCAGTTATGATGATAAAAGCACATTCGACTGCAAGTACTCGTTTTGCTAGTGAAACTCTCATATTAATATACCTATTCTTTTCCAACATCCAAATGTCTTCCGCTAGGTATAGGATTTTAGCAGATTCTTTTGTAACGTGTAAACTTCGTTCACAATAAAAACATATGGAACAACTATTCTTGTTGAAGCCATAACAGTATTTAGAGAAATATGAAGGCGTCCATCTAATTAATATGATTAAGATAAAGAGCGAACAGTTTCTCCATCGCTCTGTTTTAGAAATCCACTAACAAATCTATAATTTGCATCAGCAACCGTTCAGAACAGATTAACTTTAGTTAGAAGGTAATCCATGTTTGCAGCCCTCAATTTTACAGATGAATAAAGTCCTCTTCACTATATTGTTGCATGTTTGCTCAAACTGTGTCATTCAGCGTCAATTAGTCAACTTGCAGCGCCAGCTAGTAGAAAACCATATTACCGATTTTGGCAGCATTTGAAAAGCAGTTTGAATAGCTATGGAATAACTAATTATGTTGTTCTCGAACCTTCTGAACTTAACGAATCTGGAAATTTCGAGAGGTGTCACTAGGAGATATAAATAGATGTCACAGGAGCACCCAAGCTATTCTAGTTTTGAACCGCGGTAAAGAAGTGCGATAGATGACAGTAGTGAAAAGTATAGAGAAAAAGCGGAAGTATTGAATAAGAGAAAAGTGTTTGTTTATTTAAAGTGATTAATTGTGAAAGTGAATTGTTGAATTAAATAAGTGAATTATTAGAATAATAATCAAGAATTAAATTGAAAGAGGACTAATAAAGATTAATTAAATAGAATTGCGTTTTATCTTTTCGAATCCTAGCCTGGATGCTGAGGTAAATAACCTGACTCAGCTTGTAAATGAGCCGACACGAATACCGGACATTAGCAGCCAAACTGCCAACACTTTGGACTTGTTTCTTACCTCTCACCCCGATAAATACGCTTTGAACGTATTATCGCCTCTAGGTTCGTCAGACCATTGTATCATATCAGCGAATTTCTCGTACTCCAACCACATAGTTAAAGAACAAACTCCAAAAAGAACCGTATGGCAATACGAGAAAGCCAATTGGGAAAAACTAAACGGTTTCTTTAAGAGTTTTAACTGGTCGCTGTGCTTCCTCGACAGCGACGTGGATGCTGCTGCTGATATGATAACAAACATGATTTTATTGGGTATGAAATGCTTTATCCCTAACCGGATAAAAAGTATCAAACCCAAGGTAAACGCGTGGTGTGACTCAAGCTGCAAAGAGGCTAACAGGTTAAAAGAGGTAAGCTTTCGGTCTTATAAGGCCAACCCATCTGAGGAAAACCGGAAAAAATTCAAACGAGCCAGAAATGACTGTAATGCCCACATTAATCGTGTAAAATTCTCCCACGACCAAAAGCTGAGGCAAAAAATACTACAAAGTCCCACGGGTAGTAAAAACTTTTGGTCGTTTGTCAAAAACATTAAGAATTCGGCCTCGTCATCTATCCCGACACTCATTTACAACGGCATTCCAGCTGTCAGCTCTATAGATAAGGCCAATCTTCTTGCTGCTCACTTTGCAGTCAGCTCAACGCTCCCAGATTGTGCTTTGTCTCCTCCTGTACTCGAGCGCGTAGAATTCTCCATGGGACCAATCCACTTTCGCACTCGTACAGTGGCTAGAGTACTTCAAGATCTTGACGTTCACAAATCCGCTGGTCCAGATGGTATTTCCCCTATCGTTCTGAAGAGGTGTTCTTCTATGCTGGCAAAACCATTGCGTAAGCTTTTCCATCTGTCCTATTCTTCAGGACTCTTTCCGGGAAGATGGAAAACAGCATTTGTCCAGCCTATACCAAAAAAAGGCGAATCTTCTTCTCCCTCCTGCTACCGACCAATTGCACTTACGTCCCTTCTTTCTAAGGTCATGGAAACGCTGATAAACCGTCAGCTAATGAAATATCTTGAATCGCGAAAACTTCTTAATGACCGGCAGTATGGTTTTCGTAGCAACAGGTCCACTGGTGATATGATGACATATCTAACCGAAAAGTGGAACCAATCTCTTCATCAAGGTGGTGAAAGTAAGATCGTTGCGCTTGATATTTCAAAGGCATTTGACAGAGTTTGGCATCAAGCTCTCTTGTCGAAAATGCGTGCATTTGGAATCGATGATACTCTTCTTCAATGGATTAGAAATTACCTTTCGGACCGTTCAATTCAAGTTTTTTTGGACCGTTTCAAGTCTGCAACTCACCAAGTAAATGCTGGTGTCCCCCAAGGCTCTGTTCTGTCCCCGACTCTCTTTCTCATTTTTATAAATGATCTCCTGTCTGTTACTTCTAATCCAATCCATTCCTTTGCTGATGACAGTACCCTCAGCTTCTCATATTCGTTTCTTGGGTCACGCCCCTCATCTTCGGGTTTGGAACTGGAACGGCAACGTATGTTAAGCTCATTAAATTCCGATCTTAACAGCATAACTCAGTGGGGTAAAACCAATAGAGTGGAATTTAATGCTTCCAAAACTAAATGCTGTCTCCTGTCATTAAAGCAAAACCCACACACACTGCCATTATCTATGAATGGCACTTACATCGCTGAAACCGAAAGACTTTCCATTCTCGGTATGTGTGTTAATGACAACCTTCGTTGGAGTGACCACATATTCGATGTCGCCAAGAACGCCGCGAAATTTCTAGGCTTCCTTAAGCGTTGTAAAAAATATTTCACCCCTTCTGATCTGGCTACAATTTATAAGGCGTTTATTCTCCCGAAACTCGAGTACAACACTCATATCTGGTCCGGTGCACCAATAACTTATTTGGAGCTACTTGACAGGATCCAAAAACGCGCGATAAAACTCATTGGCGACCGAGACATCGCGAGATCGATTGACTCTCTTAGTCATCGTCGTAATGTCGTTATTAAGTGCACAAACGAAATAGCCAGTTGCATTCCTCCCCTTGAACATTTCAACCGCAATACCCGCCATGCAAGGAATGCTCATCAGTTCACCCTCAAGCCTGTGTTCGGACGTACAGTGAAGTTCAAAGAATCTTTCCTCAGCCGTACAACACGAATGTGGAATGCTCTTCCCCGCTCCATTTTTCCTACACATTATAACCTACAGGCATTCAAAACTAACGTGCATCGGCATCTCGCCTTTTCTTACCCTAATTTCCTTAACGCCCGCGCTGTGTAGCTAATACATTATAAGGGTCCCAACAAATCCCTTTAGTGCGCGCTTATTATAAAAAAAAAAAAAAAATGTAACAATATCCTACCTACTCTTTAGTTAACCCACTCTTTCTGCGACGCTCTCCTCGCAGCTCCTCTGTGTTCTCAGCCTATCATATCCCCATGGAAGAGGCGGAAGCGGTTGGAAGAAGTGCACCCAACGCCCGAACTGCTGACATTGGTCCAGTGCTGCACTATGTTTCTACCGATATGTATATTTCGACAAAAAATAAAGTTCATGCAATTTCAATTTCTACAGGCAACCGTTCAAGAGACAGCAATTATCCTTAAAATCAAGAACAGGAGCACCGCAGCAGATTTTCCAAGGGACGAATAATTGCAGCAGTAAATTGAATTTTAGGACATTCAATCACACATTAAAAGCAACATAAAATTCAACTGAGGATAATTCTTATCCCTTTATCATGTAGCTATCGTTTCTAATAAGGACACATATGGTGGTAAATATACAATGTATGTATATATACATAATATATATGTATGTTGACGTATTATAATACGAATAGTACTTACGACCCCTTCTACCGCTTGTGCTGTGGAGCTTGCAGAAGGAGAATAATCTTTTGAAAAATTGCTTGTGGCGGCGGCGGTAAATTGCGAATGCAAATACAACAATAAGCTTGGCAAAGGAGCTTTGGGGATGGATTAACATAACGCAGGATATTAATGAGACGTGGCACAATTAAGTGTACCATCTGCTAAGCCGAGATTTAAATTGATGCACGGGTTAGAGCTGCCTTAATATTTCTTCGTTATAATCTATCTTGCAAATTTATATTTTTTACGTATGATTTTTTTTATTTATTTCACACTTTCTTTTAGCGAAGACGCAATAATTGTGTTATAAAAAAAAACAATTTTTAGGCATTAACGGATCATACAGGGCCTAATACTTTGCCTCTCCTCTCCAATCATTTGCTTGTGCGAACTGAAAATTAAAAAAGGTTTTCATGGCAATTGGTACTCTTGGATGTTTGTCAGACGTTCGCAAGAGGTGCGGCAGTGGAAGATGTAGAGATGTAATTGTAATTTACCTCAGCGTAAACATCAACTCCACGAAAGACACTCTGGAGATCCGACGTAGAGTTATCCTATCAAACCGCTGCTTCTTCGGTTTGGCGAAACAAATCGCCTTAAAACTCCTGGCTCGAAGGACAAAATGCCTACTCTAGTCTACAGAACTTTTATACTGCAAGTTTTGCTACATGGCGCCGAGTGCTGGATGATTACCAGAAAAAGTAAGTTGATTCTGGGTTTATTTTAACCCTCTACTGCATGCATTATGATACAGTAGAAAAAAAAATTTCCAATTTTGATTTTTATTTTGAAAACTTAAAGGATATTTAAAAAAAAATTCCAAAATAATTTTAAATACAAACACTTTTGCCATATATGGCTTCTCATGCAGTGCGTCGTTTTTCAACCTAAAAATGATATGCCATATATGGCGACTCGTGCAATTAAAACAAATATCATTTCCTTTAAAAAGTGTATTATGGCAATAAAAACAAACAAAAACATAGGGACGGGCTACAGTCCGCTTGGGCGAACTGTTGGATACCCTATTCTTATTCCTATCCCTCATAAGTGGGCGTGACAAAAGTCTAAGTATGGTTGAATTGTTAAGAACGCTTTACATATTTTGTTATATAACATTTAAAGGATTTTATCAAAAAAAACGCTCCCTAGCTCAAACTTGGGTGTTTCAATAAAATTGTTTTATTTAATTGTGGGCGTGTCAGTAGGCGGATTTAAAAAAAATTAACACATGAGAATAAAGGGCCCCTAGACAGTATATACTATAAATTTCAGCTCCCTAGCTCAAACTTTGAATTTTCAAAAAAAAAAAAAAAATTAATTGTGGGCGTGTCAGTGGGCGGATTTTGAAAATATTTACACATGAGCATAAAGGGCCCATAGAGAGTATATACTATAAATTTCAGCTCCCTAGCTGAAACTTTGGATTTTCAAAAATTAATATACCCTTAGAATAGGGTATAAAAAAATTATTTTATTTATTTGTGGGCGTGTCAGTGGGCGAATTTTGAAAATTTTTTATCCCGAGCAGTTTTAGGAGTCATAGATCATATATAAAAAATTTCAGCTTTCTAGCTCAAAATTCGATTTTTTGCAAAATTTGGTTTTTTTGAGTTTGTGGGCGTGTCTGTGGGCGGATTTCAAAAATTCGTAAACTTGATTATTTCGGGACCCTAGAGAGTATATGGTTAAAATTTCAGCTCTCTAGGTCCAGTTTAAAGGCCTAATTTTTGGCTACAGACGGACGGACGGACGGACATGGCTAGATCGACATTACTATCGATGCTGATCATAAATATAGTAACTTTTAGGGGTCTACGGGCAATATTAAGGTATGTTACAAACTATGCGTCAAAATTAATATACCCTTAGAATAGGGTATAAACAGGAAAAATTCATAGAGCTTTTAAATAAATAATAAAAGAAGTTATATGTGGAAAGATGCGAAACAATTTCGGTCCTTATTCAAGCACAGGTATACTTCGCATTTAGTGCAAAATATGTAAGACCTGTATTGGCAGTCGTTTTGGTATTGCTGCCTTGTGTGCTTCCATTCCGGAAAATGACCTACTGAATTCAAACAGACTGCTTTCAGCGGGAACTCATGATGCCGTACTATGGATCGTTTTGGTTGTTTTGCCAGTGCAGATGATAACGTCGGGGTCAAAGAAAAGGAATTTGACCTTCTTTTCTGACATGTTGGCGTACTCGTACATGCAACGAGACGACCCCTCTTCTTACTTTAGTTTTTACCAACCTTATTTACTACTGCCAACTTGAAATCGAATAGTGGCATATATATATGTCATTCTTTCGACGCCACAATATCCAAGCGCTGACAACACATAAGTCCAAAAAGTGAAAAATGATCTTCAAGTACCACTTTTTGGATCTTATATCAATGCGACACAAACCGTGCATGGAATCTAGAAGATCGACTCCTCTCTTGTATTTGTTGTACTCATCTATTATTTTGGGGCAGTCTATGTATTTTTTTTTTGTTTCCTGGAATACCTTCTTTTTTTATACCCTATTCTAAGGGTATATTAATTTTGACGCATAGTTTGTAACATACCTTTATATTGCCCGTAGACCCCTAAAAGTTACTGTATTTATGATCAGCATCGATAGTAATGTCGATCTAGCCATGTCCGTCCGTCCGTCCGTCTGTCGGCAAAAATTAGGCCTTTAAACTGGACCTAGTGAGCTGAAATTTTAACCATATACTCTCTAGGGTGCCGAAATAATCAAGTTTACGAATTTTTGAAATCCGCCGACAGACTCAAACTCAACTCAAAAAAACAAAATTTTGGAAAAAATCGAATTTTGAGCTAGAAAGCTGAAATTTTGTATATATGATCTATGACTCCTAAAACTGCTCGGGATATAAATTTTTCAAAATCCGCCCACTGACACGCCCACAATTTAAAAAAAAAAACTTTTTTAAAAATTCAAAGTTTGAGCTAGGGAGCTGAAATTTATAACTCTCTGAGGGATAGGAATAAGAATAGGGTATCCAACAGTTCGCCCAAGCGGACTGTAGCCCGTCCCTATGTTTCATAGTCGGGGTTTCTTTCCCGTCACTACTATGAAGTACTTCCAATCGACGATGAAAAATGAAAATCCATATATGGCTTCATATGCAGTAGAGGGTTAAAGAAAAAAATTCATTTGTGCGAAACTACACAAAAGCGTTCGTGTATTGAGAAAATGGTAGAAAGATCGGCCGTTCCCAGCGTCCCATGTTAGAAGATTTCAAGGCGATCGAAGAACAAGCGAAATTGGATGGTATTGAAGTAAATAAGGACAAGACCAAGTAAAGGGTCTTTCATTAAGGACTTGACAACTTCTGTTTTAAATAAAATGCAAATTAATTGAAATATCTCAAAAAAAATGTATTACCTTGAATTACTATCAATACATTTATGAATGAAATTCGACTTCTTTCTTATGTCCACCACGGGTCGATAAGTTGAACCCAATTTTCGATTACTCGACCGCACATTTCGACCGATACGGCCGCTATTTCTCGTTCAATATTGGATCTGAGCTTCTCTAAAGTCGCCGGCTTGTTGGCATAGACCAATGATAAATCATTTAATGTAGCCCCATAAAAAAGTCTAGAGGCGTTAAATCACACGATCTCGACGGCCAATAGACGGGACCGTTTCTCGATATAACACGTTTACCGAACTGAGACTTCAATAACTCGATTGTTGCACCCGCTGTGTGGCTTGTGTCTCGTTGGAACCACATATCACTGATGTCCAATTCATGCAATTGCTCAAAGAAATGACGCTCCAACATGTCTCTGTAGCGAATACCATTTACCGTAACGTGACGGACATTTTCATCGACGGAAAAAAACGGCATAATGACGCCACCGGCATGAAAAAAACGCACCAAATAATGACTTTCTGAGTGCTGTTTCATGAAGCATATGAGGGTTCTCACCTATCCAGTAACGCATATTTTGCTTATTGACGAAGCCGTTTAACCAAAAATGCGCTTCATCGCAAATTCTTCATTTTCTTCCATCATGTCCAGAGCCCAATTCGAGAACGTACGTCGCTTCAAGGGATCAAGTGGCTTTAGTTCTTGAGTCAGCTTGATCTTGTAAGAACTTTAGCACAATTCGCCATAATGTGATCTTGGAGAGGCCCAATTCTTGAGAACGCCGTGTAATTGATTGATTTGGCTGGTTTGCTACGGACGCCTCTGCGGCAGCAATATTTTCCACATTTCGGGCAAAACGTACTCTCACTGGCACGGCAACATCAAGCAGCGAATATTTTGCCTCGAATTTTTTCACTTAACTATGAATTGTTTGTTTGTTTGGGACGACAAATACGCCGGAAAATTGGCGTTAACGCTCTTAAAATTGCGGCCACCGGCTCGGAATTTGGGCAGTGAATTTAAATTATTTGTAAACGTTGATCCTTCATCTGCTTCACCATGATGAACATGTTGATTTTACTTAATATTTTTACATTGACAGTTTGGTAATCGGTTTAAGGGTGCGTTCACACTGAAAGTTTGAAGTTGTCAAGTCGCTAATCAAAGACCTGTTACATGCTATAACAAACAAACAAACATCTGTCCACGGCCTAGGTTAAAACGTCATTGTTAATAGCAACAACTTCGAGGTAGGTAAGGAGCTCATCTTCCTAGGAGTAAACATCAATTCCACTAATGACACCTAAGTGGAGATCCGGCGGAGAATTACCTTAGGAAACAGCTGCTATTTCGGTTCAACGAAACAAGTGGGTTCAAAACTCCTCAGGGGAAGATACAACCGCGAACTCTATGAGCTGTACCAAGATGTGGATGTAGTCCAAAAAGCCAAAATACGTCGACTACATTGGCTCGGCCACATTGAGAAGAGGATCTTCGACTCCCAGCCCCTGGTTCGAAGTGGCAAGGAATACCGAACCTCTGTTTTAAAGCCCCAGCCATCGCGGATGCCAGAGCGCTCGGTCTGGAGAACTGGAACCAGCGTACCCGGGATCGCAGAGGACGGAAGACTGCAGTGTCTCAGGCAGAGACCCTTAACGGGTCGGGAGCGCTTTAAGTAAGTAAGTTAAAACAAAAAAGCTATACTTAAGAACACATCAAACTACGAGTATCAACCACCAATGAAGCGCCATCTGGCTTTCAATCTTAACTGACTATACTGAGTTCTGGGTTCACTCACAAATTAATACTGAGTTTTTAGTTAACAGGTAAAATAACGAATGAGTTATATATTACTGAGGTGCAGAAAAAACACATCTTGTGTGTGTAGTATTCGATATCCACTTCTTTTTTATTATACATACAGTAAAAAAGATCCAAATCAAGTTTTTAAACTAATTTATTAATAACCTCAGCCCTTAACACACATTACTCAGTATACCACTTCGTTCGCTTATTCCTTTTCTTATCCGCTGGGGCGCCCTCATTTGCTCTGCTATTAATCAACTTCTTGTATTTATTCACCAGGTGTGACAAGTCATCCTTTACTTTTTTCTTTCCCTGTTTGGTTCTGTCGATTTGCATTCTCTCTATGCGATGGATTTGCTTCTGTTTTCTGTTCTTGTCCTTGCGCTTCTGTTCGCCAGCCTTCTTTTTATGCTCCCTTGCTTGTTCCATTATTTTTTTGTTTGATCGCAAGCCAACTGAGGCACCCTTCTTGCCAGCGAAGCCAACAAAATCGCTTACTGCGTCGACTAGCTTGGGTTTTTGGGTAGCGACCGCTGCACGAGATGTTTCTAGCTTTTTGATGTGCTTTTTAAGTTTCATTTTGTCATCAGCTTCCGGTGTCGACTTAGGCTTCTTATTAGATGCGTTCTTCTTCGCTAGCTTACGTTTCTCCAGTTTTTCCTTGTAAGTGGGATTGTTGAGTTTTGACTTTTCAACACGCTTCTCCTTGATCTTGTGCACGGCACGGTCTTCTATACTAAATGCAACTATAGGACGCTGAGGAAAGAATATAGAAGTAGAGGTATGGACAAGGAAATAATATATGGTCTACTTACATGGACATTTCCGAAGATTGTTGGGTTGTTGTTGAGTTTCCTAAGGGCCGTGATGGCTTCCTTGTGCGTGGTGAATGACATGAAACCGAATCCTTTAGACTTTCCCTTGGGATGTTCCGGAGTTATTCTATTCTCGCGCATCACCTTGCACTCATGCGGCTTATATCCCGTGTGCGTTATAATTAGGTTCCGGAGGTTTTCATTGTCGTAGTTCAGGGGGAGATTGTGAATCGAAAGGCGGTTGCGGGAAACAAATCTGTTCAAATTCTTGAGCACTTGGTTCTTAATCTGCTCGAGTTTGTGTCGCCTGGTCATGTCTGATTCAGAAACGCCCTCCGCTGCCTTTGATCCCGTCATAATAAGACCTTCCCTTGCTAAATACAGGTTTCTGGAATCCTTACTTTCCTCCTTAGTTGACTTTTTGTCCGCCTGTTGACGTACTTCATCACGGCTTAACGCTGGAAACGGATCCAATGGAGTGTCATTTAACACAAACTCTGTTCCGGACGCTAAACACAAATCTGCTGACTCTTTTGTTTTAAATTTTACAAATGAGGTTCCTTTGGAATGTCCAGACACTGGATCTCGATTGATGATGGCATAGTAAACAGGTCCAAACTTCCGGCAAACTTTACGTAAATCGTCGTCAGAAGCGTCGAAGGGAACATTCTTAATAAAAACAGTGCAGCCCTCCTTGACGTCGTTCGACAAGTGTTTTTCTTTTTTCTCATTTGGTAAGTTCAATTTAGTGTCGATTGCTTTCTTGTCCTCCTTTTCATCGTTGTCGATCCGCATTTCTTCGTCGTCCGAGCCGCTCTCCATTTCTTCGTCGTCCGAGCCGCTCTCATCATCTTCTTCAGAAGCACTTTCCGCGTCAGACTCGGACTTAACGGAGACTTCGCCTTTGTCCTCTCCATCAGCTGCATTCGTATCATTCTGTTCATCTCCACTATCTTCTTCCGACTTTACCTCCTCCTTCTTTTGTTCCACTTTCGGCTTGAGCTCACTGTCATCGTCCTTCTTTTTCTTATACTCATCTTTTCCAAGAGCCCAGTCTACAAACACGGTTCGTCCTAGAAACTCTTTGCCTGATGTCTTTAATATTGCCTTTGCTGCTTGGTTCACCGTGGCGTATTGAATGAAGGCGCATCCCACCAATTTGCCATCGGGACGCTTTAAAAGATTCAACTCCAAAATGTCTCCAAACTTTTCAAAGTGATCTCTCAACGATTTATCTGTGACCTTATAGGAGATGTTGCGAATGATGATTCTAGCCCGTTTTTGGCGACGTTTTTCTTTATCTTCTTTGCGATTCACATTGAAAGGATTGCGGGGCTTACGAGAAGTCGTCTGTTCATGATTAATTTCACCATCTAAATCAAGAGTTTAATTAATAATAAAATAAAAGCTTATGTGTGTCTCCAAACTATACCTGGATTTGGAATAATTTTCTCGGTAATTTCCATGGCAAATCGGGTTCATTTACTTTGCACAAATGTTTCAAAAACAAATTGCGAGCTATGATTATTTTGACGTTTCCCAGCACGTGGAATGACAGATTCCTTCTACTTCGACGCGCGCCACCTCTGAATCAAATAAATGAACGCCATTTGTAAACAAAACTTTATTTAAAACTAAAACTCTTTTCTTGCACACATTTCGTCAAACTCTGAAGGAGTTTTAAAGTAATCTAATAACAATAGAGTGGTCTTGTTTCGGATCTTATACGTTATGAGCGACCAGGGATTCAATACATGCCTTAATTCACCGACTTCCCCCCGATTAAAGTTTAATCGTTTAACTCCAAACGGCAAAACACCTTCGTATATGGCCAGGTATCTGAAATCATACATTTGACATGAATTCTGCTACACTTCACATTGTGCTTACTTCTTTTCATTCTTATAAATCCTAAGAGGATATTTGGTAATAAATAACATTATTGCAGCATTGATACCGATGAATCCGGCAGCAAAAATCCATATATCCGAATCATGAGCTACTAGACCACCTAGATCCAATTCCTGCTGGAGTTGTATGAACTTGCTGTCTGTAAGAAATTTGAAGAGCGCCAGACCACCGACAAATGCGGCAGTGCTACTAGACACTAGTTTGGCCATTCTTACGTAGTTTTCCATCGGTGCACGATAAATAATCTTGTAACCCTGCGGAACCTTATCCTTTGCGGCGAATTTTTCCTCTTTCATGTAACGTTTCAAGGGGATGAGGGACACCGAACGGGTGCACGGTAACCTATAAAAATAGAATCACATAATTTGCTAAACCTGAGGTAATGTAATCATACTTTTTCGGAAGAGTGCATATTTTAAGCAATGTTCCATTAAAACTTCGGCATGCCAGGTTTACTGCCCTGAATAAAATTAACATTTTACTTTTGTAAATATCTTTGGGTAAAAATGACAAACTGGACAGCTGTTACTTTGACACTTCCACGGTAATACAGCGCAATTTATAGCAGATTTTATAGAAAGTTAGTTTCGGGTTTGTTCAGTATTTATCATAGAATTGAATCGATTTTATATTTTATATTTTTGTTAAGTTCAGAGCAGAGCAATGAGCGTTATAATTTGTTTATGAAATACAATTGAACGCTCAGCTATCATATAATTGGAAATCATGTTTATTACTTAAAAAAAAATATTTTATTCAATTTAATTACTTTATACACCAGAAAAACAACCCCCTTCCTTCTTTTCAGTTTTTTTTGGACTTGGTTTTGCCCTTATGTTTCCTCCTCTAAGTCTGGCTTTGTTAAATTATTTTTAATCAAACTGCTCAGTCAATATAGCCTGAGCACATATAATAGATTTACTACGCACTATCTCTACATAAGTAGGATACTTTCACCTGCCCTAGAAGGGACTAGGCTCTGGTGTAGAGTGGCGCTTTGTTTGATCTCTTCTGACGAGAGTCATGGAGTAGTATGATAGATAATTAGCCCTATTTAGGTTCCAGATGAAAAAACCATTTCCATGCACAATTTGACAGTGTATTTCCAAATATAAACAATTAAATAAGTTCACAACTTAAAACAAGCAGAAGAATAGCAGAAATGGCGAATTTCTGCCAGGTAGTACATTGGACCGTTACCGAGTCTGAGTGCTCTGGGATTTGGATTTCATTTGTATAAAAAAAATTACTTCTCAGTACTGCTGGCTGCATTCGGCTACTCTAGGATCTGAGTATTACAGCAGAATTGTAAAGAATTGTTCTTACACCAGACGGCAACGCCATCACTAGAGAAAGTTTACATGTAAAATGTTTTGTTTGATGTGACATTTCTAAATTTCGAGAAATAGATATTAATTTATAGTATTTTTAAGAAAAGAAGTTGTTTTTATATCCTATTGTTCCAAGAGTATTATAATTTTGACTCATAGTTTGTAACATACCTTAAGATTGCTCGTTGACCTATAAAAGTTACTATATATGTGACCAGTGTCAAAAGTTACGTCGATTTGTTCAAGAGCTAAAAACCTGGAATTTGGAATATTTACTTTCTAAAGGCCAAAAACGCTCAAGTGTAAACATTTTTAAAAATCGCCCAATGACACGCCTACTATATGAAAAAACAAATAAAGTTTTTTGAAGAAGTCAGTGGAAATAAAAGTCCTATTCTTCTGTAGATAAATTTACTGTTGACAATTACCCTAGGTATACGATTTTTTTTTCCACGCCAACCTTTTAAGAATTCACCTATTAGAATATGAATAGTGTATCCAGCAGTTCGCCCAACAATGTTCTAGCAAAAAAATTATTTTCTCAGAGTTTCAAGTGAATAGGTCTTCTGATTGATCGCTATAAATATTTCATCGAAGATTCGACCGATCTTGTCCTTCACGTACAATAAATGATCATATACTTCCAGGTTTAAAATATGTATTTATTAAGCATGTTATGTGCTCACTGAGATTGCAGTAAAGATTATTTTTTAGCAGAAAGAGTAAGTTCTATTCCACTTTATATTACTGAACCTAGGCAAAAGACACCGGTCTTATGTGTCTCACACACTCAAGGCCGCAACGATAGAGGATGCGAATCCTTAAAATTATAAATTCTGAAAATTGAAAAAAAGATTAAGGTCCGCCAGTGAGAACCAGCGTAATGAAGTGATTTTTCCAAAATATTCTTGATAAATTTAGGTTGTTCTCTAGTAACAATAATATATATAAGAATCCATAAATACATGAAATTCAAAACCTGGATATATTCTTTAATAAAAATTATATTTAATTTCTCTAAAAAATCACTTCGAGTTGTGCCCAAAGGTTAATGCGTTCTTAAATTGATTTATAAAGCTAAGACATAGTTTTTAAAATAAATTATGTACTTTTAAAAACAAGAACATTACTAGATTTACAAATAATAAAACACAAAAGAAAGACTTTGCATTATATATGTAAAGCAAAATGTACATCTTTCGAACACATCCAGTCAAATAATTGTACATACTACCTACCTATCTTTTGCTCTTTTCCGCATATTCAGCGCGTTTATCAGACATTCGTTTCGTTGACACTTTGACAGAAGTAAAAAAAAAACAACGTCCAATGGACAGTGCAGTATTTATTTTTTAAACTTTACATGAAATAAGCGGAAAAACGAGAATATTTCTCGAAGGTGTTTTTGAATGTAGTTCAGTAGTTCTAAGCCCAATTCAATATTATAAACATGCCGTTCTAAGTGCTACCATCATAAACGACATGCTAGTCAACTTGAAGTAATTTCTATTTTTCATTCCCACATAAAAATATATTTTCGATCGCGATGAAACGTTCTGGAACTCCCGATATTGCTTCAGACACCAAGCGGTTTGAAGCGTATCCACCGCCATTAATGTTTCAACAGCAGCAATTGCGCCAGCAGCAACAACAATTAAATTTCGCTCAGCAACAACAAAGTCAGGCTCAGCAGCATTTGCCATACCAACAATACCAATCACAACAGCAGCAACAATTTCAGAATTTTCATCAGATGCAATTAGCTCAGCAGCAGCAGCAGCAGCAACAGCAACAGTATGCAGCTAGTCAACAATTCTACAATCAGTCAGCCTACTATGCGATGACATCGGTTCAGCAATTTCAACAATTTTCTCCGCCTCAATCGCAGATGATGTTCAACAATAGTCCTTCATGGAACTACTTGACTCCCCCACCACAGTTCTATAACCCACCACCTTCATCAGTGCCACCAAATCCACCACTACCACCGCCAGACATTAAGCCGGAGAAACCGCCGCTACCAAAGGATCCCGAACCTGGTATGAATTCTCTCAATCAAAAAAATATGGGCGGTGGTAATCCCGGAACGAATTTCAATGGCTCCGGAGGGTTGAGAGCGCCTGGATCAGCTGGTGGACTCGGATTGATGGGGTTAAATGGATTGAATGGTGGAATGTTCCCTGGGTTCAACGGCGGAGGGCGAGTTCCACCGGCCAATAGCAATGGTATCATGCATGGACCGCCTCCTATTCGTGGTCGTCGTAGAAATCCTCATTTCTTTCCACAACCTTTGATGCCACTCATGGAACTTCAGACTCTTACGGATTACAATGAGTTTGCGCATCTAGTAGAAGAGGATCAACCAGCTGGTCCAGAGAAACTAACTATTTACCTCAACAGTGCAGACACTGGCAGAGTGCAAGTCAACAAGAAGGCTAAACGTAAGCCAATGTCAACGAGGTACACCCGGACAAAACTATGGATCCGCGAAGAAGCCGAAGCTGCTATTGCCCTTGAAAAAGAGTTCAATCGAATGCAGAAACGTCCAATGCTTATACTTAAATTCCCCGATCCGGACCTGAATAAATACATCGTCAAGAAGTACTCGACCTCGATCGACACAGTTCATTTCCAGCAGCCGTCAACCCCACGGTACTGCTTTGTGCAGCTGAAGGAGAACTCGGATGTGGAGAGTGTAATAAATACAATACGTGAGATCCCGTTTGGAACAGGAAAAATAAGCGCAGAACTAAAAAATCAGCATATGGATGATCAGCCGGTGACGCCTGAAGAAATCGATCCGTACACTTTGTACATTGGCAATTTGCCTACACACATCTCAGTCCGTGTGGTGAAACAATATTTTCCCAACGCACAAAGGATTGATATAGGGTACGCACAAAGAATGCGTTACACACGATACGCGTTCATTCGGTATAACACAGTTTCCGAAGCTATGGAGTCCTACAGGCGGACCGTTAATGCTTTATTAGACTCTAGGAGTCTGATTGTACGCTTTCGCCGACAGAAGGGAAATATTGGTTTGCCTGGTGAGACAAAACCACTTGCTCCAAGAAGAGAGGGAAGGGAAATTCTTCCAAACAGAAATCCGAAACCTTTGGAAAAGGACCAGGACGATCATGACGATCATGACGATGAAGATTTCCCGGAAGAAGGAGACTTGGAACCGCTGGAAGAGGACGGAGAGGATGAAGAGGACGATATAGAAAGGGAGAACGTAACTGTCAAAGAAGCCGTAGTCAATCCTGTTCCTGTAGGTTTGATATCAAGTAATGATCCAGCCCCAGCTGATAGTGAAAATCATTCGAGCAAAGCAGCTCCTAAGAAAACAGAACAAACAACATCAAACAAATCAATGGATTTAATTGAAACTCCAAAAAAACCGTCAAAGACTGCAGATGAAACGATTGTGAAACAAACACAGAAGGAGCCATCAACCTCCAAAGCATCGTCAACTCCCAATGAAAGTGTAAGAACAACAAAGGACATGGATCAGCCAGTCAATTTATCAGAATTCATCGCAGAGGACCGTAAGGACAACGTTCTTGAGGAAGCGAATAAATTGATGAAGAAAAAAAATTCACACACAAGCAGAGAACGATCAGAATCGCCAGTTGTCATTGGATCATTCCCGCCTGTAAAGCGACTAATTGATGTTAAGTCTGAACCAGACGATGACAGTGATGACAGCTCCGACAGCTCTGGAATCAATTTGCTGGGAACACGAGTTAAAGATGAACCGTACGAAGATCCTAACGGACCACCAACGCACGGTTTGGATGACCCGTTTCAAGATGACTACGAATACGACGACATTGATGGCGGTACGTCTTCAATTGTTATTCATTCTGTTTTTGTTTTGTTTTTCAAATCCAAACCGATATACAGACCAATTAGGGAACTTACAAGTTTAAGCGGCACTCATAGCTCTGCCTAAACCGTGTTTACTGCTGTGCTGCTTAAAGGAGAACAGAACATATCTGCTGGGTTCTTGGTCAGCGGCATCGCGATACCTGATGACCCGTCATAAATAACTTTAAATTTGTTATTGAATTGGCAATGGAAATGTCGCGTTCGGGTGCACCAAATTCATAAAAGTGCCCGCCTTAATCTAAACTTGACAACTAAGCTTGATTGAGCAGGTGGTATGTTGGGGTCTGTTAGTATCCAACCTTATAAGCGCTTCACAAGTGTCACACTTTTAACTTGAATGTGCGTCCGTTCGAGGATATCTTCCCAAAACTCAGCTAATCGCTTATTTCATTCTAACTAAACAACCCAAAATGGCATCTGCTTTTCTTGAAACGCAATTGTTGTTGGCGGGGATAAACCTTTGTTAGCATCTTTTAACGAACCGAACCGATGTACTTACTGGCAATTCGCAACATTTTGTAATATTTTAATCTCAACAACTCAACCGACTGCTGCTCATCAGAATCTTTTACATCTGTATTTTTCATTTCAGAACCCGAGGAAGAAGATGACGAAGATTGGACACATTTTCGTCGCAATGAATTGAATGCGGAAGAAAACAAGCCGGACTTGGAGCAACTCGATATCATAAGTAAATCAGTAAATGCGGCACCAATAGCTGCGGATCTGGAACCAAAGCCCGAGTTTTATGACGAACATGACATATTTGAGGAGCAGACTAAGAACAAACATAAAAAGAATACCGACACATTCACCGAGAAGGATGTCCTTAGCGATATGTTTGCCCAACTTAATTCGGACACTGAGTGTGATGACGATGATGCATTCTTCGGCATATAGATTATTGTTTATAAAAAAACAAGTCGTAGGTACCTTTAGATTGTTCTTACCCTCACATTTTATTTTTAATTTTACCGTAAAACGAAAAGGCGTTACGGCCGGCGGGCGTGGTGAAAATGCTTTTACATTTAATTATTAGCAGTCAAGTATACTATAAACTATATATACAATATGCTCTATTAAGTGTCTAATCTCAATTGTTCTTGTAATGTGTATATATATTTTTTATCGAACATAATAAATGAAAGTGAAGAGGGAATTTGTCACTCCTTAAATTAACGTATACTCGTTAATTATATGATTGCCTTGGCTTTGATTAAAGGATTGGGGAGTTTGGTGATGCAATTTAAAAATGTACAGATTTCCAGGTCTAATGTTAGGATTTTGCAATTTGTTAACCTAGAAGCGGCAAATTTTTAATTGAATTTGAATGGAACTTCCCAACACTTGGATTTTTCAAAAGCTTTTGACACTGTCAATCGCATCATGCTCTGTAATCACCCTTATTGTATTAGGTGTTTCATTTGAACGACAATTGTCACTTTAAAAAATACGATTGGCATTTAAGTTCATCCAATCTTGTAGTTTTTGTGGCGATAGATATTGTGTCGTCGTAGAGTCGGTATTACCGGAGCGAAACGCATTGAGTGTCGTTTTATATATATTCTACATACGTTCCTTGAGTGTTTCACAAGAACATGTGAGAATGAGAATAACGGACATAATTTTTCAAAGAAGTTTAATGCTTACATTTTTTTTCTTTTTTTCCTTGAGTGTATCACAAGTCAACTGTTAGTTTGTTCGTTTTTGAAAATTTAAATTATGTGCGAGGATGAAGACCAAGAATAAACACGGTAAACGGGAATACGGAGAAGTCTTCTTTCTTCTTTTTTCATACGCTGACGAACATTGTGAACCGTATGAGAGGGCCAGTCGTACAACTTCGGGTAGGCTCTTCCTTTCAGATGAAGGGGCAATTTTTGGTCATAGAAGATGGCTGAGTTTTCCCCCCACTTCATCCACCCTTCGCTAACGCGATGCTTAATATCGTCATCACAGATTACTTCGCTAGCCATTCCGCTCCAAAACGTCCACCCATACATCAAGTGCTCGTTGCAGGGACGTTTAATCCTTGTTTATGATAACTGATTTTATCTTAAGGTTGTAGAAGTTTTGCTATAGCATTGTCTGTTTCATTCAAGTTTCTTTGCCTGAACCGTCTTCCACCTGTTGCTCCTACATCTTTATGGATGAAAACAAGCTTCTTTTTCCCTTTAAATTTGTCATCGGTTTTTCTTAAATTTTTATTTTATATACGTAACTTTTGCATTTGTTTATAGTCCCTTTGTTCTTAAGCCATTAAATAAAGCAACTACATCTTCCCACCCAATTTTCTGCGAAGCCGTTCATTGAACACCTCTTTTGAAATTGGTTGCCAGCTAACATTGTTTATTAGCTCTACTAGCTTCTTCATTTGCATATTGTTACGTTTACCCTTAACAAATTTATTTATTTATTTATTTATTCATCTACCATATAGAACACCTTAATAGATTTCGCATAAAGTAATAAAGGTACAATATAAACAATATAATTAAATGTATCGATACATTTAACAAAACTTACATTTTAAACCAATTTTTAATGACTGGCGTTCACTAATTCTTCATCGTTTTGCCACACTAACCCGAGAATAACGATAAAGAAACTTAAAAGCCGATTGTCGAACACGGATCCGGTTTCACAAAATAACGATTGGACACCAGCTTTAATGCCGACGTTGCATTGTCGTTTTTGAAAAGGCGTTCAACGCCAGTCATAATAAGGGTGAATTGGTATTACGATTGGTTGGCGAAGTACTTAATTTCAACAAACAAGCAAACATCTGTCCAAAGACTGGGACAAAACGTTACTGTTGATAGCAGCCACTTCGAGGTAGTAAAGGAGTTCACCTAGCTTGGAGCAAACATCAACCCCGCAACTTACACCTTAGTGGAGATCCGACGAAGACTTACCCTATGAAACCCATTCTAATTCGGTTTGGCAACACAAATGGGTTCAAAACTCCTAACGCGGAACACCAAGTGTAAGCTTTACAAAACACTAACACTGCCTGTTCTGCTTTACGCGCCGAGTGCTGACGCTAAGCAGGAAAGAAGAGTTAATTTTGGGTTCTTTCGAATGAAAGAATTTTCGTCGGATTTGGTCCTGTGTGCGCGGAGGGCGAATGGAGGAGAATATATAACCGCGAATTCTATGAGCTGTACCGGGATGTGGATGTAGTCCACTAAAATACGTCAACTACCTTGACTCGGCCACATCGAGCCAATGAACAATAATGCTCCAGCGAAGAACATTTTCAACAACCAGCCCACAGGTTCGAGACGACAAGGTAGACAGAACCTCCGTTTTAAAGTCCAATATATTGCTTGTAAAACAAATTAAAAAAAATGATTCGACTTGCACATTGCTTGTTAATTTTGTTTTATATGAGGTTCCAATCCCACACAGAAACATCTAAGACTGCACGGCCCCACTTCTTACAAAATTCTTACAGGCATCCAAGGGTAAAAATTGTAATATGCCTACAACCCTACATGAGCTTTTTACTAGGCCAGGTAACTATATTTTATTCCACCACAAAGGCACAATTTGTGTCAATAACATAGTTCGCTTTACCAATAGCAAATTTAATGTGTAGTTTAAGTTAGTGGTCCAATCCGTTCTTTCGATTTTCCATTCCTAAAGGAGTGAAATGGATTAACAAATTCAATCGTTACATTAATTTCCTATTGTTCCGGTCCAGTGTCTTTGAAAATGCCATTTGCTTTTCATAAGATTCATTACAAGAGTATTTTGCGAAGCTTGTCTTCAACTGAAGCAATCAAATCATATATCATTCCACATAAAATATAAATTGATTTTTTCTAAAATTTTATTTTTAATTAATAGAAAACATAATATATATCTACACATATATATATTTCATTCATTCATACAAAATAATAATTATGATAATATTCGGAGTTAAATATTAATTCCGAAAAATATCGTATATTCTTTGTTCATTTTATCTTATTAATTTACAAAATATTATACAACATTTCTTATTATTATTCACTGGGTACTCTTCCTTTATATGTATTATTATATCCACTTTAAAATAATAATACAAATTGAAATACCTATAAAATATTTAAAAACAATAAAGCAATTTAAAAAGCATGATATGGATCTGTTATCAGTTAGTTTGCTCGCTTTTATATAGTATAATCTAACAAACATCAAATAAAATAAAAACAAATTAAAATTCATTACCCAATATTCTAATAGTTTCATTCAATCTTTTGTATCCCATACTGGTAACTAGGACTATTTCCTAACATTCAAACTTAAAAATACTACGAATTAAATAATAAAAATAAAAAAACAATACATGTGGACATGGTTTCGTATTTTTCTCACGCGATTTTATAACTTAAACAATAATATTTACTAGTATCGGTTCCATTTCGTCTCGCAAAATTTTTTTATTGTGTGGAATGTGCACAATTTTATTAAATTTAGATAATACTTTAACAAGCTGTCCATACAAAAGTACCCAATAAAAATTACATCGAAATTATGTAATAGTTCCCATTTATGTGAGCGAATTATAAAGTTTCTTGTCTTTCCTTGCGTTTTGTATTTACAAAAACAGGCACTGAGGTTTGATCCGCTTTTAATTTTTTCTACGCATCAAATTTAATAAATTACAACTTTGTGCGATAACAACAATAAAATAAAAATATAAATAATATATTAAATAATTTTTTATATTATGTCATTCAACGGTAGATATTCGCTTTTAGCTAAAAATCAGTTGCTTAAAAGCAACTAATAAGGCGGTCGTTATTAAGACGTATAATGTATTGCTTGTCGATCCCGATATGCTTATGCTGGAGTTATTTCCTGCAATTTCATCATTAGCTCGATGTTCATCCGAATCTGAATAGAAAAATTAAAAATAATAATAATTTTTAGTTAAAATGCTTTATATAGAAGTTCTTATTATATGAATCAATTGAATTATTAAGTGTTTTCTACAATTTTTTTTTTAAATGAGTGCTCCGAAAGGGTGCAGAGTTTCTTTTAATGCGGGATACCATTTTATCGACTGTTTTTTTGGCAATTTACTTTCTACAAAAATATTTCTGCATAAAACGGACTTTAAGAACCTGCTTTCTTAAAGGGGTTTCAATCATCTGTGAATGATTGAATGATGTGTACGAGTTGCAGGTAAGCTTGGAAGTTTTAAAATCTGCATGTGGTATCAAAAGTATGCAACAAGGCTTGGCGTCTATACAAATAACTTCTGGAGAAGATGCTTGGACAAGGAGGAGTAGGATACTATTCTCCAGCTTGTCTTCACCTGCTCTTTCAAATGCTCTTTTATAATGATCTCAATGATGGTATAAACATTGACATGGGTCAACGAGTCGAAGATAATAGATCCATGTGGTATCAGAATAGACCTTTTATTGGCCTAAGTGTGTCGGCTTCGGTCGAATGCCACTTCAACCAAACCAATTTACCATCATAGACAAAAGATAATTGGTGTCTCTGCGAAGTGGATAACAATTTTTTTCTAATTATGCGAACAATTGTTACAAAAATCCTAGAAACACCAAATCATCTCAGCAACACCTACATTTTGTCCACTGTCCCACCTCTTACAGTCGGCGTTAAACTGTTGGTCCCTTCATTCGCATTCAAATGGTTAGAGAACCAGGCTTCTAGGCCTTGTATGGGCCATGAACACATTTCACGCACTCAAATTTAGGTTCAGAAAACCTTGTGTTAAACTAAGTTAAGCAGATTGTAACTGAATACAAATAGAATACTTTGGGGCCTGGTTTTGCTCATGGAACATCGAATCCCGTACTTTTATGATCCCTTCGGTATAGCTCAGGTTAATATAACGCTTTTTAAGTGATTTCAAAGATTCTAATCTTGAAACCACTAGAATCACCACGCCAGGGGCGAGTAAATGTCAAAATGTTTTTATGATGTAAACTTTGGTATATAAATGACTGGCGATTTCATACACATTTCTATTTTTTTTTAATTTATGATATTTTTTGGACTTTTTACGCATCAGCCAAATTTTGTAAATACAAGTCAAACATCTCTAAATCGAACCTTCCTGAAGGTGAACTTTTTCAAAAGTCGAAGTCGTTTTTGTTATAGGAAATGCAAGTAAAAAACTCGGCCCAATATGATTTTCCCTATTGTGAACTTTTCCCTAACTTGAACGAAATCTTGAAAAAGCCGGTGAAAAGTGAACTTTTCGCTAACGTGATCGAAATTTTGAACAAGCCCGACTCCCTCTATGTGAACTTCTTTAACTTAAACTATTTCTGAGCATGGGTGATTCCCCGAAAAAGTTGCATCGAAAATGGTTTCATTATCCGTTGTCCTCCATGTCCTGTGCCGTGCCAGCATAACATTTGCAAATAATAAGGTAATTTTTATTTGTATTACTTTTAAATAGTGCAGTGATTATGTACAAAACCGTAATGCACTAAAATTCATAATAACTTTGCATTTAGTATACATACACTCGTGCATATTTTGTGTATTGTGACAATATTCAATAATTGTCATTGGGTTTCTAAAATTTGAACTTTCCATAATTCGTGGCAGATTCTAGTTCCAACTATAGAAGTTTGACTGTATATAAAAGCTACTTTAATACACGTTTAAAAGTGTGTACAATAAGCCGACTTTTATAAGCTCACAATCCTGTCGCGCTTTTTTCGCTACTGAAACTCGAAAACGTAGTTTGTTTTTTTCCTATTTTACGAAAGTCAATTAGGAGTAGGTGATTTAAGTTAACATTATTTCCAAATGAATGTCGACATGTTCCAGAAAGCGTATCACTTCCACTATTCAATTTTTCATTATCACAAGATATTATTTGAAATGTTGATAGTTTTAAAGATCCTTAATCTTGTAGCTTATTTTGACCCCAAACTGGAATTAACAAAGCAAACCAATTTTTTCTATAATTAGTTCAGTTCTATGCTGACGACTTAAAGTAGTCTGTCATTGCACAATTGTTTCTTCAGTTCGTTTCTTGAGCAAGTTTAATAAGTTTGGACAACGTTCTACAATATCCATTCTAATCGAATCGGGGCGATTCAACGTGAATTTATTCGATTTGCCATACGAGAATGATTCATTTGACTACACTCAACGTACATATCTCGAATGGATCAAAAGTTAAAGCTTATTATTGTTCGTTCAAGTATTTTATCTCACAAGAAGTCTTTACATCGTTACTGGACAAGGAATTCTTAAAGGAAGTCAGTTTTATTCACGAATTCGTCCACAAAAGGAATTCTGTATGCATTCCCTTTCGAATAAACGAAATAGGAAATTTTCATGTTCGCTATTAATAAATATTCCGTATCAGAATATTAAACGGTTGCGGACCAAGAACAACAAGGTATTTTTTAATTCTTCAACTACTTTGTACGATGTCATATCTTTGACGGAAACTTCATCGAATAACGGTTTCTATAACTCAGAGGTTTTTGACGCATCAATACATATTAGGCATAAACCAGCAAATACAGAGCCTAAAATCTGGCTTCCCAACCATTTGTGTGTTTGAAGTTATATTTTTGGCATAAATGGAAGGGACCTATAATCTTACGTCGACTTCGTATGTCAAATTTGAAAGCTTATTATGACAATTGATACTCTTGGATGTTTGTCAGACTTTCAAGAGGTGTTGCCGTGGAAACAACGTTCGGTTTTACTTGGCCCTGGCGTGTTTGAACCTGAGACTTCATCGTTCAATATTTTTTGATGAAATAGACATGCTGACCTACAGTGGGAGGCGGCATTCTCATCTAATTCTATGCATAAAAATATCCTTTCCGAAGAAAATGTTTTACATTGTGAATATGCTCAGTGTTCCTTATATCCGTATGTCCTTCTAATGATCCTCTCAATGAAGACGCAATAGTGAATACACAGGTTTGTATGCAAGGATTTCAGTATGTAAATCTGGAGCAAAATCTAAGAAAACAAATCTACAGGTTTCAATAGACGCCAAGATGAAAGTGATTTAAGTACAGCCTTACTGTTACTAAAATGTTTTCACAA
Source organism: Portevinia maculata (assembly GCA_949715645.1). Classification (NCBI taxonomy): domain Eukaryota; kingdom Metazoa; phylum Arthropoda; class Insecta; order Diptera; family Syrphidae; genus Portevinia; species Portevinia maculata. The sequence continues at coordinate 308,335,081 of OX454526.1, read as the reverse complement.
TAGTTTATAGCAGGTATATACGTACACACGACTGGAGACCACTGGTGTCGTAGCTCGTAGAAGGAAGATAAAATAATAATTAATGATGGGAGCATGAATGATCACATAAATGCAACACCACCTGCATTTGATGTTCATCGGGAGGTCTGCCAATATTCATTGAGGGCACGCCGGCGAACCCCACAGGCGGACCAGTAGGGATGCAGTTAAGTGGCAAGGTTATGATCCATTTAAATCTGAGCATAGCTTCGCAGTTAAGGAAGAAGGTGCACACGAAGACTAACACACGCATTAAATAATAAGCCTGTAGAATCACTTTTTGTGCCAGCATATTTTTGCTCCTGACAGCTGTTTGCAAAAAGCACATCGAGCACGAAACAAGATCTTATGGAAGATATGTAGTGTTCCTGAAAGTGTCAGCGAATTACAAAAGTCACAGGAATTCTGATTCCTGTTGTGTTTAAAAACTGGAAGGCATTTCGAAAATCGTAGTACATAAATATTTTGTCGACTTTGATTTGACTTATTATTTTGGAAGAAAACAATTATGTTTTTCGAATGTTGCAATTTTAGACTGAATACCATAATAGACCTAGAACTTTTTGGTTTTTTTTTCAGAGTAATAGACAGTTAAACGAAAAGCTCCCTTACTACAACGATTTGACGTTTGCAAATTAATTGATTAACAAAAACATACTTCTAGCAATCCCAAAGTTATATTACAATATTTCTACAAAATTAATCTGATTAATTCGTATTTAGTTATATTACATTTGATCGTCATGCAGAGCCATGATAACTTTTTTTAAAGTTCAGATGAATTTTTGTTAAGTTTTACGATGATAACTAGGCGATAAATTAATCCCACATTAATATTATGTTTATTAAAAAATGATATAGGTAATATTTAAAGAAAACTATACAGAATAATATATATAAAAAAATTATACTTAAACCAAACTGAACGGAGAGTTTAAATAAAATGAATGCAACGTACATCTTGTAAAGCGTGTAAAGTTGTTGGCAGCTTCAGTGTTTCTCAAACTCTTGCCCTGGGATTCACAGTGTCCCCAAAAGCATTTCTTTTTGGCTACGCGCGCTCAATATGTGTCGCTAATCTTTTTACAAAAAAACTAATATGATGATTTAATTTACAATGAAGTGTTTGGTTTTCTTTAGGACAATCAGACGGCCTGGTTTCGATATAAAGTTTCTGTTTTGCGCTGGGTTAGACGTCACTTTTCAAATTATTTACATACTATTCGTACCGCCTTGGCATATCAATTTGTAAATTGATTATTTTGATGATAATGGCGGGTAATGTTTGATCATTTTGTTTAAAAGTAATAGTAGACTGCAATTTTTGAGAATTCGTTTGATTTTTTTTGTCACACACGCATGTACGATTTTCCAAAGAAAACGAATAATTAAATAAAAAAGAAATGGTTTAAAAAATAGTTTCGAAAAAAAAATTAAGAACAATAGAAAAATAATAAGGAAATATTCACTTTTTATTAATTGTGCGCGGGTTTTTTTTGTTTTTATGTTTAAAAGAAGCTGGAAGCTACACATAAGGGAAAGCTAATAGCTATTAGGGAAGAAAGATTTGGGGGCATATGCGGGCATCTCAACCCCGAGATCTGTGCCCTGCAAAACATATTTGTAAAATATCATATCAGTAAGTAAAATTATATAATAAAAACAAACACAAAATGTAAAGTAAATCATGCTTTAGGATAATTTTTTGTGCTAAGTGTAAAACACCGTACAAAAGTTAGTCACTTGGATTGAGTAAAAAGTGCGATTTTTAAGAGGTTGTTGGTTTATTAAAAGTAAATAAATAAATAGCGTGCAAATATACAGAACAAATAAATAGGAGTTACTTTGACCTTTTGTTAAAACAAAGTGCATTTCTTAACAAATAATTTTATTGATTTGTTTTTTAATTTGCAAAGTTTTTAGGACTTAGAACCGTCATGCTTTTGTCATATTTTCCTTTAGATAAAAACAAAACTTGGCAAACCATACATTGATAAGTGACAAGTCGGAGAAATACATTTTAAAAGCTTTGTTTACGAGTGGATAACTAATGTTTTATTATATGAATATTCCATGCTGCCAATCACTGGGATAACCAAATTGTATTCTAAGATATTATTCATGTGTGTTTTTTTTAATGACAAACATATTCCCACCAAATAATTAGAAAAAAGTTTAGAAATTTCCCTTTTTGAATCAAAACTGGAAGAAAAAGATCTAACAATAGTGAAACAATACCTGCCAACAAACTCATGCATACAAGGAGAACAAAATTCTACGTTCAGTTGGAATAATTGGTGAATAATAAAAAAAAATACAAATTGTAAAAAAATACGATCAGGATAATAGCTATACTCAATAAATTACGTTTCGTTCTTAAACTGGAAGAGAAGAAACCAGTTATGTGCAGAGAGATGCAAGTAGAAATAGTGCATTGACAAGTATAGATGCATATCTTTAGTAGGAAATAATTTCTATTAACCCATAAAAAAATAAAGTTTCATGCTAATCATCCAAATAAAGCTTAAACGTATTGTCATGTTAGTCACGAGGTGGGTATATTTAGCAAACTACTACCAGTTAGTGCGTTTTTGCTCTTATTTATATACTAGTTACTTTATATTGTGTTTAAAATATATTAATTTAATTATTTTCGGTTATCTAATTTCATTAATTTGTTTCATTAACTAACTGGTTAGTGAAACCGACCATTTTTCTTTAATTATTAAATTTTTAATTCTTTTTACAAATATTACACCATATTTTTTTTTAAATTTTAAATATAAGTAATTGATTTTATTTTATTGGTATGTTGTATTTTGTTTTAGTATAGAAAATTATTAGTTGTCTTAATAGATTTACATTATTATATGAACAAATAAGTACCAAATGATTTGTATTAATATTAAGTGTTAGTTTATGTTATGTACATTTATATTCATACTTACCACATTTTTGTATAAAATTGTTTAAGGTTTAATTATTTTTTGTCTATTACACTAGCAGAGATTTGTACGTATCAAGAATGATGACGATGATTTTTTGATTTTTTTTTTGTTTATGGGACAAAACAAAATGCTGGTTTAGCAAATGTAAACCAAACGAATACCAATTATGTATTTTGAAATCAAATGCCAAACTAAATATAATAATATTCAACCACAACCTTGCAAAATAGTTCCTTTCCCGGTTTTTCCAATAATAACCTCAATGAAACAATACAAGACAACACAAGAAAAGTAGAGAGGGTAATGAGTAGAAATATATATAAAAAAGTATAATTATGGAAACAAAATCATTATTATTGGTTAACATAATTTTCTATTACACAAATACATATGTATTAAAACAACACCGATTTTAAATTGAAAACATTCAATGCGATACAAAATACAATCGGACTTATACACTGTCAAAGATAGATAGTTTTCTTAAACGTAACATACCATTAAATCTATTTTTTGTTAAGTATAAATTAAGAAAAAAAACTCTTCTTATAAGAATCTTTACGTCAATAAAAAAAAACTATTTGTATTCTTACTACAATTGGAAGAGATCATGTGTGTAATGTTATGTTCTTTTAAAGAATATTAATTTGTTTTTCAAAACACTTTTAAATTTTGATTTCTTTTATAAGAGTTCGTGTGGTCGGTTCCACTCACCTGCATCGAATATCAAATCTTCATTATCATAACTATTCCAATGATCATTGTCAACAACAGTCTCATCAGTATTTTCGATAACATTACCTAATGAGTTAAAGGATGATGGAGCATTCTTACAGCCGAACCACCAATGGGCCGATGGTCGGGGGAATGGTGGATTTGCGGTGTCAACCTGAAACAATATAAAAAAAAGTTATTTAATTTGCTTTGAACAAAAATAAATAGGTAAACTCGTATTTTTCACAAAGACAGATTTTTTTTTTTATAGTAGAACACCGTATTAAAGTTAGCCAGATTAACTATTTTAATGGACTTGCAATAAATCCCAGATAAAGTTCATTCGGTAAGTCTTTGTTACGCTCAAACAAAACACAGTTGAAATTATTTTAAACGAGCACACTTTCAGATGAAATAATTATTTTACAACGGATCTAAAAACCTTACAAGCTTTCATTATTGCACTGTGTCACTGGAATCAGTTGCAGAACTTTGAAAAAATGCAAAGCAAATGTTATATATTTCGATTGTGTTCTCAAAAAACACAAATAAATTTAATTGTTTAAATAGAAATTTGAAATCTTTGCAAAACTGTGCTCAGCTTCGTTATTATTATTTCAACACTCAACATTTTGATTTTGGAAAATCGCAAATTTAAACTTATTGTCGGAGCTCAAAATGAATTATTGCTTTAAAGATGATTTGTCACTAAAATGCAACTTACCGCAAACGTTCTATCATTAAACCGATAGTATTTATCGCCCTTAAAGAAGTATGTGTAACCATTCGTGTACTGTAGCGCAGCATCAAGATTATTTGGCAAGCCTTCCCAATTCGAAATTGGTTTGGGATATGTCGCCTTGACAGGCGGCCTTTTCAATGGATCGAACCGCCAGAATTTGCTGCCCTTGTAGAAGTAAATCTTTCCATTGCCACCCCAAACCATAGCGGCATCCAAATGATCTGGAATACCAGTGAAACCTTCGCTAATTTCTTTTGGATATTCGCCATCAACTTGTCGGCCCGAGTATCTCCAGTATTTTGTGCCTTTGAAGAAGTACGTCTTGCCATTCTTGTATGTAAAGGCCGCATCAATGTCACCTGAAAAACAATAATAATAAGTTTTTTTGTTCGGTTTGTATGGGTGATGGGCTATTACCTGGAAGTCCTGGCCATCCTTCTGATATGTATTTTGGATATCCATCAGCCACAGAGTTCTCTGTGAGTTTGTAGTACATTTGACCCTTAAGCGCATATGTAAGTCCGTCGTGTGAATTGAACAACGCGTCGACCTTTGGATCTTTACAAAGCGTAGAATCATCATGTGGTCTCGTTGGGATAACAACTGGCTTTGATGTTGTTTTCGGAATGTTAGATCCAACTTGATGAGACTTTTTACCATACAGCGCTTGAATAGCTAAAACGTCATCAGAATCAAGCCTGAAAACTGGATCAAAGCCTCGGTAGAATGGTGCCATTAGCGCCGATCGCACATCAGAATGGCTCAAACCAAGTGAATGACCGAATTCGTGGGCTGCTACTTGAAATAAATTTGTGCCGCGTGGGCTTCCAATTGTCCATTGCTCAGCGTCATCAAAATGTGCATCTCCTCCGTACACGGGGAAATAAGCGTGCGCCAAAGTACCTCCTGGGCCGTCAAATGGATCTCCATCACCATGCTCACTTTCTTCGAATCTGCAAGAGAACACATTTCATGAGATTGTTTTATATATGTAAGAATATAATTCCTGTGTGCTTACCTGATTTCAATATGAACTGGTCCAGTCTTTTTCGATGTAAATGTGAGATCTGTGAATTCGCTCCATACATTGAAGGCCCTTGAAACTTCAGCATCAACATCAGGTTTCTTCAGTCTCCTAGGATATTTGGATATTTTGTAGGTCAATCCTTTCACCCTCCATCGACTACCTTGCAGCGCGTATCTTTTCGATCGACTATCAGTTCCAAAACCAACTTTATCCCTCACACCACACCGTGGCAGTGACATAAATTGTAAGGTTTCATCATCCAAGTCACCGGTCACATTAAGGCCGGCAAAACCCTGAAATTCCTGTATAGCTTTGGTCCATGTGGAGGCGTCCAAAAGTCCACCATTGGCAGGGTTTCTTGCTCCGGCAGGTAGGTAACCGAATTGTGAGAGGTATATCTGAAAAAGAAAACAATATTTAAATCAAAAACTCCAGTAATGTCAAAATTTTGTTAACCATAGCTCTAGCGTCGACTTCTCTTAAATCCCTAAGAATAAATAAAAAACAAACGAAATTTAAAATCCATGGTGAACAACTCATATCAACTCAACGCAACTCTTCAGGAGCAACAAAATAATCAACTACGATCCGTCGCGTTACCTGATCGATAATAGACTAAAATTTGCCAACTGTTATGGGACGAACAATTCTACCCAATCAACCGATTAACATGCATAGCCTGTATCTGAAAGCTAGCGCATGCTGTCATGATTTTGCTAACCGACAAGGACGAATTGTCAAGAGATCGCGATATAATAAGTAGGTACTCGTATATATTTTGGCGAACGTTTTTATTGATGATCGGGAATGCATAATAAATAGATGGAATGCATTGGAACATGATTGATGGGAAGAGAATTATTGAGCAAAAATAGTTGCATTGTGCGAGTTAAATAATTCTGAATGCATTTTTGTGTAATAGCTGGACGAGGTCACGTCTTTAACAATCAATATCAGTGCTACGGCTATGGAATTGAGCTATCGATGATTGAATGGGGTGACACATCAGATAAGGTTTACCCTCGGCTAACTTTTTGTATTGGATAATTTTCCAAGAAAATTTCTTTTTTTTATATATAAACTATCCTAAACTTATAAATATTGATGTTGGCTCATAGCTTGTAACATGCCTTAATATTGGTCGCAGACCCGTTAAAGTCGCTATACTTGTGATCAGCATCGAAAATTATGTCGATTTAGGCTTGTCCGGTTGCACGTTACCGTTTTGAGGTCCTAGAATTCAATCTACAAACCCAAAAAGAGTAACATAGAACTAAAATAATCGGGTGAAAAGATTTTTCAAATAATCCTCCCAGTGACAACTACATTATTTAAAAAAAGACTGTTTTATTACAAAAGTCGATAGAAATAAATGTCGTGTTCTTAACAAAGTAGTTCTATAACATTTCACCCATGCAAAGTTTTTTCAACGTCCATTTTTGGGAATCGTTTCTGACAAGAACACGGTTTTTTCGATAAAATCCTTGAGAGTAGTTAAAATAACAGTATGTCAAAATTATAAGGAAAAAATTCGACCATGCAAAGTTTCCTCCACTCCCATTTTTAGGAGACATTTCTAACAAAACATTGCTTTTCGTTAAAATTCTTAAAAAACGCAAACAAATGGTTATGTTGACAATGTTCTTCTTAACAACATGCAAAATCTACTGATTTACAACTCCCCCTTTTGGGGTCGTTTTGAGCAAATTTTTAAATTTTGGTAATTTTGTTACAAAAAATACCACGAACACTTGCAACTCATGATTTTAAAAAGCAGCCAAATGCGAGTCGGACTCGCTCATGAAGGGTTCCCCGCGAATTATAATTATTATTTACTTAGGCACCTATTACAGATTTATTATTAGAAAATAATGGTTCACGGTTTACGCATACGGTTTATGAAATTAAATGTTTTTTTTTTTTTTATATATTTGAGTTGATTTAATGAAAGGTAAATTGCGGTTTACGATTTATGACGTATTAAAAAAAAACTACTTGCTGGATCTCGTTCAAACCAATTTTCGTTGGAAGTTTGCATGGTAATGTACATCATATATTTTTTTTAGTTTTATCATTCCCTTATTTTAGAAGTTCGAGGGGGGGGGGGGGGGGGGGCAACATTTTACCACTTTGGAAGGGTCTCTCGCGCATACTATTCAGTTTAGAAAAAAATGATATTAGAAACCTCGATATCATTTTTGAAGACCTATCCATAGATATCAAACACTTATGGGTTTGATGAAAACATTTTTTTTGAGTTTCAGTTCTATTAAATTTACTATTAGAGACTTAAATACATTGCAAATATACCGACTTTTTATTCATTATGTCCCCATGAAAAGAACGACATTATGTTAAGTTTACTTTGAACCTGCAAGGTCGAGAATTTCTGGCGTCTCAAATTCAGAAATTGTTAACAATAATTCTCTGAATGTGTGTCTCAAAAATGTAACTTATTCACTACCATAGATATTAATGTCACATTTAGCATACGTAAAATCTCAATGGAAAATTCCATACTCATTAAAAATAGAAACATTTGTCCACAAGTCCAAAAATAATAATAATGTGCACGCCTGCACGAATTGTTCTCGCCTTAACATATGAGAGTCATTTCCGCACTGTATTATAAATAAATATTCGTTATTATGAGAATCGGACGAGTAGTATCAGCTAAATACCATAATTCTTTGCAGTAGTTAGCCCGTTTTTGAGATATTGCCCTTTACCTCCGGTCTGTTTTTCGAGTCTTTTGGGTAGAACTGAGTAATTCACTATCAGCTCTGTGTCGTGGAGTGCTTAAAGCAAGCAGAAATTGCCGGCACTAAAGGTGCTCTCACAGGCTCATCATTTAGTGCAGGTGTTAGTAAGGGCAAAATAATTAAAAATACAATAATTATGTACCTATAAAATACTAACACAGACACAAAATAATGCAAACAATTTAAGACATTAAAGCATTATTACGCAAAATATTTTTTAGCTTAATTTTACTAACATGCAAGTCAATCACATGATCATTTAGATTATAGATTCTACTCATGCGACTAATAGGCTCATGCCTCCCGTAATTCGTTCTATGATGGGGGCTAAACAATAATTCAACACTGCGTAAATCATGGGCACCATCACGAAAATTAAAGCCAATAGACGACAGCAAGTCAGGTGCATCTATTTGACCGGATATAAGCTGCTGTAAAAAAATGATATCGCTTTTAAACATTCGTTGAGAAAGGGGTAACATTTAAAGAAGCTTGATACGTTGACTGTAGGGAGGAAGGTTAAATGGATCATCCCATGGAAGTCCTCTAAGTGCAAATCGAATAAATTTACGTTGAATGGCCTCTATTCGATTTGAATGAATGTTGTAGAACGGTGTCCAAACTTGAGAGGCATACTCTAGAATCGGACGGACAACACAATTGTACAATGGCATAGAAACGTAAGGGTCATTAAATTCTTTGGCCCACCTTTTTCCGAAGCCCAGCATAGAATTAGATTTATTAATAATATAATTAATATGCTTAGCAAAAACCAGTTTGGGGCCGAAATAAACCCCAAGATCCTTAAAATTATCAACATTACAAAGAATATGTTGAGACAGAGAATATTGAAAGGTGGAAGGGATATTCTTTCTACAGAATGTCATATGTTGACATTTAGTTGGGTTCAGGGATAAGAGTATGTTAGTCTTACCCAAAACTTACCCTACGTCCTTTCCCTCACCACTAGTATGCAACCCACCAAAACATACTAAATCGTTAGAGCCGTTTTGGAGAAAAGAAAATGTCAAACACTTTAAAAACTACATTACTTTGCATAACTTAACCCGTTTTTGAGATACTGCCATTTTTCTTCGGCCTGTTTTTTGAGTCTTATGGGTAGAATTGAATATGCCAGTCTTACCCAAAACTTACCCTACGGCCCTGACCTCTAGTATGCAACCCATCAAATCATACAAAATCGTTAGAGCCGTTTTTGAGAAAAGAAAAAGTCAAACAATTTAAAAACTGTTGCATGTATAAATTAAAAAAAAATGCAATATATTCGAAAATTCCAGGTCGGATGAAAATAGTTAGTGAAATTACTTCATCCGTTTTTGAGGTATATGCATGTTTGTAAAATACCGTCACTCTACTATTTTGCGAAAAAAAACTGTGGTTTTTGGAGAAATCAGTGTTGTATGTACCATTACTTAAAATGATGAACCAAAACATTGCCGCGAGATTTACGAATAAGATGTTTGAAGGTCTGGTATCAGCCGGATAGACGGATTGACGGACAGAATGCAGTTTATTTTGAATGCAGAATGCAATTTATTTTGACTATCCTTATTGGAAATAGCATACCTCATTCTCATGATATCTTTGAAATCTTAGCAGTTTGAAATCTTAGAGTTGACAATAAGTGACGTACCTAACAAATACACAATCACGTACTATACAAATAAAAAAACAATGGCTGACAGTATACAAATACAAACTGTTGTATTATTTTCTACTCAAATATTAAACAACAATATATTTCTAATTTATTCGAATAGACTCCCTAAATCTTTTACAATAGTTAACAGAAAATTGATACAACAAACTTGTATAAAAAAGCAAAAGGCAATTTACTTATTCCTCGTCAATCAATCATATTCGACTGTCTTTTTATCTCTAAAAAAAAACGGTTTGATGAAACATTTTGCTTTTTCTTGGCACATTGCAAATTACATATGTGTAGGTTCTAGGTTCATAGTTACATATAATTGTTTGCCTCGCACATTTCTTCCTAGTTCTTAAAGAGGACGAAGACTGAATTTTAATATCGACTTCAGTTAGAAAATCGAATTATGAATCGTTGATGGTGGTGATGATCTTTTTAACTTTTTTTTATGAATAATTTATCACCTGGAAGTAGAGGCAGCCATAGACGAAAGTATTTGCTAAAGAGTGATTCACCTTCCTATGTATTTTATATCGTAATAGGTGAGCAATTAATTTGGATTTTTTTTTGGTTTGCTTGATTTATAAGGACATTGGATATAAAGCTAACAATAAATTAATCAACATATTGAGTGATTGCTGCAATGACTTTTGTAGCGTAAGCGTTTTCACCAAAGATTTATTGAATTTTTCTTGATGCATAACAATTGTATTTTAAACAAATTGAGGTTTAAATTATTTGCCGGAGAGTCTATTAACTGCAATTTATCCGTAAAATAAAATAAATATTAATTTTTTTGTTATCTCCATAAACTCTTTGTTCAATTACATATAATATTCACATCAAACTTGATTACACACTTTCTATTGCATGTTTTGATTTTATCATCCAATGCTTAGTACAAGACCTGCATAAAGAACAGTTGAAATAAACAAATAATACAAAACTCACACGGCTTTTATTGCAAACACGTGAAAAGAAAGAGATTTGCAATTTGAATTTTCAAAGGTTACAGAACGATAGAGATAAAAAAGATCAAACCAAGAAGTCGTAAGGCTGATTTTCGTTAAGCTCAAACTATCAGAGTGCACATTCAAAAATGTAAGAAATTACTAATAATCATAAACTGTACAAAATGGTCAATGTTCTACAATAACACAAAGGAAATTTGATATCAAGTCTTTTAAGTGCTCGTAAATATGAGGATAGCAGATGTTCGTTGAACTCCGAAATGAATTTTGTCAATAAGAATATATTTTCGAAGTGAAATACAAAAATATTAAAATGTATACACGCAATACAAATGAATCGATTCATTTGAATCATTATTCCATTAACATAAGTAGGTACCTACTACCATGTAGATACACTGAAGATAACACCTGCTTTATACAACTTTATAGTTTTTTTTGTTGCCAAAAGCATGGTTGAGAATAGTGAAATAATGCCTGGTGTCGAGCTTATTTATATTAGCCTCGTGTATATTGTTTTCATAAAATGATTCGCAAAAGCCCAACTTAATTTAGATGCTTAGTGACCTCGTTTAGGTTTCATCTAAGGAATATAAATGAGTCTGAAGAACGGAAAGGCAATATGCATATATTTGTATGGAAGTTCTTGCCAATTTCAAGTCCTTATATCAACCGCTCGTGTTGAAAGTTATATAACTCCTTGTAGACATTATTTGTCCAAATAATATGAGTTTCGATCAAAGACAAAAAGAAGGCGTACGAATGCCCAATAGGTAATTTGAAATTTTAAGGTGGTTCCCCACATTGTACGACGTCCATACTAATGTCTTCTGTTTGATTTTCTTTATCATACGGCATCGATTTGCATACGATTGCTATCAGCTGTGATGCTTTTTGTTGGATATGCCGACCGACACCACAAACTGAAGACTCCCACAATAAATATTGTTCGAGTGAGGAAGTCGCTTGCGAGTGCCGGTAGAAAAGTTCATGGGTTTTGTTTAAGATTCAGACCTTTTTTTCCGGAGGGGTAATGAACTATGAACAAGGTGGAATTCGATGTTTTGCGGTCCTAATTGATTCGATGTACATATGTTTAAAATGATTAACGATTGAGTTGTGGTTTTTTATGATGGAGATGGTCGTTCAATGCCCAATAGAAGCAAATTCAGAAACATATTGTTGGTTGGAACGAGTATATCCATAATTATTTGCCCTATTAGGTCACTTGTGAATAACATTTTCATTCTCATTTAATTTCAATCACATGAGAGGGGCATTTGACATCATTACATTTTGCGAATTTTAAATAAAATTATATTATATCTCTAAACCTGTTAGAAGAAATTCTGAAATATTCGTTGATTATTGCTAATATTCCTTCAGTGTTCAATTTTCTTTGTCCCTAACGCATTTTGTAGAATTATTTTTGGTCGTTCTTCAATTAGGTCGACATATCATCAAGATTCTAATTTAATAATGCATTTTCCTCATACATGCACCATAGAGCTTTGTGCTGGCGCATTGTTTCGGGGTGGCTCATGGGTTATTATATTCTTTATGAACTTGATGTCAACAAGAAGTTATTATTAAAAATAACTATTCATTAGGAGTTTGTTGGTATATACATATATAAGAAGGGCTGAGTTTAAGTAGCATGTCTCACGCAATTCCACACTAGCAAAGTGTTTTTTTTTTCACTTTTAAACTCAATTTATAGCTCACACTCTCTGATGAGGTCAGTAAGGTGTGTTTTACATCAGTCAAAGCCCAGTACGCAAACAATTTCAAGAATATAGTGGACAATTAAATATTCATTTCATGTTATTTGTCCCAAAATGCATTCGCATACTTACTTGAATGATGCGCGAAATTTTTTTAATTTGCTTTTAACCATTTTTTGAGTTAAACTATACAAATAAAACCGTTTCATCACGCGAATTGTTTTGCTTTTTTTTTATTCCTCTGTTAAAGAAAATGTCAAAGCTGAAAAGCCTAAGTTTATAATGGCTATATTGTCATACAAAAATGCTCATGCGCTTTTTTCAACACAAAAAAAAAAAACAATATTTTGCTGCACGATTCAGTTAATGGCATTTTTGCATAACATTCGATAAATGTCCTGAACATTTTGATATGTAGGCGGTCAAGTGCAAGTGCAAGGTATTTGGTATTCATTTCGAGGTTATATAAAAGTACACCAACAATTATTTGATCCAAACAAATTAGATGAATATCACACGAACATTAAATAAAATGTTGATGTTTGTCACAGCTGGATGAATAGGAAAATGATGTTTTATCATATGAAGTACGTAGGTATAGGTAAGCAGGTACTTGGTGACTATCTAGTTCAAACAAATTTTGTCCGTGACTTGCGGTGATCGTTTGATGATATCACATTAAAAGGTGATTACAAAATATTGATAACCAACATTTCTCAATATGAATGTTATTAATACCAAATATAGCATATAACTATGTTTGGATATTGGATGTAGTTCGCAGGCACATAGAAGTAATTAATAAATATACTGAATTTCTCTATGTAGTCAAAGGTGACATTGAAGTCATCAAAAGTTCAACAATCAGACACGCAAATTAATATGTCTAAATTTATTTGTTTGTATACGAGTATATTGAAGGAAATAAGTTTGAAGCGTATTGTTTCAGTTCTCTTTTTATTTTTATTATTATACGCTTACCCAAATGGCCGACACTGCGACATAAATTATATATTCTATATAAAGAGGCTCCGTATACCACATCGCTTATGAAGGTCAACAAGTTCGTGGTAGCAGAGTTTTTCAGCTTTTCTGGCAAACGTATTTCTCTGTGAAAGATACGTCTTACTAAATGTAGGATGTCGGAAACACAAATTAAAAATCCACATTTGTTTGTTTGTTGTTTTCTTGTTTTTCCATCCCAGAGCTATGTTCTGTGAGTCTAGGTTCACAGTATCGCCTTATACAACCTTGTCAAATATATACAATAATATTATATTAATCGAAAGTTAATGAAAAAATGCAATTTCTGAATTCTGATAAAGATAAACCAAAAACAATTCTTTGCTTAGGTTAGGTTAGGTTGTTTAGCTTGTAATTGGCTTATAATATCCATAAATGGTTCTATGCCTTTCGCTTTTTCCCCACAGATGCCTTTGAGGAGGATACATGTTAACTAATTCTGGTGAAATAATGTGACAATTAAGAATATCTCGAACAAACATGACAGAAGTTTCATCGGATCTGAAAATAAGAGTTTCCAAAACAAATAATTTACACCTTCTGTCTTAAATCGGGATTCATCAAACTAATATACCTTACGAATGGCGTTTCTCGTAAAGTTCTTTGAAAATCTTTCGAATCTAAGTGTGAAAATAGCATACTCCCGGATCCCAGATAGCGGCTGAATATTCTAAAAATGGTCTGACAAAAGAGCAGTAGATAGCTTTGAGTCGATGTATATCTTAAAAGTTTTTACTTAAAGGTTCAACAAATTTGCTGTCAAGATCTTTTACTTCGTCGAAGCGATTATTTGTAAAAAAAAAATTGCAAATAAGTTTTGCATGTCGAAATATAAAGTTGCAAAGCATTTAATCAATCCTATCCCAACAATCTATTACTGTCTGAATAAAAATGAATGCATTAAAAAACCTTATATCTCAGAAGAAATAATTTCAAATCGTCTGCGAATGTCAAAACTTTACAGAATTCAAGTTTGTAGTACAAAAAGTGCCACGAAAAAATAATTATGTTGGGTTGAGAACGTTTGATCTTCGTCGGCTTTCTTGGTCAAGTTGATCTTGCAATGAAACGCAGTTATACTTCCCGACGTTTCAACATGGGTAGCTTTCTGCTTTAGAAGATCTTTATTAGATGAGAACGTATTATTACAATACTCAACAAATGACGTAAACTTCAGTGTTTTGAAGTTAAAAAAAATCTTTGCTTAGTTACCAAATGATTTATTACGTAAATTCTATTCCAGACACCATAAGCATGCCAATCATTTGATAAGATAACAAGCTTGATAAGAGTCCTCAGGATCTTGCGGCAACGTAATCAAATGCATATTAATCTGTCGTCTGAATTTTCGCATGCCTTGTTTTCTAGATTCACTTTGATTCATGCACCAATTGAAATTTGTCTCCCATGAGCTTTCAGTGACAATTTTTTTTTATTTTTTATCGAAACCGCAAATCACATGACGTTTGCATTACAATGCATTCATCTTCCTAACACATGCAGATATGTAGATACGTAATCGCAGGAATGTTTTAATCTTTTAACTTTGCAAAATTGCTCTTACGGTTCTGATAGTTTAACCGAGCGCTAGACTTTGATCACTAGTAAGTCTTTTGATCAATATGCGATATTAATGCGCAGACAATAACAGATTAATATAATTGCTACAACCACTCACAGTAGAAACAATTTCCATTTATACTGTTACTTTATGAAATATTCAAAGGAAGACAATTAATTTTCATGGAGCCATTTAATTGTACTTAAGGGGTATAGTGGACCTTCATTGCTCACTTTGTTTTCACTAAAATGTATTTATTTTTTTATTTAATTATTGGCAATTATTTAGACAGCGTATACATTTTGTTTGCATTAAATTATATCTATTGATTCATTGTTTGAGGAGATAATTAACATGTTGTCATCGAGACATGTTACAAACTTGACAACACGTATTTTCGTATCTAAAGCATGTACGTTACCTTTTCTAAGTTCAACACTCCAATATAAAATTCGAATTCAACAGAAAAAAGCTTAACAGTCACAAGTTTTTTTTTATTATGGTTCACCATTATGCGTCATCGCTTAACAGTGACAGATTCAATCGGAAGTCATTTTATGGCTTTCAATCTAGTTAAATATTTTGACAGCCATTAAGACGGATGTGGAAAATCTGACTGACGCATTCAAAAGTATATATATATTTATAAGTGAGAATATGATAAATTTGTTAAAGATACTGAATCAATATTATATAAAGATTGTGTTTAATGAAACTCCATATACCTGGAGCTTACTGAGACATACCGAGGATGCATTTAGCTATTCTGTGTCATTCGGATACGGCACACCAACGTAAGCCGAATATTCCTGCCAAAAAAAAAACCAATATAACTTAACGCACTCACGAACGGCTAATGAGGCTTGACTTGGTCATGTTTGCTGTTGGTACCAAATATTTGGGTTTGTTTGTATATAAAATAATAGTAACAATAAAAGAGCTAAATTGTTGTATCATTATTTATTCACTGGTATTAAAAACTGAATGGAAATATTCCCGTTTACTTACTAGAAATATGAAGTGTCACTTTAGGACAAATATTTTAAATGGAACTAAAAATATACCATCAAGTTTCTTGCTCTGTCTAGAGAAACAGTATTTTTAGGAAACAATAAAGTACTCGTAGCTTGGTTTCCAAAAATAGTATGCAAACAATATATTTTTGGAAATATATATAAATGAATGGCATTGTAGCATAGTAGTGAAAAACAGAGATAAACCTATTAACAGTATGCTGTCAACTTCCTGTCCAATGTCATTCAGAAGTTAAGACGTCATATACGAGCATAAAAAGACAACTTTAGCTAATACTTATTTAATCAACTTTAATTTAAATGCCGACTTTTGCAAATATTTGTGTGCATATATTAATAAAAAACAGTTTATCTAAAAAATGGATACGCAATTACTGTATGACTGGTAGAGGCATAAGCAAATAAATAATTCCTTTCATGTATTATTTTCTATCAGGATAAAGCTATTATTATCGTTTTACAAAAACTTTTTCATTTATTTTATTATGTATTTATTTCATGCCGTAGGTAACTTTTTTGATTGCCTGTATAGGGAGGGGCTACGAATATCAATGCAGCGCCCCAAAAAAAACAGCGTTTGTCGTAAGAGGCG
This sequence comes from Portevinia maculata, assembly GCA_949715645.1. Classification (NCBI taxonomy): domain Eukaryota; kingdom Metazoa; phylum Arthropoda; class Insecta; order Diptera; family Syrphidae; genus Portevinia; species Portevinia maculata. Next base: position 308,318,275 of record OX454526.1, on the reverse strand, counting down.
ATTAAGAGGAAATTCCGATCTATGCATTTTTGACATTAATATGTCTGTCTTTCTCGCAAGCGTGCATGTATATCCGTGAGTTGTCGTGACTCGAGATGATCGGTTTTGTTAAAGGAAAAACAAACAATAAATCGATAATGGGAACATCCAAAGGCGGACCAGTAGGGACACAGTCACGAGTTAGGGCTACGATCTCTTTCATTCTGATCAGAGCTTCACCATTTAAGAAGAAGAAGAAGATAAAGTTTCTTTCATGGATCAGCAGGAAGGATAATAATTAATTAAGTCCAAATCCTTACCTCGTCATTGGAAAAAGAAAAAGAGACAGGAAAAGTTCGCTTTACAAAATTTGTCAAGACAGTAACACAAAGGTAGTTAAAATGACAAATAAAGTTTAAATTGAAGACGACAATATTGAATGTGACTTGAAATGAATGCAGTATATGTATTTCTTGTACAGAATATACCTTTACACATAGATAAGTGTAATTGTATAACTCAGCTTTTAAAAAAATTCTGAAGACCTCATTCCTTTAGGAATTCATAAGTTCATTACCCCATTGAATACTTCGTTTAAACACATCTCATTTGGGATCCCAAAAGGTAACCATAACTACACAACAAATACTTGTATCTAACCTGAAATATTTATAGAAAATACAGTATCTCCATTATCACACCATTCCAAAGGTATTCAACAATATTAAGCAGTAAACTGAAACCTTATGTTCTTGATTTCAAATTCGTCCTCAATGACATCTTATTCATTCATTCAACTCTTTGAATAATACATGAAGTAGATTTTCGGCTGGAGCTTGTGACTCATTTATGTGGTAGTTAAGAATTGTATACTTGTATTCTAAGTGTCCAATTAATTGTTTTTATTTACTTATAGGTGCTGGAGAAACTCGTTAAAGGATATAAAAAAATATACCGAAAAAGTAGACTACCGGAACATGGGGTCATTCAACTAATCGGGGCGTATGCGTAACATTTTTTTCAAGTTTGTCTTCCACGAATTATACTCCTCACTTTTTTTTCGAATAGGAAAATCCTTAGCCTTTGAATGAGTGGGACGATAAGCGAGCTGTTTTTATTACATAATTTTTTGACCAAGTTGGCTAATACTGCGAGTTACGCGCTAAGACATATTTTTGTGTATCTTACGTCATTGCCAATGGAAACAGAAAATATTTACAATCAAGATGGTGAGGTAGAAAGTAGTCAAGGCCCGTAAATGGCTGTCCATACTTTTACTCTTTGAATTGAAGAAAAAGTAAGAAAATCGAGATTAATTAACGAATGAACTGCATTAAGGAATGGAATATCTAGTTTTGTTGCTTTACAAATCACGTACATGATAGCTTAAAGATTAGTTAACCATTTCATAGATTTTCGGTTTATATTTTATAATTGAAGCTTTTATATAAAATGTGGACCAACTGAAGACACATGTGATGAAAATTATAAAAAAATGCATAGCTATGAATTAGATTATATTTGCCTTGTCGTCCTCACGTATAATCGAGAATTCTGTTTAATAGAATTAAAACAAAAGACAGCGTAAATTATATATTTCAGCAAACAACTGGACAAAATTAGATAGATGTGTTCATGTTAAGTCAAACTTATAGCCGAGAAAAAAAAATTTACCACCCATTCCATCAAATCAGTCAAGAGATTTTGATTAATTTTTTTAAAGGAATATTAATGGGATTATGCTATTAAAAATATGGTTCTATGTTCAAGATCAATACTGTTATCTCATTGGCTAATAGAAATAGTAAACAAATATTGATTTCAAAGCATTTTCTTCTTGCTGTAGCAGCTACCAAGAACATGCTAAATTTTGGAAGTGTGGTCAGCTTGGTTCTACGTGGGGTTCGGTAACAAATACTTGAGTGAATACCGGTTAGGACCATTTTTAATTATATCTATATAAACAAAGTACAATATTCGATTCGTATGTGTGTGCCCCATAGACTCAAAAAACTACTCCACCGATTTCGCTGGAAAATGTTACAATTAGTTGTTTCTAGTACCAGTAGTGTTTATTCAATATTGTTTTGTTTTTTTTCTATTGAAAACATAAGGAAAGGCTACAATTCCCTTGGGCGAGATGTTGGTTCCCCTTTCCATTTCCCTATCCCCCGAAATGGGCGTGACATTGGGTTGAGGACTGTTTATTTTGGATAATTTTGGAACCCAGTGAACGACATTTGAAGAATTGGTTAAAACGAACCCTGAAGTAAGCGTTGCCAAAAATCTGTTTAGGTGAGTTGCTAGGAAGAGGATTGTCAACATATATTGTGTGCTACTGTTTTATTCGTTTTTTAATTAAAAAATTGAATTAATTGAAAAAACTAACGATTTTGTTTTGGCTTATTCGTTTATTTATTTTTTAAGGAAAAAAATGAAAATTAGATTAATTGAAAAAAAGATTTTCTTTGCGCGAATTGTTTAAAAAGAATTTTCTAAGTACAAACTTGATGTTTTTGACGTTTTTTTTCAAAGCGAAAAAACAATGTTTTTGTCCAAAACAAACCGTTGAGAAGGATATTGTCTACATATTTTGTTATAACGTGTTTTTTTATGCTTTTTTAAGGTTTTATCGAAAACAAAATATTTTTTAGTTAAAAACGCCCCCAAAAAGCGGGTACGGCAAAAACTTTGTGTGTTTTAAAATTCAGTTCGAATCTTAGGGTTCGAAATTGGTGACGGACGGAGATGGCTACATCAACATCAACGAAAAAGTGATTCAGAACGCTGTCAAGTCATACATTCTCATTGGAATTGTGTTCTTACTTTTCATTAAATTAACCTAATTGCAAACGTCCCCACTTTGGGGAATGCGAATATAAGATGGGGAATGAAAACACCCGAGTTTGGCTGGGCGTGTCCTTACATTTTTTAGCATTTTTAAATTTTTTTTTGTCTTATGAATGGTAACCCTATAACACTCTAAACAAGCGCCACGGCATGCTTTCAGATAAGTGTTGTGTCCACTCTTTAATTGTTATAAACTGTTTTTTTTCCGAAAAAAGTCTCCCGGGTGCGAATTCTTAAGTTAGAATTTTTTACATTAAACAATAAAGAAATAGCAAAGCATTGTGGGGAATGAATTACCTTAAATCAATTTGCGACTGTATTTTTTTTATTTGTTCTAAGGCACGTGTACTTTTGAAAGCTCTACAAAATAATAAGTAATATTCACTTGAACACACAAGAGTCTATAAATGTAAGATTCGTAAATGACTTCTTAAATTGTATATGATTCATTGAGCTTGTCTTAAAAATACGTGTTGCTTTAATTTACGACTAACCAAGCATTTTCATGTACACAAAGAATTGCCTAAAATATTCTCTGACAGCTGCCTGCACAACCATGTAGTCGTTATACATCGCCAGCACGCATACTAAAATACATATAACAGTTTCAGCTGTGAAGGGTCATTTGGCAACAATTGTCTGAAGGCATTTCACGCCAAATGTTTCCATATACTGGCTTACAATCTTAGAATTCGTGTAAATTTCTCTCGCCTAGTTATTTGTATGAAAAGACATAATATGTGCCTACAAATTTTGCTTAGGTTTTTACAACAAAAAGAAAAAAGAAACAAACAGCGAAGAAATTAACTTCTGGTATTGAAAACAACCTTCACCTCGTCAGAGAAGTGAATTTATGGGGTTGGTGTTCCACTTCGACCGGTCGGCAAAAGCTACTTTGTATACTCTGTTCATTTTGCCTTGATTAATTATTCCTTATTCTTCTCTATTTTGCTTCTTTCATTATTTTCAGCAGTCTTCCCTGGTATATTTGATATGAACTTACAATTTGTGTGTTTCCCTTGTTCCGAAAAAAAGGAATTTTCTCAGAAAATTGATTTTATATCAATTTCATCAAATCTAGGACTGGAGTGCAATTAAAAGTTGTAGCCTTTAAGAATATTATAATATTCGCAACGAATGCATATTATGTTATAATCAAACCTTAAGTTCATGAGCGATTGTAGTAAGAGTTGGGCAAAGGTTAGGTTTGGTTAGGTAAATGGATGCGATTCTGAAAGATGCCACGGCTTACTTAGGCAACAAATTTGAGTCCATTGTGTGGATTCTTTGAAGACAAATGATCCGCTTTCTACAATTATTTAGATTTATATGTAAATCTCAGAAGTTTCTTCAGCCTATATCAACAAAAATCATTAAAGGTGAGTGATGGGCTGCGCATCAATTCAAAAAAAAAGGTGGACTGATCTGCAACGGACGATCTAGAATGGCGATGTGATGGACGGTCTTGCACAGAACCAACTTCAACTATATGGAACACGAATTTGGGCAAAATCTCTTTTTTAGTGCCCAAAAAGTTTGCAACTTAAAATCGATTAACCCAAAAAATAATTTTTCTACCGCTTAAATGAATAAATAACAAGGGAAAGTTCAAATCCCGCCGAGGCTAAGTAACATCTAGAGTTTCTTTTCCATTGCCAAACCTCTAACGAACGTCTGCTAAACATCCAAGAGTATCCAATTGTCATAAGATGTTCCCCAAAATTTGCCATTTGCATTCGGCTTAAAAATATAGGTCCCATCCACTTCGTACCAGCAAATGGTCTAATTTTTATTTATTTATTTATAATATGGTACTCGTAAGTGGAAAGTATTATTTTTTTCCAAGCCTTTGTCATTCTTATGCTAATGCATTGACGTCGGTTACACATCGTCTGTAAAAACTTCCTACTTCGTAAGCCACATAGTAAAACTCTTTCATCTTCTGGACTATTAGTGATGAAAAAATAGCGGAAATTAACCTTGATTATGGCACTATTTAAAAATTCAACTCTTGTGTAGAATCAATAAAATTAAATTAAAATTATTATATACAAACGCACAGGTATAGACAAAGTCTACATACGTAAGTGGATACCTAGCAGCACATCGTACTTATAAAACCGTTCCTGGTGAATTTTACTTGACGAAGCTATGTGTAGGAAAGACCACGCACATGCAGCGAGCCCTGTCAGGAATACTAAGTGGTTTTGCGAAAAATTATTAAACAAACGACTAAAAAAATGAACATTAAACTCGCACTAATTCTTTTGACGAATTCATAACTATTTTGATAAAATAAAAAAATATTGCGCGAATATGACTTGAGGAAGTGTATTATTTCTACTATCTGTCATCTGGAATTTGCGAACTTGTGCTTGTGTTTGTGTCAGAAAAAAAAATTCCACCTTTTTTTTAGGATGGATTTGTATACTGGCTATCGCGAGAATTGTCTCCAACTAGACGATGACATTGAGTCAACCATACTTATAAAATGCTACACAAAGCCCAGCCAAGTAGAATATCATGCTTTCAAGTAAACGTATACTAGATTTGAATCGTGGCCTAACATATCAATTAGGCTCTATTATTCTATCGAAAGTAACATTGGCTGGCTTTTCGTATTTTTTTTTGTGTTCTGTCAAACATCGGCATCGGAAATAAATCTCAACTAGCTGCTACTGTTTGCATTGTTAGGCGTCGCAAAGTCGAACTGTCTGTGTCTAGCGGCGAACTAACATCAATCCTAGGTTTTTTCAATTTATGGCCAAAGGAATGCATTTAACGACGCGGCCGGCGGTGGTTTGGCAATGCAGATTAAGTGTAATATATACTCTATGGATTGTGTGAGCTCAACGTTATTACAGGTGAATTACACTGATTTTGTGGTTATAAATTATCTGCCTTCATCAACAGCCGAGAATGAATACACAAAAACAAGCTTTTGATAATGCAATTAGTTATACTTGGGACATGAACTGCATGAAAATATGCATGCGATGTTAGGCTTCATGATCGGGTGCGGTTGTCACGTGCTGCCGCTGGTGCTAATTGTCCTCGATGATCTTTGGCAATGATCTTTGTTTGGCAGCAATAATGTGGAAGTCAGCAAATAGTAACATAACTCTTGTCAAAGTCCTGCGTTAGAATTTTAATGTGTATGCTTAGTCGGAAAATAAGTATTCTGCACTTTAAGTGCTGAGTAGAGTAGGATTGTATTGTATAACCTTTATTTGAAAATATAAATTATCATAAATAATCAGAGCGAATTCAAATTATGAATTACATACTTTGTATCCGATTGCACGGACAAACGAAACTATCCTAGAGCATTTATGGCGGATGTAAAAACGTTGCTATACAATGACTGTAGACTGACACACCATGTTTGGGTTAGTGTAACAATCGCTAATACAATAACTGAGCATTTTTTTACATCATTAAGTTGATTAATTCGATGTCCATTGCTACTGGCCATTTTATTACAATCACCTTATAAATTGAACTTGAACCCCTTTACAATTTTTAACTAATTCCTGAACTGCACTTATCCGTAACTTTTGATGAAACAATTGAACAGTACTTCATCCCCAATAATTGTCTCATGAATCAGAGTGTAACACTGTATACAGTTTCGGAGAATTACAAATTTTAACAGTAAACTTCATTAAATTACAAATTTGTATACATAAATGCTTAATGGATCTCGTACATTTCCTGGAAAATCACTTTTAATTCCATGCACACGCCTTAGCTTCCGTCATGGAAACCTTTCTCAGTTTGGACTGTAGCGTTATACTGTGGTGTAAAACAAACTTGGTTTAGCTAACGTGAATTAACTGAGATAGTATGAGGTAACCATATATATACAAATGAGAAAGATATTGCTACAACCGAACTGCCTGCAACTCAATTTCATATCGATGCAATCTTAGTGCTCATGATTCGAGCTCGGTGCATACTTAATAGATGAACCTTCAACTTTATGAATTGCTATTTATTTATCTGCAGATGATGCTTCTATTGCTGTGTGCTCTTGACAATTTATAAGGTCCACGTGAGATAAATACACCTCTCTCTGAAATTGAGATAAATAGCTCGTCTTTTTAAACAGAATTTTTAAACGTACAACTGAGAGCTTTTATTATAATCACCAGCAAGTATTGATCGATTAGCATTGCGGGATGTTGGATTTAAGATGCTAAACGTAGCTGCTTTATGTGTTAAAGCACTTTCTGTGCTGCAATGACCTTGCTAAGTGTTGTGAGAAAATATTTCTAATTGTCTTAAATCGTGTTAGAAACTTTAACCACGATATTTAATGATTTATGGCTGAAGTCGTCGATAAAATAGTACCCACGTACTAAAGTACGGGGGTGTTGGACATTAAATGAAATAATCCGACGACTGACCTATTACCATTCAACAAAAGTTCATAGAAATTTATTAAATTTGGAAGCCTATCAATTTAAGCTGCCCTCATTTAATTTAAATAAAAATGTTGTCTCGAGTGGAGAAATTATTAAATAGAAACAGTAGCAGTAGTAGTGATGTGACCGTCTTCTAATTTACTTTTAATTATTTGTCAGCCTCTTTTGGAGCGGATTGCTATGGTGGTATCTGGAAGCTTTGGGCGATTAAATGTTGTTGCTTTTTTTTATACCCTATTCTAGGGGTATATTAATTTTGACGCATAGTTTGTAACATACCTTAATATTGCCCGTAGACCCCTAAAAGTTACTATATTTATGATCAGCATCGATAGTAATGTCGATCTAGTCATGTCCGTCCGTCCGTCCGTCCGTCGGCAAAAATTAGGCCTTTAAACTGGACCTAGAGAGCTGAAATTTTAACCATATACTCTCTAGGGTCCCGAAATAATCAAGTTTAAGAATTTTTGAAATCCGCCCACAAACTCAAAAAAACAAAATTTTGGAAAAAATCGAATTTTGAGCTAGAGAGCTGAAATTTTTTATATATGATCTATGGCCCATAAAACTGATTGGGACATAAAATTTTCAAAATCCGCCCACTGACACGCCCACAATTAAATAAAATATTTTTTTTGAAAAACCAAAATTTGAGCTAGGGAGCTGAAATTTTTAATATATACTCTCTAGGGGCCCTTTATGCTCATACTTAAATTTTTTTTAAATCCGCCTACTGACACGCCCACAATTAAATAAAACAATTTTATTGAAAAACCAAAGTTTGAGCTAGGGAGCGTTTTTATTTACAAAAGCTTAGTTTTTTCGTTAAAATCCTTTAAATTTTTGTCACGCCCACTTATGAGATATAGGAATAAGAATAGGGTATCCAACAGTTCGCCCAAGCGGACTGTAGCCCGCCCCTATGTTTTTTATTAACTTTTATTGTAGCTGAATTTATATAAATTTTTTTCGTATTTCTAGATTGCACAATTTACAGAGAAATGGTATTTTCTACTTTACAACTGGAAAACTTATAACATTTATACAATAGTATTATCACAGATTCAAGATTTAAGAAGGAAAAGCTACATGAAAAAACCTTCATTTAATTAATATATAAATTTTTCCTGAGGAGAGAGAAGTGGGTCCGTGTGATCACAAATAAAGATGTTGTTTACATAATCGATTAAATAAACGTCAATAAATAAATAAATAAGAAGATAAATAAATAAATAAATAAATAAATAAGAAGATAAATAAATAAAAAAATGATTAAATAAACAAAATAAATAAATAAATAAATAAATAAATGAATAAGTAAATAAATAACAAATAAGATAAATAAATAAATAAGAATATAAATAAATAAATAAATAAGTAAAATAACATAATCGACTAAATGAGTACTAAAGCAAATAAATAAATAAATAAGAAGATAAATAAATAAATAAACAAAGAAGATAAATAAATAAATAAATAAAAAAGAAGATAAATAAATAATTAAATAGTAAATTAACAATTAACAAATAAGATTTATGAACATCAAAATAATATATATATCACAGTAATGTATATAAATTAGACACAACACCTTAAGTTGTTAAATTTAAAATTAAGTTGTTATGCGAGCAACCGCACAAAACTTTGTATCGATCATATAATTTTGCGATTCGAATTTCAACTTTTTCAATCTTTGCCTCTTCATGGAGATCCGCGGTAGAATAGTGCCAGGGAAGATTAAGCATCATTTTTAAAATTTTATTTTGGATAATTTGCAGCCTGCGAATATGACTCTTAGCACATGTTCGCCAGATGGGCGAACCATATAGCATTATGCTTTGGAATATTACTTTGAATAATAGCAATTTGTTTTCAACACTCAATGTGGACTTACGATTTATAAAAGGATATATGATTTTTATCGCCATGTTAAGTTTATTAAGTGTTTCTTGAATATGCAGACTAAAGGTCAAAGTTTTGTCCAGGTGTACCCCAAGATACTTGGCACTCGATTTCCATTCAGTTTGAACCCCATTCAACTGAAGTCTATTGCTTGGAAAGTAACAGGCTTTTCTTTTCCTAGTGAAAAAGAGAGCCTGTGTCTTAGAAGCATTCAATTTAATTTTCCAGTCATCGCAATATGATTTGACTAAATTCAAAGCAGATTGCAGATTGGTTTAAATTAAGGAACCAATTGAATCTGTTGAGTAAATGCAGGTATCATCCGCGAAAATTGCCGTTTTACAGTTATGGGGTTTCGGAAAATCGTATGTCTATATAATATACAATAACGGTCCAAGAACGGATCCTTGGGGTACACCTGCAACGATTTTAAATATATCGGAATACCAATTATTTACAGAAACTTTGAAAGTGCGTTTTGTAAGGAAGAACGAAATCATTTTAACTATGTAAAGTGAGAAATTTAAAACAAGGAGTTTGTGAATGAGTCCTTCGTGCCACACCGAGTCATACGCTTTTTCAACATCGAGAAAGAGCATTCCTGTACTTTTTCCTATTGTTGCTTATGTTTAAAATATTAATGAGTATGCAAATAATAAACAGAATTGTACAGGTGCATTTAAAAAACTAGCAACACTTAATAATTGTTACGCCCTGGTGCCTTATCTGTGATCATTATGAAACTAACAGGTGTAATGGGTTATTGCGTCTACCTTTAGGACAATAGATATTATTTAATGGCTTTTATGTGTGTTCTAACCCTAAACAAATATATAAAGTGTTGGCTTTAATAGAAATATATTGGCCTTTTGATGACATAAAGCGGTAACAAACCGCTGTACCTACATAATAAATCAGTGAGTACTACGTTTGCAGCATGCGCTAAAGAACTGCAAATAAATTACATTGTATGATCATATAATGTAGTTTTTAGCCGATTGTAAATTCATTTAAAATATATATTCTGTTGGAGAATCAGAACTATCTACAATTTTATACTTTTTTTTAGGATGAGTCATAAGACAATTAATGGTGATAGATGAGTGAGTCAGAAACGCGAGCGAAAGTGTCTGGAAATATTCATGCTAGAGTGAAGGACTGATGGCGCGGCGCCGATGGGTATTTCTAATTTGTTTCAATCGAAAAATCCATGAATCGGAAACGACGATATGACTTGCCATGATTTGATTGTGGTTATGCTTTTAAGCTTAAAGGTGCTATGGTTTATTGTAACTATATCTTTTTGCCAAACGCTTAATATATAATATCGTACATATAGAGTATATTTTACCCAATATATTAAGAAGTACGTACCCAAAGTTAACACAAAGAATACACATAGTTTAACAAATAGTTTAATCTAATCAAGATTTTGTTTTATTTAAGCATTTTTGAGGTATAATTTTTGGTTTATGGGAGGGTCTAAGCAATGCCTTAATAAATAAATGATAAAATTCTTAAATTGAAATACCATTCATTGTTTTATTTTAAAGGTCTTCTTGATTTAATTGTTACTCAGATTCTAGATTCTCTTATAACTAGCAGTGTAATTTTTATTACAAATTTCAACGAAATTGTTATCACAATGATAACCGATATTAAAGATAATCAATATTTTGAAATCAAGTTACAAAAACTTACCGCAGCTTGTGATGTTGTTTGAACCGGTGTACTCTCTGCCACTACTGAAGCTGTTAAAACTGTTGCTAACGCTACGAACACACTTTGGCAGGATATGGTGAATACATTCGGAATCCTTCGACGATTCGTTTTATATAAATTGTTTATTTCGTACATTTTTGTTGCTCCTCTTGCGGACGGTTTTCTTGTTGAAGAGTAGATGTATCACTGGTCGATTTAACCTGATTATTTCTTCTTTTAAATACAATCTCACACTGTATTCTGACTCCTTACGATATGTTTATTACAATAGAAAGTTTCTCTCTGGTACTAAATTAGATCTGAAAATAAATAGAAAACAAATCATTTTACTTTATTTGCCACTAATACAAGTGCACAAACACCAAACTATCTAAACATCAACTGTCATTCCCTCAACTCATTGCTCCTTAAAGGGCAAACATTTGCCTGTAGTTAGCACATTCATTTAAATAGAATCCACCTCCTTTGATATTTAGTGTCCTGATTTCGAAAATAGAAACACCGGAGAAGCAACAAACTGCATTGCTGCTAAAGCTAGGACATGCCACCTCTCCTTGGTTTGCGGCGATTGTGGAGGAATATCGTTCCATAAACCATAGGCTAGGCAATGTTCTGAAAATGCCAACAGGTTGTGGTATTTAAGCTCTCCATGCAGTTGAGGTTAGGATTATGTGTGAGGTTAGATGGTAAGGAAGGGCACCGGAGGCGGTGCTAGATGCATTCTCCGGAACCACCTTGGAATTATAACCTCATTTTATGTGTTTGTTGTATATTTAAATTTAGATTGTGGTTGGATAACAAATTGGTAAGTATATCATGTGAAAATAGGATAATTTATTGCAATCGGTGTAATAAATTTATTATTTCTTTTGTCACAGCTCGGAAACTATTGTTGATCGACCTTTAAATTCTTCGAGTATATTGCTTCTATTTTTGGGAAATACAATGATTTTATATATACGAGTTATATATCGTAGTTCGATTTTTATATTAAATTTTTTTAAAGGGGACAAATTATGTCCCTTTTTAAGTCGTTGAGACATTTGGACAGCATAAGACAATAAATAAGCAAATAAAATGTATAAAGCGGGCACTGAAGTGGATTTATATTTATTGATAAACAGACTTTAAAATCTTTGGCTTTATGAGTTTGTTCGGGTCTTAAAAATAAAATAAAAATTATCAAGGAAAATAAACAATAAGAACAAAAACATATTTCGAGCTGCTTGTAGAGTAATACATTAAAAGATATTATTCAATTGGAATTGGAATATTCGTAAAATAATATTATAGTTTAAAAATCTGATTTTAAGAAGCGCACTAAATATTAAAAAATTGTTCTTCTAATTGGACAAATGCACAAGCGCATATCAATACACGATACAGGTTTTACTTGCTATTGTCAAACGGAACTACATTCTATAACTTGTAATCTGTCTTGTAATTTGCCGTCACATATTTTGTAATCGTTCTGCTTCAAAAGAACGTGAGTGAGATTTTGATGTGGCCCCAAAGTAGGGCCACGATCATAAACAACTTCAGTTTGTGGAGCTGAGTCTTCTTCTTCTTCTTCCTGAACGGCGAAGTTGTAATCCCGATTAAAGTGATCATAACCCCCCCACTTTACTACATTCCTACTGGCCGGTCTGTGGAGTTCACCGGTTTGACCTGAATAACCATCGGCAGGCCTCTCGCTTCGGACCACTTTTTTCCTGGGGGTGATACAAGTGTCTTCAGAGATCTACGTCTTTTTAACATTTTTGACACGTACATGCTCCTGTTATTGATTTTTGTTTGATATTTTTTTTAACGACACCGGCAATGTGTCGCTGGACTCATCTGAATGTCAAATTGCCTAGAAGTGATTTCTTCCCTTAATCGCATTTTACGACAAGAGCTGCATTTTGAGGATTTATGAAAGTAATGCGTTCGGGAGTTATGATGCTCTTAAAATGAATCCAACTGTAGTTCTGATTCTGGTTAGATATGGATCGGAAAACTAGTTGAGAGCTCAAAATATTCGGAGAAGCGTTGCCGAAAAACAACTCTAAAGACGATCATTTCAGTTTCAGTTTCAGTTGAATACCACTTAACCGTTTAGTTAACTCATATCTAAATGCAAAAATTGAAGCTTTTAACTGAAACTAAGACTGAAACTGACGAAATTCCCATACATTTTTAGTACACTTGTCAATTAAATCGATGTGGTAATAAGTTTTACTTCAGTTGTCATTTCCAAACGCAGTTGCCGGTGACTCAAAGCCTTCGCGTTCCTGTATTTATACCCTATTCTAAGGGTATATTAATTTTGACGCATAGTTTGTAACATACCTTAATATTGCCCGTAGACCCTAAAAGTTACTATATTTATGATCAGCATCGATAGTAATGTCGATCTAGCCATGCCCGTCCGTCCGTCCGTCGGCAAAAATTAGGCCTTTAAACTGGGTCTAGAGAGCTGAAATTTTAACCATATACTCTCTAGGGTCCCGAAATGATCAAGTTTACGAATTTTTGAAATCCGCCCACAGACACGCCCACAAACTCAAAAAAAACAAAATTTTGGGAAAAATCGCAAGCTGAAATTTTTTTTATATGATCTATGACCCACAATTTGAAAAAAAACTTTTTTTGAAAATCCAAAGTTTGAGCTAGGGAGCTGAAATTTATAATATATACTCTCTAGGGGGCCCTTTATGCTCATGTGTAAATATTTTCAAAATCCGCCTACTGACACACACAATTAAAAAAACAAATTTTTTTGAAAATTCAAAGTCTGAGCTAGGGACCGGAAATTTATAATATATACTCTCTAGGGGCCCTTTATGCTCATGTGTTAATTTTTTTTAAATCCGCCTACTGACACGCCCACAATTAAATAAAACAATTTTATTGAAACACCCAAGTTTGAGCTAGGGAGCGTTTTTTCGATAAAACCCTTTAAATGTTATATAACAAAATATGTAGAGCATTCTAAACAATTAAACCATACTTAGACTTTTGTCACGCCCACTTATGAGGGATAGGAATAAGAATAGGGTATCCAACTGTTCGCCCAAGCGGACTGTAGCCAGTCCCTATTGGCTACAAATCTGCAATAAGACTTTCTTTGTCCATTCTGTGATGTATGCATAAACTTTTTTTTTTAATTTTCACTACTTACGATTGAAATGAACTCAACTCAACTGACTATTAACGTGTCGTCTAAATTCACTGCATTTTTAACTGAACTGACAACTCAACTGATGAATGATCGTTTAAAAGGGAGTTTTTTTAAAATTTCGCTTTTAATTGGAAATTTAATAAATTCTTTCGGAATATTTTATTATGTACCGGTAGGGATTGCTATGCAAATGTTTGAATCATGCCGACAACTAGAAGTGGGTGAAAGTCGAGTCTCAGTACATCTTTGCATTCAATCAATGTACAGAGTTACAGGTGAAATTCATACATACAAATTTCAGTACCTACTTGTTATTGAGTAAAATTATAAGGAAAAACAAATTAAGGAAACGACTTTCGTGTCCTCTCATTATCCACGTTATGCAGTTAAGCTACTACGGAAAGCGTTCCTATAAACACTCTTTTTTTTTTTGCTGGAACTTTACGAGAAAAAACATCTTCAGCAAAGAACTCATTTCAAAGAACCTCTATCCAGAGCAGCATTCAGTTCTGTTAAGTAGGTGAATTTCCATTTCTATTTACATGTCCCCTCCGAAATTATTGATAAAACAAAAATTCACTAGAGAAGCACATTTCTCAAATCAATATTTTAGCTAACACACCAATTATAGTGATAACCTTGTGGTAGGTTTGAAATGTTGGCACTGCTAATAAAATTTAGAGATAAACATCTCAATTAAGTAGATTATTGTTATTCGTTAATAAATTTCTGAAGTAAGTGACGAAACCGATTAGTCACCTGAAAAGCACCGTCATCTATATAACAAAAGGCCTTCAACAGGTTATTTGGTAATGCAAGGTTCATAACTCACTGATAATAATCCGTCATTTGTAGTTTTAGCGGTTTCATTTTGATATGAAAACTCAACAAATAGGGGTGGGTGACGATATGAACGATTAACATTTTTTGTTTCTCACAACAAAAGTATGTACATTTTTCTCAGAAGAAAATGATAACTTCTATTCCATATAATGTACCATGAGAATTTTTAAATGAAACTCTATTTTGGTAAGGCTTTCTAGAGCTTTGGTGTTGAGAACTGCGGCAGGTGTTATGAGTAAGTGGTGCTATTTCATATTCATTCAGGTGTTTTATAAAATAGAAAAAAAAACATTTTGCAATTTTACTTCCATTATCAGATTTCATCCATATCTCACGGGGATAGATAACATGAGTTACGTTTTTTTTGAAGAATGGGTATTGTTTTTTCCGAACATGTTTTGTTTGAACAGGTTTAATAACAAACGTATGTGGTAAAGCTTGATAATGGATAAATAAAAATATGAGTAGTATGTCAAATTATTAATATTATTTTTGAACTTGACTATTTTTTCAAAGGGTAGCATGACTTAAGCAATGTGGAATTTGAAAATTGATTGTCAATATTTATATAAGTGTGGTGTATGGCTATCTTTTTATCAATAAAAACACTTGACCCTGGTAACTGTTTTATCTTATCAATAAAATATAACGTTTAGGTCTAAATTTTCAACAAGTTATAATGTTCTTTTACTTGCTATATATCGGTTACTCAAAATGTGCAAAAATAATAATGATACAAGGGGGTTTTGTGTGAAAACACATGTGCAGTAAGACTGCCCAGCTTCCATTAATATTACATTCGGTAGAATGACTTCTTCTTTTTCTTTAGGGCGAGGTTATTATCAGGATTAAAGCCATCACAACCATCCTACTTTACCGCATTTTTGCTGGTCCGCATATGGGGTTCGCCGGTCCCACCTCAATAAACATCATCAGGCATCCTAGTTTCGGATCACTTTATCACTGAGGCCAATCAAATGCTGTTGTTGTTGCATGGATGTGATCCAGGATTATTTTGGCCCCTTTTTTTGCGATTTTGATTCGTGCATGCTTCCATTATTGATTATTGTTTGATCGAACTTTTACGACACCGGTGATCTCCAGTCGTGTCAACCGACGGAATTTCATGCACACTAGCGGGACTGTTTTCAGATGTTAAATGTTTGAAAAGGGTTAATGCAGAATATTCGCAACAAACACATACGCAATTTACAAATAATAACGGCAAATTTCTTCTATAATATTTACGTAAAATAATCAAGGACCTCAACAGACTCGACAAAAATAGTCGTGAACATACAACAAAAAGTTCTTAGAATTTCATGTAAATGTTCTCACAAAAAACGTGAGTAGAAACCGTTATAAAATACAAGAATTTTGACCCTATAAATATTAATTTTATGGTAAAATTATTATTTCTGCTAATATAAATAGGTACTTTTGACACGCAATTAGCACTGCGGGAAACATAATCACTTTGAGGATACAAATAATGCGGAAACATTAAAAACTAATTGGACGCAAGTTTTGCTATTTGAAAATTTGTAAATTTAAGATTTGGGCCTCCATTTTGCAGGGAAACTTATTATTAAAAATGTAACTATTAATTTTCATTGGCCTTAAGTTCATAGACTAAATATAATTTTTAAAGCGTCCTCGAATTATTTAACTGCAAATATTAGGTAGAAAATTAATGTTTTTTTAAATGGCCTATCTCTAAGGCTATATTATTTGATTGAATATACTTAGTTTAGTTTATGGAAAACAGACTTTAAAACTTGGTCTTTTATAGTATACACTAATAGAAGTAAGAATTGTGTACACTGATCATATGCAATACAAAAAGTAATTCACATCATTTGAAAAATTCAGTACAATTACAGTTTGAGCTTAGAGTAATAAGATTGAAACGTGAATTTTTATTTAAACTATTTATTTGATTTAGGATACCTACTATTTCATCTATCAAAAAACAGCACGCGACTTCATCATAAAGAAGAACATTTACTAAATGATTGCAAACTATAAACCTAGTAATTAACTTTGAAATGTAAATTGAAAACCAACTCAAGTCAAGTTGTACAATCGCTCAAAATACAATCAAACAGAAGGCAATAAAGTCAAATGAACAAATGCAACTTTGAATGATTAGTTTGAGGTTATTTGTTTTAATATAACAGTTGCATGTAACGATTGAAGAAATTACATTTTTATGAGCTTACTGAAAAGGCAATAAGTTAGGATCGTAAAAAGGGACAACGACAATTGTACAGGTACGTTGGAAAAAAAAAACAAACTAACAAAGAAAAGTAGCCTAACTAATCAGAATATTACTATGTAATTTTTACAACTTCATACGAATTTCGATCTATAAACTGTGGAAGCTGTTTCCAATTATATCAAATTAATGGTGTTCCGTTTGACGTTGGAATTTTCCTTGCATGTTTATAAGTATTTACTCACTTATTATAATGTAGTTTCATTGCATCTTGTCTGCGATTTTTATCTTAAACAAGATATCTGGCATCTGCACAACGTTAGTGTAAGGAGAGTATTGCTAACAAGTGATGCCTAGCAAGATCATTGAACTTTCTTAAGGAACATGACACAAAAAAACGATTTGAACACACAATGCACTGTACACGAACGTTTAAAAAATTATTCGAACAATAAACGCCTTTATCCACTAACGATGAGCTCGTATCTCTATGTCTATTTGCAATCACCAGACTTCCAGAAGCGGAATTTCTCGATGAATGTGTACATCAAATTTGGAATTAATCGACTGTCATTTAATTTAATTATATCAAGTAGGCAAAGCACTATACAATAATAACTGTATCTATTCGTAGTTAAATGTACAATAAATTTCGCGATGTCAGCTCGAAACCCGTGCAAAGGAGAACCGAGATACTCTGTACTCAACTGATCATTCGGCGACTAAATTAGCAACTGATCAATTAAAGCTCATCGTTGAACGCATAAAAGCTTCGAAATACTGGATATATCGCCGCTTTTTGCGTATAAATGTATTTTGTTGTTGCTTTTAAATAAGAGATAGATAAATCGATGAAGCTATACATATGAATGTATCTCATTGGTATGGTGTAGTGCAGATTTTTCAATATTTTGTTAATGTTGGATTTTTACACTTTTCAAACGGAGAATATAGTGTGTATCTCTCCCTCAGGCCCCAGCCTTTCCTTAACACTGAGAGCGATGCCACAGAGTGGCTTTTATTGGGGTTGGACGTTTGGCGCTCGTGCTGTCTGGGGAGGCCGCTCTATTCATGTGTTGTTGGAATTGAGGATGAATAATCGTTGGATTTCTTGGAATTATGAAGTTGTCACAAGAAAATATGTTTTTTTTTCTTTGTGTATGTCTCCGTTCTTTGTGATATTGCGATGACTCGTTTAGGTATAGGTAGCTAGAGTAGATTCTTTCAAATAACTATTTGCATTTTATTGCTTCTCTTGAATAAGGTGGAACGAGTTGGGATGATCAACTTTGTTTTAATTCGCTTTAACATGTATTAAATTTTTTGTAAATAAAATATTTTGTGTTAATTTTATAAAATCGCAAATAGCTATACTGAAAATAGTAATTTTCCATAATACAGTCATACGAGTGGTTGATAGGTACCAATATATTTATTTTTCTTCCATTGAAGAAGCTATAACAATGCAACAGCGCCCAGGAGGTGTAGGTTCAGCTTTCTGCTTCTACACACAAATAATTGTAAATTAAATGTTTCCGGATATGCGTCTTTCGTAAATGTGGCTAGCGGTTGGCAAGTGCACACGAGTTATATGGTGTGCGTTAGCAGCCTGCCTCGTGGGATAAGCAAATAATTTACTCAAATACTGACCTGGCGTTTGGTTTCTTCAAAAATCTCATACCCACATAGCTTGTCAACATGCCGGAATCATATGTCGCGTCCATATTTTAGCACAATTTTTGCGTTTTAATATTTCTGAATAAATACAAAATATCGTTGGCTAACAAGAGAAATCCAGTGAGTCCAAAAACTTACTTTGGCGAAAATATGTAGAAAGAAAATAATTCAAATTTCATAATCAACTGAACTCTTTTTTAAATTGCTATAATGATCACATCATTTAGTGGATTTCACCAATGTTGAGATTGTCAGCATAACCGAACAGCGTAAGAATAAAAAGTTTTAATTTAAAAAAATACCCCAAAAATGTATTCTTTTGTCCAGTAGCCCCTTGCCCATGTATGGCCTACTAACAGCACTGTAGCACACCCAAAAAACATCGCTTTTCGTAAAAGGCGACTAAGAGGGGAAATTACATCTCGGCAATTTCACCGATCATGTAAGCCTAGCGACACATTTAATATCATGAAACTGTCCTGAAAGTGTGCATGCCAAACCCGTTCGTTGACACGACTGAAGATCACCGATGTCGTACAACGAAGATTTAACAATAACAATAGGGGGAGCATACACGTTGGTAAAAAACAGAGGCTGGCATAAAAACTCTTGAATCGGACATATGCAACAAAAACAGCATTTGATTTGGACGCTTACCAATACATCGCTTTGGTCGAACCGGCGAATTCCATATGCGGATTATAAGGGATGCAGTAAAGAAGAAGGGTTCGATCGCTTTAATGATAATCATAGTTCTGCCGAAAAAAAAAGATGAATTCAAGGAGCCCGACCGAAACGATAAAAGATACGATATTGGGAAGCTTTTTATTTATTTCAGGGCAGGACAAGGAATCGCATAAACTTACATTTTACGCTGTCTACACCGCTCGTCTTTTTAGTACCCCATGTGTAGTTCCCTAACACACACGGTGCTCAATATAAAAACAAATTTTCGAGTACACACTGCGCATCGTCGATATATGAAATTATTGAATCGATCAAAGCCATGTCAAGAAAACGTCTAAGGTCATCCAAAAATTATCAACTTATCGTGGTATATTCCCTCTAACGATTAAATTAAAAGTATCGCCTGCCAATGCACTGTAACTAATTTTAGTTTTGATTGTGATTTATGATATGCAAATAAACAACCATCAAGGGAACAAATGAGCGGAGTGACATTGACAAATCAATGGCAAAAAGACAAAAATTAATGGGTACACGTTTTTCAGCCCATCAGGCAATAACTCTGAAGCAGAAGTCCAAAGGGGACGATGAACAATTGAACTACTCGTATTTAAATTAAATTGAATATTGAAATATTTTGGTAATTCTTTCTCAAAGTCCATTAACACTCCAACTTCAAATACATAAGCTTAAGAAATACTGCGACAAATGGAATCTTAAGATTTATACCACGAAATCCAAGATAATGATGTTTAGAAAACAAACTCGTGTACGCAGGAGCGAGGGTACATAGACCCGTAATGGCAATAACATCGAAGTAGTTAGCGAATTTAAATAACTTGGTTTTCTGCATACTTTTAATCTGAACATCAATCCATATATAAGGGAAAAAACTGCTACAGCTAGAGTGGCAATTAATACCTTTTGGTCTAAGCTTTTTTTCAAGAAGTTACGTCGATCCTGCTTCGAAGTTTAAAGTGTTCCATGCTACCATTAACAGCTATTGTTGCTATGCAAATGAAGTGTATGGCTATAAATGCTTAGAGGCGATTGAAGCCATCCAACGATACTTCTTTAAACGTGTATTTAAACTACTTGTTAACACACCGAGTAATGCCATCTATGTGGAGTCTAGGGTTCTTACATCTACAGAAAAAAAACTTGAAAGCTGGTGCAGACTATATTATGTAAAGTGTTCCGTAGACCCATATCCAATCTCCAAAAACAAGTTTTGCAAGTGTCCCTCTCGCGTGCTCAATCACCTTTTTAGGAATGGTTTGATGTAGCCGATTCTTATAACTCTCCATTGAATCTGTCGAGAAGAAATATACATGAATGGAAGCAACTATATTACGACTGTGTGTCTGCTTTTGACAATGGGTTATACCAAAGTTGCCCTGACTGAGCTAGGGCAGCATCGTTGATATTAATTTTCAAGCAACTCGATTATTCCTTTGGTTCGGACAATTACTTCAAAAGTAGATTTTTTTTTTTTTACTTTTTTTTTTTTTTAAAAAAAAGGAAATCCAAATCCCAGAGCACTCAGACTCGGTAACGGTCCATTGTACTACCCGGCAGAAATCCTCCTTTTGGTATAGAGGCATGTGAATGGGTGGCGTATGTTTTTGTTCCCCATGGGGATTGAACCTGCACCGCATGGGTCACAAAGACCCAATAAGAGCAACATATATTTTAACCAAAAAACTCATTGGAAACTGTTAAATTCAATATACACTAACAGCCTTATTCATAAACGTATTATAAGGAGTGCATAAAGTTATGTAATGCCTCTGAACGCAAAAACCTTATTCAACGTTGTATTGAGTCTACATAAGCTAAACGCGTTTTGGGGTTGATTAGTTCATCTGTAAGGATATTTTGTATCAAAATGTCATTCTCTCTTTTTTTTTTTTTTTTTGCTCTGCGAGATCAAAACTATTTTGTATTTTGATTCAGTGTTGCTCAGTATTTTTTCAGTCTTAAAAGAATTATAAATCATATAGCTATGCATTTGGAAAATAGTTAATTGAGGCAGCCATAATTAATAATAGCGGCAAAGGCAAGTTACAGTATGTGTGTGTGAATAACAATGGCTGCCTTAGGGTGAACAATTGAAATTTGTTCATTTGATTGTGCATTAAAAAAAAGGGGCATTCATTCATAATTGTAATTGAAAATCCTATTATTTCGTTTGCATATGCTATGCAATTGAATCTCCGAATATTACCAGAAAATTTTCTTTTTTTCACAAACATCTAGTTGTGTTGATCAGTTTGGGCAACTAAATGTAATAGGTTCCTACTTGGTGGTGCTTTATCTGCTCTGTACCTATAACTAAAATGGATTAGAAAATGTTTTATGTTATGCAACGATGTATAAAGGCTGCATAAATACTTATACACTCATAACCATGCAATCATTATAACAAAAGCATTCAATGTACATTTAAGGCAAATTTTTATTTTTGACTATACGCCAATATTAAGATAACTGTTAGAGGGCGTAGTTGCTAAATAAAATATGAACTGAATTGAACTTTTAAACAAACAGGAAAGAAACGGATATTTATTTGTCAATATTATTTTGCAGGTCCAACATCACGCAAAACTAAAAGTCGTGCAAAACTCGATCTGAAAGCTATCCACAATGCTAGTATCATAATAGCACGAGTCAACTTCATACATGCCAGACGGAAGAAATTCCACTTGACCAAGAAAAAAAATGTGCACGGTGATTTTAAGAGGGGATTAATATCTTGACTAGTTCCCGCATTTATGCTTTAAGCTATTTCTATAGAACACAAATCACTTAAAATATTTGGACATTAAGTTGAAACAACCACTTCCGGTGGTTAATATACACTCACCCACAATCTGGTTAACGTATCTTTATGATAATTGCCGATCATTGTTTGAAAATCAGCTCGAATGAGATGAATCAGAGATATATTCTCAGAAAATAACATTTATCCAATCTGAAAAAAGCTAATGAACTGTGTAACTAATGCACCTACGCAGATTAAATGTAGTTTGCATATTGGGTTATGGTTTTACGCACACTTGACTTTTTTTTTATAAATTTACCCATGACTTTCATTCACGAATCAATGAATATATTAAATGAATATGGTGTATTTTTTACTATACTTGTAAAATCGTGCAAAATAAAAAACCGGTATAAGTCAAGTAAATATTTGTTTGTTCAAAGAATATTCTTCCAATAAAAAATATAATAATAACCATTTCAGAAATAAAACTGGGTGGGACTAGTGAAACAAGTTATTTGATTTAGCAAACTTTTGGTATATTTTCAGCTTACGTACATGCAACTCTCTATCTGACATTTCATAGGGTGGTCTCGAAATGTTGGGTATACATTTTTGAATATTGTCGAGCCATAATGTATTTAACAATATGATTGCAGTTATACGAGTATCAGTTGTATCCAAGAATAATTATGACAGTGTAATCAGTTAGCTTTGATAATATTCAACTTTCTCGTCTTTATTATGACAAATATATTTCAATAGTGCTGAAATTTTGAAGTCAAACTGAGGATGTGGTAGATACGACTCTCGGTGGGAAGTCCAAGAACGCCTGTTACGTATTTCTGTACGTGTCGGTCCGTCTGTGACCGAGGCTCCACCGACAATGAATGGAAGGATTTACTTCACACTTTGTATTTGGGGTTTTAAGCTAATATCTGGGGGATATTTTTTGTTTTTATTCTGTCACTTTTAATTGGTATTTAAAGTGACCTACAGTATAACTGGATCTTACAACACCGATTTTCTTAAAAATAGCTCCAACGATTTTGATTGTTTCCTGAAATATAAAGTAATTGAGGCCTAAGAAAATGACGTACTCCATTTTTACGAAAACAGTGGAATAACTGTACATGAACATAATGTACTGAACATAAGTGCTAATTTCTCGAAAATTGGTTAGGTTTTTTCCTAACACTCCGGATAATACTATTATTTTGAACAAATTTCCATACTAAAATCTTTTTATACATATAGGTTTTTTGAATTTTTGAAAATTGTTCATGTCTCAAAAACGGATCCAGCGATTTTGATCAGTTTTGATGTTTTGAGAACTTAGGGTGAGTGTTAGAAGATGGCTTACTCAATCCCCTAAAGACTGGATTAACGGTACTTAAGAAAACAACATTATTATATTAAACAAATTTGCATTCTCATAGTTTGAAAAGATGGTTTTAGAAAGTTTTAACTCATTCTGAGTATCTTAGAAACGCGCGCAAAAGTCTATCTCTTGGGTCGGGGGGAATTGATTGAATAAGAAAACAAATTATGCTTTTACATTTAAAACTGTGCCCAGTCAATATTGTACTCAGCTAAAACCCAGCAACTTCAACAATTTACGTGTGTGAACTGAAGCTTCTCATGTCAATTGATATTCTTGCTTGTTGGTCAGACTTTCGCAAGAGGGGGCAGTGGGAAAAACTTTAGGTATTACTGGGACCGGCGTGATTTGAACCTATAACTCTTCGCTCAGTAGTTCAATGCACTAACCACTGAGCAACTGCGCCCATAAAATGACTGATTACCTAGCATAATCAATCAATCAAAACAAACATATGTCGGTGTGATCTAAGATGTTCTACGAGTATACAAACAGGTCTAAAATTGGTACTACCTACCTCGAACAATGGGCAAGCTGAAAACCAAAATTCATAACTATACATAATCTACAAAATTGCGATTATCTTTTTCCTGCATTTACGAGTATAGAAAATATAAATGTTATTTGAAATAAATTATAATAAAAGCAAAAATGTTTCATACGAGTCATGTTTTTTTTAATTTATCTAGTGTTTTGTCAAAAAAGGATCATTAAATTGTTTAACTAACATATTCGACAGTTTATTTGATTGAAATCCCGGCCCGTCTTTTTGTAATTTTGTTCAAGCTTTATTTACGCGTACATGTCGACAGTCAAACTTTATAATTTAATTGGAGAAATCGCTTTTCCAAATTTAATTATTTTTAAAAATGTATTGTTAGTCGAATGATTGTAACCGTCACTATAACGGAGCTTGGGATATAGTAAATAAACAGTTATGTATCTACGTGACGAGATTCGAATAGTTTTCTAAGGCTTTGTTGCTTTTAAAGATTGTTGTTTATACCTTCTTGATCAAATAGTGAATCCTCTAATCGAGATCATAACTTCGTTATAAAAGAAGAAAGAAGAAGTCATTAGTATGAAAGCAAGAACGAACAAATTACTCTAATATTGCAGGTTCTAAAATGAAAAAAAAAACAAAGTATATTTTATTTCCGATGCTGGTAGCAAATGAAAAAAAAATCCGTTCTGCAGATAAATAAACTTAGAGTGTTATCAGATTAAAAATCTTTCATGCAGCGACGGGCTAAGAATATCAACCCAATAAAATGCGCTTGTCGTAAAAGGTGACTAAGGGGAGAAATCACATCTATGCGCAGTTTTAACTTGCAGTTGAGCTTAGCAACACATTGAACATCTAAAGCTGTTTTGCAAGTGTACATGTAAATTGTAAAAGGAAGATAAGAAAGGTGCATGCACGCGCCGAAATAATTAGAACCTAGAGGTAGGCCTTCATAGTCCTGGATTAAAGAAGTGCAATAATACCAGCATGTGGATGGCCTCAGTAACGAAGTGTTTTGAAATGGTTCCACTCGAAATCAGATCATAAAAAAATATTTGGCATTAAGGCCCATACAGAGGCCTTCTTGTCGGACCGTAGATGAATAGAAACGAAGATACATATGTGAATTTTATAAGCTGTACCAAGATGTGTCCAAAAGCAAAGGCACCCCGACTACATTGACTCAAACGAAAGGAACGAAGTGTTTTGAAGTGGTTCCACTCTAAATCAGATCATAAACAAATATTTGGCATTAAGGCCCATACAGAGGCCTTCTTGTCGGACCGTAGATGAATAGAAACGAAGATACATATGTGAATTTTATAAGCTGTACCAAGATGTGTCCAAAAGCAAAGGCACCCCGACTACATTGACTCAAACGAAAGGAAAATCATGCTCCAGCGAAGAAGATTTTTGACTCTTAACCCCCAGGTTTAAGACAACAAGTAAGGGGCAGGACGGCAGAGCGTCTGGTCTGGCAAACTGGTAGCAGCGAGCGTGGGATAGCAGAAGATGGGAATCATTGATTCAAACAGGCACTCCCCATGGTCTGCTATGTAAGTTTCATAACAAGACAGATACATTACGTACATTAAACATGTTATATTCAGATAAGGTGTATTTTCGCCAGTTTTCATCATCAACCACATCAAATATGCTCAATCAATAAGCATTAAACAAATTAAATTGATATGATTAAGAGCTAAGGCGATTCACGTCAGCAACTTTGTCATGGTCACTATCAACTTAATATTTACGTACCCCTTCTGTATTCCATCGGCGAGAAACAATAATAAAAATGAAACCATATTTTCACGTCGCCTCCTTAAAATTGCTTAACTTGCCTGGCATACTAAAACAAAGTGACACTGAGAATATTATTTGAGAGGCTGAGGTGATTAGTGTTCTCGTTTAGATTAGCAAACAAAATAAATAAATAACCACTCCTTTGCACAACTCACCAGCATCTATAAGATTTCTGTAGTAAGACACAGATGTACGTGCTACTGCGCTTTTGATTGCTTGCACTTTTTATGCGATGACCTTAGATTTAGGGTCTCTTTCTTTGAAGAATATTTTTCAAATTTTAATTAAGGCACGAATATGTTTTCTATAGCACTGCACAATTGTACAATTTATATTCCACACAAGAAAAAAGTTCTACGATTTAATTTTGGAACACGACCGAATGATAGGCGTACTTTGAGAACAAACGCTTATCAGGTGATACAATTTTGTTCTTCTGTTTTTACCGTTAAGATTGATATGCGACAATGATATGGCGTACTGGCGCAAAAGATACTTTTCTGTTATCACACTTTATAGCTTTTTCACTGATTACAACTAAGAAAAAAAAATTGAAACAGTTTGGATTGCAAAATATTATTTTTGTATAAATGGCAGTTATTTTGCGGCAGAATATGTATGAAACTGGGACACTTTCCAAAAGCCAATATAATATCCTTGCTACAATCGATTTTTGGTTACTTTGCTGTAGTCACTTGGAATTATGTTTGAATCCTTCTTGTTGATGGATATTCAAATGGAAAACGAAAATTATAAAAAGAAACTTCAAAAATAATAAACATACAACCGCTGGTGTTCGCGGTTCGATTAAGACTCTCTCCAGAGTGTAGTCAGTATCTACTATTCTCGTCGAAGTCACGCGAATAACAAAACTTCTGTGGCTGCTAAGAGGGTGCTTTATTTAGCTTCTTTAGGACTAACGAGACAATACTACTGCGACCGTCAGTGTGTTCTAACACGAAAATGTGTTCTTTTAGTTGGCTTTGTATAGTGTAGTATTTTATATTCTGTACTTGTCTGTGTTATGCTTGCACCGAGCGCGATATTCTTTGCAATAACCGAGTGATTCACTTGAGCTCCAATAATAAAACGATGTCTTTGCTGGTACTTTGTTTTATCTAGAATCTGCGTGTAGTATTTGGGACAAAAGCATAGTCATGGAGATGATAACAACAAAATCGTTATTTTTTCTTTGATTCGAATGAATATTTTTATTGTTGCTCTTCTACTATGCCCGCGGTTTGGTAGCTTCGAAATATATTTTGCTAGTTCTAATTCACTCAAAAGAGCTTTTACTCTTTGCTCTTAAGTGTGTACTACTAAGTAGCACTTCTAGTATGTTGGGGGAGTATTTTTCTAAATTATACCGCGCACTGATCGCGGTTGGTAGACTGAACGTGCCGGAGAGAAATTCAAATACTTTTATACCTGAGAACGACTATCTGATTGAAGGTGAGATGCTGGCTGCTTAGCAATAGAAGATGCCTTATTGTGCCAGGACATTGGACGTGGATGCGGGTTATTGTTTTAAAGCATCGCATGATGCATACTAATTTTAGTTTGATTGAAAATGACGGATTTAAGGCTATCGTTGAACTGTAAAGAATGGAAACTAATAATCCGGAATCTGTGTGCTAAGAAATCGGAAAACTATTTACTATTTTGAATCACGGAAAGGACAATTTAAATACAATAAAAGATTTCATGGTCAATTTGATTGGAAAACTTCCAAATGAATGTCATTATAACAATGTTGTTGTACGCGATTTGATGCAATACGAGTAGTTTCTTATTGAATTGGCATAAATAAATGTAGTTCCTTCTGAGCCGGAAGCAATAAGAACACTCTAACCGTGTCAGGAGGATTCTTGAGGATTCTAAACCATAAAACAAGATTTTGTTTTGTTGAAAATAATTTCATGGTCGAAGAATATGGTATTCAAATGCAACTATAGTAGCAAAGCATATACGCATAAATATAAATATAATGTGTTGTTGATCGACCATATATATGTGTGTTTTAGATTGAGTGTTGATTGGCATTTCACAATTCCAGTGGGTTATCAAAGTTGGAGCCAAGAAGTTTAATAAATTGGCAACGCGTCTCAATTCAATTCTTACTGGAGGGTAACCTAGTTTAAATTTAATAATTTAATATTAAGTTTAATATTAAGTTTCCAACGCACCTAGAAGATAGAAAAACAAACTGTTTTTGATAAAACAGGTATGAGTATTTTTCGGCAAAGAAGTTAAAATTCGTAACTCTTGTACAATCTCTTCAGAGTATCTGACAAATATGAGAGGTTGTAGCTTGAAGTTCAGCTCCATAATCCCCATCTTCAAGAAAGGCACTCCAATATCGTGCAGGAACTATCGAGAAATGTCGCTTAATATCGCATCTAAGATATCATCAAACGCATTTTAAAAATTACTCAAGCCGTTCCGCAACACACTATTCAGCAGATAAAATTGTCACGTTGACGCTAAACTTGAAAAAGACCAGCGAGCTTCAAGTCGAGGTTGATCACATTTTCATCGACTTTTAAGCCGCATAATGATAAAATTCATTGACAGGAACTCCACGTGACAAAATCCGAATTCGGAATTCCGACAACACTAATTGCCTTTCCCCGATGTCATTTATGTCAGAAATAGTCCCTTATTCACAAACTGTAAAGAGACTCGATGTGGTTCTAAATACCAATCTTACTGCCACCGATCTGGTTTTTCTTTAACGATGAGGAGGTTATGGTCCGGACTTAAAGGATCTTAACCCTCCTTCTTTACTGTATATCGTGCATCCCTTCTGGACTGCCTGTTGAGTTCGCCGGTTTAACTTCAAAGGCATCGGCTGGCCTCCCGATTTCGAATCACTTGCCACTGATACGAACTAAATGCTGATGCTGTTGTATTTCTGTGAACCAGGTGTTTTTGGACCTGCCTCTCTTTAGCGATGGTATAGGAACATTGATTGATATTGCCTTTTTGACAGGGTTCGTAGGAGCTCTCCTTTGAATATAACTGTAACAACTGAACCGACCATGTTTTCTCTGAGATCTTTGATGTGACTGCTTCCCAAGATCTTGCCGTTTCTTATTTGATCAATCTTACTGGCACTGATAATGTAAATAATATGGTGAGGTCGATTTATAATGGAGTTAGACAGTATCTGCAGCATTTACTCCAAGAAAGACTAGGATGAGAATCGGCATAAAGCTTATTAGTGCAGATAATTAATTACAGCGCAATTATTTTTAGCTCGCTTGATTACAATGCGATTGTTAGATATGTCCTTGGTCTAGGTCGTTCTGCGTATCCAAAATAAATAAATGGTTTATCCCTAAAGGAAATTTTAGAACGCATTCCCATTGGTTGACGCGAGTTGAGATCAATGCCAGACTAAGCAAGTCGTAACTCATGCTAAGGGAAAACTGGCGAACGTTGTTTCGCACTAATCTTCATCCGTAATTATTTTTTTTTATTTTTTAATACTCATTTTAAATCGAAGAAATGAATTTAAGTTGGATTGTGGCACTAACTACTGCAAATTTTCCTCACAAAATTACTTACATATGATGCGAATATGGGCTCAATCGGCTCATTGAAATAGAAGAACTAGCATAATACTGTGAATATGAACCACACGCACCAAGAATTAAATATTTATAAAGATTTCAAAGTGATTATGGCAAAATCATCCGTAGTTGCAATAGAAAATACGATGAACGAAATTATTTTTATATTTTCTTTAGTAAAGGTTTTGTTTGTCAGATACCTACGTAGCTTGAGATATCAGTTTCCGTGGGTTTTGTAAGAGAAAACGATTGGCGAAAGTATTATAATAATTTCTTATGAAAAATATATCAACAGTCTCACCACACCCAATGCAACAATTGTTTATAGAACAATCACCCGGAATCAACAGAAAAATAAGATACACGATTTAGTAACGTGAATGAGATAAAAATCAAAAAAAAAACATGAGCTCTGAAAAAAAGAAATATCAAAAAGGAGTGACAAATCGGAAGTGTTAAGTAACAGACAATGGTGCAAACGGAAATAAAATGCAAACTAAAATCTTTTCTTTGCGTTTAGATTCAGTCCAATATCAAGTGATGTTTGCGGAGGTAAATTGAACAACTAAAAAAATTAATCTTAAATAAATGAGACAATTCGTTTGTGACAATGAACAACTATCACGTGTCAAATATGAACGGCACAAGGAAATAGACAACAATACCTCGCAAAAGATCGCCCACGTTGATTCATTTAGTTAGTCAGTTCTCAGTTCTTCTCATCAATATCAACATTATAAAAAATGTAAACAATTAGTGGACACTGGCATTATTGGATGCCGCACAGGGATTGCCAATTGCATATATATGTACTTGTATATATGACAACATAATCCACCACCGTACCACACCTAATTAAGCGACTTTTCCATTCTCGAGCTGTGTACTCAATTAATCGATTCGAAACCTTTAGATACAAAAGTCATCGTCACACAACAGACAGCTCTGGACAGAGAGTTCTACGCGAGACAAGGGAAATATTTGACCGCACATTGGTAACACGACCGTGACCGTAAATAAGAGGAGTAAGCATCCAAGTCGCAAAAGATACATGCGTGCTTCCGTTGTAAGAATAAATCGCAATTGTTGAGTTTCGCATAGTGATACTTATGAACACAAATATACGTAGTTCTTAACCTTTCTTAATATTTACCCCATTTTAAAACTAAAATGTCGGCACTTCGACGATGATGACTAAGCCGACGGCCTGTGCGCAAGCTGCCCCCATCGCAGTATTCAACAGACTGACCGCACGTTAGGTTAAAAAGTGACTGAACCATGTTCTAAAAATATTCCTGGTCAGCAGTATTGTTGAAAGGGAAGTAATTGGTGGAAGGTGGCATTTGTTTGGGCGCCCACATGCTATGCATTGGCTACCATCATGCCTAGGGGTGAAGGTTTGGCATAACTTTGTTAGCTTTGTTGTAGTGCATATCGATCGGAAAGGTAAGCAATCACGAGTACACTATTATTGTTCCGAATTTGTTGCGAGTAGTTCACTTTCTGGGTGGTAAGGATCGAGTGCTACAACGCGTTATTGCGCAGATGAGAAATTAATTCTTTAATATGCAGTTGGTTGATTGAATTTTATAAGCTCAGCACTCTGAATGAAGAAATGGTTGATTTCTCTACCTCTTTTTACTGCAGTAGTTTTTTTTTTAACTTTTCGAGCAAATTAAAAAGGCCACACCAATGAGGAGGTTAATTTATTTACAGCATACAATGATGCGATAGAAGATGTACAATTGCAGATGTGTTCCACTCTCGGTATTTTTACCAACAAGGTTCTTAAACAAAGAGTTGTGCCACTTTTGTGTACCAGATGGATATGTTTCGCAAAAGGTTAGTGTTCCGTATAGATTTCCCTGTGAGTGTCTACAGGTTTTCTACAAACTATTTCTCCTCAGTCGAATACATTTTCACTTTACTTTCATTCCATATAACATCCAAACTACATATTTGTGATGGGAAGTAGAACAAATTAAAATCAAAAGACCGCTCTGAAGACTGAAGTTACTCACAGATATCTTAAAATGTTAAACATATCTTATTTGTTATCCACTCAGGATATGCCTCGTCCAGTTCTAGGTATATGACTCAAATTAAGTGTAGCTATTCATATCCCCGCAGCCCTGATTGTATTGCGACATAGAGAGCCCCACAACAAGAGTGCTCTGACCTAAAAAAATTAATTGCCGCAAGTTTGACGTGCGATTTCGCCCTACGAGAATGACTTAAATACCAAATTATTTTTGCAAAGTTCATCATAACCACTGTAAGCAGCACCACTTCCGGATGCCCACGCTTACCACAGCCATTCATCCAATTGGGTCTTCCCAAAAAGATATGACTCAATTTTTGCGGAAGATGCATCAGCAAATTACTCTGCATTTGCAATTCTAAAAACAGTTAAATAAAATAAACTCTTCGAAATTTTATAAGCTTTAAGCGCTATGAACAATTTGCTGTTGTAATTAATATTCGGGGCATATCATGTTATGTAAGT
This sequence comes from Portevinia maculata, assembly GCA_949715645.1. Classification (NCBI taxonomy): domain Eukaryota; kingdom Metazoa; phylum Arthropoda; class Insecta; order Diptera; family Syrphidae; genus Portevinia; species Portevinia maculata. The sequence continues at coordinate 308,286,270 of OX454526.1, read as the reverse complement.
ACGGGGATTTTATGGCTGGACAAAAAAAAAACTCACCAATTTAGTTGGTTGGAACCATAAGGAAAATTCGTACATGCCGCTGTTGTATCTACAAAAGCATTTCCCGGTTTTCGGTTTGGTCTGAAATTAAAACAACTTCGTCGTTTATCATAATTCTTTTTTTTTGGTTTGCCAAGATCGCCGGCACCATGACGCATACTAATTGCTAACCAGCAGAGGTCTGCCACACGCCTTACAATGAATCACCTAACCACATGCCGGCCGGCTGGTCATATATATGAAACTGAAGATTATTGAAGAGAATGATTTTCGAAAATAACACTATAGGGCATTGTGCGAATCTATTTCTTTGACAAACATGCGATCTATCTACTTGCAAAAAAAAATCGTTTCTTGTCACTCAATTAAATTAATTCATGTCCTATTCTTTTAAATTTCAATAAAATTAGTTTTACTATTTATCAACAATAAGCGAATGCGACGGATTGGTTTGCCGGGTTAAACATTTGAGTTATATTCATATGTAGCTTTTCAATATTGAATAAAAACAATTGATGAAATTAAAACTATTTTGGCATTTAAATGGATAACAATATTTTTATTTGACATTTTAAGGCTCGAAAAAAAAAAAAAAACAAATATATGTCTGCCAAAATCACTTGACGAAAGCTACCTACGAAAATCATTTTTTTATTGTCACATGGAAAGATTTGTCAACTGCATTTGGAAGAACTAATGCCCAAACACATGTGCAGTATTTCGTAAGCCTGAGAAAATAGATCATACACGTTTAAATATTAAATAGGTGCCTGTGCTGGGACGGGTTAGAAACATCGCTTCACAAATAAAAACTTCAGATTGCGGCAATTTAGCCTAGTGACGGCCGAATGAAATAAGGCCCAAATGCAAAATGGCAAAAAAGAAAATTCAAAAATGTATCTAAAACCCTCCTTCTTGGGGTCACGGTTGGATTTGAAGCAGGTTCAGTATATGCAAAGTTTCTTTTCACATTTTTCAAGTTGGTGTTGTATTTCATAATAAAGAAAAGCCCTGAATATAAAAATGAAATAAGACCAAAAACAAATGAAAACATAGGGACGGGCTACAGTCCGCTTGGGCGAACTCTTGGATACCCTATTCTTATTCCTATCCCTCATAAGTGGGCGTGACAAAAGTCTAAGTATGGTTGAATTGTTAAGAACGCTCTACATATTTTGTTATATAACATTTAAAGGATTTTATCAAAAAAAACGCTCCCTATCTCAAACTTGGGTGTTTCAATAAAATTGTTTTATTTAATTGTGGGCGTGTCAGCAGGCGGATTTAAAAAAAATTTACACATGAGCATAAAGGGCCCCTAGAGAGTATATATTATAAATTTCAGCTCCCTAGCTCAAACTTTGAATTTTCAAAAAAAAAAAAATTAATTGTGGGCGTTTCAGTGGGCGGATTTTGAAAATATTTACACATGAGCATAAAGGGCCCATAGAGAGTATATATTATAAATTTCAGCTCCCTAGCTCAAACTTTGGATTTTCAAAAAAATTGTTTTATTTATTCGTGGGCGTGGCAGTGGGCGGATTTTGAATTTTTTTTTATCCCGAGCAGTTTTAGGAGTCATAGAACATATATAAAAAATTTCAGCTTTCTAGCTCAAAATTCGATTTTTTCCAAAATTTTATTTTTTTTAGTTTCTGGGCTTGTCTGTGGGCGGATTTCAAAAATTCGTAAACTTGATTATTTCGGGACCCTAGAGAGTATATGGTTAAAATTTCAGCTCTCTAGGTCCAGTTTAAAGGCCTAATTTTTGCCGACGGACGGACGGACGGACGGACATGGCTAGATCGACATTACTATCGATGCTGATCATAAATATAGTAACTTTTATGGGTCTACAGGCAATATTAAGGTATGTTACAAACTATGCGTCAAAATTAATATACCCTTAGAATAGGGTATAAAAAGACCCCAATTCCATAATAACAACTTGTTGGTTTGTTGCGTATACATTCTGGGGTCTTATTTTATGAAACCGTATTTCCCAGAGCATCGAGCACAACTGGAGATGTTCGGTATCGTAAAAGGTCGATCAAGCAATAAAAACAGGCCTCAGAACTCCGGGATCACATAATGCAACAACTTATGCGATGAAATGATCCAAAATCGATAGGCCTGCTAATCTTCTGGGGGCGTAACGGCGAACCCCACATACGGACCAGTAGAGATGCAGTAAAGTGCGAGGATTATGTTCCCTTCTCTGATTATAGCCTCGCCGCCATTAAGGAAGAAGCAGACGACACGTTTGAATAGCCGAGAACACATGCTAAATTTTGCATCTACCGCAATTCTTCAAGTAATCTCTATTTCCATTTTTTTTGCAAATACGCAATGAGGTAGAACCACAACACAATAAAAACAAAACAAATTTTAGGGATTTGGCACCACCTGCTTACATTTTATCTTTTTTGTTTGCGCATGCTTTTTTTTTATTTTCGTTAAAATGACTTTAGATCTAAGGCTGGTTTTTTCTGTTCTTTGTGCTGATTGCCATGTGCATAAAAATTAAGATAAATAAAATGATAGTAGCAACATTATTTCAATTCAAAAATATGGTCTGGCAACAGAATTATAACAAAAAGGTAGCTGTTAATTAATAATTAGCAAATGGCATTAACTGTGCACGTGCACGTTAAAAATCTACCTTAAAAATATCTGCACATGTGTTTTACGTGCAGTGGTGCACAAAGTGACATATACAGAAACTTTGTGCATATGTTTTGATCAAAACTCCACAGCCATTCACAATAATTCGCTCATAACTGTGATTTTACTGTTCAGTAGTTAAATAAAAACAGGAAAGGCTACAGTTCACTTGTGTGATTTATTAAGAAGGATCTACATATTTTGTTATACAACAGGATTTTATCGAACAAAACAAAGTTTTTGTGAAAAAACGCCCCCTAATAATGGGCATGGCAGAAACCCTTATGTAATGGAATTGTTCAAAACGACATTATCTACATACTGCGAAAAAAGGGCTTTTATTAACAATACTTTCTTCAATAAAATATTTTTGTTTTTATATAGTGCCGTGTCAGTAGGCGGATTAAAACAATATTTCCAAATGAGCATTTAAGGCCCAAGCGAGTATATATTTTCCAAAATTTAGCTTCCTATCTCAATTTTGTTTCGATACATTTGTTTTTTGAGATTGTGGGCGTGTCAGTAGGCGGATTTTAAAAACTCTTACACTTGATTATTTCGAGCCCCTATAGAGTATATGGTTCAAATTTCAGCTTTCTAGTTCGAGTTTTAGGACCTGATGTTTGCCATCGGGCGAACATGGCTAGATCGACATTACTATCGATGCTAATCACGAATATAGTAACTTTTAGGGGTATACGGCAATATTAAGGCAACGACACGCGCAGAGTCTGGCTCTATGATCGATTATTTTTTAAAACGGAGGTTTGATATTTCTTCTCGGATTAAACCTGAGGTGAAGATGATTCAGCGTTTGCACTACTGCCACATATTGGTACCATAGATTTCATTCTCCCTCCTCATATACAAGACCAATCCGAAGACACATTTGTCTTTCAAAGAAGTGGTAATCGCTAATTTTCTGCTAATCGTCCAGCAGTCGGTGCGATAAGGCAGAACTAGCAATGTTAAGGATCCGGAGAGCATGCATTTTGTAGCTCGAGGTGTCATTCTTCTAGTTGGTGTTTACTCCGAGGTAGACGAACTCCTTAGTTACCACAAAGTTATTGCTTTCAATAGTGACGTTTGTTTGTTTTTTGATGGGCTTGGTCCTTGGCTTCTGTCGCTTTCGAATCATTCCATTGTAACTCAGGATGTGTATGATGCATAGACAAACCCTGAGATGTGCATCAGTATCTAGGGTCTGCAAAGGCGTCACTGTCGCAATTCTCAAATGAGAAGGATCTTAAATTATTACATGTTATATAAATTCAAAAACTGTTCGTTTACACGATTTTTTTATATAATTTACTTCTATGCGACACCTGCCTAAAAAAGAGTAAACAACAGAATCGAATTGCGCAGTTTTTTTATTTGATCGACGGCCATACCTATAGTATGTTAATCGTAGACAATCACTATATCCGTTTTATGAATTTATTATTATTTTTCAACACAATGCTTGGTTGTATATAATTAAACAGTATGTATGGACATTGATTTGACATTAACCATGAATCCGACAATATGTCACTTGGTTTGGTTAACTTAGTATTTGCTCTGAAGCTATGATACGAACTGTGATCGTAAGTCAGACTTTAGTCATTGGCACCTGTTCAGTTACTTTGCTAAAAAGGTTTTCCACTGATTAGTATTCTAAGAGGTAGGAGCGTATTAAGTGTAATTCAGTTGTAAGGTTTCCTAATTCTGATGCATTTTCCCTTTCTACGAGGAATTTATTAAATTAGTTTGACAGAGACAGAGACAGGTGACGAGGTTTTAAGGAAGTATTCTATCATAAGATAGCACATATTCTATATTATAGATTGTAGAGTATAGGTGGTGAAGGAGCCTATTGTGATATTCTCTAGTTTAAGGCTTATCGATGATGCCGCAGTTTGTTATAAAGCTGCTACCTCTTTGTGTCAGCTGGCAGCTACATCAGCCGCGTCAAGGCAGAACTTAAAACATTCTCTTCTTGGACTTCGTTGCACATTGTACAGACATTGGCTTATGCTATACCCATAGCCATTAGGTATTTGTTGACACGGCACGGCACGGCACAGCACGGAAACCTGTGACTAGAAGAATCTGCCTCCTGTTTAGTTGTAGTAGTAGAATGAAACAACTCCTTTTCGTTCTTTTATGGGAAGGGCTTGGCAAACAGTTTTTAGCTTGCCTAACCTTCTGTTTCCTTCCAGTTCTACTGCGTTTTGTCTTTCAGTCCGTCCTTAGTATATTTTTTTTTTCTTAATTGCTAGGCTACAGAATGGTCTTGGTATCACGAATTGAGATGCAAATCCTTTTCTAGCAAGTTCGTCTGCATTTGTATTGCCTTCTTATCCTGGTTCCCAAATGACATGGACTCTGTTAAATAAAAACAATGCAATGTTTTTTTTTACAAAAACTTAGTTTTTTGATAAAATCCTTTAAATGTTAACAAAATATGAAGATCGTTCTTAACAATCCACCCATACTAAGATTTTTGCGACGCCCACTCCAACAGTTCGGCAAAGCGGACTGTAAGCTTTACCTATGTTTAAATTAACAATTGTTTAGTTTTCGTCATCGGAGGAAAGTGTATCGTCTTCTTCTTCACTGTCATTCAGGGTTACCAGGTACAAGCGGTTAGTTTTGAAAAAAACAACCTTATTGTTATATTAGATAGGGAAAAGTTCGCACTATCACTTTGTTGCTGGCTTTAAGTTTTAACTCAGTTAAATATTATATGTTCAGTCTTAAAAACCAATGCCTCAATTGAACCCTATTTTAAGGGTATTATAATTTTGATTCATAGTTTTTAACACACCTTAATATTGCTCGTAGACCCCTAAAAGTTTGTATATGCATATCTGATCAGCACCGATAGTAATATCGATCTATCCATGTCTGCCGTAGGCAATTAACTTGAGCTAAAAAGCTGAAATTTGGAAAATATATTCTCTGGGTCCCGAAATGCTTAGTTCAATGAATTTCAGGATCCGCCCACTGACACGCGAAATATTTAAAAAAAAACATTTTTTTGAAGTAATCATTGGAAATGCAAGTCCTATTGAATATGCAGATAAAGTAGTTTTTTAACAATTCATCCATTCAAACTTCCTGCCATACCCATTTTAAAGGATGTTTGTTTTTTAAAGAGAAAACCGTTGTTTTGTTTTTTGATAAATATTATTATTTATAAAAATTTAAAAAAAACGTTCTTAACAATTCACACAAACTTAGATGTTTGCCACGCCCACTTTTTGGGGGATAAGAAGAGGGTAGCCAAGCGGACTTTAGTTTTTCCCTATAACCTTTTTATTTTTAAACTCATCTGGGATACCAAAAGTTAAAGGGTGCTACAACTCACACCTCTATGCTTTCGAATAGAAAAAAGTCTTTCTTTGAATTATTAGCACAAGTTTTACTAGAGCCTATACAAACAGTAATTGCTTTTATTAAACTACTGTTCATTGAAATATGGATGTCAAGTCCATCAGACTGTTTTAAATGTGACATATTTTCATTAACATAAGTTATTGTCAAAAAATAGACAGCTTAAAAGAGCGTTGCTAACCCAAACTGACCATTTTGAATCCTGTATATTTCAAATTCTCGAAAAAAACCGAACCGAACTCCCAATTGATGTAAGCGTTCGTGAGTAAGTATTTCTTATTTACGGCCCATAGCTTCTCCAACCATTTGTGCGCGCAAGTTATATTTTTGGCAAGAATGGAAGACATACACTTTTACGGCGACTCCGAACGGCAAATCCGAGAAGCTTTTCAAGACTCTTGAATATTTGCCAGACTCGGCCCGGCATGGTTTTAATTTAAGACCTCTGGATCGGTGTTCCATCGCACTAACCATTGCGAACAGATTGTAAGAACCATTCAATTTTGTTGACTTTAAAAAAAAAAAAAACAAGAAAATCGTTAAACCAAAATGTATTTAAAATAATAATAAAATATTAAGGAGCACTATTCAAGAACAGACACTCTTGTGTTCGATTCCATTGTAAACAAATAAATAATTCTATCTTTCAAATATAAGGCTCCATTTTAATCTTAAAGACTCCGTTTGTCTAGCCAAGTAATACGTATATTATTATACGACGGCAAGTGCCTACAAACTCGCCAACATTCTACTCAGTCTTTACATCGGCCACCGTGATGACACGACAATGTAAACATAAAAATAATAATATTTTTACTCTCGCCCACTTCACTTTATCCTCATTCTAGGATCTTCACCTTGCACTTGTGCGAATTTGTAAAGAGTGTTGACCTCCAATACTCCCGTGTGCCGGCCCGGTTCGGCCATTCTTTATAAGGCACTCTCCATGAAAGTGAAGGCAATTGTTATTCACAGCACACACTCGAACGGGCGGCGGCGTTGTTGCGCGAAATTGATTGTTCCGAATTTTAAGACGCGGGAGGAGTGGGTATGAGCAGACAAGTTTCGCATTTATTTGATTACCAGCGAGAATATTGTTCGGGAGCTACAACTAAAGATCTTGGTGACTGTTTTGATATTTATTTATTTTTCATCAGCTCGTGCATGAAATACCCTTTAAGTATATAAAACTGTTATTCGGTGCGGCTGCTCCTACCTGATGCACGTAAGTCAAGAGTCGATAACTGCAAACGAAAAATGATGAGATCGGGGTATTTGTGTGTATTTTACGAGTCACCTGCGAACAGAAGGTGGAAACGCGGAAATGTTCGAAGTTGTGTTTCGAGACAGTTTGGACGCCCATCTTGTTATGTTTGACAAGAGTAAACAGAACACCAAATGACAACTTAAATACAATCGATATAATTAAAGTCTCTGCTTGTTTAGCTTGTCTTTTCACAGAATTGTTTGTCTGATAAGAAGTTGATATTTTGAAATTGTTGGAAAACCCCAGTGGAAATGCCTAACGTACTAAGTGCAAGGAGTGCCTAAAAGTCTTACAATATGAATAAACAAATTTGCTGCGATTATATCTAAATAATTTATTAAACGTACACCAAAGTGAATTTTAGTTCTCGTCTGCTCATAAATTAAACAACAAGTTAAAGCAGTAAAAAGATGTAGGAGACACAGCATGTACCAATTGGGTCTTCCCCAAAGAACAATCATTTCATACTTAGGTGAGGCAAACAAGTATCGTCGGCGGTCTTCGAATAATTCAAAGGCTTAAGGAATAGAGGCAATATTGTCGATGTTCTGCAAAGTATTTAAGTCCAAACATTTATTTAAACAAAAATGAAAAAAAATAACTATATTTTAAAACATTCATTTTTTGATGTATTAATACAATCGCATTGGGCTACAATATGGGTCCATAATATTCAATAAACAAACTTGTGAAAATTATATGTAGTACTATAGTAATGATCTGGACTATAGAGATTATAAACCTCTCTTTTCATTGCATCCCTGCTGGTCCGCCTGTGGGGTTCACCGGGTTGACGTCAAAAGTACACTTCGTCAAAGATGCCAATCAAATGCTGGTGTTGTTGCATTGGCCTGTATCTCGTTCGCGATTTTATAGAAAAGTTTATTGTTGCCTATGTGACAATTGTAATTACCGCTTAATTGCAATCATACTTTTTGTATAATATAAACGGTATGTGTTCGTCGGGCATACAACTGCGGTGTAGAGCCTTTCTTTCAGCATAGGGTTTCGATCACATGAGATGGCTGCGTTTTCCCTCAACTTCATCCATTCGATGTTTACGCGATCGATGATTGATGTCGTCATCACAGGTTGCTTAGCTTTTATTTACTGATCCCAGATATTTGAACTTTTTGCACTGGGCAAACATTTTCTTTTTAGATAAATGTCTGGAATATGCCCGAGTGGATTAGAAAACGCGCAGCAGAGGAATTCTGTCTTTTTTGGACTAATACAATAAACAATCCCCTCCAAAACATCCACCCATATATCAAGCGCTCGACGCAGGTTGTTCTTGATGGCTTAATTGTCAGCAAAGAATAATAGATTTTACTTTGGAGTCCTGTACTTTTCATTTAAGCTGATAACAAGCATCAGCAACTAATAACTGTTATAAGTAAAGGGACTAAGGACGCTTCCCTGGTGTTCACCGCATTGAAACTCCTACGTGCACCGCTAATAATCCCACTCCTATCTTTGCTTCCTTATACATGGCTAGGTTCACCTTACGTAGATTGCTTAAACTCCTCGTTGTTTTTGCGCTATCAATAACGATATTTTGGTTGTATATCAAATGCCTTTTCAAAATCAACCCGAACCATTATACAAATCCTTTACCAGGATATTTTTCCATCATGATTTTTATTCTTGGGAGTGCATCTATGATTTATCAGCCAATCGTCTAATACCCGCTCATCGTGATATCAGCCTGAAATCGGTAATTAAAAAAGTTTCGTGTACAAAGGTTAGTGCGTCTCGGGCACAGCAACACCATAAGTTTTTTTCACTGTTCCACTCCTTGCGAGAGTCTGACAAACATTCAAGAGTATTAATTTTAATGGGAAGCTTCTCAAATCTGCCGTTCGGATTCGTCTTCGCAAAAGCAAATGATTGGAGAAGCTGGGTATTAGGCCCTGCTTGGACCGTTAAGGCCTAATATTTATTTTATTCCCGCATTGCACCGCCTTTCGTTCGGCCCAATCGCTTTCGCTTTTTGGAGTCCTTGACGGGCTTCCCAACTTGGTCGACAGTTTTTCGGGTATTTCTTCATGATGGGGAACTGCAGGTATATCCGAAGAAGGTGTTTGTTTAGAAGTACTTCGCAATACTGTTGCGACTTGTGTATAGTATTTTTCCGACATCCACAAAAAGCTGCACTTAAGCAATGTAAATGTACTACTACTTTTCTCTCTCTACGTGTTGAATAGTTAAATAGTAGGGAGACAGAGACAACGGTGTGAACGATGTGGGAGGGTTATTATCCCTTTAATTATGAATAATACTCCTCCGAAGAGAATAATTTTTGTTGAATCTCCATTGTCTTCCTTATTTAATATGATAGTTCAGTAGAACACCGGGCGCAGTGGTTAAGTGATTACGGTGTCGGACTACTAATCGAAATGTCCCCGGTTCAATTCCCGATGGGGCCAAGTAGCATCTAGAGTTTTTTTTCCACTGCCCCACCTCTTGCAAACGTCTGACAAAAATCCAGGAGTATCAATTATCATGAGAAGCTTCTCGAATTTGCCGTTCGGATTCGGCTCAAAATTATAGGTCCCTTCCACTTCGCACAACAAAGTGGTTAGAGAAGCTACATTTTAGGCCCTGTATGGCCCATACTCCATACATGAGTTCATGAGTTTTTTTTTTTTTTAGTTTACTAGAGCAACAACAACTTACCCTTTATTACAACATTTAACACTGCGGCTCCATTCCCTTGGTGCCAGAAATATAGATTAAAAACATAGGGGCGGGCTACAGTCCGCTTGGGCGAACTGTTGGATACCCTATTCTTATTCCTATATCTCATAAGTGGGCGTGACAAAAATTTAAAGGATTTTATCGAAAAAACTAAGCTTTTGTAAATAAAAACGCTCCCTAGCTCAAACTTTGGGTTTTCAATAAAATTGTTTTATTTAATTGTGGGCGTGTCAGTAGGCGGATTAAAAAAAAATTTAAGTATGAGCATAAAGGGCACCTAGAGAGTATATACTATAAATTTCAACTCCCTAGCTCAAACTTTGGACTTTCAAAAAAAAAAAAAATAATTGTGGGCGTGTCAGTAGGCGGATTTTGAAAATATTTACACATGAGCATAAAGGGCCCCTAGAGAGTATATATTAAAAATTTCAGCTCCCTAGCTCAAATTTTGGTTTTTCAAAAAAAATATTTTATTTAATTGTGGGCGTGTCAGTGGGCGGATTTTGAAAATTGTATGTCCCAAGCAGTTTTATGGGCCAAAGATCATATATAAAAAATTTCACCTTTCTAGCTCAAAATTCAATTTTTCCCAAAATTTGTTTTATTTAATTGTGGGCGTGTCAGTTGGCGGATTTTGAAAATTTTATGTCCCAATCAGTTTTATGGGCCATAGATCATATATAAAAAATGTCAGCTCTCTAGCACAAAATTCGATTTTTTCCAAAATTTTGTTTTTTTGAGTTTGTGGGCGTGTCTGTGGGCGGATTTCAAAAATTCTTAAACTTGATTATTTCGGGACCCTAGAGAGTATATGGTTAAAATTTCGGCTCTCTAGGTCCAGTTTAAAGGCCTAATTTTTGCCGACGGACGGACGGACGGACGGACGGACGGACATGGCTAGATCGACATTACTATCGATGCTGATCATATATATAGTAACTTTTAGGGGTCTACGGGCAATATTAAGGTATGTTACAAACTATGCGTCAAAATTAATATACCCCTAGAATAGGGTATAAACATAGGGACGGGCTACAGTCCGCTTGGGCGAACTCTTGGATACCCTATTCTTATTCCTATCCCTCATAAGTGGGCGTGACAAAAGTCTAAGTATGGTTGAATTGTTAAGAACGCTCTACATATTTTGTTATATAACATTTAAAGGATTTTATCAAAAAAACGCTCCCTAGCTCAAACTTGGGTGTTTCAATAAAATTGTTTTATTTAATTGTGGGCGTGTCAGTAGGCGGATTTAAAAAAAATAACACATGAGAATAAAGGGCACCTAGAGAGTATATATTATAAATTTCAGCTCCCTAGCTTAAACTTTGAATTAAAAAAAAAAAAATAATAATTGTGGGCGTGTCAGGTGGGCGGATTTTGAAAATATTTACACATGAGCATAAAGGGCCCATAAAGAGTATATATTATAAATTTCAGCTCCCTAGCTCACTTTGAATTTTCAAAAAAAAAAAAATAATAATTGTGGGCGTGCCAGTGGGCGGATTTTGAAAATATTTACACATGAGCATAAAGGGCCCATAGAGAGTATATAATATAAATTTCAGCTCCCTAGCTCAAACTTTGGATTTTCAAACAAATTGTTTTATTTATTTGTGGGCGTGTCAGTGGGCGGATTTTGAAAATTTTTTATCCCGAGCAGTTTTAGGAGTCATAGATCATTATAAAAAATTTCAGCTTTCTAGCTCAAAATTCGATATTTTCCAAAATTTTGTTTTTTTTAGTTTGTGGGCGTGTCTGTGGGTGGATTTTTAAAAATTCGTAAACTTGATTATTTCGGGACCCTAGAGAGTATATGGTTAAAATTTCAGCTCTCTAGGTCCAGTTTAAAGGCCTAATTTTTGCCGACGGACGGACGGACGGACGGACATGGCTAGATCGACATTAATATCGATGCTGATCATAAATATAGTAAGTTTTAGGGGTCTACGGGCAATATTAAGGTATGTTACAAACTATGCGTCAAAATTAATATACCCCTAGAATAGGGTATAAACATACAAAATGGTACAGGTATAAGTCTTGTTTAAGCTTTTTATGTCTACGATTTTTAATGTTTTTTTAAGTGATACCACACAATTTTTCCTGGTTTTAATTTTTGTTTTCCGTCAATTTCCTTTATGTTGTTTGTTGAAAAAGACAGACCGACAGACAGCACCACAGAAGGAGTCTGATGATCGGTTGTGGCGAACTGTGAAACAGCGCTGTAACTCTAGCCGTCCACTTCACGTAGTAACGAATGTAAGGTGGTTATTCATTCAAAACAACATAAATTTGTATGTCTAATTTGTACATGAATCGCTTACATTTGTTGATTTCTGTATTATTTTGGACTCAACATTTTTACACGTTCTTAGTGTCTACTTGTGCACCACAAAACGCATCGATTAACGCTTCAACAACATTGAGAAGGAAATATGTACTGCAAGTTTTGTTGCCGAAACAGTGTGAATTTTTGAAAAGAATTTTTGGTCAAAACAGTGCTCTAACCAATAACCATGCCTGTTGTACGCGAGTTTGTTAGTTAATGAGATTGGCATGGAGATTAACAAGATAAGCTCAGTCGAAAATACTGCTGCTATTGCCGACTAAATATAAATTGTTGGAATAACTCTAGTTCCAGCAGGATGACAGTGCGTTGACCTTGTTTTGTGGGCTACTGTCGCAATTATAAATCCGAAAACAATTTCTGCACAATATCGATCGATTTACAAAGGAATTCGTGAATTAATGTCGCAAACCATCGAAAATGTTTGGTATTATATCTTTTGACGTATTTTTACCGATGAAGGGCCGAAAATTGAAAATGTTTGCATAAGACGCTTTCTTAACAACACTGTTTAGCGCATACATTCCGGAGTGATCATTCCCCGTGACGATTGAGTTGCATAATAATGCAATGTTGCATCATTGATTACATTTCTCACCCATATATCCGCATAAGAATAAATCATTCCGCCAAACAAATCAGCATTATCAATTTGTACTCGTACGATATTTTTAAATACAGAAAATTTTTTTGCATGTGAACACATACAAATATACTTCAATTCCAAAAAAAGGATTAAACGCGTGCACATTTAAGGATCAGCATATTACTCGACCATCGAGCAACAACCTTTCGCTAAAGAATGAGGAAGACTCGCCGAAGAATGTTAACGCGAATCAAATAAACAAACAATATTACTTATTCCAAGCACGACCTACTGCCAAAAATTTTTAAAGCCTCCTCTATAGTGAATGGGCAGTAACTTTTTGGCGTCGCGTCGTCAACAGAGTTATTTGAATTGCTCAGAATTGCATGACAATGAAATTGTGGTCAAAATAAAAACAACGGCAAAACTTATTAACCACAAATAAAGCCAATGCTTTTTGTCTAAAATATTAGTGAATCACTCTGGCTCGTCACCTAGAAGTCTATAATTTTGGGAAATTGGATCCGATGAGAGGGACGGATTTTTGGCGCATCGGGTAATTTTGGAACCACACGAATGATACGTTTAGTTTGGAAATTCGGATCACGAACATAGTGGATTGAAATTATGACATTTGGCTTTGTTATGAATATTTACGTTTTGCCAGTGAATCACGATTTTTTTTTGTTTGCGAAGCCTACACCGATGACCCTTTGTTTCAATATTTTCTCACAATATTTTCACACAACTACTTGAGATATCTCAAAAAAATAACTATCAAAACATTTATGAATGAAATTTAGTTCATAAAGTCCACCACGGGAACGTATGCAGCGGTCGATACGTTGAACCAAATTTTTGATGAGGTCGGACATTTCGACCGACACGGCCGCTATTTCTTGTTCAATATTGGCTCTGAACTCCTCTAACGTCGCCGGCTTGTTGGCATAGACCAATGATTTAATTTAGCCCCATATAAGGTTTAGGTAAGGTTAGGTGGTTAGGTTTGGGTGGCTGTCGGCAAAACCGACACACTTAGACCAATTTAGGTCCATTGTGATACCACGTATGTATTATCTACCTCAACTCTGTAGATGGGACTGGACAACGACATGCTGTTATTCTCAAACGGCTCCCATCTACGTACTTACCGCGCCCAACGTCGTTTAATTACGGTGATCTGACGAGAACCGATTAACTCGACGTGGTATGGACTAAAACTTCAATTACTCGATTTTTGCACACGCTGTGTGGCTTGTGGCACCGTCTTGTTGGGACCACATCCACTGAATTCATGCAATTGCTCAAAAAGGTATGGTTCCAACATGTCTCTGTAGCGAATACCATTTTCCGTAACGAGACGGTCATTTTCATGGACAAACAAAAAGGCAAAATGACAACATGCCCCCATAGGCATTGCACTGTTTATGGGATGAGTTGCGAAATTTCAAGTAGAATAAAGTCGATCTCCGAAATCTTATTTGCTATTATTACTCTTTTGTTCTACTACATAATTGGAAATAAAATCGAGAATAGAAAATGGTGAATTTCGACATTACTTCCGATTTCTTATGGAAATAAAGTCGATCGACTTTATTTCCATCTACTTTATTTCACGGCACCGGTAAATAAATCCATCGATTTCGATTTGAATATTTCCTTTGTTTGTAATGATTTCATTTACTTTCATTTTAATTGTTTTTATTTGCACTCGCGTTGTGATAACACACGATCCCAAACATCACTAATTTGAGGTACCTTTTGTACAGTTGCATGGGCACTGTCAGATCTGAAGGTGGATGACTCGCTTGGTGAGCTTATTAATCTACTTCTCACAAGTCGGATTATAAACTCGAAACTGGGTATGACATCGGCCAGAAGATCTGTCAGTAGAGGTACGCCACAAGGTGGAGTCCTATCTGCCCTCCTTTGGAACTTAGTGGTGAATAAGCTGCTGATGTGCCTAGAAAAGGAGGGCTGCAGGGTGATTGCCTAAGCAGATGACGTTGCAATTGCCGCCTCAGGGACGCACCTTAAAACCCTGAAAGAACTTCTCCAAAACGCTCTTAACAAGCTAACTACATGGGCAGATCGTTGTGGGTTGGGTGTTAACCCCCACAAAACCGAACTTGTTCTATTCACTAGGAAACATAAAATTCCACACATAGATCCCCCCTCTATCATGGGCACAAGTCTAGTCTTTTCGAACGAGACAATATACTTGGGTGTCATTCTGGATAAAAAGCTTAGCTGGAAACCTAACATTCAAGAAAGAGTTCGTAAAGCTACAGCAGCACTCTTCTCCTGCAAAAAAGCCATTGGTAATAAATGGGGGCTCCAACCCCACATTACCAACTGGCTATACATCTCGGTAATAAGACCGATACTTATGTATGGGGTGGTTGTTTGGTGGACTGCCCTAGACAAAGCAATAAATCGCGATAAGCTTGGCAAAGTCCAACGAACAGCTTGTCTGCATGAGTGGTGCACTGCGCACTACCCCCTCTGCTGCAATGGACATTCTGTTTCACCTGACACCCCTGGACATCTTTAGCAAGCATGTGGCTGCTAGTGCGGCTATCCGCCTCAAAACAACGTTCCAATAGTCCTAATTGAATTCGGCCACGCATCTATTCTGAAAAAATTTAGAATCCTCCCTAGTAACATAGACTAGACCACCCCTCAGACCCTTTTTGACAAAAACTTCAGAACATTCTGGGAAGGGCCACCCGTCGAAAATAAATCGCTCCATTTTTATACTGATGGATCCAAAACCGACGAGGGGGTAGGAGATGGTGTGTTCTCTTACAGGCTGAATCTCAGCCTCTGCTTTCGAGTCCCTGATCACTGCAGTGTGTTCCAGGCAGAAATCTTGGCTATTAAAGAAGTCCTGTCGTGGCTGAAGAATAATGTGTTATCCGTCACGGATATCTGGATCTTCTCAGATAGTCAAGCTGCATTAAAATCCCTGGATTCTGGGTCCACAAACTCTATCGTAGTCCGTGACAGTCGATCATCTCTAGTGGAGATGGCGAAGCATTTCAACATCCACCTATGCTGGGTGCCATGACATACAGACATTCCAGGGAACTGTAGGGCGGATGAACTCGCCAAAAAAGGAACCACACTACCCCTTCTACCTGATAAAGGTTCATTAGGCATCCCAATCGCTACATGCAAACTCATGTTTATGAGACAGACCATTGAGAATTGTAACCTTAGGTGGACAAGTGGCAACACTTGTCTAGCGACAAAGCAGATTTGGCCAAAGCTGGATCTGAAACGCTCTAAGTGTTTGATATCTCTAAATAGATCTCACATTGGTGCTATAATTGGTGTGATCACCGGACACTGTCTCATAGGCAGACATGCAACAAGGCTTGGCGTCCACACAAATGACTTCTGCAGAAGCTGCATGGATGAGGAAGAGGAGGAGACAATTTTCCACCTTCTCTGCACGTGCCCTGCCCTCTCTCAAAGACGTAAACTCCACTTAGGATCCTTCTTCTGCAATGATCTTAACGATCTCATTGACACTGACATAAAAAGTCTATCAAGCTTCATCAAAAGCTCCAACTGGTTCAACGAGTAGGAGGATGATACATCCGTGTGGTATCACAATGGGCCTGTCATTGGCCTAAGTGTGTCGGCCTCTGCCGACTGCCACTACAACCTAACCTAACCTAACCATGGGCAGCTTGCTAGTGAATCGTGGATGTTAAAAAGAGTTGTAAATAATCTCGAATGAATATATTAATTTTTGAGGCAATGGTTACAATTCGAGATTTTTTTTTCTAGATTTTTGTATTTCGAGATTATGCTTTCGAGATTTGTTTTCGAGATTTTTTCAATTCTAGATTTTTGTTTTCGAGATTTTTGTTTTCTGGATTATTGCTTTCGAGATTTCGTGGTAAATCCATCTCGTCCGCATAAACGCTTTTCGTTTTTTGGAGTCTTAGATTGCCTTCCCAAATTCTTTGACAGTATTGCCGGGTGATTCTTCATTGATAGGATAGTCTCATCACAAGAAAATCCGTAGTTTACAAAAAATGCCAATAATATATGCCACCTGAAACATACATTATAATTGAATTAAAAATACAATCCGATCTGCATAATACGCCCACAAAGGCGCACCTATTTAAAGAATTAAGAACGGACAATTTGCGATCGCGGTTCATGAAGGTAGTTGAACTTGCATTGATTCAAGATTAATCCACCACACTCCAAATAGGGATATTGATCAGACAGGTAATGGTCTTCCCACTACCTTTCATTAAAGGTCCTTCACATTAAAATCAATCGCCAGCTTGCAAAAAAAAATAGATATATTCTTTAAAGAAAGGTTAAAGGTTCTCTCTTTCAACGAATATCCTTTTGTTTTCTTTTTCAGATATTGCACCACTTTGTTAGCAAAATATTTTTGTTTATCCAATAAAACTATCAAAAGCACCCCACGCCGCCGGCGGGCGTGATTAAATTTTTAAACGCTTTTCACTTGTAACTGATATTGATTCATTGCGTTCAGTTTCATGGCATGGATGGGGTGGCGTGGCGGGCGTCATTTTATTCAAAGAGTAGCTAATTTCGCAGAATTTTTGTACTGGATTTGTGCTTTTGTTTTCGAGCACAATTGTTGCACAAAGATTAATGATCAGGCGAATATTATTAAAAGTTTACAGTTATGAGGGTGAGAGTGTGCTATAAAATTTGTAAATTTATGGATGAATCGTTTAAATTGACGCCCTTGTGAGACATCAGGTGCAGTCGATTGACCACAAGTTAGTTTGAAAGCAAGTAAAGAAGTTTTATTATTTCTCTGGAACATATAAAAGGTAATTTATCTGTTTTCTTATTAATAGGGTTGGGCTGTTAATTTAATAAGCTTGAGGCAATGGATTGATGAGACGGTGTTCCGCAAATGTACGTAATTAGTTTACAGAAAGGCAGACTTTTTTGTAAGATATGAAAGTGGTAGAAGTCTAACATTTATATTTTATATTATTTTATCTACATACAATGGGCGTTACCAATTAAAAAAATTGACGTGGAGTTTAAATGGTCTTGTTCTTTTAAAGTTGCTTTGTATAAGAGTGATGGAAACTATAAATTTACACTAAATTTGATATTGTTAAGGATTAATAGTAGATACATAGATACATACATAAGATAAGTAGATATGTGTCTTAGCATGTATACGGATTTTGCCAAAAAATGCAATCAGCTTCAAATCTTCAAAGTGAAACTTTTATTTTTCTCATTTTAAAACTAAACCTTTTCCAAAAAAATCTTCAATTGAGCGGAAAGTGTCTTTTATAACGAAACGTGCATCCAGAAATAAATGTGGATATGAATGACAAATTGGATAGTTTTATTTTCTGCGCCCTGGATGTGTTGGTTTGAATTCGCCTCACGCACTATGAGAGAACAGCGAATAATTGTATGTTTAACAATTGGACCATCAGTTTCCTATTTATTCTCCTTGTGAACTTATTTGTGGAAGTCAATGGTGATGATTTAAATTAATGTGACACCTGACGCCATTTGATCGTTTTCGTGTCTTCAGCAATTGTGCTGTAAATTTTATTTAATTGCCAAAAAGTCTAGTCATCGACGACGATGCGTTTTGAATGCGAGCAGTGGATGTCGGCTATCATTACAATCATAATTTATTCTTAGGCATGAGTTTTAGGTACCTCCATATAAAATGGGAAATAAAAATAAAACAAAATTGGATATTCAACACTTGGAATCTATTTACTGTTTTTTTTAATGAGAAATCATCAACTGACTAATCGGTCAAAGTCTGTTGGTTGACAATGAAATTGACAGTTACATCAGCGGTATTACCATGAGAGAGGAAAAAACAGCATACATATTTCGGTTGATTTTTATTTTAAAAAAAATACAATTTTATTGCATTCTGATCTTATTTGCATCGGCATTGGACTTGTATTTATTGGATCGCTGTGATTTGTCGTTTCAGTGATTGATCAGAATGAACGAGGGGCGGCACGTGTCCTAACGATAATGAACTCGAGCCGTCAGAAAATGTTGAAGTATTTCCGTGTGCATTCCAAATATGATTGCAGGTACTATTCGTGTTTATTTTGATTAATAAAAATAAGTACAAGGAACAGATATTGATATCACCATGTTAAAGTTGGAAGTGTAGGTAGTTATACGAGGACGTAAGCCAGTAAGAAGTATTTAAGGTTTATATATATTTTGTTTTGTATTCCGAAATCCATTTGAAACAGTTCGAGTGATTGCATCAAACAGTTCGAGTGATTGCATTATACAGTTATGTTTCCGAGTTCCGCTGATTTAGTTAACCGTTTTTATATTAAGGATTCGTTTTAGAACCCGAGGAAGTTGAAGCCACAAAGAAGCTTATCTGGGCGACGTATGCGAAGGATTCCGAATTGAAATACAGACAAATCATCGGCAATGTTCATGTCGAGTGCCATCAGTTTCTCAGCAGCCAAAGGATGCCAGGCACCGAATGTGCAAGCAGAATTCATCTGTAACAGTCATGAGTAAACATTTAGGTATAAATTTATAATTGTTCGGAAAAATATATTTACCTCCTTACTGTAATAGTGACAACGTCCATTTAATCTTGTTGATGGGATGTACTCAATAAAGTCAATGTATGGGCAGTGCGGTAGAAGTAGTGAAAGGCCTGGAACAGAAAAATTGTTCAAGTTTTTTTATTTAAATCTGAAATGACAATTATATTTGTTTATAAGGTATATTTGATTCACTTATTATTACTGAACATTTTGGGAAAAGCCTAATGTCGTCACACTCCTATGTAAAGCTCAGCTTTAAGCCTAATAAAAGGTAAGGTTAGGTTAAAAATGGGCATGCAATCGCATACAGTACAAGGCACAAAGAAAAAGGGCATATCACGATCCCTGGGCAACCAATTGAATCAAAACTTCAAAAGGAGGAACCTAAACACTTTCCCTCGCAAAACATCCAATCTCGCCTTTTACGAGCTTCCTGTAGCCTGTGCCGCTCAGCTCTTCTATTTCTTCGAAGAATTACCAGACACCTCCTACGATTCCTATTCCATCGCACTCACACATCATGTGTGCCAAGGGGTGTTTTGATGTCCACACCTCCACTGCTCTCCATTTCCCCTAACTTTCTCATCGGCTTGCTCATTTTTATACCCTATTCTAGGGGTATATTAATTTTGACGCATAGTTTGTAACCTACCTTAATATGGCCCGTAGACCCCTAAAACTTACTATATTTATGATCAGCATCGATAGTAATGTCGATCTAGCCATGTCCGTCCGTCCGTCCGTCCGTCGGCAAAAATTAGGCCTTTAAACTGGACCTAGAGAGCTGACATTTTAACCATATACTCTCTAGGGTCCCGAAATAATCAAGTTTACGAATTTTTGAAGTCCGCCCACAGACACGCCCACAAACTCAAAAAACAAAATTTTGGAAATAATCGAATTTTGAGCTAGAAAACTGCAATTTTTTATATGGGATCTATGACTCCTAAAACTGCACGGGATAAAAAAATTTCAAAATCCACCCACTGACACGCCCACAAATAAATAAAACAATTTTTTTGAAAATCCAAAGTTTGAGCTAGGGAGCTGAAATTTATAATATATACTCTCTATGGGCCCTTTATGCTCATGTGTAAATATTTTCAAAATCCGCCCACTGGGCGTGCCACAATTATTTTTTTTTTTTTTTTGAAAATTCAAAGTGAGCTAGGGAGCTGAAATTTATAATATATACTCTCTAGGGGCCCTTTATGCTCATGTGTTAATTTTTTTTAAATCCGCCTACTGACACGCCCACAATTAAATAAAACTATTTTATTGAAACACCCAAGTTTGAGCTAGGGAGCGTTTTTTTTGATAAAATCCTTTAAATGTTATATAACAAAATATGTAGAGCGTTCTTAACAATTCAACCATACTTAGACTTTTGTCACGCGCACTTATGAGGGATAGGAATAAGAATAGGGTATCCAACAGTTCGCCCAAGCGGACTGTAGCCCGTCCCTATGTTTTTCTTTACGTTAACATCAGCTAAGATCGTGCAGTGCCCAAAACTGTATTCCTTAAAACGGCATTAATTTGTAAGGCGCAAAGCGCCATTGCAAGCAAGTTGCGCACGCTTGACTTGGGGAGTAAGCTGGTGAATGCGACCAATGTAGTGTAGTGTAACCAATGTAGACTTCTGGCGTAACGGAAATGTAGACAAACGTACACTCTTTGTTACAACCCATACAATTTAGTCTGCGGAAAGGTTCGTGGAATGGGTAAACAGGCTTGAATCTCCTCAACAGAGGGCAATACCAAGCTCATCATCTATCCAAACCGATCCAAAGGAGAAATCTATATCTAAACCAGTTGCCAACAGATGGAATTTACCGGAAGTGAGTAAAATCATTGTGTTCATGAATAGCAGTTCATTAGTTGGAAATATAGAGCGTCCCTGTCATCGTCAGATTTTTAGGTTGGACGGCAAAAAACCAAAGTTAGAGCTAGCGAGCTAAAATTTATAATATAGACTCTCCAGGGGCTCTTGATGTTCATGTGTAAATATTTTCAAAATTCGCCCACTGACACGCCCACAATTTAAAACAAAACCCAACGTTTGAGCTATAAGGCGCTGAAATTTATAATATAGACGCTGCACTGGCCCTTGATGCTCATGTGTAAATATTTTCAAAATTCGCCCACTGACACGCCCACAATTTAAATTAGATGGAGCGAAAGAAGTTTTACTTCAGTCGTGTGGTCTTAAGCACACTCATTTTTATTTTAAATCTAGCGGGAGGAAGGTGCAGAAATGTGTCCAGTGCTGCCGTAGGAGTAGTACGGAGTTCATCTGTCATGGCTATGCTGGCCGTTCTCTGCACCGTCGCTAATTTTCCAGGCACGGTTCTTTTGTTTGTTGCCTTCCACCGCACAAGTGAGTCATATGTAAGTATGGGTATCATCCCCACTGTATATATCCAGTGTACCATGGCGGGCTTAAGGCCCCAGGTTTTGCCTATTGATCTTTAACATATAAAGAGGGCGTTATACGCCTTCTTAATTCTTTCTCTTATATTGAGATTCCAATTAAATTTCCTTTCCAGGCACTGTCCGTAAAGGACAGTTCCACTCCGTCAAGTTTCGGGGAATTGTAATGCGGCTGGTCTTCTCGTAAACAGTACTAATGTCGAAGTGTTGACATTTAGTCCGCAGCTCTTAGCCCAATTAATAATTTTCTTCAATGCAGATTCTGGGTCAAATTACACAGACAGCACAAACTTGGGCCATTTGGTTTCAAAACGTTTCCATTAAGCAGAAGCCAATCTACCGCATCAGTAAGCGAGCATTACGTTACTGAATTATGTGAGTTTTGCAGTACAAAATCACATAATTCAGTAAAGTTTTGCTTGCTTACTGATGCGGTAATTCGACCCCGAAACAAAATCTGCTTGCGCCTTTATTATCCAGGCGATAGTGTTTCGGTTGTTTATGTCAGTGCAATAACTATATCTACCATAGCCCAGACATTTTTAAATAGTGACATACGTAGCTCTTAAATAGGCGTAGGCGAGCGTTGTTTACGCCGAATACTATACGGCTAGCATTCCAACGGTTACAGATCATGCTTTGTCTGTGGTTTTGCTCATCCGAAATTCGAATACATTTGCTTTTGAGCGTCCGTTGGTTGCTTTTTGCTTCCAAAGGTTTTGCATCCATTCCTGAGCGTTTTATACCAATACAGTTTGCGATTTAATATTTTGTGCGATAGCCTGTGAGTAAGTCCTTTGTCATGGCTTCTAATATCGTCTTGATAATCATATATCGTATGAGAAGATTTATCGTGTAAATATGTCCGTCCTGCATTTCTGTTTCTAATGCAAGCACGTAACTTAAGTTGGAACCGGGCAGGCAATGAAATAAAGCTGACATTTTTGTCAAACTCTTCGAACCAAGAGAAGCCCCTTACTTGAGCGCCGTAAGTTTGTTTTGATCTGCATACTACTTGAAAGAGTTTACATTTTATACCTTGCGATATATGATTTTTTCTCAGAAAAAGTCTATCCATGTGGCATGCGCCGATAGAGGCCCACTCATTACTATTTTTCGGATTAATGTCATTGCATTCATTTAGGCGCGTTTAAATTGCAATGTGTCAAGAAAATATTAAATAAATAAGCATAGGTTGTTGAGCAGTGGCTTCATTTCTTTACGAGTGAGGTCTTAATAAATAAGGCTAAGACTTGATTATATGCCACACTGTCCCACATATAGCATAAATTGCATAGCAAAAATTCATTTAAATAAACTCGAATGGCAGAGCGTTTCAAAGTTATATATTTGGTACATTACGGTACTCCTCGGATGTAAAAAACCTGCTTTAAAGCCAATTATTCCTTTTTATAGCAAAAGATCGTATAGTATTCTGAAGCACTACTCTTTTTTATTTTAGGAAGTTTATATCAAACCGGCTTAAGTAAAAGGGCTTTATTATGAAATAAAATGTTTACATTTACGAGCTATGCACGAGTGGAAAGAACTGTGGGCGAAGGTGAAGCACTGCTGAAAGCAGTTACTCGGTGGTTCAATGGAAGGAGAACGAGATGCTGTATTCTTTACATCGATAAAATTCGGGCTCTGTGGAGCTTTCTTCAGAGCTTGTGAACAGATTTCGTCCAGGGATTCACCTCATATGTTAGTTTTTTTGTTGAGGAAAGTTGTCGGCTATGTTTGTGCATAAAGTTGGGCTATTTCCCCATTCCGTGTGATGTTATTTGCGTACTAAATTCGTAATTTTAACATTCAGGTGAGCTTAGCGACACAATTATCACCTTAAAGCTGTCCCGTAAGTGAGCATGCGGGGTTGAAGAGCACCAGTGTCATAAAAGGATGATCAAACAGCAATTAATAAAAAGAACATGCACTGCATGGTCAAAATTGTAAAAAAGAGGCCAGCTAATAAAAACTGGATAACACAAATGCATTAAGAGCAGTATTTGATTGGCTCAGTGAAGAATTGATCCGGGACCTGGGGGCCTGCCGATGTCGAATCGGCGAACCCTACAGGCGGACCAATAGGGCTGCGGTGAAATGGTACTGTCATGCTCTCTCGTATCCAGGTCCTACTGTAACTTGAGAAGTAGAAGGATTTTTCGATACCATTGGGAAAGCAAACCAATCATCATTGCTTTTGAGGTAAAACAATGCCCTAACCGTCCTTTTAGCAAAATCAATCATGAAGTGGACTATGGACTGAACACTATACAAAACATAGGGACGGGCTACAGTCCGCTTGGACGTACTGTTGGATACCCTATTCTTATTCCTATCCCTCATAAGTGGGTGTGACAAAAGTCTTAGTATGGTTGAATTGTTAAGAACGCTTTACATATAATTATAATTGTAATTATAATTAGAGTATAATTTAAAGGATTTTATTTAAAAAAAACGAAGCTTTTGTAAAAAAACGCTCCCAAGCTAAAACTTCGGTTTTTCAATAAAATGTTTTATTTAATTGTGGGCGTGTCAGTAGGCGGATTTAAAAAAAATTAACACATGAGTATAAAGGGCCCCTAGAGAGTATATATTATAAATTTCAGCTCCCTAGCTCAAACTTTGGATTTGCAAAAAAAGTTGATTTTAAATTGTGGCCGTATCAGTGAGCGGATTTTGAAAATATTTACACATGAGCTTAAAAAGCCCTTAGAGAGTATATATTGTAAATTTCAGCTCCCTAGCTCAAATTTTGGTTTTTCAATAAAATTGTTTTATTTAATTGTGGGCGTGTCAGTAAGCGGATTTAAAAAAAATGAACACATGTGCATAAAGGGCCCCTAGAGAGTATATGTTACAAACTTCAGCTTCCTAGCTCAAACTTTGGATTTTCAAAAAAAGGTTTTTTTTTTTTAAATTGTGGGCGTGTGTCAGTAGGCGGATTTTGAAAATATTTACACATGAGTTTAAAGGGCCCTTAGAGAGTATATATTAGCCGTGTTTCTTTGCACGCGGATATAGGGATAATTTGAAATTTGCATGTAAAATACAACAACAACTTATCCTATATACGCTAACTTTAGCGGGGATAGTTATCGCCGCTAAGTCATTTAGCGGGGATAAACAGTACTTCCAAAATCCATTTTCTTCGTTTCTGATGAATCCTTCCGATGAATTTTTCAGGAAATGTCAAAGTTTGACAACCCACCGACCACTCACACATCCCGCCGAATATTTTATTCGTGATTTTATTATTATTTTTTTTCAAACTTCATTATAAAGGTAATTGAATTTAGCAAATCTGTTAATGTGAAATTGTTTTTCATAATTTTAGAATATGCTTGGCATCAATTTCAATTGGCGGAAGTAAATATTTTTCAATTTCAGGATTTTCAATACAAATTTCTGAACTACAACTTACAGCTGTGTCACGGTACATATCATAGGTGCATGTGTGCTGCCAAGTTTTTTTTTGATGAATTCTTAAGCGGCGATAGTCGTTTTCTGATGTCATCCCTATATTCGCGTGCAAAGAAACACTGCTATTGTAAATTTCAGCTCCCTAGCTCAAAATTTTTTTTTTAAAAATGTTTTATTTAATTGTGGGCGTGTCAGTGGGCGGATTTTGAAAATTTTATCTCCCGATCAGTTTTAGGAGTCATAGATCATATATAAAAAAATTTCAGCTTTCTAGCTCAAAATTCGATTTTTTCGAAAAATTTGTTTTTTTTTTTGAGTTTGTGGGCGGATTTCAAAAATTCGTAAACTTGATTATTTCGGGACCCTAGAGAGTATATGGTTAAAATTTCAGCTCTCTAGGCCCAGTTTAAAGGCCTAATTTTTGACAACAGACGGACGGACGGACGGACATGGCTAGATCGACATTACTATCGATGCTGATCGATCATATATATACAAGGTGGCGCAAAAGTAATCCTCCTACCAGAAAATGATATAAATTTTGCGATTGACCCCTAATGTCAGTTCTGTTTTGACATTTGTGTAGTAAACACATTCGAAATACACGTTAATAAACAATGTTACGCTACACTGCTCCAGAACGCGGAATATTGGTGACTATTTATTTGAGCAATAATCGGTCGGTGACTTTGGCACAACGTGAGTTTCGTCGCAGATTTCCTACCCGTCCAACGCCTACTGGTGAAACACTGCGACGTTTAGCCGCTCGCCTCGAAGAGACTGGCACAACACGAGATGCTGCCAGGCGTGGTAGACCCCGGAGTAGGCGTTCTGCAGAGAATATTGCTGCTGTAGCCGAAGATGTCATGGAAGCGCCGTCGACATCGACCATACGACGTGCCACGCAAATGGGTATCAGTCGACGGTCTTTACATCGAATTTTGGTACAAGATTTGAAGATGTTTCCGTACAAAGTCCAGACGGTGCATCAGCTGTTAGCTGCTGACCGCCAATCGCGTCCAACATACGCTCAAGCCATCCTTAATCACCACCAAGAGGAAGATGATTTTTCATCAAAAATAATTATGAGTGATGAGGCTCATTTCCATCTTAGCGGGTACGTAAATAAGCAAAATTTACGCTTCTGGGGCACTGAAAATCCGCGTGTAACCCACGAAGATCCATTACACCCGCCAAACGGTTACTGTGAATGGTGAGCGCTACAGAGCAATGATCAGCGAGTTCTTTTTGCCGCAACTTGATGAATTGGGATTGGAAAACATGTGGTTCCAACAGGACGGTGCAACGGCACACACGGCACGTGCCACAACCGATATGCTGAAGGATGCATTTCCCGGGCGCCTAATCTCCCGTTATGGCGATTTGCACTGGCCAGCAAGATCGCCTGATTTGACCGCTCCAGACTTCTTTTTGTGGGGCTTTTTGAAGTCGCGGGTTTATGTCAACAAGCCTCAGACTCTTGCAGCTCTTAAAGACAATATCCGTCAACAATGTGAGGACCTATCGCCGGAAGTTTTGTCCAAAGTGATGGAAAATGCCATAAAAAGGGCTCAAATGACAATCAACTGTGGCGGCGGCCATTTACATGACATCATATTCTCGACTTGATGTAAAAAAAATTAAAAGACCAAATAAAAATAATCCACAAGAAGAATCAAAGTTTTTCATTTTTTTTTTAAATTACAGCCAAAAAACATCGGACGGTTATTTTTGCGCCACCTTGTAGTAACTTTTAGGTGTCTACGGCCAATATTAAGGTATGTTACAAACTATGCGTCAAAATTCATATACCCTTAGAATTGGGTATAAAAACGCAATAAAGAGTTCGGATTCTTCAAAGAAACAAAACTTCTAAGGTCTCGGTTTGGTTACAGTAATTTCTTAAATCAATATAGTATCGTTTAGTTTAGAAAGGGTTAATAACAAAATGTTATCCGAATCGCATGTAAGTGTTTTCGAAAAGACGAGCATTTCCATTTAACGGATATAGATTGATAAATAAATTGTTTACAAAATAAATGGAAAATATGTTCTGTGAAATTTCAATTACAAGACGCACCAATAAATCCTGAGCTTGGTGGATTCTTACGAATAGGCTTCCCTGAAAATGTTTGCAGTCCCTGCCATAGGCGCCATATTGAATGCGGATCGATAAGGTATGCTTTTGACTTGGGATAACGTCGACGATATATTTCATAGTTGGTAAATAAGTCATAATCTGCGTTTGTAAACCAGTCTTCCAAGGTTCCATTGTATTTTCCCGGATCCCATGCAGCAATTGTTACATTTTGGAATATTCTCGACCTAGTAAAATTGAATTCGGCTTTTGTTACTACCTAAATTGAGAGACTTCATTATTTAAAAGCATTTTGAGAAACTGAAATAAATCTTACTTGGGAGTTTACAACGCGGATTGTTGTTTTGCTGCCCACATCGACTTCATGACCACGTGTTGGGGCGTGATTGAATCTCATCACAATATCATGGCTATCTAAATGAGAAAATTATGCTTTAGGGCTTGGTTATCTAATAAATTGTTTATCACATAATTATCACAATAGGGAACGATAAAAATCAAGAATAGACTTACCAATAAATCTGCCCAATTTGGAACCAGCCATTGATCCAGAACTTGAGACGATTGTACAAGTTTTAATATTTTTCACATCCCTAAAGATCTTCTTCTTGGGAAATAATTTACCAAATTCTAATCTATTAAATGGCGCATCCCGTCGTCTCAACACTCTTACACCAGCCTCCAGTACTAAGCAACTCGATGGATAATACTGCTCCTCAAAGCTGGTACCAAACAGCGGCTTGTAATTCACGTTGTAATAGTTGGTTTCATTCAATGATTCAGTCATTGATTTCTCCAGACTTCGTACGATCCTTGCTCGAAATGCAATGGTTTTGTTGAAACATATCTCCGAGGATTTATCATTACACATATACAGCTTAGGATCAAGCGTAAGTTTGGTGTTCTTTGAAAGAGCAAAACGAGGATGCGGGGAAAGTTTAGTTCGGTTGACTGCTGGCTTTTCTTTGCTTTCAACAATATACTTCTCATTGGGATTCCAACGTACATGGAAGACGCTCCGTCGGTCACGATGTTTAGTGTCTGAAAAAATGCACGTTATTTAAAGAAAAGTTGTTCCTCAAGTTGCTCAAAAGATAGGACAAAATTTGTACTAATTAGTTCTTTAGGTGCCTACAAATTTGGTGAACATTTTTATTTTGACTTCACTCAACCTTTAACCAACACTCTCCTTTACCAAATTGCGCTAAAATATATATTTATAAAGATAAAAAAAATATATATATATAAAACATTTGAATAACAAACAGTGTGATGCCTTATCATATTTTGAGTCAATTACCTTTTGTACGCCCATTTGTAAGGGCTTTTAATTCGAGGTATAAAGCTAAAATTCGGAAGGGGGTAACGATTTTTTAAATTCGCCCATTTCCTAACTAAAACGTTGTTGGAAATGAAGGTTAGGATCCCCACAAAGAATGTACCTATACGAGTACCGACAATGTTCTTCTTAACACTTAACAATGGCGTCTTACCGTTTCGCGACTTTAACATTTGTGAAGTAAACAGAAGCAGAATACACAAAGACAAGCGATGGATCCTTACGAGCATACTCTTCAAGGACGCGGAGTAAATGTGTCGACCGCAATGAGAATGATTTTTCATTGAAAATCATCATGAGGGACGAATAAGCAAAATGAAAACTTCTGAAGCATTGAAAAACCGCGTGTAATGCTAGAAAAGGAATTGCATCCACTAAAAGCCACTGGGTGATGCGGTGATTACGGAGGAAAGGCGATGGGCCATATATTTTCGAGGACGGCGACTGCAACACTGATGCTGTGACTGGTGATCGCTACACAACCATGATCACAAACGAAACGCGGTTAACAGTGGCCATTCTACAATACGCGATTTCCGGTCACGTAACCCTTTTTTTGGCGATTTGCAGTCGGCCGGTTTAAAAGTTCTAGACTTATTTCTCTGGGATTTTTTAAGTCGCGGATACATACGAACTATATGGTGTTGGTTGATTTTGAAAAGGCATTTAAAACACAACCAAGAAATCTGTCATTGGGGCACTAAGTTGTTCATGAACATGTATGATCAAAAAAATAGTAAAATACCCCGTTGGAAGTGTGTTAAGTCCCTTGATATTTATTACAGTCCTAAATTATCTGCTTGAAGGAAAAGCGATGGCCATCAAATGTCCATGCAATGAGCAGTTGATGTATGGGTGGACGTATTGTAGGGAAACATCAAATATCTGGGATCTATGATCAATAGCGAAGCAAGCTGTCAGGACGACACTAAGCGTAAGATGGATGAAGGGGCGGGAAAACTCAGCTATCTTCTGTGACCGAAAATGCCACCTAAAATTAAATGTTTTTTTTTATATTTGAGTTGATTGCATGAAAGGTAATTTGCAGTTTACGATCTATGACGTATTAAAAAAAACTACTTACTAGATCTCGTTCAAACCAATTTTCGGTGGACACACATTTTACCACTTTGGAAGTGTCTCTCGCGCAAAATATTCAGTTTAGAAAAAAATGATATTAAAAACCTCAATATCATTTTTGAAGACCTATCCACAGATACCCCACACGTATGGGTTTGATGAAAAAAAATGTTTGAGTTTCAGTTCTAAGTATGGGAACCCTCAAAATTTATTGTTTTTTTTTCTATTTTTGTGTCAAAATCTTAATGCGGTTCACAGAATATATCTACTTACCAAGTATCAACAGTATAGTTCTTATAGTTTCGGAAAAAAGTGTCTGTGACATACGGACGGACAGACAGACAGACAGACATGACGAATCCATAAGGGTTCCGTTTTTTGCCATTTGGCTGCGGAACCCTAAAAATGGAGCACAACCGGCTCAGTTGTCAGTGTCATGTTCAAATGAGGGATCCTACGAACCCTGTCAAGAAGGCTATATCGAATCAACGTTTCCATACAAACGCGAAAGCGAGACAGGCCTCAAAACTCCTGGTTCACACAAATGCAGCAACACCAGCCTTATATTGACCTTACCGACGAAGTGATTTCTTATTTAACACCATCTTTGGCTTAGCGAAAGCTTTGACCGTGTTTACATAGTGGAAGACGATTTTGGGACTGATCATTTCGCTCAAGGTGGATATTACAAAACTAATGACTTTCCGACGGTTTAAAAACCTTAGAAACTCCCCTGAAAATCTGCTCATGGAAGTAACTACGAAAGCCAATAAAACATGTGGCTTCGACTCATGACCCTGATGATAATATGGTCTCATATTGCAGCGACCGAAATAGCCGGAAATCCTTCGCATGAAAAATCGCAATCCTTTTCCTTTGCAAATTTTAAACCTCATACATCCTTCTCCCTACAGCTCTTATTATAAAAATGTTTAGCTCAACTTAGCGCTTAACTTTTGTGTTGCATCACTGAGCTTAAAATTCCTATGGAGCACTTCCTCACCCGTACGAAATAGTACCTTTGTGCATCTTGTATTATATGGTTTTATATTTCTTTCGTATGCTAGGTTGACGATTTCTAATTAAACGTCATCTTTGACTTAACGAAAGTTTAGGCCGTGTTTACATAGTGGAAGACGTTTTGGTACAGATCATTTTGCTCAAGGTGGGTATTACAGATTACAAAATCGGGGGGCCTGTCGTTAATTTCTGAGGTCGAACCTACGAACCCAACATGCGGACCTCACTCCCGTGTTTATTTTATGGTCATCGATGAGGAATTTAAGTGAAGGTATATGCCAATATGCATTTGAAGAATAACTGAAGAATGTACGAATGGACATTCTCATGAGCAACTCACCGATGTCTGAATGAGCCCGTGGCCTTGGGTTTCAGTGAGATAATACCACTGACCAGTCTCCAGCCCGATTGACTTCCTCACACACATTTGCGTATAACTTTAGTTCTTTCTAATTTCTTTTCAGGACATTTAGCAAAACAACAAAATTACATTGGGATTAAGTAAGACTTCTCATGCTCTGTGGGGCAACATCATAATACTGTTACAACTTTTAAAGAAAAGATCAGACTTTCAATCAACGCAACTCTCAAATAGGTGGGCATGCAGAAAAAAAAATAAATTTCTTTGTACAATAATTAATCATTTAAGAAGTAAAGTATTGAATCAACATTCACGCATTAAGTTGGCGTTATGACAGCTTAGCGTGCTAGAAATCCAAATAAGGAATAAAGTTGCGACGACCATGTAAATCTGCAAAATTAACATAATTCGTGAAATTGTAGAAGAACTGTGTATCGATTCAATTAAATGAAATAAATGCAAACATTCCAGACATCATAAATCATAACCAAAAGTAAATTCGTAGCAAAATTTGGAAATTCAAACATTATAGCAACCAACCATTGCGAAAGTCATCACTTAGCCAGATATTCACCATACGTGTTGGTTCTGAGATCGAATACTCCGAATTAACCGCCTTCGATTCCGTTGCATATTGCTTAGGCGAACTCACAGATAACGACTTTTGAATTGACTGTTCCGCAGAAGCAGCAACTAATGGAAGCCTAGAAATTATCACAACACAGAGTAACTGGTACGTTACGAACATCAAACTGCAACGCAAGCCTCCATTGAAAGGCATTCTCAGTAACACGTTTCACTTAACATAAACTTGTAAGCACACACGCGTATATTATGCGCACGCCTTTCGGTAGAAGCAGATGTTTCTTATTTATGGCAAAAATCACACCGGCGGATATAAACTTTCCCTTTCGACAGTCGGCTCGCTTCTGATTTTGCAACTCGCATAACACCTGTCAAGGGATGGTTAGTTAGCTTAACTCTTTGCATTAATTGGTCAGGAAAGCTTTACAATGTTCTAAGAGCTTTCAAATGAAAGGAAAAGTATTTTGTATCGTGCGGTAGTCCGGTCGTCATGTGCCTCTTTGATAGTGATGAGGGTGGTAAAGATGATGATAATAAAAGCAACCAACCTTTAATGGGGACTAAGGATGTACGACATTTTTTTATATTTTACCCGAGAAACTTCATTCAAATTGCTTACACTGTTTGCAGATTAAGAGCGGTTGGAAGTGAAGTTTGATTTTAGGGGCATTACTTACACGACTGGGCCACAGATTGGTAGGTACTTGTAATGCTGCAGATACTTTTATTAGAGGTAATTGAAACTTTCTCCCCCATCTATGGGAACAATAGGTGCCGTTGGTCGGGCAGCAAACAACCGCTTTGTATTTTTTTGGCCTACCTATTCCCCTCCGACAGTTTATTTTGAGTGAATAAATTATAAGTTGAGGTACCTACATACTCAGTGTACTCGCTAAGTTATTTCCAAGCACCATCGACATTTCCAGACACAGCCATAATATGCTCCTTTGGAATATAGGAATGGAAATGATGGCCCGCGGCAGATTAATTATTTGTGAATAATTACTGCGGATGGTGTAGTGAAAATAAACTTTTTTATTTCGCTGATTTAGCTTGAATGGATGAATTATATTTTTATTTCGACAACCAGCCCGCTGCGCCTTCTTTCATGTAGACAGGTGTTAGTTGTTGTCAGTGTTATTGGCGAGGTGCTTGGTGGTTTGGTCAGGTGATGCTGGACAAATGACAGAGAGACTTTAACCCTAATTTCGTCAGAAATTTCCATGATCAGCATTTTGTTTTCAGTTAATCATGTAAAATATTTTCATTACATATTGGGTGTCACAGCTGTAGGCATATTATGATTGACAATAGGATACTGTATGCGCAGGAAAATAAAGGATGAGTAGTTATTTGAGAGACATTTCTATTCTATTTGATAAATTTAAAAGGGTTTTGCGTGAATAAAAAATGTGAAAAAGAAACACATTATTGAATTTGTATTAATATATTTCTTTTAGTGAGCGGTGGCATCTAATAAAGTATAAGTGTTAATTATAAAAAATGATAAAAAGATATTAGGCATGAAAGACCTATACAGGGCCTAAAACATAGCTTATCCAATTATTTGCTTGGCGAAAGACCTACAATTTTAAGCCGATTCCGAACGGCAAACTTGAAAAGCTTCTCATGCTTATATTGATAATTCTCTCGAATGTTTGTCACACTTTTCCAAAGGTGGGGAGTGGAAAAAAAAACGTTAGGTCAGTAGTTCAACGCATAACCACCGAGCCACTATGTCCACAAATGTATCTAGTGTGGATTATTTAAAGCGAAAACTTAATTTGGACTTTGTTTATAATTTGGGTGAGATTATATAACAGTAAAAGTAAAAAGTGAACACGACCAAGTGTTAATACAGTTGCAAGTACCATATTTTTAATTTAAGTATAGCTGCTTAGCACATGTTGCACTACCAGGTTGTCTTTCGTGAGCTAGACTCACGAATTTTCTTAACACTATAGCGTTGGTATACTTATTAATCCCGTTCTTATGAAGTTATAAATATCCATTCTCTAGCACATTAGAGACAATAAATAAAGATTTTGTTTTCTCAAACCTCTACACCAAAAAGAGGACTTCTGCCTAGTAGTAGGTATGTACAATGGACCGTTACCGAGTCGGAGTGCTCTGGGATTTGGATTTCCTTTTTTTAAGACGATAAATCGCACGGAAATGTTTTGTACTAAATAACAATGTTAAAAGCGCACAAAAAATGCCCAACGACAGTTTTTTTTTTTTTTTTTAATTACATAATTTAATAATGTTCGAAATTATATTTGGTTCAAATTTAGTGATTGAAGTTTGACCCAAATAGGGTTATCCAATCGAGCTCAAATTTTGCACAAACCTTTTTTTCGGGTGAGAATACATACAATAAAGCATATTATCCTATACCGTTGTCTGTAAGGAAAATCACTGCAAAGCCCGCAAAAAAAAGCATGACATCGTAAAACAAATAGCAGGCCTAAAAACTCAGCTTCAGTTATGAAGCGTCCCGAACGCGATCGAACCGGTGAACCTTAGAGGCGGACTAGTAGGGAAGGGATGCAGTAGTATGGGAGGAAGAAGACGAAAAAGATCGTTCTACGTTCTAAGAGTTGACGTGTAGATACGTTTTGAAGTTATTCTAAAGGGGCGGATGGCCCTTGAAATGGCCTCTCAACTTTTTCCAAACAACCCTCTCGATATGGAAATGAAATAATAGATTTTTAAACTTTGAACTAATTTTCGCTTTTTATACCCTATTCTAAGGGTATATTAATTTTGACGCATAGTTTGTAACATACCTTAATATTGCCCGTAGACCCCTAAAAGTTACTATATTTATGATCAGCATCGATATTAATGTCGATCTAGCCATGTCCGTCCGTCCGTCCGTCCGTCCGTCCGTCTGTAGCCAAAAATTAGGCCTTTAAACTGGACCTAGAGAGCTGAAATTTTAACCATATACTCTCTAGGGTCCCGAGATAATCAAGTTTACGAATTTTTGAAATCCGCCCACAGACACGCCCACAAACTCAAAAAAACTAAATTTTGGAAAAAATCGAATTTTGAGCTAGAAAGCTGAAATTTTGTATATATGATCTATGACTCCTAAAACTGCTCAGGATAAAAAATTTTCAAAATCCGCCCACTGACACGCCCACAAATAAATAAAACAATTTTTTTATAACCTATTCTAAGGGTATATTAATTTTTGAAAATCCAAAATTTGAGCTAGGGAGCTGAAATTTATAATATATATTCTCTATGGGCCCTTTATGCTCATGTGTAAATATTTTTAAAATCCGCCCACTGACACGCCCATAATTTTTTGAAAATTCAAAGTTTGAGCTAGGGAGCTGAAATTTATAATATATACTCTCTAGGGGCCCTTTATTCTCATGTGTTTTTTTTTTTAAATCCGCCTACTGACACGCCCACAATTAAATAAAACAATTTTATTGAAACACCTAAGTTTGAGCTAGGGCGCGTTTTTTTTGATAAAATCCTTTAAATGTTATATAACAAAATATGTAGAGCGTTCTTAACAATTCAACCATACTTAGACTTTTGTCACGCCCACTTATGAGGGATAGGAATAAGAATAGGGTATCCAACAGTTCGCCCAAGCGGACTGTAGCCCGTCCCTATGTTTTTTTCTTCAAAGAACTACTTTCCTTTGGGTTTGTCTTGCGATGATATCACGAGCTAGCTGCACCTTTATTTATAAGTGCATCTATATGTATGCAAAATTTGGAGTATTACTACCTAGTGACCTAAAACATCGTAGCTCTAGTAGATTCCAAGAATAGCCAACTGAAATTTTAATAGAAGTTTTGTTCAATATTTTTTAAACGCTGCATTGCTTTAAATTTAACAAACGTCATATTCAGCTCCCCCTTATGGCAGTCACTGATTTAATGATACTTTTTTAATAAGCAACGTTTTAGAACCCTATTCTAAGGGTACCTAGTATGAGTTTTACCCAAAGTTTATAGCACACCTTAATATTGATCGTAGATCAGCATCTAGAGTTATGCCGAATTTTAGGGACCTAACATTTAACTTTTTTTTTTGCTCGCCCAAGCGGGCTGTTGCTTTTCCTTATTATATACTTACTGCTGTTGCATATTATTTTCGTCCGATACATTTGAAAGCGCATCTATTCCATTTAACTAAAAAGTGGGTGCAAGAAGGAAATCATTTGTATTATTTGTACGAGGGCGGGTCAATAAGTCCGTGACTTTTTGAATTTCTGACCTCTTTACTGAAACAGCAACACTGCTCCTGTCAACAGGCATCTGTCAGTTGACTCCTGTCAAAATTTAAACTTGCTGCGTCAGTTAGTTTGTGTTTGACAGCTATTTTTATCAGACTACTCACTAATTTGAGGATAAAATGGAAAAAAGTGAATTTCGTGTGCTTATTAAGCATTATTTCTTGCGAAAAAAACCATTACCGAGACCAAGGCTAAGCTTGAAAAATACTATGGGGACTCTGCACCATCGATTTCAATGGTAGAAAAGTGGTTTACTGAATTTCGTTGTGGCCGTACAAGCACTGAAGATGCCGAACGTCCTGGACGCCCAGTTGAGGTCTCTACACCCGAAACAATCGAAAAATTCACCATATGGTGTTGGCCGACCGAAGATTGAAAGTGCGAGAGATTGTGGAAGCCGTAGGGATCTCGCATGGCTCAGTGGTTTCAATTTTGAATGATCAATTGGGCATGAGAAAGCTTTCCGCAAGATGGGTGCCGCGTTTGCTCACAGTCGACCACAAACGCAATCGTGTAACAACTTCACAGGAAGATTTGGCGTTGTTTAATCGCAATATGGAGGAGTTTTTGCACCGTTTTGTAACCATGGACGAAACATGGATCCATCACAACACACCAGAGACCAAACAACAGTCAAAACAGTGGGTTTCTAAGGGTGAATCGGCGCCAAAGAAGGCCAAGGTGGGTTTGTCAGCCAATAAAGTTATGGCGACTGTTTTCTGGGATGCACGCGGGCCAAGAAAAAAGTTCTTTTCCACCAAGACAATGCAAGGGTGCACACATGTGCAGTCGCCATGGCAAAAATCCATGAATTGGGCTATGAATTGCTCCCTCAACCACCCTATTCTCCAGATTTGGCTCCGAGCGACTACTTCTTGTTCCCAAACCTGAAGAAATGGCTTGGTGGAAAAAGATTTGACTCCAATGATGAAGTCATCTCGCAAACAAAGGCCTATTTTGAGGACCTTGACAAATCATTTTTTTTGGAAGGGATAAAAAAATTGGAGAAGCGTTGGACAAAGTGTATAGAGCTCAAGGGAGACTACGTTAAAAATATTTTTTTTTTTTTATCAAAAAATCTGTGTTTTATTCCAAAAGTCACGGACTTATTGACCCGCCCTCGTATATATGGCGATAATGGAAGGTTAATGATTTGACGTTTACGTCCAAAATAACATACTGTTAGCCTTTTGATTCAAAGAATATTATTTCTAAGAGATATAGCAATTGTTATGTTTATTATTTCTTTATAAATTTATTGCGAACATTTTACAATGCTGTTTTATTTTTTAAAAAAAATGCAAACTAAAAAAAATAAATAGTTTTTCAAACCTATAAAAAAATCCATTTTGTCCATAAGACATGGACAAAATGACATATTTGATGTGGATATAATGACATACAGCATATTTGATATGTCCACATTACTACAAATTTACAAATTATTAATTTAATTTTATAATATCATTATTATTATTAATTTTATTATTAATCTCCTAAGCTTTGTCACAAACTAAAAATATAAAAAATAATATTGAAAAAAAAACTGAAGAAAACTCACCAAAACACGAAAAAAAGTTTAAACCAAAAACAATTTATTTGCTGCTGAAAATACTTTTTGCTTTTTTTCACTAACTTACGGCTATTAACGGGGCCGTCATTTTGACAGGATTTTAAATATCATCGAAGTTACCTTGGAAGATAGCATCTAATGCTGTAAGTGTATCACATTTCAAGTTAAGGCTAGTGTGTCATTTTACCCATATGTGTCATTTTGGACGTACTTCCCCTACTAAATATTTTCAATGCTTGTGTTTTGGGTGTACTAAGGCTAATATAAGACTCCGATTCTTATAAAGGATTGATTGTTAGTTAACTCGTATCTGTCAGTTTAGAACACGAAAAGAAAAGAAATACATGTTTATACATATTCCAAGTCCAACTTATCTTAATTCTTTATCTAGTTTAATTCATCAAAATAAGACAACATGAGAAAAATCTAAATTTGCGCCCTGAGACCAGTGGTTTCCTGGAATCAAACATTCATTCTTTGGAATAGTTTCAATTTGTTATTTTATTGAGCAATAACTATTTATGGAACAAATCTCTTCTTAACAATCGCGAAAGAAAGTTTTTCAACCATCCCAGTTCACTTCATCTTAACAAGTCCGCATGTACTTCGTTCGTTCCAGAGTTGACCTTTGAGGGAGTAAGCTCTTTGCGAGGTAGCTGGATAAGAAGGTAGTCCGTAGGGCAGAAAATTGTTGCTAGGCTCACCGTATTGTTAAAATTACCTTGAACTGATTTCTTTCCTTAATTGCATTAATTGACAATAATTTATTTATTCTTACAAAAGTAACTCTTTGTTGGTATTCCGAAACGTAACAGTAGCGAGTTTCGAGATGTGCATAGCCTTAATGTTATCTAATGCTTTCCAGTCAGGCCGTTTTTAGAATATTGATCTTTTATTTGGGATTTACCAAATTCTAATCACGAGCTAAGATTCGAATGAGTTCAAAACAACTATATCGATTGCAATCCCTAAGCTTCAGACGCAATCTTCTGTCATGCTTATTCTTCTAAATAAATATTAAAAATTAACCTAGCTCCTCCGACCACTTTTTTGTGCGAAGTGGAAGGGACCTACAATTTTAAGCCGAATCCGAACGGCAAATTTAAGAAGCTTCTCACGACAATTGATACTCTTGGATGTTTGTCAGACGTTCGTAAGAGGTGGGGCAGTGGGAAAAAATCTCTAAATAGATGGCGCTGGAGTGATTTAGGGTCCCTCGTTCAGTAATCCAACTTAGCGTACAGTGAGCCAGCGCGAGCTTTAAAAGTTGTTGTAATTTTAAAACAAGAGCTATTACCAACGTGCTTCCTAGGCATGATTTTGGGAAGGAATTGCTGTTTCCAAAATTTTCATTAATGAAGTATGTGGTGATTTTGCAGTCTAGCCAAATCGCCAAAGATACCCTGCTACGAAGTTATTATAGGTTTTTTGAATTTATCTCGAAACTGTCCCGCAAGTGTGCTTGCAAAACCGTTGGTTGACACAACCGGTTTCGTAAAAGGACGATCAAACAATAAATTAATAATGGGCGCATGCTCGAAATCGGAAAAAAAGCCTACAAACTCCTGAATCACAAAAATGCAACAACACCGGCATTTGATTGGTCTCAGTGATGAAGTGATCCGAAATCGGGAGGCCTACCGATATTCAAGGTCGAAACGACGACCTTGAATACAGGCTGACCAGTAGAGATGCAGTTTCAGTTAATTAAGAACGTCGGGATCCCAATACTCCTGATTATATCCTCGCTACCATTTAGGAAGAACAGGATGGGGGATGAGAGTTAAAAAATCGGTGTGGTGCGAAAATGTACAAAAACCTCTGCTTAACGAAAAATATTTAATAATGGAATCGATTTCCCTTGCAAATCCCTTGATATGTGGGCAGGGATATTCGTTGTCTTCCTATTTAAGGTAAATCAAAAAGTAATTTCATTTAAATTAAGTTTATATTTAAACAATGTAGGTTTGTTATGGAACCAAGGTGGAGTTGATCCACTAGAATTTAATAAAATGTTAAGGTTAGATTTTGTTGTTGAAAATATAAAAAATCTATTTGACACAATCACCAGCAAATTTGTCTTGAGATTTTCAAGGGTTCAGCACAGATGTGTACTAAGTGGGGACAGATACAGGGGTTCAAACCTTCCCTAAAATGGTACAAACAAATAGATAATATGCCCGTGCCTAGGTCTGAATTCACTGTCACTGTGACCTCATTTTCTTCAAAAGGATAGGGGCCAACAATCCGAATAAATAAATAGAGTTTAAGTGGGGGACATATGAAGGGGCTCAAACACCCACAAATTTGGTTTTGATTTAAATAAGTTCACCGCAGGGGTATTGAACTAACTTCATTATAAATTAAAGGTCCATAGACCGCCAACAAAATGTTTAATGACAATATCGAAATAATTCGCAAACCCCCACTAAAACCAAGTTCTACATACGAATACCTGGGTGAACAGTAATTATTGATTCGAAATCGAGTTGTGTGTTTGCTTCAACAAATGTTCGATTGCAAGCAGGTTTTAAGGAGATTTCAAAAACCTGGAATATGTATGAAAACTCTTCTGTTTTTGATGAAGGTTTCGAGTAAATCTCGGTTCTTGATGTGGTGTGAAAAGGTTATTAGTCCTATGAATGGCATGATACAAAACGCTTTCATCAATATTCTGACAGATGTGGATGATATAATAAATATAATTAAGTCAAACATGGCAGTGATGGAAGTGAACTAAAGGGGGTTACTGTTTGCCCAGGAGCTCTATATGGATTGTTGCAGAATAAAAATAATGGCAATCGTTGTTTATTCAAAGTTTAGCAGAATTACCCACGTAAAGACATAAAATCAAATAGACAGGTCACTACATTTTTGTTTCCTAAGCGAATCCGGGCGGTTCTGCCAGTTAAATAAGGGTGTTTTTTTTTACGCCAGTACTTATTTCGATTTTGAACATAACACATGACTTTATTAAATAGCCATTTGCTTCGGGCATTTGCCTACCATGGCTGGATCTGATGAATGCCATTCGGGGGACAAAGTTTTTGACCAATTTTCGATTGCAGCCTTAAGGACTTAATTATAACACGAATCAATTTACAGGTCCATTACGCAAAATTATGCTTTTATCTTATGTTTCCTTCTATAAG
Source organism: Portevinia maculata (assembly GCA_949715645.1). Taxonomy (NCBI): domain Eukaryota; kingdom Metazoa; phylum Arthropoda; class Insecta; order Diptera; family Syrphidae; genus Portevinia; species Portevinia maculata. The sequence continues at coordinate 308,245,383 of OX454526.1, read as the reverse complement.
TCGATTGCCAGATTTGGTTCCAGCAGGATAGCGCAACGTGGCATACAGCACTTTCTACTACTGTATGGAACGTGGTGCCAGCCTGCTGGAACCATATCTCTTTCATATTAATGCTATTTAATCGGGGAACGAAAAACTGGCTTTATAGCGAATTCCGTTAACAGTTACGTGCCTCATTTATGAAAAAAATAAATAAATATGGTATGATGAATACACCCCCAAACCACCGCACCAAACTATACACTTTGCGGCATGTAACGGCTGTTTGATAATTTCATGTGGCTCCACATGTGTCCATTTTGCGGATCCAATGTCATTTGATTTTGGCACATTCGCCGAAATTTTTTCGCAAACGATGGTCTTGAACGAGCTGGATCTTGTTAGCCTTCTATACAAGACCTAAAGTTCTGAACGGTTGCAATTTTCTCTTCAGTGCGCACTATTCTTACGCGACTCGGTGCCACAGCGAACTTACTAGAATAAGCTTTGTAATGAAAAAAATAATAGAGACAAATACAGGGTGTGGTAACATAACATCCTTTCTTCAAAACGCAATAACTATGAATCACAATTTAAGAAAAAAAAAACATATCTACGAGTAAAGTTTAGTTTTACACAGTTTCGAAAGAGGTAGATGACGCCACGAGTTTATCATGAGTCATGATTCTACCACAGTATCAGCTTTTCGGATGTTGGCCTTCAGGTCTTGTATGATCCTTAGACTGTAGATATAAATCAGGGCTTTCAAAAAACCCACAAAAAAAAATTGCCACTTGCCAAATCGAGGGAGCCCGCTCCAAATCCCCTTGTTGAGACGGGGCGCTTCGGGAAGTGTTCCCTTAAAACAGCCATAAATGACCTTGAATCGTGATCCGTTGCTCCTGTTGGAACCAAATGTCCCCTAGGTCTAATTATTAAGTCGTGGAGAAAAAATTCCTCCAACATGTTCATATACCGGTTTGAATTCAAAAGTAAGTAAAAATGAGCATCATTACTGGAAAAAAGCAATTGCGTACTCTGGGACGTTTTTGAGAAGCGCCTTATATGCGTTCCTGCGAGATTGAAAGTCGCGTTCGGAGAGTTTTTGCACAATCGCCAATTTGTGCGTATGATAATGAAGGTCATCGGGAGGAATTCGCCTCGCTGAACAATCGGAAAGTTCAAGGGCAGACGCATGTTTGCGCACAGAACGCATGCGGTGGGGATTGCAAGACTAAAGAACTCACTGCCTCAATGTTCTCAGGTGGTCTGATAGGCTGGGGGCTCCAGTTCTTCTTCATTTCGCACTCGCGGTTTGCCTCAAGGTTGTGACCACAGAGATGACTCCCGCCCCGCTTCGACTCCTACAGCCTGAATATCGCTCATTTAAAAAAGTGAAGTTATGTTGCTGCACCCTGTATGTTCGACACTTTTTTTGAGTTTTGTTGACACAAAGCTAGACCTGTCGATGGGCAGTGTGCCGAGCATTTTTGTCGCATTGTTTGCTTACCTCATGGAGTTCAATTAATAAAAATACATTTCATATATTTTTAATTTTTTCTAACATTTTAATGCTCTTGAAATCGAACCAACACGTACATTTTTTTGTTTTGTTTTCTTATAATGTATAATTTCATTACAGTATCTTTCTACACCATAATTTCCATCTTTTAATACATTTTTTATACTTATTTGTTCTTATAATTTCATCTTTATATGTACTTCAATAAGTTTATTCATTTTATATTTATCTTAAATAAATGTCAATATATTTTCTGTTTCACCTATTTTTTTGTTTTATTTTAATAATCGCTTGTCTTTTATTTAATAATTTGTTGAATAATCCAATTGTTCTGTAATCTAAATGAAATGAATTTCCTTTCATAAATACTAAGTGTTTCATGTTTTTAATGTTAAAGTGTGTTGTTACTTTGTTATGTATTTTCATTTAAGTGTTAGTTTTAGTTTATTGACACAATCACACCATACACAAAAATATAGACAAAAAATACTCGCTTGTTTTATTTATCATTGTTTATTTGAAATATATTTTGTTTAACGCAATATCATCCATTCATATACGCAGGCACACTGTTGTTATTATTAAAAAATGTTGTATTTTTATTATAACTGTTATATTTGACGGTATTCTCTATTCAAATTAATTCAATTTTGTGTAATAAGTGGTTTTTGATGCTTGAGACTTGTTTTGTTTTATGTATTTTGAAAGAGGATTTATATGAATACGTACTTTTAATAATGTTATAAAATTTCCTTGTCCATTTTTTGTTGTTTTTTTTACTTTGTATGCTTTTTTTTGGATTTTGTATAAAAATTTTATTTATTTTTAATAAATTGTTGTCTTTTTTTTAAATAATAAATATTTGTTATTATAATATTCTTAAACATTTGGGGCAGTTTATCACTTACTCATATATTAATGTTCTTGACCACGTTTTTTGTTGTTTTCGTTATAATAAAAATGAATTAAATGTGTCTTTGCTCAAAATTCGAGTGTAAAATATTTAACGTGTGCAATAATTTAATTATTTATTTTGTTTGTTATGAGAAGGAGGGTGGGTTTTTTTTTGTTATACGGAGAAATCAGAACTATTATGAAGAAAATAAAATTTGAAAATAAGATGTGTTTTATTTCTAGTGCGAAGTTTTTTTTTTAAATTACTACGAGTAGTTAGCATGCCAAATGTTTTTTTTTTGAAATTGCTATTGACAGTTTTTTATTGATTTTTATTTTTTTTTGAAGTAATTTGTAATTATCTAAAGGTACAATATGTTTTTTTATTTAAATAAATTATTATTTGTATTGTTAGTCAATAGTACACGATATTTGAAGTTTTACCTACACAGATGGTCTAAGACTATTTCTTGCATTTTAAGTATATTTTCAATTTCTAGGGAAGTTTAATTTGTTTGTATATACAGTTTGGTAAATTTCCTTAGCTTTTCGATTTACTTTATCATTTTTTGTATTATATTAATTTTTATTCATGGCGTCAATTTTTTTGGATGATGGTGTTGAATTTCTAAATTAATTTACTTTTCTTGATTTATCTTAAAATTACTAACGCATCTTTTTTAAGATTAAGATCTCATGTTTATTAATAATGTACGTTTAACACTTTTGTTTTTTATTTATTAGATATTTATGTCTTTTAAATAATAGAATACCTATGTGCGTTTCACGCTGACCTCTCTTTATAATTTACTCTTCCTTAGATAGAAATCATGAAATGATTCTTTATTAAAACAACAGATGTTTATGAAAAGGACACATTTTATTGTTGTTATATTAATAATGTATATGTATATATCTTTTTCTTTATTAATAATTACTTAAGGTATAAAAAATTTGTGCTTGAAAATTTCGTTAGATACATTCGCTTGTTTATTTACTAAGATTTTTATATTTCAAGATAATATTCTTATATGCTTGGTGTTTTGTTTTTTTTTTTTAATTTATATATAACGGCAGAAGGAGAAATGATGTAACAGAAACATTTTAAGAACAAAAACCAATTTATTTACACCTTTGTGTGACTTCGTATATCTGTATACAAATAACGTTCAATCTAATTAAATTTTTTTGTTTTGTTAAGATACACATAAATGTAGTAGAACCAAAATCGAAATATAAAATATAACTTCATATATTCAACATTTACAATTTATTTCCCCCCGTCTACACATCTAATATCCTACAAATGTATGTAAATACGTACAAAATAACAATGATTTATATATTTTTTTTTCTATATTTTGTATAAAAGAAATGATAAATTTGTATATTCTTTCCTTCTATAAACAAATGTGTCAGTAAAAAATTATGAAAACACCATTTTTGTTTTTTTTTCTATTTTTTATTATATTTATTATCCATTACAATTACACTATACAATCAACAACAATTCTATATAATAAATTTATAACCCTTACAATTTGTAGTAAACTTTTTTTCTATTATTTGGTGGATTTTTATAGGTTTATTTTTTTATTACATATATGATATTATATACTTTAACCTAGCAGAAAACATACGTTCTGCTTTCATAAAAAATAAACTAACAAAATGTTATTCTTCAGAGTTTAACATTATTTGCATAAGATCAATTACTTTAGGTTGCACAATTATTTTTTCTTTTTTAATAAAATAAAAATATAAAAAAGTTTAGAAATAAAATTAAAAATCATACAAATTGAATTCAACATTAAGAAAAAATTTGCTTCTCAAATGTTTTATATAGGCATCTATTCATGTTAACTATTTTAATAATTTTATCGACTACTCGTTATATTTTACACCTTCATTATTAACGCTATTTTACAAAATAACTTTTAGTTAAGCTAGAATTTTGTTTTATTTTACCGTTAAAAATGTTGATCAATATTATTGCGTTTAAGGCCAAGTAATAAAAGTGTTATGGTAGCATATGGTATGCGATGTATTTTAAAACAAAGGGATCAGCCAACTAAATGAAAGAGCGCTTAACAAATAGAGCAAAAGGTATAACAAAGAAAATCCTGTGTAATGAGTTTGCTTTCGATTATTTAATTTTCGTTACATTTTTAAATTCAATTATTCTAGTGAGTAAGTTCTTCTTCGTGCGTAATGGTGGTGATGATATGATCAGGATTAAAGGGATCATAACACTCCCACTCAAATATCTGTAGATCTGTTCAGTTATCAACAAGTTATATATGATGTGTTAGAATAAAAGAAGATTTAGGAAAAAAAAAAAAAAAAAATTAAACAAATTCAAGCCAATCGATAGGGGTTTATCGTGGAATCCGCCGGTTTTCTATCGAAGAATACGTGGGAGGGTTTATGTAAATGAGTTATTCGTCATCGTAGAATACGTAGGGTTCGAATATCTCATATAAATTTCCTCTACGCAATTAAATCGATGTGAATCGAGTTATTTGTTCTTAAGACTCTCGTTTGTTTATGAAAAAAAAGTAACAATAATGTGTGTACATGTTTTCATTAGGAAAAGCTATCACCTTAATTTGATATCATAAATAAAACAAGATAAACATATATAAATCGCCATTGCTGCGAAATCAATTATTGCTCATCTAATTATGGAAATACCCTACCAACACAGGTTTCCCGGCGGATTATACGATATGTATTGGAAAGTGAGAGTTTATGGAGTAAGTGTATGCAATGAGGTGAATTAGTTGCGGTGGGTCTTTATTCGATGCAATATCGTAGAAAAAGGAATTGGTACACCACTTTGTCGCCAAGTTTACAGAAGATTGCACGCAGTTAGTTTCAACATTTATGTGAACCAGGAAGTCAACTTGGCATAATTCTCAACAGGAGAAAAATAATGATTTCTATTTTAACACAATTTCTAGGTGTGACAAAATATTCGTAAAATAACAGGGCATTAAATACTTAAATATTGGGCTCAACATTAGCCAACTTAATGAAGAGTTTAAATAAGTGGTCCTGTTCTTTTAAATTTCCGTTTTCATTGGAGTGAAAGGGGCCATTTGCAGTGACGGGTTAACCGGCATGCGAAAGAGGCGGCAGCCTTAGGGCCCATGGTCTCAATGGGCACCAGCGAGTTGATTGATTTCTCCAAAAATCTTCATCGCATTCATTCACAATCAAACATACTTTAATCCTTGAGGAATATTATGCGTTTCGAAATTTCGGCAGGAGAAAGTTAACATAATAAGGTAAATCACTACTCTAAAACGCCCGCTTACGAGTACAATGCATTCTATCAAACTCGTTTGTCTGTGCAGGATAATGATGGAGAGATTTCACCGCTTCCGTCAAAGTTGGCAAAAATATCACTGACGAATTTTAACACATTCATATATTATAATATGTAACTTAAATGGATTAGAAACAAAAATGTTTGACACTGACAAGTAAACAATTCCAATTAGAAACCGCTGAATATCTCTTTTTGTTACCTTTGCCCTATTCGCTGACATTGCGACCTAAAAGATCAAAGGGGTGCCTTATCCTAAAAGACGAGTGACCTCCCTAGTGAAGACCATTACGTTATTTCCTTGTGAAAGATGCGGCGGCTCAACCAGTGGGGAGCTGGACATTCACAGGGAATGTGCAAAGAGGATTATTTGTCCTTCATGTAGAACCTACATTCTGTCTCCTGTTAAAAGAGATCTGTGGGAGTTCGTTAAAATCAGCGGCTGGCAAACGATACCCAGATGACCCACCAGCATACAGACCTCTGTGTATGCTGGACACCGACAGGATGCTATTGAAGAAAATGCTGGACCGAAAGCTCACAACTGCGGTAGGAAGAGCAGGAGACTTGACTGGAAGACATAAAGGTTTAAGGAAAGGACGCGCCACGATTGGAGCAATTGAAAAACTGGTAAGGGCTGTCCAAACGGCTCAACAGACCAACCACAATTCAAGAAAAATTGTACTAATAGTTACTTTATATGTGCGAGATGCCTTTAACTCAGCCAGATGGGTAGACAAAACCCCTGAGAACTTCGATGATCTTCCCGGGTACCTCTTATGGATGGTGAATTTCTAACTAAAGCACCGCGAGCTTCTTTATGACACCACAGAAGGCCCTCACAGAAAATAAATTACCACTGGAGCAGCAAAGGGATCAATCCTTGGACACGATCTCTGGAACATATCTTACGACAGCATTCTCCGAGATGCCCAAAGACACCTTTCTGGTATGGCGCGCAAAGAAAATTATACCAGGCGATGAGACGGGTGCATCTCTGTATGGAAGGCCACGGACTAGGACTAACTACCGAAATAAATAAGATACTCGTAGTTCTCTTCACCTGGAAAATAATTCCTTTTATCGTCTATATTCAAGTTGGGTCTGAGGTAATAACCAGAAAAGAAGCTGTAAAGTACTTAAGAATGACCTTTGATTTTTTTTTTTTTTTTTTTTTAAATAAAACCCTTGCCCAAGGGCAGGCACTTCGACCTGAAAAGATCTTTTGTGCCACAAGGTTGCCTTTACGCCAAACGGCGACTGACTTCCCTAATGAAACTCAGCACGTCTTTGGTGGTAGAGTTGCGAAGCTCTGCCACTGATAACATCTCTCTGTGGAGAAGGCGTCGTCTCAACCAATGTAGAGCCGGGCATTCACAGAGTATGTGTTCTGAGGTCTCCTCGTCCTCCATGCAGAATCTACATTCTGGCGTTGGACATAGGTTCATCTTGTTGAGATGATATCTCAGACCGCAGTGGCCAGTGCGAAAGCCAACCAGCAATCTAATGCTTTCCTTATTTAGTGTAAGGATTTCCTTATAGGAGTAGGGCTTAATCAAGCGTTTAGACTGTCTCAGACCAGGGGCGCTTACCCAATGTTCAAGGCGAGTCTGTTGCTCCCAATCTTTGACAAGCCCTAGAGCAGTAGTCCAGTTGACACTGCAGTACGGTTCTGGACCGACAAAAGCGGCTTCAGAGCCAGCTCTGGCGAGCTTATCTGCAGCTTCATTCCCTACAAACGACCTTTGATACGACGTAGGCTTTGTACAACGCATGCCACAATTCTGTGTGCGTGCGAGATATAGGCCGATGCACCGCGAAAAGATAAATATAGAAGGCAAATAACTGTAGTACGGAGGCGCGGAGCTCTACGCGTTCTAGGCTCATACCAAATGGTGTGGGAACCAGAAATCCTCCTTGTTGCCGTATTGACTCCTATAGATTTCATAGCGTCAGAAATGACTTTGACTTTGAAATGGACAACGCCTATCACACATTCTTAGAATGCAGCACCTGAGAAGCGGAGAGAAGAGGGCTAGAATATCTGATCGGAACTATTACTCTAGACCACATAGCCGCAAAAATATAATCTGTGTCAGAACTGGAACCGAGTATCCTCTTTCATAGAAAAGGTACTCAAAACACAAAAGAGAGAGTAAGACCCAAACACACACTCGTAACTCATAGACTTGGCCCAGAAGACTTAGTCCGCGAGAGCCGGACACACCAAGTGTCGCTATGGTCTGCCACTTGATGGTACGTATTCTCTCCTCAAAAAAAAAAAATTAACAAAGAAACAAGAAGTTGTATAACAGTGCGCCTAAGGCTGGATTTAAGGTAAATAAAGCTATAAATTCAAAAAATGGAAAACTGATTTGCTTGATTCAAATATTATGAATGCCTTCACATCGCTGATTAAACCCAATATGTCAGTCTTCATTGGCATAGAAGTGACATATTCAGAAATATGTCATAGAATTGTTTAGATGCAGGCAATATGAACATTGTTACGTAGTAACAGTTCCTTCTGAGCGAAGATTCTTTCAAACTATGGGAAACTATTTACCTCTCTAGCTGATTGGCATATTTAATTAAAAATACATTTATGTGTATTCCGAATGGTTGTGAAGTGTTAAGATGAAAGCCCATTTAACTTGAAAGAGAATAATAAATTTGCAAACGGAATCCTCGGTGGTAAAAAGGTTTCTTTTTTTGTATTGTTGGCAAAGACGTTTTATACATTTCCCAACGGTATAAAATACATAAGAGATAAACAAAACGACGCGCTTTGGTGTAAATAGGAAAAATTAAAAACTAAATGCACGCACAAAGTCTAGATTGTGAAGTAGGAGTACCTTAAAGAAAATAACAAAAAAATGGGTTCACAGTAAAAGTATTTTAGACTTATTTATCAATATTATTAATATCGATTCTTGTATAGTTACGATGCTGTTCATTCATCTGTTGTTTTAATAGATAATCAATTGAGAAATATTCTCTCTACTAAATAGATTTTGTATTCGAATTTATTTGTCAGCTAATTTTATTTTGTTTTTGCATAATTTTTGATATCTACAATTTTCTTATATTTAAATATATTAAAAATACTTCTTTCTTCGGTTTTCGGACAACTTTCTTGTTTTTTTGTTCTTAAATAAAATGCTTTGTTAGCCAAATTAGTCGAAATAAAATTTCATAGTGAGGCGTTGTTTTAAACAACAAGTATAAACTTAAACTTTTATCCGGCTATATCCTCAAGTATAATTTGTTTAACTTGATTTGTTTATTCCTAAATTCACTTAAGAATTAATTCTATAAAATATTAATATGTATGTTTTTCTTTTAATTTTTTTTTTATCAATTAACGTAACTTTTATTAAATTTATTATTTTATTTATTCACATTTAACTATGTATGTTATTTATATTTATTTAGTTTTCTAAAAAAAAACATAACTATTTCATTTTGTTGTCATTTACGTCTTGCCTAATTAGTACATTAAGTAAAATGTCAACTCTCCTATTGAACGCTGTTTTGTCGATTTAATTTATAATATTTGGAGATAATTATTAACTTAGACGCTATGTTTATTTTTTTATATTATTTTACTTCGTTTTTTTTCTTTCATATATTTAATAGAAAATTAAGTTAACTTTTTCATGTATTATTTATCGGAGATATTTTTTTATTTCTTCGCAGTTTGACTCATATGGGTTTTTCTTTTACTTAAAAGAAACAAAATGATTATTTCTGTTTGAACCAAAAAAACGCATGTACAACTTTCATTATATTTAATAAATAGAAAAAGTTCTCATGAGTACATATGTGCATTTTCCGGGTGGACATATTGAAAGTAAAACGACTATATGGAGAAAGGTGGGAAAACTATCTAGAAAGTGGATTTTAGTTGTATGTGTATATTTAAATAGGTTTGATGGAATTCAGTACGGCTTATTCGATTTTTAGTCATGACGTTCCTTAAACAATTGACAAACAAATAAATAAATATATAACAAGATGAGAAATTGGCTGCCAGCAGCTTTTCAATTTGACTCAAGTCGTCAACTAAATGTCTAATTAAAGGTATTAAATAAAAAAAAACGTAGCTATATAACTTTTGTGCTGATATGACTATTTTATTTATTTATTAAATTAAATGTCACCCCTTTAAAACCAATTTTAAACAAGTATTTATTAAAATTTTATTTTCAAATTATATGTTATGGTTTTTATTTCATTTTCTAGAATTGAAAGACTTTTGTCAGAATATTTTATTGATTTGATTTTCTATTATTATTATGGTTTTTTTGTATATTATTAGATATAAGGAATTTTATTTTCTGTAACATTTCAATACACATTTACCATTTATGTTTCTTCATTAAATATTTGGTTGATTTAGATAATATATTATATGTAATTTTACTTTAAAACTAATTTTTTGGCAGTATTAAGTATATTTCACTTTGATAGACGTTGCACAAACCAATTTTGTTTTATTTTTGTCGATATTAACTGAGTGAGTTCGATCTAGAAAAACTTCTGCATGTATTTATGACTATAAAATACGAAAGTGAATTGAGTAAAAATGTCCCAATACGTTAAGTTTATGATTTAAGTTGGTAGGTCGTGTTAATAAAAAGGAAATAAAGTTTATTGAAATCCGATGACACTTGTTTTCCAGAAGACAGTTTGTCTTTAGGCTTTTTTTCAACGTAAGTTTGTAAAATGAATATTGGTAGTATTAAAACAATGCATGGAGGTTCTGAGTATCTTAAAATGTCTCACACTGTTGAGGAACTGAGGTATGTATAAATATGTTCTCCTTCGTGAAGTTTTCAAAACCTTAAACATATTTCTGCCGGGAGAATCATTCTGTAACATAGTTAATTTTTCTCCAGAATAATGATAGAGAGGAGATAAGTATTGGTACAAGAATTGAAAGAATTGGATGTTTTTATTTAATTTTGTTAGGCGTGCCTTTTTCAGTCATATCACACCTACCGAAGGATTGAAATGATGACTGCATATATTTATGTAATAATAATAATAATAATAATAATAGATTCTTTATTTCATGAAATATATGTATAATAGTTTGTGTTTGAGAACACGAGCATGGCAGAAATAGCCGTCTGCCGGATTTATTTATGTATATGACGTAGTGCCCTTTGACAGTTTTGTCTTAGCGACAGTTCGTAAAAATCAATTGTCTATGTTTAACAAAATGGATAGCTAAACATTCCTTGAATTTAACTTAATTTTGATTACAATATTTTACTGCAAAATTTTGTTCCTATAGGTATTGATGAATTCCTAAAAATTTTGTTTTAACTGTCTATCTGAAATGTATCAAGTGCCTTATATAAACTGCGATAAAGTTTTTTTTTAAATTAAAATATACGAATGCAGAATAATCAGGTTTGGAAAATGAACTTCATACAAAAAAAAGAGTTTCAAAACATCGCCAAATAAGTAATTTTCCTTTAAGTAAAACAGCATAAATACTATCTTGTCCGACTCTTTTTTTCTATTTTTTGTCCTGCACATTTCCGTGTGTGTTAATTTGTTTTCCTAATTTAAAATTTTACAACTATAAACATGCGACGGCCGTTGTTAGCACAATTAACCGTCTCCACCAATCATTTAAATTATAGCAACAATAATAATAGAATCGATAGTTTCTACCATTCGTATTATGCACTGCTACTAAGATATAATTGTTAACTAAATACCAAAATATTGACGACCATAATAACATGTAACGTTGCGACACTATACTACTTGCATCTAACTTAGTTGCGGATGACGCATAATATGGCATCGTACATCTACTTGTTGTGGATGCAACCGGTTGGCATTCAGGGACCGGTTCGCTAGGCAGATCTGTGATGTCATCGTAATAGTATACTTGGCCCGTATATGCATAGTATGGTAGCTTTGCTATTTCAACGATACTTCTGATTTTAGCCGTATTACTGTTGGCTGTTATATTCAGGGGCTTTTTACTCGGACTTATTTCACTATATCTAGAATTTTCTTGCGTTGGTGATGATGGAGCAAGACGATTTTTTAAGGTGGTACTATTGTTTCGCGGATAATTAATGACAGCCGTTGTATTCGATACAGTCCCTGATCCAGCATCGAAGTCATCACAGTGTATACAGATGCCATTCTCGGGCTGACCACAGTAGCGGTAACAGCATTCTGGTGGGCCATGATTGGATTTGAGCAACTGCTCTCCCGTTTCGGGGATATTTTGATCTATAAGTGAAAGCCATTGTTAATAAAAAAAAGAATTGTTTAAAAAATACGAAAGCTATGTTATACCTAAACAAAGAAATGTCGGCTCTCCCGCATACTGTGTTGGATAGGCTGGTGCACGATCACCCGGAAGTAAATATGGACATTTCTGTTCTACCGTCTGGCACACACTAAGACATGGTCGTATTCTTCTTCGTTTCCGAAATTCTACTTTTCTTTTCGTTCTGTAAAAAAATTAATTAATATCATAAAATTATAACGAATATGAAAGTATACAACATTTGTTCTTCATTTCGTACTAAAAAATTATATACAGACTTCTACAAAAGTCTGAAATACCTATACATGTAGACTCCACGCCATATCACGCCATATCACACCATATCACAACATCATCAAAGTATTACCATCAGCCAATCATCGTCATCAGCACCGTTGCATCTTTGTCGTTGTCGTACATACAACGACAGTTACGAAAGCCCTATAAAAGGCCGCACAAATCCATCAAGAGGGAATTGTCTACCATTACATCACGCCGCGTAGCAGTTCTTAATCAGTTGTGTATACGCATTGTACTTTGTAACTACTTTAACTTAAATCATTCGCAAATAGCCTCTCTAATCCTAATTCTAATATTTCATTACTTAATTTATAATTTGGCAAAATAAATGAATTTTAATTGAACTTTGAGTGCGCTGTTCTCTTTAAAACTCTGTTTCCTACATATTTGGGGGCTCAACCTAAAAACTTTTCTCGTGAACATACGAAATGATAAAAAATTTAACAGTCGAACAACTAAAACAAAGACTCGCAAGTCTCAATCTAGAAACGACGGGTGTAAAAGCAGTGCTCATAGACAGACATGAGAAGGCACGGGGCGAGCAGAGTGAAGCAGAGTTTGAAAGCAGTGAAGAAGACGCGACTTTAAACATCACAAACGCGGAAAAGCTAATCAAAATTATGGTAGACAACGATAACAATGCAAACTCAAATGCAGACAATCGAGAGGGGAGTAGAGTAGAGTCCATGGGACCAATAGCAGTCAAAGACATGGAAAATGTACTCCATAGATTTAGTGGTGACGATAATGTCTCAGTCACGGTTTGGTTGGCTGAATTCGAGGAGTTAGCTACATTGTTAAAGTGGCCAGAGATAGAAAAGTACATATTCGCGAAAAAGCAGCTAACGGGCTCAGCTCGTAGTTTTATAAGAACATGTGTATGCTCGTCTTATTCTAGCTTTAAAACAAAACTACGTGAAGAGTTTGATAGGCCGATATGCAAAGCTGAAGTTCATAATAAACTACAAAATAGAAAAATGTTTAAAGGTGAACAGTTTCGGGAGTACGTTTACAAAATGCAGGAGTTGGGTCAGTTAGCAGACGTGGATGACAAGTCGCTGATATGGTATATTGTAAGCGGCATGACGGGGCGGGCAGAAAGTAAAATGTTGCTTTATAATGCAAAAACTATTTCCGAGTTAAAAGAAAAATATAAAATCTACGAAAGAGTGGTAAAAAGCAGTAATTTAGGCACCTGGGCGGGTGGCAACGGCAGCAGTGGTTTCGGCGGGGGCAACAGCAGCAAGGGTAGCAGTGGCAGTAGCGGCGGTGGTGGTGGCATTTCAAGAAGCAGTAATCCATTCGGAATAAAATACAACAACGATCGTGCAGCAATCATTGTTTTAATTGTGGATCAACAGAACATAAACGAAAGGACTGTAAGGCTGAAACAAAATGTTTCAGATGTATTGGGTTTGGACACATGTCAAATGCCTGTCCCAGAAATAATTATAAAAAACAAACAAATATTATAACAGTCTTAAATACAAAAAACGTCTCGATTAATAATGTGTCATTTCAGGCTCTAATTGATACCGGTGCTCAAGTATCCCTGGTGCGGGAGGATGCATTTCGCAGATTGCGCAACACGATTCTCAACGATTCCCAAGTGAGTTTGGTCGGACTAGCATCACTTCAGACCAGAACAATAGGAAGTTTCAGAGCCGAAGTCATTGTTGATGACGTCTGCATGGAGTCACAATTAATGGTTGTTCCAAAACCAGCCATTAGCTTTGAAGTGATTATTGGAAATGATATCATCCGCAAAAAAGGTAATTTTTGATAAAGGGGGGCCGACATTTTACAGACAAGATGATTCTCCCTACAAAGAAGAGGACAACTTTGTGATGCAAATCAAAGTTAACGAACACGCTGAAATCGATGCGCCTTTTCCTTATGAGGCCAAAGTAAAACGTCTGGTTGCAAATTACACTCCCACCAGTCCAAGAAGAAAGAATGTCCAATTGAACTAACGTTGACACTCCAAGATGATGTTCCTGTTTACTGGCAGCCTCGCCGTCTGCCGATTAGTGAAAAAGTGGTTGTAAGACAACAAGTAGAAAAGTGGCTCACAGAGGGGATCATCCGCCGATCAACATCACCATATGCCAGTGGAGTAGTAGTAGTGAGAAAAAAAGATGGAAGCCCAAGGGTCTGTATTGACTACCGACGGCTGAATGCAAAGACGATTAAAGATCCATTTCCTATGCCATTAATTGAGGAGTTTCTCGACGATTTGGAAGATGCAAAGGTGTTCACCACGTTTGATTTGAAAGACGGGTATTTCCATGTCCCAGTAGCAAATACGAGCAGAAAATACACCGCGTTTGTCACTGAAGATGGTCAATTTGAATTCAACTTTGTTCCATTTGGCTTGTCAAATGCAGCGGCAGCTTTCGTTAGGTTTGTTCACTGGGTACTACGCGATCTGATATTGGGAAAAGTTGTAAAGGCGTACATCGACGATTTGTTTATCGCAGCAGAAACTGAAGCGGAAAATATGGAGAAATTGAAACTTTTTCTAAAAACAGCAGAGGAGTATAACCTAAAAATCAATTGGGCGAAATGCAAGTTCCTGCAAAGAAGGGTAGAGTGTTTAGGACACGTGGTAGAAAATGGCAGAGTAAGTCCATCTCCGGGTAAGATGAAAGCAGTAGAACATTTCCCTGAACATAAGACCGTAAAAAATGTACAGGCATTCCTCGGTCTAAGCGGATTCTTTAGAAAATTTATCAGGGGATATTCGGTGATGGCAAAACCATTGTCCGATTTAACTAAAAAGAACACAACCTTTCAATTTTCTTCCATACAGCGACAAGCCTTCAATGACCTGAAGCAAGCCCTTATTAATAACCCTATTTTAGCTATTTACAGGCAGAATACTTACACTGAAGTGCACACAGATGCGTGTCAAGAAGGCATCGGAGCTATACTACTGCAGCAAGGCGAGGACAACAATCTCCATCCTGTTTTCTACTACAGTCGAAAAAACAGCACAAGCGAACAAAAAATGCACAGCTATTTTTGCGGTGTACAAAGCTCTAGAGAAGTTCCGAGTGTATCTTCTGGGAACGAAATTCAAGGTGATTACTGATTGCATTGCATTCCGACAAACAATGGGGAAAAACGAACTGCCGAATGCAGTGAGATAACGTCAGACACGTTTAGTAAGTTTTGTACCGATGCGAACATCGAACACATTCTTATAACAACAGGTATGCCAAGGAGTAATGGACAAGCTGAAGGAACAAACCGCGTAGTACTTGATGTTTTGAAGAAGTTATCGGCTGACTCACCGTCCGAGACGGACGATGTTAAGAGGGGCCGGATGTAGACTCCACGCCATATCACGCCATATCACACCATATCACACCATCATCAAAGTAGTACCATCAGCCAATCATCGTCATCAGCATCGTTGCATCTTTGTCGTTTTCGTACATACAACGACAGTTACGAAAGCCCTATAAAAGGCCGCCCAAATCCATCAAGAGGGAATTGTCTACCATTAGATGACGCCGCGCAGCAGTTCTTAATCAGTTGTGTATACGTAATGTACTTTGTAACTACTTTAACTTAAATCATTCGCAAATAGTCTCTCTAATCCTAATTCTAATATTTCATTACTTAATTTATAATTTGGCAAAATAAATGAATTTTAATTGAACTTTGAGTGCGCTGTTCTCTTTAAAACATTCTGGGCCGTCAAATGATAACGATCGGACGAGATTGTTTCAACAATAGCGGTGTGTTTCTATTGATTAGGATATGAAAGGGACAGCTATTTTCAAACAATATCTAGATATGATAAAGACAGCTATCATCGAAACGAGTTCTCCGGTTGAAATCCCGCTGGGGCCAAGTAACGTTTTGTCCGTTGCGCCACCTCTTGCGAACGTCTGACAAATATCCAAGAGTATCAATTGTCATGAGAAGCTTATCAAATTTGCCGTTCTTATTCGGCTTAAATTGTGGGTCTCTTCTACTTCGCACTAGCAAATGGTTGGAGAAGCAAGGTTTAAGGCCCTCTATTAATAATATTTTTTTTTTTTTATCGATTTTCAATAGCGATCTTTTATGAACTAGTCAATTGCTTTCTCTTTTGAAAGATTAAACAGATTAAGCTATAGATACATAAACCGTTGTTGGTATTAGTCAGTTAATTCACTGACGTAGAACATTTCTATTTTCAGGATACCTTATACTATTTGGAGTTTTGAGATGGTTGAGATGAGGTATCATTCATTTAAACTTACAAAAATTATGTTCCCTTATTTGTTAGAGTAACCAACTGTTTTAGGTGTTTTGCTGATGACTGAAGATTTGTTTAATAAGACTATTCATTGGAAAGCGCTACCTTCCACCGTACTATGCGTGGAACATAAGAAATAAAAATTTCTTGTGGCAGCATTTGCTGCAATATCGAAACGAATTTCTTCTAACTCCGTCCATTGGTTTGTTTTGATATTGAATTAAAATATGTAAGTCGTGTGTGGTCCTGTCACTTGGTGTACAATGACGTCGGGAGGGGGATGTGTGTTCGAGCGTCGTAGAAGATGTAATTTGATTTATTTTTATTGTTGTAATCCTGAGCATATTCATTGTTATTTTGTTTGTATTTTATAAAAAAACATACAAAACTATTAACCAATTAATTAGTTTATGAAAATCATCCGAAACGTCGTAAATCTAGAACAAAAAATGTTAATGCCCTTTTTAAAGTACAATTCAATTTTTAATTTTTTTTAATGTCCTTCATGCTGCATGAATCATGCAGTACTTTAGCTTTCGATTGAGTTTAACTCATTTTATTTCAGTACTGTCACATAATGATTTGACTGCGGCGTTAAATGATTTGGAGGTGGATTTTTCCAGCGACGATTGCGATGATGAGCCTATGTATATTTTGCCTGGAAACATTCATGGTTTGGGACCAACAAGAAGTAGTTGGTCCAGTGATGAGGCTGGTTTTGACATACCGGCTTCTTCGCCAGCAGTTTCTGACAGTTCGTTAGGTTTAAAAGGCTTAACAACACGACGCAGGGCAGGCAGAACGCTAACTGATCCATATATTTTACGTGTCGGTTAAAAAAAAAACCGTGGTTCTAAGTGCAATTCGGAGGTATACATATACGTATACGAAATGAAGTTTGAGTAGGTATATCGTATAATACTATTGTTCGATATCTCGACAATTGAAATCAATAAAAAATTAAAAACAGGTTGATTAGATACTGAACTAAACTATTGAAATTTATATTTCACAAGGTTAACCGATTTGCGAAGACAGACCAAGACGATTTTCGATTCACGCAATCACAAGGGAAAGGAGACAACAGTGTCTCAGGTACAGAAAGACCCTCTTGACCCGTAAAGTAATTCCATAATGTAAGTAGCTACTATATGATATTACAAGCATTATCCAATTAGCTAAACTAAGATAACATAAGGGTTATATTAAATTGTTGTCAAAAATTAACAAAAGCTTTTTTCACGGTCAGTTTTCACAAGACCTTCATTTCGTACGGAGTGGTACCCCACTGATGTTGAAATGGGATTAAATATATGAATAAATATTAAGCAGGGACAATCCTAGCGTAGGTAGAGAAATTAAATTACGCACAAAATAGCGAGATACGGTTTCTTCTTCCTCTTTTACGGCAGAGCTATGATCAGCATTTAAAGGATCCTAATCCTAAACTTCTTACTTGACCGCATCCGTACCTGTTCGCATATGGGTTCGACCTCATCGAATAATGGCAGGCCTCCCCGATGAATCCTATTTACGATTTCGATACTTGCATGCTCCCATTATTGATTATTTTTAGATCTTTATTTTAAGACACCGGTGATCTCCACTCGTGTCAACCCGCGGAATTACACGCACATATGTGGGGCAGTTTCGAATATATAAATTATATAACTGAATAGATGTAATTCCTCCCCTGGTCGCCTTTTACGACAAGCGCTGAATACGACTTACGACTACATGAATAAAATTAATTTATAGAAAATTGTCTGACCTTTTTAATAGCCTTGATATCACTGGATCCTCTACGCATGGATCCTCGTTATTGGCAGTCGATATGGAATCTTCACTTTGACGAGAGTTGCTTGTGCCTCGCTCGTCAATGTTGCTTGCATTTTTACTATTCGATTTCGTTCGTTTACATTTATTATCCGTAGCTCTTGTCGTCAATAAATGCGGTTGCTGCTGCTGATGTTGTCCCATCACTGATGATGTTAAGGTTGTTATTGATAACGCGGACGACGATGACAATGATGACATTTTTGGGGAGTCAGCGAACTCCTCATCGTCATACACACTCAGACTATGGCGGTGAGATTTATCTCTTTCGAAATTCTCATCGTTATTGTTTAAACTATACTTATCCGAAGTTTCCGGTTGATTATTGTTTTTATTATTATTTGTGGAATTCGATGTTGCTGCTGCTATTTTTGTTGTTATTGTTGGTGAATCTTTGGCATTGGCTGTTGGAGTTGAACTGTGTTCCGCGAAATATGGTATTAGTGTACTACACACCCATCGGCGATAGGCTTCCTGCAATAAAAAAAAACATTTGCTTTATTTGAGATTACTATTTAATTATTTATTATATAAGGGAGTGTTCTGAATCAACAACAACGCTAGACGGAAGACATTGCGGCATTGATTTATTTTATTTATGATATGTAATAAGTTATTTCCCCGTGACCCAAGATGTAGGCTGCGAACGCGCCTTTTTAGAGACCGTTTTATGAATTTAAGCTTTATAACAAATCTTTTGTATGCGAATTTGTAGTATTAGCTAATATCAAATTTCTCTAAAATCACTTTACCGGTTTTTGAGATATGTATACCAGTTTTTCTAATATTCCGTAGTTTAAATTTGAAGGTCTCATCCACTTCGCACAAGCTAATGTTTGGAGAAGCTAGTTTGCAGGTCCTGTATGTGCCGTTTATCTATGTATGTACATACAAATGCTGTCCTTTGCTAACCGTATTACTTGAGAACTGCTGGACCGTGCTTTTATAAGAAAAACTAATAAAAAACATAAGGAAAGGCAACAGTCTATCCATTGTGTCTCGAGCCTCGGTCACTGATGGACAGACGGAATGAACTTTTTTGGAGTTCTTTACAATCCTAACATCTCCTCCTGCTCAGTTGAAGTAAGTTAAGTTAGTTAGTTTCACGGGTCAGCACGATTGAAGTATCTTTCACTTTAGTATACTTAAGTATACGAGAAATTGGAAAGATAGTCTTTGGGAAACACCAGCATTTATTTGGTGAATCGCAGACTTGATTCTGTCCAAAACAACTTGAATTAAACAGCCATTGAAAAAGACTTTCAAAGATTTCAAATGCACGCATTTTCGAGAGAGGAGCTCGATAACAAACATCAAGCGTAACGATCTTACTTTCAACACCATCGTGAAGAGAATGGTTTTGTGTAATCGCTTGCCGTACGTTTGTACGTCAAGGTCTTAAAGTAATCTTGGAAAATCCTAAACGCTCCAGTACAGGGAAAGACAAAGCACAAACTGGAAGTGTGAAGCTAGTTGCAATACAAGCACCCCAAGTAGATAAACTTTATTGAAAGAGCTGGAAACTTGAATGCCATTTGATGTGTTGTTTCTCAGACCACCTACTATGGTAGTAATATTAGTAAAAAAGTGCTGGTTTGAGTTATTATGGATAGATCCTCTTTTATTCGGTACTTTGATAACTAAGTAGTGTCTCATGATGGATGAACTTGAGAAGTTGAAGCAATACTATACCCTCGATCTTTCTTGAGGTAAACTACGTATTTTGTTGTCATTCGACAACGACGAAATAAGGTAGCCTGCATCTGTGAAACAAAGAATCCCATTTGACCATATCTCGAAGCGTCATAAATAAGTAAAAGAAATAAAATTAGAGAAATTGAATATAGTTCCAATATGCAATCCTTTATTTAAAGTAAATAAGTTCGAAGACATTCGTCCAGCACGATTGGATTAGTTTGGTCCGAAAAACATTTTGCAACTAACATTCGAGAAATGAAAAACTTCATGCCATATACGATTAGTATTGCCTTTACCATGATCTATTGTTAAAACTTTATATTGTTCCTCAAGTCTCACTTAACACTTTATCTTAATAAGCAGAAAATCAAAACATTTTAATTACCATCATTTTAAAAACTACCTATGAATGAATCAAATCTTTCATAGAACCTAGAAAGGTGGTTATTATTATTCTATGAAATAAACACTACGACAACTTACACAAGGAGAACACCATTTGTCCCTTTGTGCGGCAACGAAGAAGAATCATAAAATACACATAATGTATCCACTCAGACTATTGAAAAGAGAAAAAACAAAACAAACAAAGCCCAATAAATGACAACAAGGACACCATAAAACACTTAATCTCCCAAAGTACCTATGCAAATCATTAAAACGATGATCTTCATTCTTCTCCCTCTGCCCGATATCCCATTTCTGTTAACAATCTCAAAATTCCATGAGGTGAAAGCAAAACAAAATGACAAGAGTATGTACGCTCTGTCATCATCTTCATCATCAGCGTGAGCTAACAGACGGGTGAGAGTTCACTTACCACCCCCACAGCCATCGCCACCATCACTTTTGCAGTGCCAATACAATATACAATGGGGATTGAGTACCCTTAAAATATCTCCCCAGCTAGCAAGAAAAACATGAATGTGGAAAAAAAAATTTTAAATTGTTACAAAGCTCATGAAAATGTCGCTTTTATCGTTTGCAGTATTCATCAATCCCACTGAGTATGACAATAAGGGAAGAGAGTACCTGCAGGACGAGTGGACGGAAAGGCACTCCTCTGGGGCATTCAAGGTATTGACATCACGATTAGATAATTGGCAATCCTGGTGGAGCTGCCATATTCCTTTAGTTTTTTTTTAACCGAATTGAAAAGTACTCTTAAGCGAGGGCAAAAGCCGGACGGTTGGCTGTGTGTCTTTGAGTGGAGTCGAGAAAACTGGAAAGGCAGATGTGAGTAAAGTATAAATTTATTGAAAATTTGCTTAGTATGGTGATTTAATTTCCAATGAATACTCTAAAAAGATTCTAAATTGTCAAATGGTTTTGGTTGATACGTTAAGTAATAGAATGCGCAAACGATCGAAATCGTTAGAGCCATATTTGAGAAAACCTGTTTCGTAAAAACTAGTTGTATGATGGCTACCGTTATTTAAAATGATAGAATAAAAAAAAACTGTCAGTTATAAGCCTTGAAACCCCAACTACAAAGTTTGAAGAAAATTCGTCGACTAATTGTGGCTGGACCCCGGTGACTGACGAGGACAGACATATCAGACAGGGGTCCTTCAAATGTACTGTAACCCATTTAAAATTAAAAATATTAATATGCATATGAGCCAGGAAAATAAAACACCCACGCTCTTCACAGCGTTACCTCCGTTATCAGAAAATCTATAACTGAGAAGGAGAGAGCGGTAAGTTGCTTTCTCGATATTTCTGATATTGATACAAAACATAGGGGTAGACAATACCAGATGTAAATGAAAAAAAAACATGCTAGCAGAAAGGAAAATAAAAACATCACTAGGTAGCACCCAACTCAGGGTCTGCCCCCAAGGCGGGGTCCTCTCCTCTATCGCGGTCCATCGTAGTTAATGAACTCCTGGTTTAACGCAGCTAGGAACGTAACAATGGTTAAGGGTATGTCGAGGACATCGCTATGCTAATCAGATGCAAATTTGAAGAAACACTCTCAGATCGCCTACAGAGAGCTCTGAATAACGTTGCTGACTGGTGCAAACAAAATTGACCCAGAGGATAACCCCAGTAACATCATAGAAGCCTTCACTAAAAGAAGAAAATTAGAGAAGCATGTAAATCTAACACTATTTGGTGAAAAGCTAGAGTTTTCAAGTGAAGCGAAATATAAGGGTGTTACCATCAACCAAAAACGCAATTGGAACTCTCATATTAAAAAGACTATAGGCAAAGCAAGGATCTCGCTATGGACCTGAAATGTCTACTGGGAAAAAACTCGAGTTTAAACCCCATTATGACACTTTGGATGTACACAGCTATTGCCAGACCCATTATTACCTAAACAGTACCCTGCTGGTGGCAAAACACAAAAGAAAAGTCTATACAGGCCAATCTCAAAAATTGCAACGACTAGCCTGTATTTACATCGGGCGCAATGCGAACAGCAACCACTGCAGCGTTGGAGGTTCTACTGAACCTTCCCCCTCATCATTTATACATACTTAGGAAAGCAATGGCAAACGCCTAACGCTCATCTGAATAGATGCAACTACAAACTAATTACCTGAATTACTAGGAATAACCTTTCGGACAACTGTCTGAAAACGTACAACTTCAATCACAACTTCAAGGTAGCCCTCCCGGAATGAGAGAACTGGGACTATAATACGCCTGCATATTATGTCAAAGGCTGACTCTAGTGGTACACTGATGGATCCGAATTAGATGAAGCTGTTGGAGCAGGAGTGCAGGGAGCAACCACTAAGACCTCTCTTTATGCGAGTATGGAGTATTTCAAGCTGAAATACACACAATAGAAATCTGCATCCGGGAGAATCTAAACAGGAACATCACCTCTGACATCAGACTGCCTCAAGCTACTCAATACATTAGCCAGCACAAATAGGGTCCGCCTGATCTGGGTGCAACGCCATAGCGGCTTTGAAGCCAATGCAAAAGCAGACGAGCTTGCAGAAAAGGATCTGCGACTTCATTCATAAAGGCAAGACCATTCTGTGGTACGAGTATTCCTATCAGCTCAGCTTAAAGCTGCATCAATAAATGGCTGGAAAAAAGCAATTCATTACTGGAATAATACTGAAGGTAACAGACAGGAAAAACGATTCCTACCAACAAAAAAGAACTCCTTCAACTACCCAGAGGGTATATACAGTCACCGGATTCCTGACAGGGCACTGTAGAGTCAAAAAAACACCTTCTGGCCATGGAATGTGCAATTAAGAAGAAGAAACAGCAGATCATATTCTATGCTAATGTGACTGCCTAACAAAAATAGGTCTGCGCATCCTAGGTTAACCCTACCTTGAAATAGTAGACATAACTGTCAGCTCAGCCAAAGACCTAGCCAAAATTTTCAACAAATGCGGCCTCATGAAGCCAAAAGGGTACTTTTTTTTTTTTTTTTTTTTTTTTTTTTTTTGTCGGGATGTGTGAAACTTTCTGCACTGGAGCACTCAGACTCAATACTGGTCCATTGTACTGCCAGGCAGACACACCACATTTTACTGTGGGAATTTACTCGTTTTTCTAAGAAAAACGAGAAGGCGCTTCAATGATAAGGAGCTTAGGTTTACAGCACTCACCATATCCGCACCAAATACCTGCCACCTGATACGAGCAAAAGCAGGACAATCACAGACGAAATGTTCCGCAGTGTCGTCGCTTTCTCCACAGGCTTCGCAGTTGGTGGTGTCGCTTAGGCCTAGCACCTTAAGGTGTTTGGCAAAAGCGTAGTGTCCCGTAAGAACGCCAGTAGTCTGTCTGCAGTCTTTTCTGTTGAGAGACAGCAAGAATGCCGCGGATTTCCCACAGACGTCGGGGAGCATTTGCTTAGTCTGTCTGCACCCTGGAGAGTCATGCCAACGGCGATTGTGTTCATAGGAAACCCAACCGTCAATGGAAGACCGAGGACGATGGCAGACAGATCGCTGGTTCAGGTCCTGAGAGGTCCCCCTCTGAGCCTTGTCTAGCAAGTTCATCGGAGATCTCATTTCCCGTGATCCCGTTATGACCCGGGACCCAGACAAGTTTAAGTGAATTCAGCCTTCCGACCGAATTCAGAGATATCTTGCATTCACGTACTATTTTGGAGGTAGTTAAGGGTTTGAGTAAGGCCTTAAGCGCAGCCTGACTGTCGCTACAGACGCAGATACTTCGCCCCCTCCACCTGTTCCTCGTAACATAGTCCATGGCCATTAGGATAGCATAAGTCTCTGTTTGGAAGACTGACGCATGTTTGCCTAACGGAAAG
This sequence comes from Portevinia maculata, assembly GCA_949715645.1. Classification (NCBI taxonomy): domain Eukaryota; kingdom Metazoa; phylum Arthropoda; class Insecta; order Diptera; family Syrphidae; genus Portevinia; species Portevinia maculata. The sequence continues at coordinate 308,221,012 of OX454526.1, read as the reverse complement.
AAAAGTCTAACGCTATCGCTCTCCACGAAGACACCAGCACCAGATCCTTGATCGGTTTTGGAGCCATCCGTAAAGATTCGACTGCATTCCCTTCCAGGTTCAGAGTCCGGCCAGAGCCAGTCCTGGACGCGAGGAAAGTCGACCTCGTATTTGCGCTTTAGCCGAAGTTCCGGTGTCATCGCATCAGACGGCATATCCATAAGACAGGAGTCGAAGGACAACCGTTGCGCAAGTTCATCAAAACTCCAGTGCGAGTTATACCAAAAGCCACCTCTTGTAAGACGTGAGATAGCCTTGATTGCACAGCCCATGATGTAAACATCAAGGGGCGGAAGGTTCAATAGTGCATCTAGGCCGGAGCCAGGCGTGCTGGGGAAGGCCCCCGTGCAGCCAAGACATACCTGCCTTTGGAGTTTGGCAAAAGCAGCAGTGACGTATTTACGTGAAAGCTTATTCCACCAAACAACCGATGCGTATGCTATAAATGGTCTTATCATAGCCGTATAAATCCATAGGACTCTTTTCGGTGATAAGCCCCATGTCTTGCCGAAAATGCCTTTGCACTGCCAGAAAATAGACAGCGCCTTGGCAGTCTTCAGCTCAACATGTTTGGACCAAAGAAGTTTGCTATCCAGGATGACTCCCAGATACTTTGCTTCATTGGAGAGTTGGATTGTGACGCCTTTTAGCACTGGCTGAGTCAACCCGACCAGCTTCCTCCTTCTCGTAAAGAGAACAACCTCAGTTTTAAGAGGATTGACCGAGAGCCCATTCCTAGTGCACCATTCGTCGATCACGTCAAGGGCCGCCTGCGCCTTGGCGCATACAGTCGCTAGGCATGATCCAACAGAAAGCACGGCAACATCATCCGCGTACGCCTGAGCGTAAATATTAGAACTGTTGAGTGCGTTCAACAGAGAGTCGACCAGCATACACCACAGCAGTGGAGACATGACGCCGCCTTGCGGGCAGCCTCTGTTTACCCCCGCCATAACATAGCGGCCACAATCCGCATCCGCAACCAACGTTCTATTCATTAGCATTGCTTTAATCCACAACACCAATGGTTCGTCTACTCCGTGTTGTCTGGCGGAGCTGCACATGCTATCAAAAGTCGCATTGTCAAAAGCACCCTCAATATCGATGAAAATGCCCATCGCGTATTCTTTTCTGTCAAGCGCGCCTTCAATTCTACCAACTAGATTTTGGAGCGCAGTCTCGCAGGATTTTCCGCGTTGATAGGCATGTTGCATCGGAGATAGTGGGTGCAATCGCAAAGCACCTTTGCGCACGTGAAGCTGCCTTTCCAAGCTTTTCAGCAAGAAAGAAGTCAGACTGATTGGTCTGAAGCTCTTGGCGAGCGAGTAGTCACTTCTGCCAATTTTTGGTATGAATGCCACTCTAACTGTACGCCAGGGTGTTGGAATGTATGCCAGTGCTAGGACAGCGGTGAAGATTTTCTTCATAGTCGGTAGCAGCTGGTTTGTACATTGTTGCAGCATGGCTGGGTATATTCCGTCCGTACCAGGCGACTTGAAGCCGTCAAAAGACGCAAATGCGTATTTAATGGCCTCGTCCGTCACCACGGCCTTCGCAATATACCAGCTACGCCGAGTTGTTTGTCTTGGCTCACTCATAGTCTCGGTAATCGGGGCTGGTTGTGAACCAATTGTAATCTGGTTACCCGGAAAGTGAGACTCCAGCAGATAACTAAGAGTTTCCGCTTTCGTCTTAGTGAAGGTGCCATCAAGTTTTCTAAGTGAGTCCAGTTTGGCTGGTTTGCCCTTTTTCAGAACTTTAACCAACCTACTAGTTTCACCCAGCTTTTCAATCTTTTCGCAGAAATTCTTATAAGAAGCACTTTTCGATACCCGAATTAGCCTCTTATATTCCTTCTGCTTCGATCGGTAGAGATTCCAGTCTGTCTCCAAATCAGTCTTGAGTGACCTATTTAGAAGCTTTCTAGCTTCTCTACGAATTCTTTGCAGTTCCGAGCTCCACCAGGGAACCGGTGTTCTGCCAGGGGGTTTGCTTACTGGGCACGTCAGTTCAAAACAGCTAGTAATGGCACTATTCAGGTCTTGAACAGCTTCCTCTACCTTTTGTCTCGTCCTGAGTTTGGTTGGAGTTTTGAGAGTTTTCCCTAATTCCTCCCTGAAGCGTATCCAGTTGGTTTTTCTCGGATTCCTCCTCTCCTGCAAAGTTATGGCTTCGCATTCGATTTGGAATTCGATATATCTATGGTCTGAGAGGGACACCTCCGAAGAGACCCTCCAGTTAGTAACCGCCTTAAAGTATCTATTTGATAAAGTTAGGTCGATCACTTCCTGTCTTCTTGACGTCACAAAAGTTGGTTGCGAGCCAACATTGTTGATAGTAAGATCAGATGATAGAATGAAATCCAGGAGATGGTTTCCTCGCATGTTGCATTTGCTGCTGCCCCAAACAGTGTTTTGAGCATTGGCATCACAGCATATAACTAGGCCCATCTTCCTGGTGTCGCAATAGTCAATGAGTTCAGCAATTGCCCTCGGTGGTGGAGGCACTACCGAATCATAGGGGAGATAAGCTGACGCCACGATGAAGGTCTTCCAATTTCCATTCGTTTCGTAGCTAATGGCTGCAGCAACCAAATCTTGGCCACAAAATTGTCCAAGCTTAGTCGCTGAGAAAAGGTTCGACACAGCAAGACAAGCCCTTGGTCTCTCGGACCGCTCGTCACAGAGTATCGTAGTGCCACGGACACCTCCAAGGCCACAGATGCGATTTTTCCACACCCATGGCTCCTGTATGGATATTATGTGGGCTTTTGTATTCAACACAGAATGCTTCTTACTGATGAGTGCAGTAGCAGCCTTGGAGTGTTGAAGGTTAATCTGAGTAAATCCAATCATTGGAAATACATCAGTCATACTAGTGGAAGGGCACGCAGAAGGTGCGCGCGCAGTTACACCGACAGGAGTGCTTGAGGTCTTCTTCCTCCGTTTGTTCCTGTTCGAGCTATTGGAAGGGGAGGCAGCGTTGGTTTCAGTCAGCTGGCTGGTTTCGGTTGGGGTAACCTCTGCCGACCTGCATCTCTTTTCCGTCGCCGCCGGGGAAGGGCAGTTCTCAGCGCTTGCGCTTTCAACTGGCGGTGCAGTTTCTTCGCGCCGCACGATAGCCGCCTTTCTCCTTTTCCTCTTTCGCTGGCTCTTAGATGGACGCTGACCAGTGGACGCCGCCTCTGTGGCCCGTTTCACCTGTTCGGTTTCGCAGGCCTCGTCGGCAGCATCACACCTATCGGCTGTCTGTCTATTGGTCTGAAGATTAAGCGTATCAGGTTGAACCTCTCCGCCACTTTCTTCATGTTTCCAGCCCAGTCTACCGAACGTGTCGGAGATAGAGCTGCAGGAATCTTCGGAAGCAAACCTTTTCGCAACTCGAAGGTCAACGCCTGTACAGGCGGGGGGTATATGTATGTCGGTTGGGGCCTCCAGAATCCGTGCCCCGACCGTGGTCGAAAAGACCACGGGTGGATTTTCGCCCATGCGAGTACCACCTGGAGTATTTGAATCATTAAGTTGTTCCTGCATACTTGTTTTTTGGTTTGGTTCGCGATAGAGCTTTGACGGTGTATAAAACGCCGCTATGACTCTAAAACCTCGGATCACGAACGTATCGTACCGAGGTCCCCCTATCCACCACCTGGGGACGCGCCTGGTGGGTAACCAACCCGACAAAGGGTACTTAGTCGCATCTCCTTAGCAATCTAATCTAATCTGATTCATTCAGGTAGGCGACAAGCTACACACAAAATGGAAAAAATAAATAAATATGGATAGGTCTTTGACATATGGAAGGAATAGGATTCTCGGGTCTTGCAGGACTATCTCTTTAACCTAATTTTGCAAAGCGTACATTTTCTGGAAAAACATTATTTACTCTTGCGCTGTATTGTGTTCTTGCATATACTCGTATGTACTTCAGTTGGGGCTACAAGAATACGTTAGGCCTTTTCATAAAACAGCAACATTCTTATGACTTGAATTTAAATAATTCTGTTTGATTGATATTTCATATACATACACACGGACTCTACGCATACGCATCCTACTGTTCTCAGTCGACACATGTTTCTTTTTCTTGTTTCAATGTATATAATATTTTTTTATGAATTCCTAATTTCCATTAGCGTCTACAAATTTCCCAGTGCTTTTAGTTCATTGCCCTTGCGACAACTATTACCAAAAGGTGCTTACTAATCAGCTAAGCAAAGTAAGAGATAAGTTTCAAAAATGTTAAACCTCTTAAGGACATAAAAACACATCACACTCAAAGCACTCAAGTCCTTTGGAGTTTTTTTTTGATTTCCATTTTTTCGACAGGCAGTTTTATGGAGATTAATGGTGATTCTAAAGTTTCGAAAGTAGATTTGGTTAAACAGCCACTGCCTGGTGGATTTCACCTTGATATTTAGGAAGTGTGTTGTAGGGCGAAATAAAAAGTTTTTACGTATAGACGAACTGAAGATTCGCATGCGTCCATTAATAACTGCTGCAATTGCCTGCATATTTTTAAAAACATTTGATATTTATTAGGTTTAAGACATTTGCATAGATTACAATAAGTATCTATAAAGACGTTAATGTAATCATTAACAAATTATTTATTACAATTTAATTTAATTTAATTTAGTTTAATATAATTTAATAAGTTGGTTTCTGCTTTACACAAAGATTAAGTTTTAATTTGATACAAAATGCTTACATTAACAATGACAAAAGAGAAAAATAGAAAGGTTAACAGTTTAAGCAACAAGATTTACAAAACTATAATATTGATATCTATTAAAATAAAAAATATAAAATCAAATATTTAACATTAAAAGGTCCTAAAACCTACATTAAATTACCAGCTAAGTAACAAAAAAGAGATACACTAAAAGGGTCTACACAAAAAAGTCTTTTTACGCCAAGATTGAGAGATTTCCATAAGCGATAAGCATGAACATAAAATTGTAGATCTGTTGAGATGCATGTTGCACGCGGAGGGATTATAAAGGGTTTTTCATTACCAACTTGACAACTTTAAACTTTCAGTGTGAACTCACCCTTAAACCGATTAGCAATGTCAAAATATTCAGCAAAATCAACATCTTCATCATGGTGAAGTACACAAAGGAACAATGTTTACAAATAATTAAGATTTACTGCCGAAATTCCGAGTCAGTGGTCCCAACTTTAAGAGCGTTAACGCCAATTTTCTCTGGACATTATGGAAGAAAATGAAGAATTTCATCGCAAAATCATCTTCAGCGATGAAGAGCATTTTGGTTAAACGGCTTCGTCAATAAGCAAAATATGCGTTACTGGACAGGTGAGAACCCTCATGTGCTTCCTGAAACAGCACTTTATCCGCAAAAAGTCGCCGTTTGGTGCTGTTTTCATGCCGGTGGCGTCATTGGGCGTTTTTTTTTCGTCGATGAAAATGACCGGCAGGTTACGGTAAATAGTATCCGTTCAGAGACATGTTGGAATGTTATTTCTTTGAGCAATTGCATGAATTGGACATCAGTGATATGTGGTTGCAATAAGGCGGTGCCACAAGCCAGGCCCGCATCTAGGGAGGGGCAAGCCGGGGCCTATGCCCCGGGAGGCAGGTTCAGAGGGCGGCCAAATTCACACTTTACAGACGAATGGACAACTCGTCATTTACTTAACTTTGATCACGGAATAAATAATAGTACAAGTATAGAAATTGCATGGCCATATCAACGCGACCGATAGCCAGAGCGCGGAGTGAGACGTGCTGCACAAACATTTAGTATTCGCGAGCAAACTTCTCATACTCCAGAAGCTAAGTACGAGGAAGGTCATCTCTTGACTGCTATAAAGGATTTTAAATTTATTCTTAATTTAACTATTTGGGCGAATATTCACCGCGCGAGTGAATATAGAAATTCAGAAAGAAGATATATGCGCGTTTCGTCGCACTAATGGATGGCCTGCTCAAAACTTTGCAAAAAATGAGACAAAATCCAATGGAATATTTTATAAAAGGAGCTTAACAAGTTGCTGAAATAAGTGATGTTGACCCTATTTTGCAAAACAAACCAATTCCGACACGTGAAAAACATTTCGATGAGATGTGCGAAGACGAATTACAAGCACTCCAGCCTGTTCAACTATTTTCTAAAAAAAAAGAGAGGGTATTTGATCTAATCATATCAGAAATCAATAAGAGGTTTGATTGTGCTTATGCTGAATTTGAATTTTGCTTTTCTTAATGGTTCTAATATTTTGAAAATGTCAATTGAAGAACTGCAAAAGTATGGAGCAGATCTGGCTCGAAAATACGAGCGAGATTTAATTGAATTCTGCCAGGAACTCTACGTTTTTAAAGAGCAAGCTCCGCTTTTATTTGGTGATACAGAACAGGCTAACGGTTTCTTTCTCTTGCAACAGATCTATGCGCATGATTTGCAGGATGCTTTTCCTAATATTTGCATTGCGCTGCGAATTTACTCTACGCTACCTACTACATCCGCAAGCTGTGAGCGAAGTTTTAGCCAACTAAAACTAATTACAAATTATTTGCGATCTTCTATGAGCCAGGAGCGCTTATCGAGTGTTGCAATCTTAGCGATAGAAAATTGAATTGCACACGAGTTAAATTATGACAACGCCATAGATTTGTTTGCTGAACAAAAAGCTTGAAGAGTAAAATTGTAATTTTAATTCACAAATGCGATAATATATTTTATTTTTATTTTTATTAAACATTATTTTTATATTATCTATCCTGTGTTGTGTATAAAATATATATCCCGCACGTTCATGTCTATATATCTGTTAATAAATAGGCTTAACACAGAAAGATGGATGCATTATTTCCGGAAGGCCAATGTAGGCTTTGTTCAAATGTCAATCAATTACTGGACATCTGATAGCTGAAATTATATAGATGATAAAGGTAAAAATAAATATAAGTGGGCGGGGCGGCATTTTTCAGTTTTTGCCCCGCCTAAAAAAAACTGAAGATCCGTTGCTACCCAAGCCACACAGCGGGTGCAACAATTGAGTTATTGAAGTCTCAGTTCGGTGAACGTGTTATCTCGAGAAACGGACCCGTCTATTTGCCGCCGAGGTCGTGTGATTCAACGCCTCTAGACTTTTTTTAAGGAGCTACATTAAATCATAGGTCTATACCAATAAGCAGGCGACGTTAGAGGAGCTCAGATCCAGTATTGAATTAGAAATATCGGTTGTATCGGTCGAAATGTGCAGCCGAGTCATCGAAAATTGGGTTTAACGTATCGACCTGCATACGTTCCCGTGGTGAATATATGAACGAAGTCGTCCATTCATAAATGTTTTGATAATAATTCAAGTCATTAGAAGTAGAATGATAGGAAAGATAGGTTTGTGCATTGGGTAGGGTTTTTTCGTCCACCGGTGGCGTCTAAATAACGTAGGAAGCATTCGCTGCACTTTTATTGATTTTTATTCTGCGGATTTTTGCTTCATGGACATGGTCGGGATTTGAACATGCAACCTTCCGATCAGCAAGTGAGTACACTAACACTGCACTGTTGCCACCCGCTTATTTAATATACTCATATGCATTAATTACATTATGCATTAATACGAAGAATAAGACGTGTGTAGTTTTGCTCAGTTGAGTTTGCCACTTCACATAGCTTCGCTCAGACAAAGTCATTCAAACGCGTCAGGATGTATGACTAATTCATTCCATAATTAAATATCAATTTCCCTCACAATTGAACCCAATTTAACTGGCAGGTAATTTTCCCAGAATTACATTGAAATCGTTCATACATATATGTATGTTTATAACAAAACCGACAGGCGGGAGATATCTTTTAGGGATGCAAAGAAGATATAAAGCTCAAATTTTAAATTCATGGTATTGTTGCTTGGTTTTTGCACTTGGAAAAGTTTCCAGCAATTCGAAAGAAACTCCTTGCAGGAATGAAATTAAACGCATGCAATCAGCAAAATTTCTTCCACAACACACATTTCTTTTCTATTTGATACGCTTCAGCTTTGTTATGTACATATTTACCTAATTGAATGCATTTCTGGGTTCATAAGATATATCCCATCAATATTTGTCAGAAGAAGGGCTAACGATTAAAGAGGGCTGCGGCATTCGAGCACATCTTCTGAAATGCATTTGGTTTATGGTTTTATTGTACACTAGTTGGAAAATTATTACTTCTTGGGGCACAAATTCTTTGAAAGACCACTGTAGAAGAAAATTATGCCAAAGTTGGAATTGGTGAGAAATTGCATTTAAGTTTGTAAACTTAGTGATGGCCACAATACGATTGAAGTTATCCCAACTAATATTTATTATGGGTGTAAGATTCCGAAGAAAGCATGCAATTCATGGAAACTAAGTTGCCTAGTTCATCTGCAGGGCGATAATTCACAGCATCCATACGTCCTTAAAATATCAATTAAATATTCTTTGCAAATTGCATATTAGATGAATTTAACGCAAGCAAACATAAAATAGAAAAAGGTAAGTAAATCCCATCAGCAGACTAATGTCATTTCATAGTAAAAGTAGGAACGTTCTTGAATCGGAGTTATTTGACTAGATTTAAATTAGCTTAAAAATTCAACATTCACCACTTTCACAACCACTCTATCTCTATGTATCTATCTTTGTGCGTTGGAAAAGTAAGGCATCTATCCGCCTCCACTAAAAGCACTGATTCGAGTAGGTATTACGAGTGGTTAATATGTTAATCTCGTGCATAAAATGACGGCCAGCGAGGATTACGAGCTCTAGTGTCTACAGAGGGCACCTCTGGCGAAAATCATTTGCCTGGAAGAGTTCGAGGTTGGGCTGGTGTATCCGAGATTGTAAGGTAGTCGTCGCAATGCAGATATTTCCCATAAGGTACCAGCCAGATTCACAGGAAGGTTTAATAAGCACCACTGGTAGACTGGTAAAGTAATAATAATGAGGTATACGGTTCAAAAAAGCGATTATATGTAAATATACACATCTACCGGAATGTGGTGCATACTTTAGTTCCAGGAATACAATTCATATGGTGAATACACAAAATTTAAAATAAGATTTTTATATAATAGTAGTTCTACCCTACCAGCAGAATAAATGATGCGTTCCACTGCATTTTTATTTCAATATTTTCGTGCAGTAAAATGGGCCACATACCACGTGAAATATTATTTATTTAATGACATCCTGGGGCCTATCCCACATTTGTATTTTGCAATTTGCACAAGTGATTAAATTGCTGTTCTTCAAAAACAATCAGCAACACTTGTGTGAAAGACATATTTCCCTTTACTCTCTGAGCCGGAACTACAATTTGTTGCGTAATCGATCATCGCCATTTCTATAGCAAACAAAGTTGCGCTTGAGAGAAAATTTACAAATCATGATTTTCTTAATTAAACGTGAAGGTATGGGGCTAATAATATCCTCAAAAAAACAGAACTTGTCGTGAACAGGCGGCTAAGGGGATAAATTACATCTTGGCAATTTTACGATTCACGTGAGCCCAGCGAGACATTTCATAATTCGAAACTGCCTCGCAAGTGTGCATGCAAATCCGTGAGTTGACACGACTGGAGATCACCGGTGTCGCTAAAGGACGATCGAACAAAATTCAATAACTGGAGATTGAACGCGTCGATATCGTAAAAAGAGGCAGGCCGGGATCATACAAATGCAGTAACACAAGCATTCAATTGGCTTCAGTTAAGAAATGATCCGAACCCCACAGGCAGATAAGTATGGATGCCAAATAAGTAATTTGAATGAAAATCTTTTAATTCTACATCCATACCTAAACGCCTAACCATTGCATAATATATTATTTTTAATTTTTTTCCTAATTTTTAATGGACAGCACAACATATGTAACATACCTACAGAATAAAAATAAGCCACAAAAATGAGAAAAATTGGTCGAAAACGTAAGGAAATTGCGGAAATAACGCAAGGTAATAAAAAATGGGCGAAAAATGGATATCCCTTCTCATTTTTCTTCGTTTTTTTTACTGTTTCTCATTTTTTTCCTGTTTTAGTTTCTATTAATGCGCGTGAATTTGTTTTTCGTTGCATATTTATTTTAATTTTTGTTTTAATTTATTTATTTGTTCTTCTTCAATTCAAAAAACATTTATACAATAATTACCTTAAAAATAACAATAAGTTTCTCTATCATCTATCCATCATTTAATTATGCCAAAACTCAATAAACGGAACAGTCGTAGCTTACTCCGACGAAGTCAGATTTCTTGGAAGAATCCTAGACAAAAGACTGAACTGGAACATATAAATAACAAAAAAAAAACGAAAGCTACTAGAGCTTTATGGGCCTGTCACCGCACGTGTGGTAGTTAAAACGGAGTCTATCCAAAGATTACACAGTGCTGATAAGACCCAAAACAAAGTGGACAAAATCCACGCAAAAGATCGCAATAGAGTAGCTCAAAAAGATACAACGGCTTGCCTAGATATCTCCGGAGCCATGAGAGCAGACTGAATTGGGGAGAGCTGATGAGCGTGGAGAATATCATCGACATCACTGGAGTGCCTGTAGTCAGCAATACGAATGCAGAAGAACGCGTTCAAACAATTTTCCTGCCATCTTCAGATATCCAGAAATGCTACGTCGAACGTGTATGGAAGAAAAGCAACAACAACCAGCAAAGTGATACAATTTGTGTTGAATTCCTTGGTTTAGTGGCGAAATACAAAGTTATGAAAGCGAAGAAAACTGCATTGAAGAAACTAAATTCGTCTTTATTTGTCGCGGGTCCAAAGGACAATGTTTTCAAAAATCATTGCCTCACAATTATTTATACTAGAGCTTTATTTTTGGAAGCAAAAAAGTTTAAGCTGAATAAAACTACAAATATTTATGGTTTAAAAATTCACGGATTCTAATGGGAAAAGCTGAGAAGGGTAGGGTTGTTGCTATTAGATCGTTTCTTTCAGCACTGGAAGACTAATTGTCTTTTACTTCACCTAAATATAATTTAGTATGTCTTTTTTAAATATCAATGATTATCTTTTAAGCAACAATCCAACCAATAATATTGTACAATTTTAAACATAAATGATAACCAATTTTTTTGTAATTCGAATAAGCGCGACTTTTTTTGCTGTGCATCAGAATATTCGTAGTTTACGGCAAAATTTTGATTTGTTAGTGTGCAATCTAGAAGCGCTTGCATTCTTACCCGATTACGGGCATTCTCTTCAGTACTTTAAATACTAAGAAACACGCGAAGTAAAGGGTTTTTCAACAGGGACGCTACAAAAGTAGAGCAACAGGGGCAGCAAAACGACGCCGAATTTCTTGCCGCTCTTTTGACATTTCTCTTCAGTAAGGTTTGCCATTTCATGATGGAAAGAAATACGAGCCAACAACGAGTCGAAATTATTGAAAATTTACCGAAATTCGGAGTCAGTGGCCTCAACGTTAAGAGCGCTACGTCCAATTTATGGTCGTCATAATCGTCCTAGCAGATCAACAATTGAGCGTCTAGTGGAAAAATTTGAATACACAAGCACAGTACAAAATGTTCTCGTGCCAATGAGACAAAGAAGTGCCCGTAGTGTCGAGAATATTGCTGCCGCTGAGGCTTTAGTTGAAGAAAGCCCAAAAGTGTGTCTCACACGTCGTTCTCAAGCGCTAGGCATCTCTGTGACGTCGTTGTGGCCCCGATTGGATGATATGGACTTGGAGGACATGGTGGTTCCAACAAGACGGCGCCACAAGCCACACAGCGAATGCCACAATCAATTTATTGGAAACCAAGTTTGGAAACCGTGTTATCTCACGAAATGGTCCAGTCGCTTGGCCGCCTCGGTCGTGCGATTTGACGCCGTTAGACTATTTCCTGTGGGGCTACGTCAAGTCTATGGTCTATGCCAACAAGCCAGCGACGATTGATGAACTTCGTACGAATATCGAACGTGAAATTGCAGCAGTATCGGCCGATTTATGCTTGAAAACCGTCGAAAATTGGGTTCAGCGTCTGGACTTCTGCAAGCGTGCCCGTGGTGGCCATGCAAAAGAAAGCGAGTTCCATACATAATGGCATGGAACGTACTTTCACAGGAATAAAGAATTTCATTGATATCCAAAACCGTTTTTGTTTTATTTAAAAAAAAACTTTTGTAGCGCTCTTATTGAAAAACCCTTTATATTAATATTACGCGTCTACGGTAACGAAAGTAAACTTCGACCATCTTAATATTGAACTACGTTCCGAAATCTGGGAGGAAATATATGAGGAAGATAATGCTTCTAAGGCTTTGTTCTTAACATTTTTTCAGAATTACATATGTAAGTAATTTTACATATACTATCTTGCATAAAAAAATCTGAAAAAAGGTTAAAGCCTTGGATTACTTATTCTGTGTTAAAAAAAAAATTAGGCTTAAAAATAAATTAAGAAAAAGGTGCTTCAACCATCCTCTTAATACAGATACAGAAAACTCATTTCAGAATATTGAGTAAGGACAGCTTGGAATAGATACTTCCACGGTTAGGTCTGTAACGCACTTGGTAATCCAAGAAAGGAATGGAAGGCTATAAACAGCAACTCTCCCAATATATCCAAAGCTATAGGTCTATGTAATGAGGGTGTTATTATTGAGGATCCTACTATAGTATCAAACTTATTTAATGATTTCTTTTCTTCGGTTGGTCAGTTGTCTTTTTCTGGTGAGTCTACTACCTATTGTAATGGTTGCATTAGGTCCCATTTGGTTAACGACACTGTTATAAATATTAGTTTCTTTTATGAAGAAATAGCAGGCTTAGAACTGTATAAAATTATCTGTTCACTTAATTGCTCAAGATCTTGTGGTTATGATGGAATGATGCTTCATTATCCTTCAAACACTCGGCTTTAAAAACAAATCCCAACTATGGTGGGTTCCTTGATGAATGAAATGAATGATGTAATGAAAAGCCCGATGAATTTGCCAGAAATGGTTCAGAAACACCATTCATAGGTCCTGAACCCTTCAGCTGCACTCCTAGATCGGCAGCAATCACAGCAATAAAAGCTGGGAACATACAAAATGTATATTGGGAGAACATCCCAGATCCAAGACAGGCTAAACGAGCCGTTCAATAACAATCCCAGCAGATTTCTAAGTCTACAGAGGCATGATAGCAAAAATTTAGTACCTAACTGTTCACCATGGTTTACCATATCAACTTACCAAAATTAAAATAGTAGACTCTCCTGAGTGTCGACTATGTATTGAAGAAGACGAAATAGCTGAACACATATTATGTGAATGTCCAGCCGCGATGGAATTAGAAGAAGAAGATCTTTTTCAGGGAACAAATCATTCAAACCACTTTCTGAACAGTTATTTGAAGATTTATTCATGCGCGCATCAGAAAGAGTATTTGCTGCAATTTAAGTTAAGTACTCATTTAAGATTTTAGCCGTTTCTGGGTGAACAAAAAAACTTATAGGAGCATCGAAAGTTTTTTTTTTACTAAACAATTAGTTCACGGTGCCCCATTTCTTTCTTAGGTTTACCTGGGCTTTATGGAATTTATTCATAAAATGATTGTTCTTGCATAAAGGAACTTCAAGATTGATCTCTTTTCATTAAAGTTCATAGTTTTTCCGGAAGATAATGTTGTTAGGGTGCTTCTTGCACTTTAGTCTAGCAAATTTGTAGGTAGGTGTACCGTATACCCTATTCTAAGGGTATATTTATTTTGACTCATAGTTTGTAACATACCTTAATATTGCACGTAGAACCCCTAAAAGTTACTATATTTATGATCAGCATCGATAGTAATATCTATCTAGCCATGTCCATCGCTCCGTCCGTCCGTCCGCCCGTCTGTCGGCAAAAATTAGGCTTTTAAACTGGACCTTGAGAGCTGAAATTTTAACCATATACTCTTCAAAAAGTTTAAGAATTTTTAAAATCCGCCCACAACAACCCACAAACAACAAAAAAAAAACAAACTTTTCGAAAAAATCGAATTTTGAGTTTGAAAGCTGCATTTTTTTATAAATGATCTTTGACTCCTAAAACTGCTCGGGAGATAAAATTTCTAAAATCCGCCCACTGACACGTCCACAATTAAAAAAAACAATTTTATTGAAAAGTCAAAATTTGAGCTTGGAAATCAAAACAAATATAAATATAATATAAACTCCTTTGTGCCCTTTATACTTATGTTTAAATCTTTTTTAAATCCGCCTACTTACACGCCCACAATTAAATAAAACAATTTTATTGAAAAACCAAAGTTTGAGCTAGAAAGCGTTTTTTTAACCAAAGCTTCGTTTTTTTTCCATTAAATCCTTTTAATGTTATATAACAAAATATGTAGAGCGTTATTAACAATATTAATATAACAATATTCAACCATACTTAGACTTTTGTCACGCCTAAGCGGACTGTAGCCCGTCCCTATATTTTTTTATCAATTTTCTTTAATAAGTAACTAGACATAAATGGCTTAAGTTTAATAGGTTTACCCTTTCTGGTTCGAAGCGTTTCTGAGCTTAAATAAACAAAGCCACTCAATACTTTTGCAAAAATATCAACACCACTGGAGGTATCAGATTCGGTATTGACTTCTGACCAGTTTTCTAAAAACAAGTATCTGAAATGAATTTAGAGATAAATTTGCCTTTAAATCCAGTTTAGCGAAAAAGTCTTTCGGATGTAGAAATTATTCTAGTTGGTTCAAGACTTATAGTTTTCCACTGATGATATTCAGTTGAAATATAAATGTTAATATCGCCTACAATAAACCTTCTTAGATTTATTATTATTAAGGATATTAGAAAGCTCCTCAATGAAAACATCTTCAGGTCTTAACATCATCAAATCTTTAGAAGCACATACAAACGAGTTAAACGGAGTTGATAGTGAAAGAAATCTTTAGCATATCCGTACTTAATAGATCAGTTCTGAAATAGCCACACATTAAAATTGCATTATTCTTCGGGAAAGCAATATAAAATTCACTTTACTGTTGCCACAAAACTTTTTTTTAGTGAATAGTATTGAAAAGTGCGTTGCTAAGTGCAAAAAATAGCCAAAATATTTAAATAAATAAAAAAAAATTGCCTGAAATTTACGCATTTTTAATGCATTCAAAATTACGAAAAAATTAGTGTCATACCAGTATTAACAGACGAATTCGCACTTTACACCACCTCAAATTGTTAGTTTTGACCAAGTATCTATCTACCTCTTTTTTAAAGAAACTAATTTTAATAATAACTTAACGATCAAATAACGATCAACTCTATGAAGCACCTAATAATTCGCAGAAAAAAGTACCTAAATGAGAAGTGCGCCGTGAACTGTTGCTTTAGCGAATTTCTGTGTGAATAATGATTGTACATATAAATTTTAAGCGAATACAAAATGCTCCACAAGGAAATTAGATGCCACCCGGGAAGAACAAAAAACAGATATGCAGGTACCTACATCATCTTCTTCTTCCTTTACGACGATGTTATGATCGGGATTAAGGGGATCATAACCCCAGGGGATCATAGTCAGGTTTCCTGGTTGCGGGTCATTTCATAACTGAGGCCATTTAAATGCTGGTGTTATTGCATTTGTGTGATCCAGGAGTGACCCGCCTATTTTTTACGATTTCGACAGGTCACCTACATCAGAAAACGTCGATCTGATGTACTTGATCCTATGTATTAATAAAAGTAGTTAGTGAAAAAAAATACACTGACAATACTCGTAAAATGTTTCTTATGGGTACCTTCAATTCGCACAAAAAAAGGCGCTGGCCTTGTAAGCTACGTTTTCTCTTGGATTGGCCTAATATTTTTAATAAGCCCAGAGAGAGTAGTTTGGACATCTAAATCATTTTACAGTCACGTCTTATAAGCATAACACGCGGCCCTTGATTGTTACGTTGACCCAAAAACATTCGGCACCTCACGTGGTGCTTGACGAAAATGTATCTACTCGTAGGTATACCTCGTCAGAATGAAAAAGTTTCAGAAAACAGGTCTGTTTTGAAACGGCTGATAGATGCTGTATGCTTGTTGCACGTCTAAGAGCTAGCATTTGGGGAAAACGTGGAATAACAACAGTACATAGCTGAAAGTATTGAGGCACGCCTATGACAAAAATTTAATTGAGTGCAGTACCAACAAGGAGTTAGAAGAAAATCCTTGTCCTCTATCACATGTATACATACACACGGTTGTCAACGTATTTGACAGTAGATTGTACCACAAAGTAAAGGCAATCAAAAAAAACTTTCTACAAAGTAGGTACCTTGGCCATCATAAATCTGTTCAACTCAAATTCATCTTTCCCTTTTCGGTAATACTTTAGCACTTTATTTCCCCAACCCACACCCAGTTGTTTCCACACTTTTCATATTTCCTGCAGACAAGTAGCAGTATTGAAATGTATCATTATACCCTATTCTAAGGGTATATTAATTTTGACGCATAGTTTGTAACATACCTTAATATTGCCCGTAGACACCTAAAAGTTACTATATTTATGATCAGCATCGATAGTAATGTCGATCTAGCCATGTCCGTCCGTCCGTCCGTCCGTCGGCAAAAATTAGGCCTTTAAACTGGGCCTAGAGAGCTGAAATTTTAACAATATACTCTCTAGGGTCCCGAAGTAATCAAGTTTACGAATTTTTGAAATCCGCCCACAGACACGCCCACAAACTCAAAAAAACAAAATTTTGGAAAAAATCGAATTTTGAGCTAGAAAGCTGAAATTTTTTATATATGATCTATGACTCCTAAAACTGCTCAGGATACAAAATTTTCAAAATCCACCCACAGACACGCCCACAAATAAATAAAAGAATTTTATTGAAAAACCAAAATTTGAGCTAGGGAGCTGAAATTTATAATATATACTCTCTAGGGGGCCCTTTATGCTCATGTGTAAATATTTCCAAAATCCGCCCACTGACACGTCCACAATTAAAAAAAACAATTTTATTGAAAAGTCAAAATTTGAGCTTGGAAATCAAAACAAATATAAATATAATATAAACTCCTTTGTGCCCTTTATACTTATGTTTAAATTTTTTTTAAATCCGCCTACTTACACGCCCACAATTAAATAAAACAATTTTATTGAAAAACCAAAGTTTGAGCTAGAAAGCGTTTTTTTAACCAAAGCTTCGTTTTTTTTCCATTAAATCCTTTTAATGTTATATAACAAAATATGTAGAGCGTTATTAACAATATTAATATAACAATATTCAACCATACTTAGACTTTTGTCACGCCTAAGCGGACTGTAGCCCGTCCATATATTTTTTTATCAATTTTCTTTAATAAGTAACTAGACATAAATGGCTTAAGTTTAATAGGTTTACCCTTTCTGGTTCGAAGCGTTTCTGAGCTTAAATAAACAAAGCCACTCAATACTTTTGCAAAAATATCAACACCACTGGAGGTATCAGATTCGGTATTGACTTCTGACCAGTTTTCTAAAAACAAGTATCTGAAATGAATTTAGAGATAAATTTGCCTTTAAATCCAGTTTAGCGAAAAAGTGACCGATACATCTTTCGGATGTAGAAATTATTCTAGTTGGTTCAAGACTTATAGTTTTCCACTGATGATATTCAGTTGAAATATCAATGTTAATATCGCCTACAATAAACCTTCTTAGATTTATTATTATTAAGGATATTAGAAAGTTCCTCAATGAAAACATCTTCAGGTCTTAACATCATCAAATCTTTAGAAGCACATACAAACGAGTTAAACGGAGTTGATAGTGAAAGAAATCTTTAGCATATCCGTACTTAATAGATCAGTTCTGAAATAGCCACACATTAAAATTGCATTATTCTTCGGGAAAGCAATATAAAATTCACTTTACTGTTGCCACAAAACTTTTTTTTAGTGAATAGTATTGAAAAGTGCGTTGCTAAGTGCAAAAAATAGCCAAAATATTTAAATAAATAAAAAAAAATTGCCTGAAATTTACGCATTTTTAATGCATTCAAAATTACGAAAAAATTAGTGTCATACCAGTATTAACAGACGAATTCGCACTTTACACCACCTCAAATTGTTAGTTTTGACCAAGTATCTATCTACCTCTTTTTTAAAGAAACTAATTTTAATAATAACTTAACGATCAAATAACGATCAACTCTATGAAGCACCTAATAATTCGCAGAAAAAAGTACCTAAATGAGAAGTGCGCCGTGAACTGTTGCTTTAGCGAATTTCTGTGTGAATAATGATTGTACATATAAATTTTAAGCGAATACAAAATGCTCCACAAGGAAATTAGATGCCACCCGGGAAGAACAAAAAACAGATATGCAGGTACCTACATCATCTTCTTCTTCCTTTACGACGATGTTATGATCGGGATTAAGGGGATCATAACCCCAGGGGATCATAGTCAGGTTTCCTGGTTGCGGGTCATTTCATAACTGAGGCCATTTAAATGCTGGTGTTATTGCATTTGTGTGATCCAGGAGTGACCCGCCTATTTTTTACGATTTCGACAGGTCACCTACATCAGAAAACGTCGATCTGATGTACTTGATCCTATGTATTAATAAAAGTAGTTAGTGAAAAAAAATACACTGACAATACTCGTAAAATGTTTCTTATGGGTACCTTCAATTCGCACAAAAAAAGGCGCTGGCCTTGTAAGCTACGTTTTCTCTTGGATTGGCCTAATATTTTTAATAAGCCCAGAGAGAGTAGTTTGGACATCTAAATCATTTTACAGTCACGTCTTATAAGCATAACACGCGGCCCTTGATTGTTACGTTGACCCAAAAACATTCGGCACCTCACGTGGTGCTTGACGAAAATGTATCTACTCGTAGGTATACCTCGTCAGAATGAAAAAGTTTCAGAAAACAGGTCTGTTTTGAAACGGCTGATAGATGCTGTATGCTTGTTGCACGTCTAAGAGCTAGCATTTGGGGAAAACGTGGAATAACAACAGTACATAGCTGAAAGTATTGAGGCACGCCTATGACAAAAATTTAATTGAGTGCAGTACCAACAAGGAGTTAGAAGAAAATCCTTGTCCTCTATCACATGTATACATACACACGGTTGTCAACGTATTTGACAGTAGATTGTACCACAAAGTAAAGGCAATCAAAAAAAACTTTCTACAAAGTAGGTACCTTGGCCATCATAAATCTGTTCAACTCAAATTCATCTTTCCCTTTTCGGTAATACTTTAGCACTTTATTTCCCCAACCCACATCCAGTTGTTTCCACACTTTTCATATTTCCTGCAGACAAGTAGCAGTATTGAAATGTATCATTATACCCTATTCTAAGGGTATATTAATTTTGACGCATAGTTTGTAACATACCTTAATATTGCCCGTAGTCACCTAAAAGTTACTATATTTATGATCAGCATCGATAGTAATGTCGATCTAGCCATGTCCGTCCGTCCGTCGGCAAAAATTAGGCCTTTAAACTGGGCCTAGAGAGCTGAAATTTTAACCATATACTCTCAGGGTCCCGAAGTAATCAAGTTTACGAATTTTTGAAATCCGCCCACAGACACGCCCACAAACTCAAAAAAAAACAAAATTTTGGAAAAAATCGAATTTTGAGCTAGAAAGCTGACATTTTTTATATAAGATCTATGACTCCTAAAACTGCTCGGGATATAAAATTTTCAAAATCCGCCCATTTGAGCTAGGGAGCTGAAATTTATAATATATACTCTCTAGGGGCCCTTTAAGTTCATGTGTAAATATTTTCAAAATCCGCCTACTGACGCCCACAATTTACAAATAAACTTTTTTTGAAAATCCAAAGTTTGAGCTAGGAGCTGAAATTTGTAATATACTCTCTAGGGGTCCTCTATGCTCATGTGTTAATTTTTTGAGCTAGGGAACGTTTTTTTTTACAAAAGCTTCGTTTTTGTTTGATAAAATCTTTTAAATGTTATATAACAGAATATGTACAGCGTTCTTAACAATTCAACCATACTTAGACTTTTTTCACGCCCACTTATGAGGGATAGGAATAAGAATAGGGTATCCAACAGTTCGCCCAAACTGACTGTAGCCCGCCCCTATGTTTTTTATTTATATTATTACGATTATAATAACTAAACATTTGTGATAGGATGATGGGCATTCCATACACGAGTGTATACCTGTAAACTGTGTGTAGCTATATACATCATCATCATCATCGCTAGCCGCATAATGACTACTTAAAATTTTCCAAAAGGGTCAAAGGATAAGAGTGTACAAAAATAATGAACAAGAAACTCCACTGTGCCCCGTTTTATCGTTATCAAAGTCATAGCAAAGCAAACCAACAACAACAACATTAAATTGGAAGGGAGTATCATGAAAAGGTCGTAATGTCCTTCGATTTTTATAAGGCATTACATAGACGAACGGTTCCTTTTTTTCATTCTTCAGATTTGTAATAACACAATACTGCCGCATTCATGAATAAAGCCAGCACAGAAAAGAGGGAAATAAAACAAAATACTCGTACAAAATAAGTCCACCGCGTACATTTAATTTGTCTGGACTTTTGCGGTCTGTAGGCTAAACTTTCCTCACGCTCCTGCGGTAAATTTGTCGGTTTGTTACCAGAAACTTTGTGCATGAAACAAACATATTCATATTTTTTAGTTGCTTAAAGTGTAGGTCTGTTTAAGTAAGGACTGTTTAGTACGGCTTTGATCTATGTATTGTCCTTAAAATATCAAACCGATGCGATGGTATGCTATAGGATTTTCAAAAAAAAAAGAAAAAAAAAATACAGGTGGCGATTTGATTTAACATTGCAATACAAACACAGGGAGAAAAGATTCCATTTGTCAAGTCTGGCAAACTCGAGGAGTAGGGTGTGGTTTCAGCTGCGAATGAAATGATACTTGGAATGGATACAGAGGATTGGAATGTTGGTTGGATGATACACTGAAATGAAAGTTGCCATGAACGGTTGCTGCTGCTGTGTACAGAAAATTCATGGTAACGGCCGCTGTGCAAGCACGTGTCAATTGAAGCTGCATATATAGGTATATCTCCCTATAGGTTATACATTCCGTCACCCTCAGACTCAGGCAAGTGTCGTATGGAGGTGTCACGTGGCTGATAAACTTCTTATGTAGAAATACAAGGATGAACCAAAAGAAAACTTTATTCGAGACATGAATAAGAGAGAAAATAATGAAATCTGGTTAAACACGAGGTTCTTCGGAAAAATATATATTAATATTATTTATTTTTCTAAAACCACACCAATCAAATTGTTAGAAGATTTTTTTAATAAGAAAGTGCAGGACAAAACTTCTTCGCTTTTACAAAAATTGGTTTCGTATAACATTTTCTCAGTCATTTTCTTTACGCGTTATATCTGTAAAAAAAATATCGTAATAATGTAGATTTTATGTAGTACCTACATCGATTGCTATAAGTATATTTGATTTGTCTTTATTGTATATACAATTAGTTTAGATAAAAGAGTATTTTTATTCACTTTCAAATGCACCTAATGTAGGTAGGTATAATTGTGTTGAAATAACCTTGTGGCCCCTTTTTACCATATTCTAAGGGGTAGGTATATGCATTTCGACGCATAGTTTGTAACATACCTAGGTACCATATTTGCAAAAACTTTGGTTTTCCAATAAAATCATTTACATATGTACCTACTTAGATTTTCGTCACGCATACTTAATGGGGGATAGGAATAGGGTAACCAAGAGTTCGCTCAAGTGGACTGTATAGCCTTTCCCTATGTGTAAGAATGTACTTAATATCAATTTTTTCAAAACCTGCTAAAAATCCAGCATAAAACCTTAATAAGTAACTGAAATAATAGTCCAGGGAAATACCTCTAGTAAATTAAGAACATAAGTATTTTAGCACTTGAAATTATTTCAACTAATAGGTAGGGTAACGGCACTAGTGGTCAGCCACTCTCAAGTGATCGGCCACTTTTACCCTTTTCTTCATGTAATATAAATACCGTTAGGAATTTTCTTAATGTGAAGATACAGGTACAGAGCAGAAGTGTAAGAACGTGGTGATTGCTTGTTTTTTTTAGTAGTGCGTATTTACAAAAGTGTTTATTTATGTTACAATTTTTTTGGAAGATAACATTTTAATGAATTTGTATTATCCTTAAAAGCATAAGGTATGTATTTAGTGGTGCAAAGATAACAAAATATTACTGTCTGTGTAAATATTGGGGTGGCCGACTAATAGCACCCAATTTAATGCGAATTTCACTCCTCGGCTTGGGGTGGCCGAGCACTAAAGAAATGCACTATAGCTTAAATTTATCTTTTGACGTACAATATTGAAAATTTATTAATGAATTACTCTGATTTCACCGTTAAGCAAACAAATGTTTGAGAAATTTTAGTGCTCGGCCAGGTACTTAAGTTGTGGGCGCACTGCCGGCCGATCATTGAAACTACGAAGCTAGTGTTCGGCCGCTGAAGCTTATTGCTATTGGTATTGGCCTATTTGTCTAATTTACTTCGATTTTAAAATTCGTTTAGAAATCAAAAAATGGAAAACGAAGAGAGGCAGAAAACAAATCAAAAATCTTGCCAAATAAAAACAACAAGCAGGTCAAATAAAGTCCCAGATAAAGAGAAAATGGCCTTCGCCCTTCGTGACATAAGAAAGAATACTTTGAGCATAAGAAAAGCCGCCGCAACCTATGGAATTCCTAGGACAACAATTCAAGATCGCCTTCATGGTAGAATTTCTGAAGACGTTTCGAGGTTTGGACCAGAATCGTACCTTTCAGCAGATGAAGAAAAGAAAATCACAGAATGGATAATTAATCTAGGCAAGTGCGGTTTCCCTCTGAAAAGAGACGATCTTCTTAACACAGTTCAAAAGATAATTAAAGACAGTAAAAAGAAAACACCCTCCAAAGATTGCAGGCCTGGAAAAACTTGGTTTTCTTTATTTTTAAAACGAAATCCTGTACTTGCTTCAAGGGAAGCTGTAGGAATAAGCAAAACCAGAGCAAATATTTCTGAGGAATCTATACGTAGGTGGTTCTTGGAGCTCACAGAATACCTGAAGAATACAGGACACGAAGATATGATGCAAGATCCGTCTCGGATACTGAATGGGGATGAAACTAGCTTTTGTCTTTGCCCAAAAACAGGCAAAGTTATTGCACCAAAAGGGTGCAAAAATGTGTTTCAAATAAGTACTGCTCGCGAAAAAGACACGGCCACTGTTCTTATTGTATTTTCTGCGGATGGAAAGATGCTTCCTCCCATGGCAATTTTTCCATATCTTAGACCACCAAAAGATATTGTCAATAGCATGCCAGGACATTGGTTTTTGGGTAGAACCGAAAGTGGGTGGATGAAGAGTGAGACATTTTTTTTAAAAATACGTGGCTAATTGTGTCGATAAGTGGCTTGAACAGGAAAATGTTAAAAGGCCAGTTATATTATTCGTAGATGGGCATACGTCTCATCTTACAATGGAGTTAAGCCAATTTTGTAATGAGAAAAATATCATACTCTTTGCTTTGCCACCTAATACCACTCACATTATGCAACCTGCCGATGTCAGCCTCTTCAAGCTTTTAAAGTCTAGTTGGAAACAAACAGTGCATTCCTGGCAAAAAGAGAATCCTGGTGTTATTCTTACTAAGAAATATTTTTGACCTCTGTTGCAAAAAGCGCTTCTCGGTAATAAAAATATAAATGAGGCAATTATCCGTTTTTAATGGCATTTACATCCGTAAATGTGGCATATACCCATTAGATCCGAATGCTGTGGATTATACCAAGTGTGTAAAGACGACTGCAATCAACGTTTGTAGTAGCAGTCAGTCTGAAATGTGTTTCTCTGATAGGTATACAATTGCTGCTGAGGTTATTTTGGAGTTGTCCTCAAAATTTCGTGAATGCGGACTAAATCCTGATGACATAGCTAAAGTTATAATTGAAGCATCGACCCTACCAAACGTATCATATTGCGCTCCAAAGAACATATCTGACGAAGAATTGGCCGGCATCCTAGAGGAGGCATCTAATATTTTAGGAGAGCAAGCTCATTTGCCGGGAGATCTAGTAGACTTCCGAGAAGATTTGGCCCGCAACCCAACAAAGTTCATCTAATGTTCAAGAAGTTCAAAATCATTTGCCAACAGAGCCAATAGGTGATTCGAAGAAAATCATTCCTGCTCAAAAGGAGTTAATCCACACCTCAGAAGAACATATACAAGGAGAACCATACTGCATTCCAGAAGAAGGACCTGACATTGAAGAGGCGGAAAATGCCATATCAACAATCTCGCTTTTGAACGTTACACTAGGTGATATTGAAATACCATCAAGCATATTTGATATAGACGACGAAGGAGTATTACACATAGCAGAAACGTCAACAAACCGAAAAGAAGATTTAAAAATAAACAAAATACCGTTCTGTTCAACTTCAGATGTCACTGTAACTTCATCACCAAGCGCACGGTCAAACGTGTCACATGCACTAGCGACCCACCTATTTGATCCCAAACCAATTGGCTTTGAAAGCAAGAGAAAATCCAAAGACTCTACAAGATCTCCAAGTGCTATATCCTCACAAGGTTGGAGGGACATTTTTTTGAACAAAGAGCGGAAAAAGCAACTGGAACAGGAATCTCTATTACAGCGGAAGGAAGAACGTCTGACCAAGAAGCTTCTAAAACAGAAACAACCTAGAGGCAAGTCGAAAAGAGGAAATGCACCCAAACAAAGTTCAACAACAGCCTCAAAAGCTAAACAAATCTGCAAGAATTGTTTTGAAGAACTTATAAGTGATGTTGAGGATGGTAATCTGAAAAATATAGGTTGTGATTCTTATCCTTCGTGGTTCCACCTCAAATATACTTCCTTGAAAGAACTCAGTTATGCAGAAGCATCAAACTAAGATTTTATCTGCCAGTATTGTGCAATTTAAATTATTTTTTATTTAAAATTTAACTATAAATACCTATACCTACGCTCTGCGGACATTTTTGAAGTTCCTTTTTTGTTTAACTATATATTTTTGTTATTTTGTTTTTTTTTTAAACATTGTTAATTTTTTAAGCTATTTAATAACTATTTTTTGATTTGATACTAACTTAGTCTTTAAACTGGTGCCAAATTAGTGTTTTTTATGATTTTTTTATTCTATTCTATTAAAAATAATAAAATATTATTTATTTAATGTTTTACTTTCAAATAAACCCTTAAATGATAATTGAATATGTTCTTTTTCATTGATTGATTGGACCTGGCCGACCACTAGAACTTTTATGGCCGACGACTAAAATTTAGCGGCCGACCACTAGCGCAATATGACTTTTTTCGTTAATTTGGTAGTTTCTAGAAAACAGTGAAGGT
Source organism: Portevinia maculata (assembly GCA_949715645.1). Classification (NCBI taxonomy): domain Eukaryota; kingdom Metazoa; phylum Arthropoda; class Insecta; order Diptera; family Syrphidae; genus Portevinia; species Portevinia maculata. The sequence goes on along the minus strand of OX454526.1, from coordinate 308,195,632 downwards.
TTAATTAAAAATTCTCTTTTTTATCTATTAATATTTGTTTCGACATTCAATAAATTTTTTTTAAACGTTTTCCATCAAATACTTTAGTAACTGGAGAAGAGCAAAGTAAAAAAAAAGTTAGGTGGCCGACGACTAGAGCCGTTACCCTAGTTCGTTTTCAGTGAAATGTTGAATTTCTTCTCTGCATTTGGAAATTTGTCACATCGAACAAATCATTTCAATAACCCCGCACGTCATTCAGCTCGCTGACCGATATCTAATTGGAAAGAAAATCGTATTCAAAATACTTATTCAAATCGTAAAGATGGACCGAAAAATATGCAAAAAAAAAGCAAAAAGGGGACAGACACGGGCTCAAATCAAATCACTGAATTCATCTTTAAGTACATTTAATTGATTAATTAAATATTTTGGTGAAATTACTTCAATCTTGGGGCCTAAGCATTAATACTCAGAAATGTGGGCTTACATGTTATAGGAATTCCTACGGAAAAGGCCATAGGTTAGCGGGTAAGGAAAGCAAAACACTGTCCTTACACATTCAAGGAAATCCCGTGCCACTCAAAAACGAGACAAAATATTTAGGTGTTTGGTTTCATAGTCGGTTATAAGACCAGTTTTAAATACAAATTTTAGCACCTGGTTTGCCATTTCTCCCATCGTGGCAAAAGAGCTAGAAATGTTTGAGAGATACAACTTAAGATGCTGCAGTGGACTGTTTAGAAGACCTGATCAAAAATGGTACCCAAACCGGATGCTTTATAATACAACTAACATTACACCCCAAATGGCCTACATGATATTTAGCTTGCAAGGTTTTTACGTCTCACGAGAATCCGCTCATTAAAGCGCCTTGGGATGCAAATATAAATGATAGCATGTACGATAATTACTATCTATCACCCTTCAATCTATTGCACGATCGCTCTAGCTCTGTTTTAGAGTTAAACTCGAATAGGTCATTGACATTGCCTTTTTACGAGAAAGCTTCACTGCCTAATCTAAAAGGAAAATATATTAAATGTCACAGTAACCTTATTAATACTCTCATCGCATGTTTCATAGAACTTAGTTTAAAGCTTAGTCAAGAAAATAATAAACAATGTTTAGCGCCTAAGATTACCATGTGACTTGTTCTTATATACGTATTGCTATATAGAAAACGTAGTTGCATGCAAAAGTCCAAAGTGGCTCTGTTAAAAAAAATATAATGTTTTTATTGTTTTCTCTACCTTTACTCTAGTCATTAGTCTTAAGTTGGCATACAAGAGCCAAAAAAGTGCATATATGCCGGGAGCTAGCATATATACAACAAATATTTGTCTAAAATTTGTTCATGAATGTATTTCATGGAGCTGTTAGTTAATAATAGTTACACTTACGTCGCCCTAGTGACACAAGAACGTAACTACATTTTTTACGATTTTGGACTGGGTATGACACCTTACTTCATATATCATTCTATATATTGTGGCAAAAAATTGTACCTCTAGGTGAAGTAGTTTAGAAGTTAGCACTTGCCGTATCAAAATTTTTTTCGAAAAATAGTAGGAAAAATAGTAAAAAAAAATCACAAAATCGTCTCTCCTGAAAACTAGCAAATATTGACATACATCTAGTCTAGATTGTTCCTTTCTAGCTAGCCTGATATAATTTTAAGTCGGCTACTTTTAAAACTTAAGTGTTCAAAAAAATAATGTATTTTGTCTTTGGCTTCAATAAAAATTAATTGAATTGAATTGGTGAAATTACTTCTGACTACAGACGAAAAAAACCCGTGCAACCAAGTTTTGTCCAAGGCTGTCATATAAAGTCTTCTTCGTTGAACGGGAACGGTGAAATGAAATTTCAAAATTGTTGAATTTCGAATTAAGCGGTCGTCCCAAACACTGTTTTATTCCAATCCATAATATATAATAATCCATTTCCTGGGGAGGCAAGCCGTCCGTAAAGTTGTGAAAGATACAATAAAAGTTTTTTTTTTAAGTTTTTTGTGTCACTTGTTTAAATTATTACAAAAGTGCATTCCGGCTTTATTTTTTTTTGGGTTGTTTTCAATTCGTTGGGCCTAATTTTCACAAACGAAATGTGGCTTGATGCCGGTATCAAATAAGGCCCCATTTTTTTTCCTAATTTCATTTTGCCCTTTCGGGCATTAATTCTTTTGGCGTATCACCGATATGAAGCTACCGCTGAACTTTTCCCCGTGCATCTTTCTACAACTCAGTGGAATATTTAAACTGGATCAGCGCAAAAATGACCCTGTTGGGCTTTTTATCAAAAATATGCGGCCATTAATAAAAACACTTTATTTCAGTTGAAAAACAAGTTAAATCCAGGTAGATACAATACCATTCAAAAAATCTTCTTTCTCAATTGAGCTAGAACTTTGAAATTTTGCACATAGATAATTTTGGGGCTTCTCGGATTTAAAAACCGACTGACTGCAGCACTCCCTACATCACTATTTACTCTTACTTCTATCTAGATCTTTAAAATTTTGCACATATATATTCCAGGGGCATCTGAATTTCGTATGTGCAAATCTACCGACAGCAGCGCACCCTACACGGTCTAACTTCTTTCTCAATGAAGCTAAAACCTTGAAAATGTGCATGACTTTAACCTCTAACTTCTATTTCTATTAATGTTGAAGCTTACAATTTTGCAAAAATGTATATATTAAAAAACCATACATTTTATATTATGTAAAATGTATGTAAAAGTTTACCAAATCTAGCGCCCCATTATGGCTTTTAACTCTAATATCTTTCTCAATTAAATAAAGAAATTTTGTTCCAATCTTTTTGAAGGGTTCCTGCTTTTCGGATATAATAACCGACCAACTGTAGCGCTTCCTGCTTTTTCTCAACTTTAACTTCTTTCTCAATTAATATTTTACGTTGAAACTTTGAACACATTTTTTAAGGATTTTTAAAACTCACGTCACTATCTTTTTTTGGACGTTCATAAAAAAAATTAAATTGTTTGAAATTTAATTTAAGATACAGTTTTTGAAAGAGAATGTAGGGTTTACACTTTTTTTAAAACTCAGTTTCAAGACTGAAGAAATTAACCGAAGTATGTAGTACTCTGTAAAGTACAAAAAGCGGTCAAGTGCAAGTCGGACTCGCCCATGAAGGGTTCCGCGCGAATTATAATTATAATTTACTTCGGCACCTATTACAGATTTATTATTAGAAAATAATGGTTCACGGTTTACGCATAAGGTTTATGTTTATTTGAGTTGATTGAATGAAAAGTAAATTGCGGTTTACGATTTATGACGTATTAAAAAACGTACTTGCTAGATCTCATTCCAACAAATTTTCGGTGGAAGTTTGCATGGTAATGTACATCATATATTTTTTTTTTAGTTTTATCATTCCCTTATTTTAGAAGTTACAGGGGGGGCAGGGGCACACATTTTACCACTTTGGAAGTGTCTCTCGCGCAAACTATTCAGTTTAGCAAAAAATGATATTAGAAACCTCATTATCATTTTTGAATACCTATCCATAGATACTCCACACGTATGAGTTTGATTAAATTTTTTTTTGAGTTTCAGTTCTAAGTATGGGAATCGCCCAAAATTTATTGTTATTTTTCTATTTTTGTGTGAAAATATTAATGCGGTTCACAGAATACATCTACCTACCAAGTTTCAACAGTATAGCTCTTATAGTTTCGGAAAAAATGGCTGTGACATTCCCAGACAGACAGACAGACATGACGAATCTAAAGGTTTTTGTTTTCTGCCATTTGGCTACGGAACCCTAAAAAGAGCATTTCTTTTATTTGCAGTCTTGCAAACTCATTGTTGAATAAAACGATTTCAAGTGTTTTCAATATAAGATCCGGGCAACGCCGGGTATCATACGCTAGTAAAAGTATATAATTCGTAAATTGTAAACCAGTGATAAACACAAGTCTTTAATGTCCCCAGGCATATAATCCCTGCTCTTTTGTGTGTATTAATTAAATTTTAATAAAAATCACTTGTAGCCATGATCATCATAATTATCCATCCCCTTTTAAGACTTCCCCACAAAATTGTGAAAATCCCTCAAAATGACATATAAAACAATCGCACCGGAGATAAACTTCAGCTGGCTCTTTAGTGAGAGTTGAGGAAAGCACTCATCCTGCGAACATACCTGCCAGAACAGAGAAGGAGAATAATCATAATAATAAAAATGAAGTACAAAATTCAGGTTGACAAACAACCACCACCACCGATACCGTCGTGTCGGCACCATCATCACCATCCACCCATCATTCTTGATTCTTGCGATTCCCCTATTGCCAATACAGAACATTGCTAGCTGCTGTTTTTCAGCGTCTCTGCCTGTTTTTTATGTACTCAAGTGATTGTTCAGGCTCAAGTAAATGATGTAACCTTGGGGCATAGTGTTGCACATAAATATTTATGCTCGCTAAATTGTCAGTTAAATGCTCTATCGTGGTTCTTAGTCATTCAGTAATATTTTGAGATGCGATGCTAAAGTGTGGTTCACTAGAAGAGTAGCAGCAATAAAAGAAAGCCGTCAAGGCTCAGGCATATCATGAAAATGAATTCCGTCCATTACAAGGTCATGATGAATTATGCGGGAGACGCCTTCTCCCCCTATCTCTAGAGCAGAAGGCCTTGACGCTGGAAACAAACATGCACTGAAATGCATTTTTGCATAGAATTTGAATTATTATCCTTGTGAATTATTTGCTGTACTTAATCCGGGTGAACTATCATCTGCTTGTAAGACATATTCGAGAAATAAAAAAAAAAACATTTATTTGCATATGCACCAGAATACAATGAACGAGATTAGATTTCATGACAGTATCAAATGGGGACACAGTGTGGCTTCATAATGTCAAACTAAGTTGACAGATAAGTTTCGTGGTGAAAGTTTTAAAGTGTAAATTGTATTTCATTCATTTAGACAATCACAGCCAATATGTATAAACTACCTACAGGCCCTGGCCAAATTATTAGACGCACTGCAGTTTTTTAATAGTTTTATGTGTTGCACGAATTTATATGCAATATTTTTATATTTAAACATATATATAATGTGTTTTTATTTAGGAGATTTTAAATATGATTCCATTTTGTACTTATTTTAAACGTGTTGCATTACAGTGTTAAACAATTGATACGAGAACGTAAACAAGTACAAACAAAGTACACAGAACCTTACAGTGCGTCTAATAATTTGGCCAGGGACTGTATAACAAAGATTCTCATATTTTCTTAAACAGCTTTTACATATAATACTTAAATCAATCGCAAGTAGTCAACTGAATAACAGTTTCTGGCTTAGGCGTTCTAAGAAAAGCAACTTCATACACTGCCGGTAGCACATACAAATCGAAAAACGATGCGACTAAATCGCACCCCCGGTGCAACATTGACGTAAATGCTACTTTTCTTTATGTTGAAGTATACAAAATAAAATAACGTACTATACGAGGCAGAAAAAAAGACTTCATGTACCCAAAAAATTATTTATCCATCTATCTATCCTAAGAAAAAGCTTTACCATTTATTCTTAGGCTTATGAAGAGTTTAAACCCACAATTAGCTTATTTTGGAATTGAAAAAAAGGTATGAGCCACGCTGTACTCACGGTATAGTTATAGGCTCGTCAGCGTTGCATTAGTTTAAATTGTGAGCGTGTCAGTAGACGAATTTTGAAAACATTTACACATGAGCAAGGGCCCCTGGAGAGTCTATATTATAAATTTCAGCTCCCTAGCTCAAACTTTGGTTTTTTTTGCCGTCCGACCTGAAAATCTGACGATGACGGCGACGCTCGATATTTCCAACTAGGCCCTACCCAGAGCAAAGATGGTTACACATCAAAAGGCTTTGTTCACTTTGAGCTTTATTTTAAAATAATTAAATTAAAAAAGCAAGTTTTACACTAGTTCGCAGTATTTGGGGTGGCATAGGTGCAGTAGTGTATTCGCTTTTTGAATGGAAGGTCGTGCGTTCGAATCCCGGCCAAGTCCATTACTTTATAACGAATACATGAAATCGTATTCTCACTAAGCTACTTACACAACCACCTGTGAAGAAAAACCCTACATCTACACCCAAGCACTTCTTTCTTATCTGTCTATTCTTTCTAATAGTAAGTAGCACCGAAAATCATGCAATGAAATACGGTATTGCCAGGTGCTGCTTGCACAAATGCTTACGCTGTGTTCTTAGCACTAAGGGTGTACTGTAACAACAGAAAAAATCCCTTTAGCGTAATCAAATTATAAAAAAAAAAGTATTTGGGAACAATGTTTGTCTTTTAATAAATGCTGAAGGTCATCCTTTTTTCCTTTGTTGATTATAATTTCTGAGGTGTAAGAACAATAAAGACGCAAAATTCTTTTTTGCCTTTTAAAAAACAAAAAGAAACTCGCCAAAATCGAATCAAAATATCCATCTATGTTATTGTTTATCTAAGATGCATGCAACTGACCAATTTGCAATTTACTTCATTTTAGAGCTTTAAGACGTGCACTTTTCTTGAAGAACCACGCTCAACTGACTAATCGGATATTATTGGATTGAAAAGCTTTGCCTTCCAAACATTTACAGCAAAAGAAAAAGTGTCATCTTTTGGAAACTAAAACATAGGGGCGGGCTACAGTCCGCTTGGGCGAACTGTTGGATACCCTATTCATATTCCTATCCCTCATAAGTGGGCGTGACAAAAGTCTAAGTATGGTTGAATTGTTAAGAACGCTCCACATATTTTGTTATATAACATTTAAAGGATTTTATCAAAAAAAAAACCCTCCCTAGCTCAAACTTGGGTGTTTCAATAAAATTGTTTTATTTAATTGTGGGCGTGTTAGTAAGCGGATTTAAAAAAAACAACATATGAGAATAAAGGGCCCCTAGAGAGTATATATTATAAATTTCAGCTCCCTAGCTCAAACTTTGAATTTTCAAAAAAAAAAAAAAAAAAAAAAAAAATGTGGGCGTGTCAGTGGGCAGATTTTGAAAATATTTACACATGAGCATAAAGGGCCCATAGAGAGTATATATTATAAATTTCAGCTCCCTAGCTCAAACTTTGGATTTTCAAAAAAATTGTTTTCTTTATTTGTGGGCGTGTCAGTTGGCGGATTTTGAAAATTTTTTATCCCGAGCAGTTTTAGGAGTCATAGATCATATATAAAAAATTTCAGCTTTCTAGCTGAAAATTCAATTTTTTAGAAAATTTTGTTTTTTGAGTTTGTGGGCGTGTCTGTGGGCGGATTTCAAAAATTCGTAAACTTGATTATTTCGGGACACTAGAGAGTATATGGTTAAAATTTCAGCTGTCTAGGTCCAGTTTAAAGGCCTAATTTTTGCCTAAATTTTACTTACGTCGATGTTGAATTGGGAGGTGCGATAGGTAGGGGCCAGTTTAAATGAAGCTTGCATTTCCCCCACTTCCCCATTTAATTAGATGAGATCTTTCCCGTGCAATGACGAGATAGGAATATAAATGCAGCACCCCCGAAACACAGCGCTTGTCGTAAAAGATTCTAGAGCCGCAATTAGCGTTTTGAGATTCTCCTGCAAGTGTGGGTTAACCCGACTAGAAATCAGCGGTGTCGTAAAAAGGCTATCAAGATAAATCAATGAGGTGCATGCACGTGTCGAAATCGTACCTCTAATAGAGGCAGACTAAACAAAATCAGGATTACACACAAACACCTTCAAAGCGCTTTCGTCTGAAAAATATCTGTGAATTAATAAAATTAAAGAGTTTGGAATTCCCGAGTGCGATTTTTGGTATGTTAAAAAAAAGTGGGTTAACATTAACTAAGTCTCTGCAGAAAGTAAAGGAGTAATTTTTGCTACAATAAAAAAAGCACCGTGGTAAAAAGGTTAAATACATACTGTTAAAAATAACACACTAAACAGTCTCGTTTTGATGTTTGGTTAAATTCAAATGAATCTCTTGGTAAAGAAAAACCTACTGAATTTGGGGTTTTAACATACTGATTGGTTATTAATAAATGAATGTTAACAATCTCTCTGTTAAAAACAATCAATTTGTTGCTTTAATATAATCAATGACTGAGTTAATTTCAACTGCTTATTTCGCCAATCGACTGACCGGCCGATGTGCTTACAGCATACACAAATGTGACCCTGACCGGCACCGCTGACTTAATCCAAGGGGGCCTATTTACCACCACTGTGTGCCCAGCCGTTATCCTGTCCACTGACCACCCGACCCTGATAACAATATACCACCAAGTACGACCAGCGAGCAGATGAAAACAATGCAGACCAACTTTGAAACTCGTCTTCATAATTCAGAACCGCTTCTTGCAGAAAATCACACTAGTAGACCATCAAAATTACCAGTCGGAGAAGTTTTTCTTTGGCTTGGTTTTGGGAGCACCACGAAAACTACAGGATGTATTTTTGACACCAGGTAATGAAATTGTTCAAGTCAGCCTGCAGCGCTTGAGTATCAGCATTACATGAAATATGGCTAGAGATCCGCATGTCATCAGCGTAAATTTCAAGGTCAGATCTTGAAACAATAAGCTCGACATCATTAATGGTTAGCAAGAAAATCAGTGGTCCTAAATGGCTACCTTGAGGTCGCCTGAAGTTGCACGAATAGGGTTTGAAGCGCACGATCTAAGAAGAACTAATACAGACGATCACTTGAGTAAGAACTTAGCCACGATGTAAACAGTGGTGGGAAATCAAGTAATTTTACTTTGTAAAGGGCAACATTATGGGATATTTTTCGAAAGTTTTATTAAAACCTGTTTGCGAAAAGGTTCGACATGGCTTTTGAATCACAGGACGATAAATTCAGGTATTTTAAAGATGAAGCTTATGACCCTTTACAAGAAACCTTGACGTAGGTGCCAACCACAACTGTACAAGCAGACGAACACACAAACATTGGTTTTTATATATCAGATGTAGGTATGTATTTCTTGACGCCCGCCTTAGGTAAGGTAAGAATTCTTATGTCACTTGGCCTAATGTAGCGGCATCGCGAACCAGTAGCGATACAGTAAAGCGGGAGGGTTATGATCCCCCTAATCCAAATCCTAACCTCGTCGTAAGGAAAAAAAGAAGAATAATTCGATGAGGTCAGCGGCTTCTGTCAAGTATCATTGAGACATTACAAATCAGACTAATGCTATTGCTGGAAATCATTCTGTACACACTTTATTTTTTGAAATCTGTAACACTCCAAACAAATTCTTCTCTAAAAAATCATTTAAAATTCTATTATTATTTTTCGATGTTACGCTCTTCCAGCCCTAGTTACTAAGTTGTTTATTATTTTTCGATGTTACGCTCTTCCAGCCCTAGTTACTAAGTTGTTTATTATTTTTCGTTGACACGCTCTTCCAGCTCTAGTTACTAGTTGATATTATTTTCGTTGCCCTAGTTACTAAGTTATTTATTATTACGTTGCCATGTAAAAACTCCTATAAAAGGCCGCGCCGAATCAGAATAAAATCACTTCACTTCTGGTTGTGATAGCTAGAGGTAAGCAATTCGACGGTACACTACTGCCTTTTGCTCCTCAAGCGTTTACAACAAGGAAACCGAGTTACATCGTTTTTGTTCCCATTGACGGAGGTATACTACCGCCTCTTTGGTTTGAACTAATAAATTGCTCTTTTCACCAACCTTTTGTGTTATCGCCTATTCAGCGGGGTACTGCGTTATTTCGCACATCCTGCGGTAGAGGGTAAACCAAATTGATATTACAGTTTTTGAGCTTTTCATTTTTTTTTATTCTTGCAAGCCATCACTACGGCTGTCATATGTTAAACTGAATAAAAACCATAGATATTTAATCAACTCTGTTTTATTCTCCTCCTAGAGGAAGAAGAAGTTGGACCGACCTCACTCCCCGAGAATCTCTCTCATTTATTTAGTCTCGCACTAAAAAAGCTTGACCACTACAAATCTAATTTAAATTCACCACATCATTGCCATTTGTTTTTATGCAATCAGGAATTGACTGGGTTAGTGTGATTTAAACAAATAGAGTTGCTGTCGTAATATTAACAGCCAGCTGTATCAAAGATCCTTCTGAAGCTCTCGTTGTATGTAGGTATTCTATTCCATCAGCAGACACAAGTACGCAGACACTACAGACGTAAGATTTCTAAATTCATCTTGCTCTGTTCATCTACCGTAGAAAGCAAACTACCTTATACAAGATAACAGGAGATATTTCGTTTTACCTATCTTTGAATCATTCTAAACTATAGCTGCATATGCAATTTGACTTTAAAATCATTCAATTCGCGTCACTCGTTTCCCCTTCGCAATCAAACGCAAGTTTATTTCAAGAGACCCAACCGTTTCAACAATACCAAATACTCGTATTATAATCCATTGTGCATTGAGTACGGCACTCCTTTGAGTATTCTTTTCCAAGCTGTAGTCCTTTGCTGAAGAGTTCTTTCGCAGTTGATTTTTGATACTCTAAGAGGTCTCTCTAAGGCTAGTGCTACGACTATTAGAAATATCGACTACCACCGCTGAATTGGGAAACTTCGCCGTGCACATATTAAATTAATAATATTGCACCAAATGGGACTTCTCACAAAAAAATTACATCCATTGTGAATCTCTTATGTATATTCAACTTGCGGACTTATTGGTCTACAAGTTTCTACTTTTTTTGCATTTCAAGAGAGACCAATATATGAGTGGGAGCCGGGAAAGACTAGCTCCTAGTAGAAAATCAATAAAAGTAATTATTTTTCTTTCAAGAAAGTATTCTTTTCTAGATTTTGTATTCGATTTGTTCTATTTCTGAAGAAGTTTTATGGAAAGAAAGGAATTGATTGGCCGACTAAAGAGGAAGTAAAACCAAAAGTAAATATTAAAATGTTTGACCTATTTTCTGATTTCTTGTTTGAAGAAGATGCCTATGTAAAATTTGTTTCTTTAACTGCAAAAATTGTGTAGATATTATTCGATAAATTGTGAAAAAGTGTTTACTGATTATTTTTATTCATATTTAAGGAAGAGTTCAGAGCGTTTGTGGTTTTCCATTATATAAATTGATCCTTAACAGATTCGACTGCTGGCTGTGAGAAAGCTATATTGAATTATGCCCCAACTGCTTCACAAAATGTTTCTAAACACCGTATTCACATTCTCCATTCAAAAGTGTATCTACGATTGCCAAGCCCAATAGATAATGGTTTCTCTAATTAAACTTCAATTCACTAGCACATAATTATTTTATATCTCTGTGACTACACCAATTAAGATTACCTTAACGAATGACTACTATACTGTGTATAGAGATACACAGGAGTATAAAATCTTTTATCTTCGATTTCAAATTAAACGAATTTCTGTGCTCGGCATGAAAAGTAAACCACAAACTTGTACCCCCAATTCATCGTCGTCCTTGTTCTTCTTCTTTCTTGATCCTTTCACTTTCCTTTTTTCTCTCAACATTATAAAGCTACACTGCAGAGAAAGGAATAATTCCTTGCTTCCTTCTCTATTATTTCACATACTACTCCCACCAAATCAAGGATAATTGAAAAGTAATTAGACAGAACATTTAACAAGGTTAGACATAAGGAGAGTGCATACCATGTAAGGATGGATGTGTGCTTAGACATAGGGGAAATCATGATGAGGCAAGGCAAATAATTACGCTGCCTTCCAACCAACCAGTGCCAAACTCAAAAGTCAATCGTCACGTTTTTTTTATGGCTTTTTTTGTTAATATATTTTTGTCTAGCTAAACAATTAAATCAAATTAAACGGGTAAAATGATATGGAATATTGAAAAAAATAAAGAAAACCCCAGAAATGCGGGAATTTCGCGGCCTAATACAGAAAACGACTTAAGATCAGGCACCGTATAAGCTAGTTCTCATTCTAAACTTTCGTGTATGAGACAGTGATTCATGTGGAAGTTGTCTCCGGTCATAGAGCAACAAATTAAACATCATGATACCATAACCGTTAACTTCGTTTTCTCTGTACGTCTTTGAGTGTTAAGGATAGCTCTGTGAATTACGAGCCCCGACGTTTGTATGTGCCTATATGTACATATGTTAAACCCAGCTACCCTTAAGTTGCTATTAACCCACTGCTGCTGCTAAGAACCCAACCAATTTGTGAGGATATAATCATTTTTGAGAGCATATACCAACTAGCAAGTCCTTCGTCGTTTATAGTCAGAGCAAATAGCAAATAATTAGAGAGAGAGTGTGACACACTCATTTAATATGAAGTAATTATATTTTCCATTTCTGGTTCCTGTAGCGTCGGCAGGCACACTGTAACCTCTGCAGTTCCTTGGGCTCCTAAAGGAATTCGCCACCTTTGCACAAACTAAAGGGATGAAAATGTTTGCTGTTTCCACACATAACAGACTAAAATTGAAACAAACTGAAATTTTTAGCCGATTCGCTATATTTTATAGCAAATAACTCGCTACATTATCAGGCTAACATGCCCGCTGTTAATATGTATGTATGTGTATATGAGGAAGTAAACAGCAAATTGGCATACATATGTAATATCAATTATTATTACTTAATAAAATAATAATAATTATTATTTAATTATTGAGTCTGTGTGTATGCGAACCCTGCTAATCTTCGGTCAATTAGTTTGCTTTCTAACGTTAGAAAAATCTTTGATAAAGTTGTCAATAGAGCCCTGTTGAAGTGGGTTGCGGAGAGGCAGTTTGGTTTCAGAGCCTAGGCAGGCAAGACACTATTCATGCCGCTCGAAGACGGTATTAGAAATACAGTGGAACAAATGTTAAAACCAATGCGTGGGTGCTTGTTTTGTCCACTTTGGGTTAGGTTACGGGGCAAGCACCCGTCACACTTAGGTCAATGTAGACCCTTTGTGATACACTGAAGGTTATGATTCCCTTACTTGGAACCAATGAAAAACCAATGAAAAACCTAGCGGGCTTACAAACCATCCAACTTGTGCAAGTCGTTCACAGACTTTCTCCCGTTCTTCTTAGTCCTGGAAGAAATGTCTGCCGAGTATCGTGTTTCTAATATGACAGAGTGCAGGGCAGTGACAGAGGACTTAAAAGCTTCGATTTTATTTTCGTGGCGGAAATCGATTTTATTGCCGCTTGGCTGTCAATGAAGAAGGTAATATCAGCATGTGGTATTGCCGTCATTGCAACCTGCTTAGCGGCTGTTGTCGCCGCCAGAACCTCAGCTTGGAAGACACTGCTTTAGTCGGGGAGTCTGATCGAGCCAGTATCCATCTTGGAGCCATCTGTATAGATGGGGATCGTTGCTTCATGGGCTGGTACTTGATTCTCATGCCATTCTTCCCGACAGGGAAAAGAGACAGTAAATGGTATTATAAAATCTAGTTGGGGAGTAATGTTGTCTGTGCATACATTACCACCCGTAAATTTCTGTAGAATATGTATGTACATGTCCTGTTGTGCTGGGTTTCCAGTTTTCTGTTTGGCTTAGCCACAAGGCACTGTTTGCTGCAGATTCTTGTACAAAAAGATCTAGAGGTTTAAGATTTTGAATTTGGACTCTAGTCATAGTCTTAAGGTTGGTGACCTTGAACAAAACCTGCCACCAGACTAAGTTACCATATGTGAGTATTGGTCTTACCACTGCCGTATGCAGCCACATGATAATTTTGGGACTAGGACCCCAGGTTTTGCCGAAAATTCTGTTGCAGGCATATAAGGCTTTCATTGCTGCTCATATGCTACTACCTTGACTCCACTAAGTCCAAGTTTAAAGAATCTCGTTTAAAACGAGTACCCATAGAAAGGGTGATAGGACTCCGCCTTGAGGAGTTCCTCTAGATGCTGACACCTTAATTATTTCACCACCTAACTCTGTTTTGATGCATCTTCTTTTAAGCATGCACATTATCCATTTAATAATGGTATTCTCCACATTTAGGTTTACTAGGGCTCTCTCTGCGGCTTCCCCTTGGACGTTGTTGAAGGCACCTTGTCCTAAACCGCTGCTATGTGTAATTTATGATATGCTAATGGGAAATAAATTCGTATATGACAACGTGACCTCGAGTAGAGTCGGGCAGTGAATTTTCTCATCCCGTTCAACACCTACACTGTGAACTGATAGGTTCACTGAGCAACTGATAGGTTCGCTATAGCATGGCATATCCTGACGATTTCGTGGTCCACAGATCAGGTGGTAAAATCGAGGTCTTCAACAAACGGTTTCAGCATGACTTTGATGAAAGGAATATTGCGATGACTGAAAGTTGATTTTTAGAAATCGGAAACAATCCTATGTAGAACAACATTGTCTGGAGCCTCTAGAGGTACCAGAAAAAAACTGGAGAAAACATCCAATTTCGCACAAAATGAACAGCCGCTGGCGGTTAGAAGCGTAGTTAGATACCTTGGTATCCTTCTCGACCAGTATCTATATTTTGCTGGAACGAGGGCGGCTTTTGCTGTGGATAAAAGAATGTTTCAAAGCAGTCAACTTGCCTCCAGGGTAAAGATCATAGTTTTTTTTCTTTTTATTTATAATAAGCGCGCACTAAAGGGATTTGTTGGGACCCTTATAATGTATTAGCTACACAGCGCGGGCGTTAAAGTAATTAGGGTGAGAAGAAAAGGAGAGATGCCGATGCCCGTTGGTTTTGAATGTTTGTACGTTATAATGTGCAGGAAAAATGGATAAGATCATATGCTACTCGTATGTAAGCCCTGATAAGATCAATCATCGCGTATGAATTCAAATTCTGGTTCAATAAAGCGGGGGGGGGGGGGGGGGGGGTATTTGTTTGATTAGGGGAGAAATCACATCTAAACAATGTTACCATGCATGCAAATCCGTGGGCTAATGCGATTGGAGATCACCGGTATCGTGAAAGGATGATAAAAACAAAAATGAAACATAGGGACGGGCTACAGTCCGCTTGGACGAACTGTTGGATACCCTATTCTTATTCCTATTCCTCATAAGTGGGCGTGACAAAAGTCTAAGTATGGTTGAATTGTTAAGAACGCTCTACATATTTTGGTATATAACATTTAAAGGATTTTATAAAAAAAAAACGCTCCCTAGCTCAAACTTGGGTGTTTCAATAAAATTGTTTTATTTAATTGTGGGCGTGTCAGTAGGCGGATTTAAAAAAAATTAACACATGAGAATAAAGGGCCCCTAGAGAGTATATATTATAAATTTCAGCTCCCCAGCTCAAACTTTGAATTTTCAAAAAAAAAAAAATAATTGTGGGCGGATTTCGAAAATATTTACACATGAGCATAAAGGGCCCTTAGAGACTATATATTATAAATTTCAGCTCCCTATCTCAAACTTTGGATTTTCAAAAATTAATATACCCTTAGAATAGGGTATAAAAAAATTATTTTATTTATTTGTGGGCGTATCAGTGGGCGGATTTTATCCCGAGCAGTTTTAGGAGTCATAGATCATATATAAAAAATTTCAGCTTTCTAGCTCAAAATTCGATTTTTTGCAAAATTTTGTTTATTTGAGTTTGTGGGCGTGTCTGTGGGCGGATTTCAAAAATTCGTAAACTTGATTATTTCGGGACCCTAGAGAGCATATGGTTAAAATTTCAGCTCTTTAGGTCCAGTTTAAAGGCCTAATTTTTGCCGACAGACGGACGGACGGACGGACATGGCTAGATCGACATTACTATCGATGCTGATCATAAATATAGTAACTTTTATGGGTCTACGGGCAATATTAAGGTATGTTACAAACTATGCGTCAAAATTAATATACCCTTAGAATAGGGTATAAAAAGTGGTCTGGGTGCGGACCTTGCGGATCGCACCCAGTGGGATCAATATGAATTATGCGATTAGTGGGAAATTTTGAAATGTGGTTAAACATAAGATATGGTTAAGAATTATTTAATGTTCAAAAATGTTCTTTAATATTGTTCATGGAAATTGCATGTTGTTAATAACAGCGGAGTGTGATATATATTAATGCCGCCATTGTTATGAACAAGGAGACCTGTAAATTTACATGTATACGAAATAACGGAGCACAATTTAATAATGATTTGCTCAATGAGAAACTAAAATAAATAGTGCAAATAAAGGCAAATTATTTTAGTTATTTATTTACTAACAAAAAACGTCTGGACGGATTTCTCTGAAAACTTAATCAGTTCTGAGTTACGTAATTACGCTTCGAATAAATCCGGGTCCATGTCAATATCATCTTTGGTTCTCGAGATAATCGTGGTGAACGATAATTCCGAACGCACATACGCACATACGTACATACGCACATACGCACATACGTACATACGTCATTCCTAAGAAGATCTCTCGCCAGAATGGATACACCATATTACTTGCTGAGGATAGTGACGAACTACTTTAACAACAGGAAGTTAAGGTATTATACCGACGAAGGAGTCAAATACTACAAGGTTACCGCGGGCGCCCCACAGGGATCCGTACTGGGGCCACTTCTGTGGAACATCATGTATGACGGAGTCCTACGATTAATGCTACCTCGCGGAGTATCGATAATAGGATTTGCCGACGACATTGCCATCGTGACAGTAGCTAAACAGATCCATGAAGTCGAATCAGCTACAAATGAAACAATTTCCAGGATAACACACTGGCTAGTACCCGCCGGACTAGAACTAGACGACCATAAAACAGAAGCTGCCCTTATAACTAGTCGAAAAACCATTGAATTCGCCAATTTCCAGGTGGGGAACCAGATCATCAGATCCAAAGAAGCAGTCAAATATCTTGGAGTCATGCTAGACAACAGACTGCAGTTCAAGACGCACGTGGAGTATATTACAAAGAGAGCATCGCAAATACAGGGAGCTCTCTCACACATACTACCTAACATCGGTGGACCTGGATACGCTAGGAGGAACGTAGTCAGTTCAGTCCTCCTTTACGCCGCTCCGGTTTGGGCGGGGGCACTGGCGACGAAAGAAACAAGAAGGAAACTATCATCCGCATACAGGCTTAACGCGTTAAGGACAATCTGTCGTTTTCGAACCATCTCGGACGAAGCGGCCTTCGTCATAGCTGGAATGATACCCATAGACATTCTAGCGGTGAAAGTGAAATGGCAAGAATCAAAGTAGAAGAAAGAGCAGCTTCAATTGCTATATGGCAAACCAGATGGAACAACACTACAAAAGGCAGATGGACATGGAAGCTGATCCCGTCAATCGAGAACTGGACAAAGCGCACATGGAAACAGCAACTACCACCTTACGCAGTTCCTGACTGGCCACGGCGGCTACCGCAAATACCTACATCGATTTGGACACGATAGCTCGCCATTTTGCCCAGATTGTCCAGACCAGGAGGAAGACACGGAGCACGCAGTTTTTCATTTTAGGCGATTCGTATCATGGAGAACGAATCTGCCCAATCCATCTTTCGTAATAGACCATATGTTGCAGTGGGAGGACAATCGGACGACAGTTTGTAATCTGGTAACAACTATCCAAAATGAACTGCGGAGATTAGAAAGGCTAAGGAGAACATCAGAAGCAGCAGAAGCGTCAGAAGCAACTGACACAAGACAAGACGCATAGCATGAATTGCTAACCAGCCCCGCGAAGTAATACCTAACGGCAGTCCCGCGGGGAGAGTGGTTGACGTCTGCTGGGTGTGGATTAGTACGTAGGCGCATTCCTGGCATCGATTATTCGGGTTTGCGAATGGTGCATGCCATCTTTTGAAGATTACCACATCCATTGGCACAGCCAAGAAAAAAAACATACGTACATACACACACACACAGACATCTCTTTAAAAACGTTCGATTTGAATTCCGTTGACCTTGAAACGTGGAGATGTGTCAAAATTCGCGATTCACGGAATCGGGCGCATTACAACAACTTCCAATGGGAAGTTAATAAAGGCAAACTAGCTCAATTTTTTTAGGTATTTATTTACTAACAAAAAACGGCTAGACCGATTTCGCTGAAAACTTAATCGGTTCTGAGTTACGTAATTACGCTTGGAATAAACCCGGTCCCATGTCAATATCATCTTCGGTTCTCGAGATAATCGTGGCGAAAGATAATTCCGAACGCACATACGTACATACACACGAACGGACAGACATCTCTATAAAAACGTAGAATTTGGAGATATGTCAAAATCCGCGATTCACAAAATCGGCCCCATTACAAGAACTTCCACCGTGATGTAAAGGAATTGTTTTTATTTCATAATCAAAGTACTTAAGTTATTCTGCAATTTATTGCTCTTTATTGTGTGACTTAACATTAAACTTATTTATTCAAATTTAGTTTAAATAATAGATGAATACTTATAATAATATATCATTATTTATTAAGAAAAACATCAATTTAAAAAAATTGACATTCATTGTGTGCTCCCCCTCAAAAAAAAAAAACCTTCGGACGCCTTTGATATGTATCTACCTTCATGAAACATTTTTAAATATGATTTCAATACTTAGTATTCGTAATTTCTACAGCCGTGTATAGACCAATCTAATTATACCTTGCAATTAGCATTATGGTAATTTTACAAGTAGCAGTATTTGCCAAAATATGGTTTACTATAGGCTAAAGTTGAGCATTACATTTCTTCATTAGAAAGACGGCTGCTAGATGCTCTATTAAGCTGAAGCTTTAGTACAAGTTTAAACGAGGTGACCTTCTGGTATAGGTATTTGAAAATACTTGGCTCCAATCCTAAACCGGACATGGTGCTCCGGCACTTGACCCTATCAGTCTGGTCTGGTTCAACTACGGATCAAATATAGAATCTGGGGTTGGAGCTGGTATCTTCGGACCCAACATTAAAGTCTCGGTACCTATGGGAATTTGTCCTTTTGTTCTCCAGGCTGAAATTCATGCCAATGAGCAATGGCATCAGAATAGGTACACATATTCTCGTATAGTCAGGCTGTACCTACGCCAAGCACTTTCGTTAAATTTATTGACAGAATGCTGCTACGGTGCATTGCAATCCTTAGTCAAACACAAATAGGTATGTTTGACTTGGATTTATGTCTGCCTACCGGTACCTATAATGCACGCAACGAATCTGCGAATCCCTGCTGACGCCTATGATACATTTTGTTACTATGTATTTCGCATTGGTCAATGTTTTAATATGCCTCATATCAGACAATATGATAGGAACTTCGCAGTTCTATTTCATTTTACAATAATTGATGTACATATTGTTTTAATGTTTTATTAATTAAATCAATTTGAATTGATTGCTGCTTATTTCCAATCTGTTGCACATATTCGAAAACTAGGTAATTAAATTTAATGATAAACAAACCAAATTAACATAATATCAACATTATTACCTAAACCTTCCTTATTACGCTTACATAAATCTAAAGCTGTCTTAAATTCAATGCCACACTTGGCATATTACCATTCATAAAATTTATAAAGGTATTCAAGGATTCACTTAAATACAACGAAATTCCTTCAAAATTCATTAATTGACAATGAAATCATTTTCTCTATAATCATTTTGCTCCAACACCGTACAATCCAAATCTGTTTTGGTATTTATGTTTATACGCACACTTACAAGCAATCATCGTATAGACAAATACCATCCGAAAATGTGTTTGAAATAAAGACGGGAAACTAAGGAGAAAAAGCTTTACCTCCGCGCAGATTTTCGTACTTTTATTCATTTTTATCCTGCGATTTCGTTATCCTCCTAACAATGTTTTCTCTATATTTTTGTTCTACTTCCTTTACACTTACTTATTACTATTTGTTCAGTGGATTCGATTATTATCTTTCTCTTGTATCTCTCCTGTTTGCGCAATGGTATAACAGTTTAAAATTGTAGCAGTGGCAAGTTTAACAGCATTTAAAGAATTCCGCAATTACATCCTAAACTTTATAACTTTTAGAAGAAAACCTTCTTAACAAAAATTGATTAAATAAAAAAAGTCTTACAAAATAATAGAAAACCTTCAAGAACAATTTCCTGGTGTGTACACTTTTTCGGTGCCGCTGTTATGCATGTGTTTCACTCGCCATTTTTGTGGCTTTGTGTGCGTATAGCATTAGCGGCACGAGGAAGGAAACGTCGATAAAATGTATTCTCTCCGAATAGACGAACGAATATAAGGACACGTGAACTTGCAGATAAACGTGGGTGTCATGTAATTCTCCAGGAAATCAAAAAAGGTGTATGACATTGTTGTTGGCCGAGAAAAGGACGCAAGAAAAAAACAAAGTGATTGATGGATCCCATAAGATGAACAAAATATGTTATTAAAATGCTTGGGTGGGAAGAAGCGCTGTACTAGTACAAAATTGTGTTCCATGAATGATTGAGTTCAGAGTTCTTACATTTTTGCCTATTTTTGTTGGTTCGTGATCATTATTTGTGCTTTTCTTTTCGTGATTCGTTTCTTTAACTCAAGACGAAAATTTGCGGACGTCACTGGCAAGCTCCCTTTTGATATGCTCATTCCGAAACACCTACGCATTTCAGTTGGCTTGGAATGACTGGGTGTAGTGTGATTGATTGTGTTAGTGCATACGCAATGATTTCATTGATAAGAACACAATTTCAACGGCTATGGGCAGCGATGGTAAACTTAACTTCAAGTATATGTACATCGACTGTGCAGACGACTGCGGTGACGGTGTATGACGTCAGCCCAGCTTACATATACGAAGAGGAGGATTTAAAACATATTTTCAGCGCTTTAACTGTGGCGGCTTTTAAATAAACATCACTTTGCCCAGATAGTACATACTTCAGCAAAACCAAGTAAATTATATTCGGACTAAACTATTATTGATTATTGAATAAACTTATTTGTAGGTGGGCCAGCGGGTACCTATGACTTTATCCAACGGGGCCACAAATTTCACAAATGGCGTCGAATGTCAATCCGGTTTTGACATTTTCAAAGCAAACCGAATTAGAATTTGAAAATGGAACGCTATGCTTCTGAAGGACGCGCAATAATTGCGAAGTTCTGAAAAAAATCATGGAAAATACCATAAAAAGAGCCCAAGTGGCAATCAGCAATGGCGGCGGCGGATTAAGCGATATCATTTTCAAAACATGATGGAACAAATCTTGAATGCATAAAGAAACATTGAAAATAACGCATTATATTTTTATATTTTATTCCAAAGATAACAACTGCGAAAATAGGGTCATACATTAATAAGTTATGGCCCGGAAAGGCGCAGATGGATGAAAATATTATTTTGAATAAGTCCTTCAGATTCTTCATCAATTGGTAGGATACTGTTTTGTGACGTGCACAGTTCCTCTTGGTTTCTAAGAAACTGCATTGCTTTAAAGTACCAGAACGTTGGCTCCACTTTCCACTACGTCGACTTCACCTGCACCACTCTTAAGTTTCAGAAATTCTTTTCAATTCTTTCCTGAAATAAATGCGTAAAGAATTGAGTTTTTGAAACAACTGCTGTTATTCATATTGGGAATATCTTTCTCGGTATTTGGTATTATTTTTTTTATTCCCGTTACTGAAGTCTTTGCTCTTTAGATTCCTTTGATGCACTCCAAAACAAATTTTCCTATGCAAAAGGAAATTTAAATAAAAAAAAAAAAAAAAAAAAAAATCGGTAAGGCCCATATAGATTTTCATTCAAACACTCTCGGAGGTGTTTACAGCACGCCACTTGAAAACTAACTGAACAAACATTGTGCAATATTACCCACAGACGATACAATTTTTCTATGTTGCTCAATAAATATCAAACATTATTTCGATTTTACACAATATATTGCACACCCTTTAAAGTTTGGCTAACATCTTTCTCGAAGTTTCTCCTGCTGATCGATTTTCTGATATCGGAAGGGGCAAGAGAGTGAATTCCAAAGTCTTGCAGAGTTACCGAAAAATTGGTTTCTTGCCGTATTAAAACGAAAAGTTGGTAAAATAAAAAAACTTTGTTACGGAGAGAGCTAGAAAAAACCATCCTTAATAGACGTACTAGACGGCGAATTTTTGTTCTTTCTTAGATCAAATAAAAACATTAAGATTCTTTTGTTAAGGTAGTTCTTACAACCGCCGCAAGTTATAAACAAAGCGATCCATCCTATTAAAAGCTTCCTTCAATTTGCGCTTGGGTCACAGAAAACTGTATAAGCATAAAGTATCGGTAATAAGATTGACTTAAACGAAATAAGGCCAAAGTCTTGCATTTGGCTTTTTTTCACTTTGATAAAGCGAAAAAATGCCAACAATTTTTTGAATATACGAGGGCGGGTCAATAAGTCCGTGACTTTTTGAATTTCTGACCTCTTTACTGAAACGGCAACACTGCTCCTGTCAACAGGCATCTGTCAGTTGACTCCTGTCAAAATTTAAACTTGCTGCGTCAGTTAGTTTGTGTTTGACAGCTATTTTTATCAGACTACTCACTAATTTGAGGAGAAAATGGAAAAAAGTGAATTTCGTGTGCTTATTAAGCATTATTTCTTGCGAAAAAAAACCATTACCGAGACCAAGGCTAAGCTTGAAAAATACTATGGGGACTCTGCACCATCGATTTCAATGGTAAAAAAGTGGTTTACTGAATTTCGTTGTGGCCGTACAAGCACTGAAGATACCTGGACGCCCAGTTGAGGTCTCTACACCCGAAACAATCAAAAAATTCACGATATGGTGTTGGCCGACCGAAGATTGAAAGTGCGAGTGATTGTGGAAGCCGTAGGGATCTCGCATGGCTCAGTGGTTTCAATTTTGAATGATCACTTGGGCATGAGAAAGCTTTCCGCAAGATGGGTGCCGCGTTTGCTCACAGTCGACCACAAACGCAATCGTGTAACAACTTCACAGGAAGGTTTGGCGTTGCTTAATCGCAATATGGAGGAGGTTTTGCGCCGTTTTGTAACCGTGGACAAAACATGGATCCATCACAACACACCAGAGACCAAACAACAGTCAAAACAGTGGGTTTCTAAGGGTGAATCGGCGCCAAAGAAGGCCAAGGTGGGTTTGTCAGCCAATAAAGTTATGGCGACTGTTTTTTGGGATGCACGCGGGATAATCCACATTGACTACCTTCAAAAGGGAAGAACAATCAATGGGGAATATTATGCCAACTTATTGGACCGATTCAATGACGATTTGAAAAAAAAACCGACCTCATTTGGCCAAGAAAAAAGTTATTTTCTACCAAGACAATGCAAGGGTGCACACATGTGCAGTTGCCATGGCAAAAAACCATGAATTGGGCTATGAATTGCTCCCTCATCCACCCTATTCTCCAGATTTGGCTCCGAGCGACTACTTCTTGTTCCCAAACCTGAAGAAATGGCTTGGTGGAAAAAGATTTGACTCCAATGATGAAGTCATCTCGCAAATAAAGGCCTATTTTGAGGACCTCGACAAATCATTTTTTTTGGAAGGGATAAAAAAATTGGAGAAGCGTTGGACAAAGTTTATAGAGCTCAAGGGAGACTACGTTGAAAAATAAAATTATTTTTTTATCAAAAAATCTGTGTTTTATTCCAAAAGTCACGGACTTATTGACCCGCCCTCGTAGCACCAATGGAAAGTTAAATAATGCCAAATTGGCCTTATTTAACTTTTATGATATAAAATAAAGCCAAAAGTTGAAATTTGAGTGAGTGTGAAATCACAATTAGATCCTATAAACAGTGCAATACGAATGAACACCCCCTGCTTGGGGTCACTGTTTGATTTTTAGTAGTTGCGAGGTTTTATTTTCGCATATTGCCTTATTGGGTTTTGGATATTGAATTCGTTAAAATTTGTCCTTATTTCGTTTGGCGTTATTTCACAGCACCTTTGCTTATATATAGGTATAACATATAGAAGCTGCCCAACCTTGCACCTACTCCAAATCCAACAGGTTCCTCAAATTTAATTCACGTTCACAAAAAGAATTGAGGCCAATAGTTAAAATTTGGCCATATTTCGTTTCACGTTATTTCACTTCACCGACTTTATTAACATCATTTTGATTCTAACTGGAAGACATTTCCCTAAAAGATACAAAGCTCGCAGCCCACCATACACTTTCCCTACTACAGTTATGTTACATGATCACTCCATGTTAGTGATTCATAAGAAATCACAACAAGATTATTAACAGATGTTAAGTAATTAATTGCCTCGTCGCCTATATAGATCTTATGATGATGTGAATCTAAAGGTTTACGAGACATAATGATGGCTTGGTTTTTCTTTGAATTTAATTTAAGATAGTAAGTCTTTATTTATGTGACTTGGTGCATCCTCATCCAATTCCAAATTATAGGTTAGATGGAATTGCACAACGTCTGCATACATCTGTGTTTTGCAGTGTTGCAAAATTGAAGGCAAGTCGCTATTGAGCATTGTAAAAATCCATGGGACAAGAATTGATCCTTGTAGAACCCCTGCATTTGTTGCTACAAAATTTGACATATTTCCAGCTGATACGGCCTTATACCAATTATCAAGATAACTTTTATTCGCCGTTGACTCAAATTGGAAATAGTATCTTAGTTTTTTGAAAGAATCTTGTGCGGAACCGTGTCAAAAGCCTTCGAAAAGCCTAACAGTGTTGTTTCATAGTCTAATTACATTTCTAGACGTAAGGCGTCCACCAAATTTAAAATTCCGCTCGTGCAAATATAACCAGCTCTAAAGCTTGTTTGCCAATTATTTAATTATAATTATTTATTTTTATCAATCTAAAAAAAGTTATAATGGTATAGTCAGCCGATTTGACAATTGATGTTTAACTTATTAAAGAGACTTATACTTAGTTAAATAATTGGGGACTTTTAGATTAGTTAAATTGAAAATAATAATAACAGGAATGACTTAATGAAAAGGAATAATTTAGTTGAAAAAAAATGCAATTAGTTGGGACACAATATTATAAAGGACGATATTTTTTTATACCTGATACTTCACTGCTCAATAGGGTAACAATTTTGGAGCTTCCCAATGCTTCAGGATATGTGGAGGTAGAAAAAATGGAATTAAGAGTGTACCTGAGAAAAGGTATATCTATAAGTGGTTATAATTTTTACAAACTTGAGATGCACGTTGTCTAAGCCAAAAGCAATTGACTTAATTGCGAAAGCAGCCTTGCAAACTTCACGTTCATCAACTTATTCGACTTGAATTTATTTGTAAAAATAACTTTCAGTTGGGTTTTTTTTTAATTTGGAGGTTGACTAGATTTCGTAGTTTCTAAGCACGAAGAGCATTTAAGTTAAACATCTTCCACCGTTCGTATGCTGCATTTCTCTTTAAAATCGGAAATTGAATCCTGTCATTAATG